>CM054058.1:140155208-140755208 GCA_028641055.1 Alopecurus myosuroides
CTGTGCCCTCACGAACTGAGCATGGTGCAGTGGAGTATCAGAGTGGTATGGGCTGTGGAGAGTGAAGTGAACTCCCGCTGCCGTGATGTAACCACGGGGGATGTGACGATAGATGGAATCATCAAACCCCCAGTAGTCAGCACGGAGGACGGTGAGACTCACGTACGCTGCCTGCTGCACGGCCATATCCACTGTGGAACCTACTGCCTCGTAGCGGTGGACAATGCTCCTGCCATCATCCGACAGAATGTAGACGATAGCCCGGTAGCAGGTCTGGTCAAACTCTCGCTGCTGCTCGTAGACCTGGTACTCTGGTGCCCAATGGAACCCCAGATAGGTAACCATGTCTCTCAGCATCTCCGGATAACCGGCGGTGCCCTCACAGCGAGTCATCCGAACCACCTGCGGGTAGAACCTGAGATCCATCTGCAGATGATCGGGGAAGTTTTGATTAGACTCCGGTAGAAGAAAAAAAAAGGATGTGGAAAACAACAACAAGGTTTCAACGGACGAAAGGTTCTTCAGAAGAATCATGATATCGAAGCAACATCGGGAAACTCGAGACCAAAAACTCCTGAGGTACTACAGAGAACCCAAAACACGTGAAATCCTAACTTGAAAGTTTAGGTGAGAACAGAAAACAACGTTGCACTTTCTTACCAGAAAAGGGTGGGTGGGTGGGGAAAGAAGAAAAATGGCAGAATTCCTACTCTCACGTTTCATTTTTCCTATATAGCTATAAAATAGTTTCTAGACTCAACTGCGACCAGTAAAAAGGGATCCTACAGGCAGACAGGCTCTGATACCATTTGTCGCACCCTGGCTTCTAAGGGATACTCATCGGACGAACTGGATAGCAGGTGCTTGGATTATGGGGCATAACTGCTCCCACGTCCCAGCTTCCTGGTAGGCCTGCGCTTATGCGCGACAACACAAGCCCTGCTATTCCACCGTCGATGTAAACTATCCACTAGAAGTCATAGGCACTACTGTCGACGTACTTCATATCAATCACGCACGGTACGTCAACAGCTTTGAACGAATGATGATCACAACTTATCTCTAAGACCAAAAGATTGAAATAAGGTTGCAAATGGCCTTCACTAAGGCAGAAATAGCAAATACAATCATCCAGAGGACACATGTCCCAACATAGCATTCATTACATCAGCGGAAGCATTCAAAGGTGTCTGGGTACAGACAAATCCAACAGGCTTAAGAAGCCGGAGAAAATAAAGAAGACGAAGCCCATCCACGTAGGTCCTGGATCCAGCCCTGGTCCAGCTATCTACTCGTCTGCAGTCTCGTCAAACTCCATGAAGTAGCCATCCTGGTGGTCATCGTAGCCGTAGTCGTAGTCTGCGTAAACCACAGCCCCAACGGGGTCAGTACATCCAAGTACTGGCAAGCAAGACTCACAGTTCACCAAAGTATAGCCCGTCAACACAAGCACAGATGACTTGGGTTCAATGGAAAGAAGGGGATATATAAGATGCTGCAACTGGCTGCACTAACCAACTACAGAGATTCTATCACTCCCAACTATCAGAAAGGGGATAAGATCGAGTGTTGTAACCAACTGAAAGATAACTTCAAACAAACCCATCCTGGACCTCGCCCCTTATCCAAAGAAGCAATCCGAGGATAACTCACACAGTTGGATTAAGATGAAACTAGTTATTGTGATAATAATCCTATTACTAGTCAATTTGTTAATCATGGGGTGTGAGATTATGAATCATTAGGTTTAAGTTGTCCTGAGTACTTGTTAGCCAGTACTTTCACCAAGTAATCCATAACCGCGGAAAACACGGCTTCTCGAGAAGATTATCCCTGCAGGGTTGCACCAATTTGGCCGTACACGTATGAATAACCCGCCAGATGGGATGCCTCCCACCAAGCGGGGCACTCAACACAACTCAACTCTTCTCCGCATCAAGCCCAAAGCACCTTGGGCGCACGGCTAATCGAGCCCAGAAGAAAATGGACCCTCATAGCACTCTAAGAACGTGTCCCCCTATATGCCGACTACAAAAGTTCCACCCTGCGCTGGGCTCGCAAAAACATGCATGCGGCAAATAGAAAGCACGAACTAAATGAGATGATTTGGACGAGATGCGAATCGAATCAAATTGAGGGGGGCGCCCATACTCGCTTCCCACATGCGGGTAGTGCGCTCATCATGGATCAGTAGACAAGACCCTTTTCCTATTAGGGTCGACACTAGCAGGCCTCAAAACCACACAGGGCCTCCTGCCGGTGCCTTATCATCAAATTATTATTAACAGTAATAACATTAACATGATTGATTGATTGATTAAACATCGAGCCCCCAGAACATAATGAAATAGTAACTGGAAGTAACGGGTAACAGACTCGAGCAAAACAACCTAAGCATACTAGTAAGACACTGGCTCAATCAACAGGGTTGTAGGAGGGGTGGTGAGGCAATATCAGGGTTCAGGGAATCATGTGATAGGTTCGTAACAGAAACAACTACCACTAAGGCTAGCAAGAATAGACAACGGAAAGTATCGGTAACCAGGGTTGAAAGGAACACAATGGTTCATGTGAGTGATAACTTGCCTGCAAACTCAACAGCCGGGTACTGAGCTAGATCCTCAGAAGGGGTGCTGTAAAGGTCGTCTGCCTCAACGTCGTCGTCTATTCGAGAAGAAGCAAACAAACAAAACAGGAATGTGAACAATCATTGCCATGGCATTGTGCACAATCAAGATGATGCATGACAAATTAATGGTTGCATCAAAATAAACTAGCTAACATGGTAACACAATTAAATGGACCCATATGCAAGGGTTGCATATGGAAAAGGTCCATAGATTAAGTGGAACAACTGATTTACAATTAGTTATTATGTGATAGTTGTTATCATGATGCATGCATGATGATGATGACAAGATAACAACAAATAACAATAATAGATGCAAAGGAAAAGGAATAAAACAAGTTTGGAAATTATTTATTAAGTTTGGAAAAATTTGGTTACTTAAACATGTCACACAAACAATTATTGTTTTCATCAATTTAAAGTGTGCAAAACAATTAACAAAATTTATATTTGAAAAGAACATCAATTTTTAGTTGGATTACATGTCTCACATGTTGAAATAGGAGTTAGGATAATTTAATTATGAATTAAACAATATTAAACAAGTTTTATTTGAATTTAAAACAAGTTTGAATATTATTTGAATTTTATTTGTTCAAACCATAAATTCAAATTCACATTTGAAAATTTCATACTTTGGTGGTTTGAAAACATATTTTGCATGTTTAAAAATATTTTATTTTAAGCAAGTTATGATTTTATCAAATTTAATTGAATTAATCAAGTATTAAATTATTTAGGCAATTTAAATTATTCAAACAATGAAACAAATTTTATATTTGGATAGGATATTCAAAATGGTATGGAAAACATATTTTATTTGCCTTATTTGGAATTAGTATGAATTATTTATGAATTATTGCAAATTACATTTGAATTATGCAAATTTGAAATTTAAATGTATTTTGAAAACTCAAAACAGAACACAAATAAGTTATTTGGAAAGATTAACAAATTTGGAGCAATAAACATATAAAACTTGTACTTATTGGGCTTATAGATTTAAAGATATTAAAGTTTGAAGTTTTATATTCAAATCTGTTATTTAATTTGATTTAGCAATTAAAGGAATTCGCAGAAACCTTTTGTTACAGAGCTGGCCTCTACACGCTGACACTGCCGCGTGGGCCAGCGGCCAGCGTGGCGCTGCGCACGCACGCGTGGCAGTGGAGGTCACAGACAGGTGGGCCTGCGCGCTGTGGAAGAAATTCCACCAAAAAAGTGGGCGCTGCGGCTCGAACCCGCGCCCTCGCTTGCGCGCAACAGGTGCAGTACCACTGCGCTATGCTCGTTCGTCTGACAGAGATAGCGACGCGGACATGTTATAGTTCATACGCCGCGTTAACTGAATTTTAACCTGACGACCGTTTCCTTCCTCGACTGACAGACAGCGAGGGCTCGCCGGCGAGGAACTGCGACTGGTGGCCGTGAGCGATGGGTGCTGGAATTGTGCAGATGCACGGATGCGAGGCGGATCTGGTGGTGCAGGTGATGGATCAACAGAGGGAGAGGGAAGGCGACGGTGGTGTGCTCACCGCGGCTGTAGATGGAAGCAGAGGGTTGGTGTAGCGGCCGGCGACGATCTCGTTGACGGCGTCGAGGTTGCCGTGCTCCTCCGGCGTGGCTCCGGTGTCGAACACGTAGAAGGGATGGTGGTGGTTCAATTTCAGGTGGTAGTTGGCTAGGTGGAGGCGGGAGGTGGCGGCGCCATCGTCGGATTCAGACGAGAAAATTCCGGCGAGGGGAGCAGAGGAGGAATCGCGTCGGGGAGGAAGCGTTGGGCGGCGGCGGAGCGAGGAGCAGTGAACCTAGGCTAGGGTTTAGGTCTGCGGGGGCCCTGGGGGCTTCTTATAGGCGAGGAGAGCGAGGGGTGGCCGCCGGAGTCGCGGGCGGTCGCGGTGGCGCGCGGAGATGCTTGCCGTACGTCTAAAAGACGATCAGCACGAATTTTGAAGCGTTACGCTGCGCTAGGTGGGCTGGGCCTGGCGCGCGCGTTAGATTAGGTGGGTGGGTAGGCTTAGCTGCCGCGCGTGCTGCAGGTTTTCTTCTTTTTATTTTTCTGTTTTTTTTTTTTTTTTGCTGAACAGAATTTGGAAGAAATTGTTAAGGTTTTGGTTGATAAAAAATCCAGAAAAATTAGGTTAGGCTAATTAGGTAAATAGAAACCATATTCCAAGATTGGATTTCAAAATTTTGAGATTTAAATTGAGGTTTGTATTTGAATCCAAATTTGGGAAATTTTAATATTAATAAACCCTTATGAAAAACAAGCATTTGAATAGGGTACCCCTAGGGTTTAACATGATTTAAAGTTTATAATTGTTTGGTGGAAATCATGGATTCAAAAGGGTACTGATTTTTAGCCTTGGTTTGAATTTGAAAATGTTTTAGAATTATTTGATTGGATTAATGGTTTGATTAAAACCAACAAATTAATGAGTGATCACATGGAATAAAATGGTTGTTTTTATTTGTTATTTTTATTCCAAAAGTTGTAACAGATCAAGTATGAAAATAACCATTTGAAATTGGTTTGAGTTTGATTATGAAAACAAGATAAAACAGATGCAAAACAGATAGTAACAATGCAAACAAAAATCAAACAAATGCCATGAGATGATGACATGATGCAATACTTGAAATAAAACAATAGACAAAACATTCTAAGGGATATTTCATACTTGGGATGTTACACCAGTTAGCAGAGCTCTACACAACAAAGATTGTTCCTCTTCATGGTGTTCCATTGGAAATAAGCTCAGACCGTGGAAGCATATTCACTTCCCATTTCTGGAAAAGCTTTCAAGAAGCATTGGGCACCAAACTTCTGTTCAGCACAGCTTATCACCCTCAGTCTCAAGGGCAAGTCGAAAGAGTCAATCAGATTCTCGAGGATATGCTCAGAGCATGTGGTATCTCTTTTGGCATGAAATGGGAGGGATGCCTTCCATATGCTGAATTCTCCTACAACAACAGCTTCCAGGCAAGCCTAGGCATGGCACCATTTGAAGCTCTCTATGGCCGCAGATGCAGGAGTCCAATCAATTGGTCTGGAGCTGGTGAACGTTCACTCTTAGGCCCTGACATTGTTAAGGAAGCCAAAGAGAAAGTTCGCATCATTCGTGACAACCTCAAGATTGCTCAGTCTCGTCAGAAAAGCTACTATGACAGCAAGCACAGGGATATGGTCTATGCACCTGGTGACAAAGCATATCTCCGTGTAACTCCCCTCAGAGGCACTCATCGTTTTGGTGTGAAAGGAAAGCTTGCACCAAGATACATTGGTCCTTTCAACATTCTCTCAAGGCGTGCGGAAAATGCCTATCGTCTTGAACTTCCAGAAAATCTATCCAAGGTGCACGATGTGTTTCACGTGTCACAGCTCAAGAGGTGTTTCAAAGATCCCGATCGTGCAGTTGATAATGATTCCATTGAACTGCAAGAAGATCTATCTTATGAGGAGCACCCTGTTCGAATTCTCGATGAGACCGTTCGTAAGACTCGCAACAAGAGCACCAAGTTCTTGAAAGTGCAATGGTCGCATCATTCCGATAAAGAGGCAACGTGGGAGACCGAAGAGGATCTTCGCAAGAAGTATCCAGACCTTTTCTCTTCTCAGTAGGAATATCGGGGCGCGATTCCTTCAAGGAGGGGGGGCGTTTTGTAACATCCCAAGTATGAAAAACTCCCCCTAGAATGTTTTATTTCTTGTTAAGTTATGCTTTGCATCATGTCATCATAGTCATTGCTTTTTGTTTGCAATTGTTTTGCATTTGATTTCATTTGTTTCCATCTGTTTTCTATTTCAATTTCAAATCAAGAATTCAAACCTTTGTTCATACTTGTTATGTTACAATTTTCCAAATACAAAGTTCAAATAAAACATCCATTTGTTTCCATTAAGAATTAAAAGCTCAAACTATTGAATTGTTCTTTTTAATATTTCACTTAATTCAAATTGCATTCAAATTCAATTACAAACAGCAACCATTTTTTGAAATTGTGAAAATTTCAAAACAAAGCAATCACTTGTTTCACAATAAAATTGAATTTAAAACTTCTAAGTGGCTTAAGTCAAAATTATTCCATTAATATTGATTTCAATCAATATTCAAACAAATTTCAAACAAGCAACATATTTAAAATATTTTTTGGAAAACCAAAGTGTGTAATTGTTGCTATTACCATACTTAATCATACAAGTTATCCCAAAAATTTGCTAACCCCTAAAACCATCTGTTTTTCTCTCCTTTTCCCAAATCTGCAAAAAAAACAGAAAAAGAATAAAGAAAAGAGAAGGGGGGAAAGGGCATCCAGCCCATTTGGGCCAGCCCAACTTCCCCAAGGCCTGGTACCCCCTCGTCCTCTTCTACCTTCGTACGGCAGGCAGATGCCACTGCCCACGTCGACAGGTGCAGGAGCAGACGGCGATCCGAGCTCCACCTCCCCCCCCTTAAATCCATGCCCTCGAGCTCCCCCTCTGTGCCCTACCTCTTCCTCCTCCTTCTCCCTCGAGCGCCGCCACTTCTCCTTCTCTCTCCCTCCGCCCTCTCCTCTCTGTATCCCCACCGGAAAAACCACCACCGCCGCCTTCCCTCCGGCGATCGCCACCGCCACGGTGCCCTATCGGCCAGGCTGGGGCTGGGAACGGAGTCCCCTCGGCCTCCCCTTCGTCCTCGACCACTCGGCAGTGGCCGTGAGCCACAGAATCGGCGCCGCCGTCCCCGTTTACGCCACCGTCGCCACCTCCCTGCACCAAGCCGACCTCCTCCCTCTTCCTCACAGTGAGCCCTCGTCGCCTCCCTTTTCCTTCCCTCTCCCTTCCCTCTCTCTGGCACGAGCTCGCAACCGAGCGCCCACGGGCACACGCCCCAATCGCGAGCAGCAGCCGCCGGCCATGGCCAGAGCTGCAGAGATCGCCGGCGGGCTCTGTCGCTGTAACCTGAACCTGCACCCAGAAAAATTCAGTTAGTGCAGTAACTGAATGTTAACCTTCCCCGTACCGCATACCTGACAAGCAATCGCTCAGAGCCGCACTGGCAACACCCCCGCGCTCGCTCGCCCAGGATCGCGGGTTCGAGTCCCGCGGGAGGCATTTTCGCCTCCCAATTTTTCCTTTCCACGCGGGCGCGCTGGGCCCCGCGCGTCAGTGGCCCTGGAGGCCACGTCAACCTCCAGCCACGCCACCTAGGCGCCACAGTGGCGCTGGCCCCACTGGCAGTGGCCTGTGTAGGTCACTGCGCGGTGCAGTTAGATTTTTATGCCCATTTTTCTTTTAATTTCAGTCCAGTCATAATTACAGATTAGTCCCTAGAAACAAAACTCAAATAACTTTTAAATCCCAACTCCAAATAATATAAATAAAATATGTAGTCTGAACCAAATTTAATCCTCTACCTATTTAAACCAATTGTTTTCTGTTTTGAGCATTACAAATGTTTGTTAAATTCAAATTCAAACAATTCTTTTCACATTTGCTTAATTTCATAACTAATTCAAACTTAATCCAAATAATATATGTTTTCCATGTCAAATTAAACCACCTTTTCAAATATAAATTTTGTTTCATGTTTTGAATAATTAAAATTGGTTAAATAATTTAAACCTTGTTTAAATCATTTAATATTGCTAAATTCATAACTTACTCAAATTAATTTCTTTTTGAGCATATAAAATATGTTTTCAAACCAGAAAAGTATAAAATTTTCAAATATGAAGTTGGGTTTATGTTTTGAACAAATAAAAATTCAAATAAATTCATACTTGTTTTAAATTCATTTAAAACTTGTTTAATCTTGTTTAATTCATAATTAAATCATGGTAATTCCTTTTTCAATAATTGAAACATGTATTCCACCTAAAATTTTGTGTTCTTTCCAAATATGAACTTTGTTATCTGTTTTGAACAATTAAAATTGGTGAAAACAACCAATGCTTGTGTAACACCTTTAAGGAACCAAAATTCCCTAACTTAATAAATAAAATTCCAAACTTGTTAAACCTTATTTCTACTTGCATCTATTGTTGTTTTCTTATTGTTTTCCTCATCCATGCATCATGCTAATTCACTTACACATGATGATTAGTTGTAAAACAATTATTTCAACCTTAATTCATGGGCTTTCCATATGCAATCCAAATTGCATATGGGTCCATTTAAACATGTTATCTTGTCAACTAGTTTATTCTGATGCATCAATTAAATTGACATGCATCATCTCATGATTGTGCATTATGCCATGTTATTGATTGCTTGTCTCTCTGCGTTGTTTGTTTACTTCTTCTCGAATAGACGACGACGTTGGGACAGACGATACATACGACACCCCTTTTGAGGATTTAGCTCAGTACCAGGCTGCTGAGCTTGCAGGCAAGTATTCACTCACATGAACCATCGTGTTCCTTTCAACATTGGATACCGATACTTTCCGTTGTCTATCCTGCTAGCCCTATGTATCGTTGCTTGTGTTCCGAACCTATCACATGTATCCTTAAACCCTGATATTGCCTCACCTCCACACCTATAACCCCGTTGCTTGTTGCCCGTGTCTTACTAGCATGCTTAGGGTTGGTTTTGCTCGAGTCTGCTGTCAGTTACTTTCTGTTATCATATTTTATTATGTTCTGGGGCTTGATGTTTAAACAATCAACCTGTTAATGTTGTGGGTAATAATAAATTGATGATAAGGCACCGGCAGGAGGCCCGGCGTGGTTTTGAGGCCTGCTAGTGTCGACCCTAATTAGGAAAAGGGTCTTGTCTACTGATCCATGATGAGCGTGCTCACCGCATCCGGGTGGTGGTATGGAACCCCCCTCGACTTTGATCTGATCCGCAGTTTGTCCGAAGAGCCACACTTAGTTCGGGTGTTCCATTTGGCTCATACGCATGAATGGGTCGCTCCCATGGTTACTGATGATGATGATGACGCACACATATAGGGCGAGGCCTGTATTGCCGGGGTGTTGCGTCCTGCGGGAGTTTTGCACACTTGCGCTGAGTATTCGGCTGCGTGGCTGGGACCTTATAGCTCCGTGGCTCCTAGGACAGGCTGTAGAGATGGTTCGAGTCGTGTCAAGCCAACCTGAGTTTTAGTTGGTGGCTTGAGTGTGTACGGGTACTGGAGCACACCCTGCAGGGATGAATCTTCTCGAGAAGCCGTGTTGTCCGCGGTTATGTGACGACTTGGTGAAAGTACTGGCTAACAAGTACTCAGAACAACTTACACCTAACTAATGATAACTTGACTAGTAATAGGCTTATTGACACAACAAACTGATCCATCTTAAGTCAACTGTGTGAGTTATCCTCGGATTGCTTCTTTGGATAAGGGGCGAGATCCAGGATGGGTTTGTTTGGGAGTTAGTTGTAGTTGGTTACGATGCGCTATCTCATCTCCTTTCTGTTTAGCCGGAAGTGGTAGTAACTCTGTAGTTGGTTAGTGCAGCCCGCTGCCGCCTCTTTGTATCACCCTTTCTTCCGTTGAACCCAAAACATATGTGCTTGATGTTGTGGGGTACATTTTGGTGAACTGTGAGTCTTGCTTGCCAGTACATTGTTGTACTGACCCCTTTGGGGCTGTGGTTTCCGTAGACTACGATTCCGAGGATCCCCATGGTGGCTACTACGTGGAGTACGACGAGGCTGTTGACGAGTAGATAGCGGACCCGGGCAGGATCCGAGACTTCGTGGATGGGCTCCGTTTTCCTTTCATTGTCGGCCTCTTAGGCCTATTCGGATTTGTCTGTACTCAGACCATTTGAATGCTTCCGCTGTGATGTAATGATGATATGTTGGGACATGTGTCCTCTGGATGATTGTATTTGCTATCTCTGCTCTAATGAGAGCTATTTGCAACTTATTTCCATCTTTTGTGTCCTAGAGATATGTTGTGCTATCATTTTGTTCAACGCCGTTGACGTACCATGTGTGTATGGTATGAAGTACGTCAATGGTAGTATCCTGATTTCTATGGGATGGTTTACGTAGACGATGAACAGTAGGGGTTGGTTGTCACACTTACGTGTGTTGGCCTACTCGTAAGAGATGCGGGTGCCGGTAAGCCCCGTAATCCAATCATCTACTGTTCAACGGAACTGCGAGTATCCCCTAGAAGTCCGGGTGCGGCAGACGGGATCCAGTACCACATCGATTTTTTTTTTTTTTTTTGAAAAGGCATATACTGATGATTCGTGTATCAATGGCTGGCTACTGAATTATCACAGCTATTTGGATCGAAGTGCATGCATACATGTTTGACTTTCTCCATGGCAACACCCAGAGATCAACGTGAACCCATTATGTGGTATCGTACTTAACATCCATTTCACAATATGCATGCATCTTATTTGTTAATCCATTTATCTATCTAGCTTTCTCTCTGTAACAAATGTTGACCCAACTGTATATCTTCCTGTGTCATTTAGTTGGTTTTGTTTTTCAGAAGTTCGGCGGTATGGAGTTCAACTGGTAATAGCTCCTCGACTGGAAACATATGCCTTTTGTTGAATTCTCTGACAGTCAATATTCCCGTTGATAATTAATTAGGGTCTTTTCTTTAATATTTCAAGTAGCAGCTTCGCTTCCTTTCAGATTATTAGTTTACTTTGCATCCATGAATCTTGCAGCATGCACTGGCCTGGTGGTTGATTTCCCCCCACCGCAATTCATATTGAACCTTCTGATACCATTTATAGTAATTTATTTATAGCCAATGATTGAATGGCAGACCAGGTTTAGTCTCAAAATGTTCTATTGAAGCAAACAAGATTTTACTTTAAGCTATTAGATAACTCAACACGCCATTGACAAGTCGAATCTACTAAAATGTTTTACAATATCCAGCAGCAACGCGCTGGGTATCATCTAGTTCTAATAGAGACTACATACGGAGCAAAATGTATGAATCTACGCATTAAAAATGACTATATATTGTACATTTCTGTGTTGTTTGTACCGGAATAGTTAAAACATCTTATACTCCCCCGTCTCAAAATAATTGACTTACTCCCTCCATCTAGAATTAATTATCGTGAAAATTGGTCAAAATATGGATGTATCTAGACGTATTTTAATGTATTGATACATCCATATGATAAATCTAAGACGATTAATTCAAACTCAATTATTTTGAAACGGAGGAAATATTATGGTACGAAGGGAGTAGTTTTTTTCTTTTTCATACAAAAATGCAGGTGGCCGCTCATTTCACTACTTAAATGTATCATTAGGCCAAGTCTGAAATATGTTTGCGTAACTATTTTTTTAAAAAATATTTATAACTAAAAATATATTAATGTATATCTTAAAAAACCAGATAGTGAACCGATAAAAGCTGTCCAATCGATAAAAGTCTAAACCGAGAGCCTCACCGGTTCAATCATCGGTTTTTTAAACTACTCCCTTCGTTCCAAAATTGATGACTTCTGTTTGTCCATTTATTCATATATGTAGATATGTTTTAGTGTCTAGATACATGCATGTATAAAAAAAATGGAGGTTATCTATTTTAGAACGGAAGGAGTATGTATCAATTGCATTATCGTTATATCGTATTGTACGACGACGTTTAGAGCATCACCAGCCGTCCCCCCTCCCACGAGCCCCAGGGCCGTTTTTAGCGCCGGTACGCCGTTTTTCGCCCCCTCGCGCGCCCATAACGTGCGTTAACGTCGGTTTGGGCCAAATTAGCGCCCGACGAACCCGGCCAAACCCAGCGCGCTGGGGGGCTGCTGGGGCGCCGGATGAAGCGAAAACGCGCGTGGGTTCGTCCTGTCGGCGTGCGTGCTCTGATTTCATGCCATTTCCCCCCGTTTTTTTCCTCCATCGCGTCCAACTACTTCCTTCCCCGCCCAGTTCCCGCCCTTTCTTCCCTCCATATATCTCGCTCGCCATGCCGCCGAAAAAGTACAAGCAGTCGCGCGCCGCCGGAGAGGAGAAGCAACTGAAGACGAGGAGGACGAGGAGGTCGTTACCGAGGCCGGCCGGGATGTCAAACACTGAGTGGAAAGCCAACTTGGATCGCGGATGATCGTCACCGATGACAGGCGAAGAAGGTCGGAAGCCAAGAAGCTCAGGGACGCGGCGACGGCGGAAGAGGAGGAGTCCCGCGCCGTCATGGCGAGGAACGCGGCGGTGCGCCAGCCTACTCCTCCAATCCCTCAGTCCCACCCCCCCCTCCGCAGCTCGCCCTGTTGGCGTCAAGCCCGTATCTGCACGGCATGTGGGGAAGCCAGCAGAGCGTCGTCTTGCCGGCGGCCGGATTCTCGTCGTAGGTGTGGAGGTACTCCCCCTCGCCGGACTACGTCGGCGGCGATCCTCTCGGCGGCTTCAACCGCAACACCGCCTTCCGTCACTGCCTCACGCCACGTGCCCCTCCATCCGCGCCCGAGTTCGCCGCTGACCTGAACATCTCGTACGGCTACTCCCCGTCCTCTTACGCCCACTCCCGGTCCGGCCCAGCTCAAGTTCTCCGTCGTGGTCCTCTCGCCTTCGGTCCCAGCTCAAGTTCGGCGCCGCAATTCAGCACCACCGACGCCGAGATGGACGACATCATCGCCTTCAGCTCGGCAGCCGCCGCCTCCTCCCCCGGGTTCTTCACGCAGGTCGACTCGCCGGAAACAGGCGGCAAAGGGGACGGCCTCGACCTCGGCGATGCTGACGAAGAGGTGGAGGAGCTGGAGCCAGCCGAGATGTCGCAGGTGGCTGCCAAGGGGAAAAGCAAGCGCCGGGAGAACGCCAAGCCGCCGGGAGAGCCACAGATCAAGTGGTTAGACGAAGGATGACAATTGTCTTTTCGAAACATGAAAGGCCGTCAGCATCGACCCGATCACCGGCGCGAACCAGAACATCGACAACTACTGGCGAAGGGTCAAGACGGCGTTCGACGAGCGCAAGCTGGTCGACATCCAATTCAAAGGCATACACATGGACCGCAGCGAGAAGGCGATGGACAACCATTGGGCGACGATCCAGCAGGCCTGCAACAAATGACATGGCATCCAGGAGGAGGTTCAGGCCCGCCCAGAGAGTGGTGCCAGCATGGAACGCTAGGTATTCCCAAACCTCGCCGTGTCTTTCACCGATCGGTGCCGGTCTTTCGCCATGCCTTTCTTCGATCGGTGGCATTCTTTGTGCAGATGCTCCGGATGTTCGAGCTGTACCTCCATGACAACAACAACGGCGACTTCAGATTTCTACATTTGTCCATGATGACCCACAAGTATAGGCGGTGTATCATAGTACTTTCGATAAATAAGAGTGTCGAACCCAACGAGGAGCCGAAGGTGTTGACAAGCAGTTTCGATGAAGGAATAACTGTAAATACTGGAAAACAGATTTGTAGGGGTTTTTGATATTGCAGATAAATAAAGTGCGAGTAAATAAAATGCAGTAATAATAATTACAGCAAATGGCTCAATCCTTTCTTCAGCAAAGGACAAGCCAGTGAGTTTACTTATGATTAACAAACGTTCTCGAGGACACACAGGATGTTTCTGTCAAATGCTTTTGTTCCATGCAGCTGGATAATGTTTGGTGTTTTGATAAGTGTTGTGTGGATGAACCTATGCTAATGTATCGTCCCATCCAAGACTAATCTATAATATCTATAAAGTTGATCCCCACTAACTTCATTTAATATTTGCAAGCTCTACATGCAGAGCATCCACGTCATCCATGCCATCGGTAATCATCCAACATCAGCTTCCCTCGCCCAGCTCAGGTTCCTTCGTCAAGTTTTACAAGTGAATTGTTTATTAACAGTTGGATAAAAGCTTTCACCGGCCCAGCCCAAAAGATCCTGCTTTCCTTTGTAACCCAGACCACCACCATTTATTGTTCTTCTCAGGCTACAACCCAAAGCAGCTTAAGATTTCACTCCAAAAAAACGAGCAGCTTAAGAAAACCTGTCGATTAGTTCTCAAAAAAAAAAACTGTCGTTTGGTTACCAAGAGAGAAGGACACAGCCACATGAATCAATGTGTCACCACCGGAAACTGCCCCATGTATGACTTCCAATCTCCCCCATAATTAGTTTCTGCTTCTAATCCTTGCAATTAGATACTCCAGTAACGTCCGCTGGCTTTACATATCCCACGCCACAAGATGAAGGATTGTTCTCGTGATTCTAATAGCTTCTGTTGTCTCTCTCTGCTGCGGTGGATCATATATTTGAGCCTCTCAGTTGCCTCTTCTTCAAGCCACTCCATTGTCTCTCCTCGGATTACCTGCTTGCTATGGCGCCCACTGGATGCATCTCTTGGTGTCTGCGGACGTGACAGTGCATATCAGTTCGAACTCCTCACACTGTCACAGGTATTCATCGGTCTGAACTAAATCTACACTGCCCGAAATTTGAATTTCATCTCCAGGTCACGGAATTGGTCTGTCCAAGCACTTCACTAATCGTCACCTCACGTGCCATGGGCTCATGGCCCTCCTCTCTTTGAGTTTATCAAATATTATATGTATTTTTTGCAACTGTATGTGTAGTGTTTTCTGTCTTTCTTCCTTGCAGCCATTCAGCGGAAGAATAAGGTTTATACATAAGCTGATATGTTCATCCATTAACCGTTTTTATAATGGTATGCCTAATGTCTTCCACACCCTTCTTTTTATGATCAGCTTGAAATTTTGGATTATTTGTCATGTATAGGCAGTGTTATTTGTAGCTCATATATATATGTCATGTTTCAGGTAAAAATACTGTGAGGTTTCAGTAGTTTGGCCCTTATGGAAGCACTGATGTGGCATTCAGATGCATAGCCTAGAATCTTTTTTATTCTTATCGACTCCCCGTAGGATATCTCTACATGCAATCATCCTAACTCAAGGAACTGCCTGGACGTTGGCATGAACAGTAATTGTACCATTAGCAATAGAGATGCGAATTGTATTTTTGTGCCTAAATGTCAGGTTGTTTCCGAATTTTCCTCATTAGAGAGTGCACCGTGATTTTAATTGCGTGCAAGATTTGCAGCTAGAAAGCGTGCATATCCGTAAAACAGGATTGCTGACATGAGTATGTAGAGGTCACCGGTGGGGAAAACTCTTCCCCCCCCCCCCCGGCTTCCTCGAAAAAAAAATATGTAGAGGTCCTTTCTTCCATCTTAATATTTGTTTTTATTTTTCATTTATTTGGATAGATACATGAAGATTGCCACTTTTAGTTCAGTCAAATTCTTTCTTTACTCTAGCTTTTAATATATATATATCAAATAAATTTCCTAATTTATAGCTAGCACTTTTTAATTGTGCGGTGTTGTTTCTTACAAATTGGACATATGCTGCTACAGTGTTATTATTGTACTATGAATTATGCACAATATTTTTATTAGCCAGATTTAGTTGGTTAACTCAAGCCATGTAATTTTTATCTTCTCGCATACTAACCAAATACATGTTCATCTATTTTTTCGTATTTGAAATTCATCTATCGTTTCCGCAGCAACGCGCGGGGTATCAACTAGTACAACTTGTGATTATACCCCTTGCAAGCATCCACAACTACAAGAAAGTAATTAAGAAATAAATCTAACCACAACTTTAAACTCCGGGATCCTACGCTCCATCATGTAATGGTTTCCTAAAGGGGGTTTAGGTTTCTGTCACTCCGGCAACCCTACAATTAGTAGCCAAATACACGATGCATTCCCCTAGGCCCATAAATGGGGAAGTATCATGTAGTCGATGTTCACATGACACCACTAGAAGAATAACACCACAAATTAAATATCAAACATTAAATATTATTCAACATTAATTCACTACTAACAACTTGACTTCTCCCATGTCCTCAAGAACAACACGAACTACTCACAACACATCATATAGATCATGATATGTGGTGATATAATGGATGATAACAATCTGGTAATAAAGTGCAAACACCGATAAATCTCACAAACATCAACTACTAAGTAATCCACACCGGGAGAGAGATCTAATGCAAAACAACGATAGAGGCCCCTAATTGTTACATCGGGATAAAGGTGGATGATGAGGGTGATGGTGCTGGTGGTGGTGATGATGATGATGATGACGATCTTGATGATGCCCAGAGCGATGACGGTGACGATGGCGATGATTTCCCCTCTCCGGAGTGGAATTTCCCCGGCAGATTTCTCCCTGCTAGAGAGCTTTTCTCTCTCGGGTATTTTCTGCCCCGAGGCGGCGGCGGAATAATTCTTCGAGGATGGAATGAGGCTTAGGGTTCCCTCGGGGCCAGGCACGCCAAAGATGACCCCCAGAGGTGGGCCAGGGTGGCCACACCCCTAGGTGGCACGGCCAGGGGGCGCGCCACCCCTAGGTGTGGGCCCCTGGTAGCCCCCCTCCGGCTCTCCTTCTGGCTGAGTTCCTCCTCTGAAGTTTTGGGAACCCTCGGATGTCCCCCTTCTTCTTCTGATTTTCTGAAATATGGTATTCGACGGTGCTTTTTCCATCAAATTTCTGGTCCCGGTGTTTATTCTCCAAAAATTATAAAACATGCAAAATAAAATAAAATAACATAATAGGTGCATCATAACATGAAATATATCGATGAATAACGGAAAGTTATGATATAAAATAGTGATGCAAAATGGATGTATCAACTCCCCCAAGCTTAGGCCTCGCTTGTCCCCAAGCGAAACTGAACTCAGAAAACATGACCACGGGTTTATGGAGTGAAGAGTCGATAAATAAAATACGGACAAGAAGCATCACATTTACCTATGCACCAATCATTACAGACAACAACTTCCTCTCATATAACTTAACTTGGAACAAGTAAAGGGAGTCACAAACAAAGATACAAAAGAGAGAATCAAAATTGGTAATGGCAAACTTAAGTCTTGGTCAGAGAACATTTAATGAAATTATAATTATCTTAGGTGAAGTCTTTATAAGAAGGCTTACATTGTAGAGCTTAACATGTTTAATTATAACAACTCTTTTACAGTGATTCATAGCTTTCAAAATAATATTCATTCAGATAATAAAGCATGTGCTAAACAAAGTGATTGAATAAATCAACATATAGATGATGTGATCACAACAACTCAAATGCTTGCTGGAGACAGAAGGAAATGGGTTTACTGACTCAACATAAAAGTAAAAGATAGGCCCTTCGCAGAGGGAAGCATTGACCACTCATGTGCTAGAGCTTTTATTTTAATAAATAGAGGTATAAAATGCATGACACTCCTCCCATCCATCTTACACAAACCATGGCTAACCGAATCCTCGGGTGCCTGCCAACAATCACAAACCGTGGAGGAGTGTCTAAATTTTGAGGGGTGTATATTTATGTCAACGAATGGCAAACAGAAAATACAGTACGTCACAAGCCAACTAGACTCACAAGAGCGGCTCCAATAGAAGGACGCAACTGGTATAGAAGGTCATCCCTCTTTCTCTTTTGTTTACACAATTATGCTTTGACTAGTAAATCAGGAGCAAAAAGAGTGAAGATAATTTGTATTATTATTTGGGGTTGGGAACCCCGCTGCCAGCTCTTCTAGCATTTGGATAAGCGGATGAAGCCACTAGTCCAGGTGTGTGAGTCCAATCAACAAGTGAGATAAAGATTCTCTATTTGCGTCCCCATGATCTAAACAGGAACACAAAACAGGAGTAATTTGAAAGTTTTAAAGGTAGCACATGAGCAATTTACTTGGAGTGGCGGTGAAAATACCACATGTAGGTAGGTATGGTGGACACAAATGGCAAGGTTTTGGGTTTAAGGTTGGATGCACGAGAAGCATTCCCTCTCAGTACAGGGTTTTTGGCTAGCAAGGCTGGGTAGCAAGCATAAGAGTTGAAGGAAAACAAACAAATATACATATGATGAAACCAATCATGCAATCTTCATTGAAAGCACAAGCGATCTTAACTTGTGAATACTAAGTTTATGAGCTAATAGGCAAATTCCTCTTTCTTATACTAGCAACTCAAATTATTATTTTTGCTGTCCCAAGCTAAATTTGCCAAAACCAACTAGATTAACTTGATGATCTCTAGAGTGATACCAAATACTAATAGCAAGCTCAACCATATGACAGAAGTTGAAAACTAAAATAATGTGCATAGAAAGTAAAACTTCTCATTAATATTTCAAACCGGCAACTCACACCAACGGATACAACGATAACCAACTAGGGAGAGACACTTCCATACTGCAAACCATCCTATATGATAACCTCTCTACTCATGATATGACTCTACTGAAAAGGTAAGAAGATGAAAGATAGTGATGTGATACCGCGGCACTCCCCCCAAGCTTGGAACAAGCCGACTAGCCGAGGGGATGCCAAAACCAATGACGAATCAATTCTTCGGTGGTGGTGGATCCTTCTCATCCTCGGTCTTCCAAGGTAAAGGCTCTCCGTCCACAAATGACGTCCTAGTCTCCATCATCCTGAAACTAGCAGCAGAGCTTATACATTTAAACCTGTTCTCATACTCACAGTTCTGGTTCTGCATGTCATAGAGTTGTGCTTGCAGATCATTGGTGGCCTTGGTGAGTGAGAGAATATCCTCCCAAAGCTTCAAATTCTCCCTCTTGTATTCAGCGATCTGTTCTGTCTTTATCCTGTCGATGATCTCAACTTCACGCTCCGCCATCTTCTTGTACCTGAAAACTTCTTGCTCTAGTTCTTCCATCCTAGCTTCCAGACTGCCTTCTCCTCTAGGGCCTCGAACATCTTCAATCTGCACCTTCCCGTCCTTGAGAAGCGATTCCTTGGGATGCATCTTCAACTCGTTCAAGTACGGGTTGACGACTTTCTCAAAGAAACTGTCTTTGGGAGATCCAGGAGAAGCCATTGTTGCTCTAGATTTGAAGATGTAATCTGGCAGAAACAACTCGAAACAGAAACACGGCGAGAAAACGATATACGGACCGCGGGGGGTCCGGGGGATTATATAGCAAAAAGTTTCATAACTAAAGGAAGTCCAGGTCGAAAACGAGTCGGAGAGGGGCTTCGGGGCGCCCACACCATGGGCTGACGCGGCTAGGGGTGGGCCCGCTCCACCCTATGGTGTGGAGCCTCCGGGCTCTGTCTCCCTCTCGTTTCCGGCTCATAATTTTTCATATTTTCTAAAAACAGTAAAAATATAAGTTGGAAGATGTTTCGCGAACATTTTCTTACCAAAACTGTTACCTATTCGAAAACCGACCCTGCAATTTCTGAAATATGCTTCTTACTAAACTCCTCCGGGATCATGGCTTGAATACAATCAACATTTTCATTATAAGGATCTACGAATATATAATGCTTGAGTCTTTGGCCATTCACCACTTGTGAAGTGTTGTCTTCAAGGGAAACAATTTTAATTGCCCCCGAACGATATACCTCTTCAATAACAAAAGGTCCTTCCCATCTCGAGAGTAATTTTCCTGCAAAAAATCTGAGACGAGACCTATACAATAGCACTTTCTCACCAACATGAAATTCTCTTTTAATAATTCTCTTATCATGCCACCTTTTAATTTCTCTTTAAAGAGCTTAGCATTTTCATATGCTTCACTCCTCCATTCATCTAAAGAACTTAAGTCAAGCAGCCTTATCTCACCAGCAAGTTTAAAATCTCTATTTAGGTCTTTCACTGCCCAATAAGCTTTGTGTTCTAATTCTAGGGGCAAGTGACAAGCTTTTCCATAAACCATTTTATAAGGATACATGCCCATGGGATTTTTGTAAGCAGTTCTATAAGCCCACAGAGCATCATTTAATTTCTTAGCCCAATTTTTCCTAGATTTGTTAACAGTCTTTTGCAAGATAGATTTGATTTCTCTATTTGATAATTCTACTTGCCCACTAGTTTGAGGATGGTAGGGTGAAGCAATTATATGATTAACATCATATTTAGCAAGGGTTTTTCTAAAACCACCATGAATAAAATGAGAACCCCCATGAGTCATAAGATATCTAGGTACACCAAACCTAGGGAAAATAATGTCCTTAAGTATTTTTAAAGAGGTTTCACCATCAGCACTTGTAGTAGGTATAGCTTCTACCCATTTAGTAACATAATCAATAGCAACAAGAATATGAGTGTAGCCTTGTGAAGGAGGGAAAGGACCCATAAAGTCAAAACCCCAACAATCAAACGGTTCAATAACAAGAGAATAATTCATATGCATTTCATTACGTCTAGAAATATTTCCAACCCTTTGACATTGATCACAAGATAAAATAAATTTTCTAGCATCTTTAAAGAGAGTAGGCCAATAAAAACCTTATTGTAGAACTTTATGTGCAGTTCTGTCTCCAGCGTGATGTCCTCCATAAGCACTACTATGACATTTTCTCAATATATCTTGTTGTTCATTTTCAGGAACATATCTTCTCATAATACCATCAACACCTTGTTTATATAAGTGTGGGTCATCCCAAAAATAATGCCTCAAATCATAGAAGAATTTTCTTCTTTGCTGAGCTGTAAAGGTAGGAGGCAAATACTTGGAAACAATAAAGTTAGCATAATCAGCATACCATGGACTCTCTTGAGAGTTCAATTTTATTGCAGCTAACTGTTCATTAGGAAAAATATCATTGAAAGGAATAGGGTCATCAGGGATATTTTCTAATCTAGACAGATTATCAGCAACAGGATTTTCAGCACCCTTCCTATCCACAATATGTAAATCAAACTCTTGTAAAAGAAGCACCCATCTAATAAGCCTAGGCTTAGCAAAGTTCTTTTCCATAAGGTACTTAATAGCAGCATGATCAGTATGAATAGTAACTTTAGAATCAACAATATACTGCCTAAATTTATAACAAGCAAAAAACTACAGCTAGGAATTCCTTTTCAGTTGTAGCATAATTCTTTTGAGCAACATCAAGAGTTTTACTAGCATAATGAATAACATTTAAATTCTTATATATCTGTTGTCCTAGAACAGCACCTACAACATAATCACTAGCATCACACATAATTTCAAATGTTAAATTCCAATCAGGTGGTTGAACAATAGGGGTAGATATTAAAGTCTTCTTTAAAATTTCAAAAGCTTCTTTACAATATTCATCAAAAACAAATGGTACATCTTTTTGAAGAAGATTAGTAAGAGGTTTTGATATTTTAGAGAAATGTTTAATAAACCTTCTGTAGAAACCAGCATGACCAAGAATACTACGAATACCTTTAACATCCCTAGGACATGGCATTTTCTCAATAGCTTCAACTTTAGCTCTATCAACTTCAATACCTCTTTCATAGATTTTATGTCCAAGAAAAATTCCTTCATTAACCATAAAATGGCATTTCTCCTAGTTAAGAACAAGATTAGTCTCCTCACATCTCTGCAAAACTTTATCAAGATTCTGCAAACAAGTATCAAAGGAAGTTCCATAGACGGAAAAATCATCCAGGAAAACTTACACAATTTCTTCACAAAAACCATGAAAATAGCAGACACGCATCTTTGAAAAGTAGCAGGAGCATTACATAAACCAAAAGGCATACATCTATTAGCATAGGTTCCATAAGGACAAGTGAAAGTTGTTTTCTCTTGATCAAGCTTTTTAACAGCAATTTGAGAAAACCCAGAATAACCATCAAGAAAGCAGAAATGAGTTTTTTTAGACAACCTTTCTAACATTTGATCAATAAAAGGCAAAGGATAATGATCTTTCTTAGTGACTTTGTTAACCTTCCTAAAATCAATGCACATCCTATAACCAACTACTACTCTTTGAGGAATGAGTTCATTATTTTCATTTGGCACAACAGTCATCCCTCCTTTCTTAGGAACACAATGCACATGACTAACCCATCTACTATCAGCGATAGGATAAATAATGCCGGCATCAAGGAGTTTCAATACCTCATTTCTTACCCCATCCTTCATTTTAGGATTTAAACGACGTTGATGTTCAACAACTGGCTTTGCATCAGGCTCAATATTAATAGCATGCTAACAAATAGTAGGGGAAATCCTTTCAAATCATCAAGAGTATAACGAATAGCACCTCTATGTTTCTTCAATATCCTCAATAATCTCTCCTCTTCTTTATCATAAAGTTGAGAACTAATAATAACATAATATAATTTCTTATCATCAATATGAGCATATTTAAGATTATCAAGCAAAGGCTTTAAATCAAAAACAAGATCTTCCTTGGGTGGTAATGTTGTACCCAAGTCTTCCACATGTAAATTATGTTTCAGCATTGTTGGCTGATGTAGGAAAATCTCATCAATTTCATTCCTTTCTTCCATAAAGACATCACTTTCGTGGTCTTCCATGTATTGCTGCAAAGGATTGTTAGGAGCAAGAGCAATAGCAGCCAACTGTTCAACTCTATAATTTTCATTAGGTAATTCAGCTTCATAGGGTGTTTTCGCAAATTTGGAGAAATTAAATTCATAAGATTCTCCATCAAACTTTGTAAGGAGTTTCTCCTTTTTACAATCTATAACAGCACCACAAGTATTTAAGAAAGGTCTACCAAATATGATAGGACAAGTATCACTAGCAGAAGTGCCTAGTACTAGAAAATCAGCAAGATATTTAGTTTTAACACATAAGACCTCCACATCTCTAACAATACCAATTGGAGAAATAGTTTCGCTATTTGCAAGTTGAATAATCACATCAATGTCTTCAAGTTCACAAGAACCAATTTCATGCATAATTTTTTTACAAAGCTCATAAGGAATAGCACTAGAACTAGCACCAATATCACATAAACCATAATAACAATGATCACCTATCCTAACAGATAGCACAGGAACACTAGGTTTCCTAGATTTACTAGGATGAGAGACAATATTAGAAGCATCTTCACAAAATATAATGTGTCCCTCTTCTACATTTTCAGAAACAAGGTCCTTTACTATTGCTACTGTAGATTCTACAGTTATTTGTTCCTCAGGTTCTACACGTTTCTTTGCACTTTTATTAATCACACTAGCTAACATAGAGTGTTCTTTTACCTTAGCAGGGAAATGCATTTTCTCAATATAAGGTTCAGGCATAATAGAATCAACAGTATGAACTTCTATATCTCTAGCAGGAACACAATTAATAGTATCTTTATAAGGTGCATGGTACTTATCCCATTCCTTTTTAGGAATGTCAATGTAAGAAGCAAAAGCCTTATATAAGTTTGCAGCAACTTGAGAATCAAGACCATAAACAACACTAACATTATGAAAATCCTCAGATGACATAAAGGTTTTTATGCATTCATAGTCATAATTTATACCTGATTTTCTACCTTTGTCATTCTCCCATGCTTCAGTGTTTTCTTGAATACGGTCAATAAGATCCCATTTAGCTTCATCCTTCATTCGTGTAAATGATCTAGAACAAGAAGCATCCAATAAATCCTTATCATGAAGAGGAAGCCTTGCATAGAAATTATTAATAACGATATTACTGGGGAGCTCATGAATGGGGCATTTGAGCATTAGTAACTTCAGTCTCCCCCATGCTTGGGCAATGCTCTCTCCATCATGAGGCCAAAAATTATATATATAATTCCGATCTCTATGGATTTCACTGGGAGGATAAAATTTAGAATAAAAGAGATGTACAATTTCCTCCCATTCAATAGTCTGACTATTTTTCAGCAGTTTTAACCATTCAACGGCTCGGCATGTCAATGATATAGAGAATGATTTCCTCTTCACTTGGCTCATTGTAATACCTGCACACTTGAACAACTCGCATAATTCATGTAAAAAGAGCAAATGATCACCAGGATGGACATTTCCATCACCTGAATAGCAGTTATCCATAACATGTTTAACAATCTTTATAGGTATTTTATAAGGATCCAAATCATCATGCGGTGGGTCACTTACTACCCTAGCAGTGGCAGCAGTGCCCGCAAATAAGGACCCAAAAGGAGTTCCAAACATAGTGTAATAAAGCAGAAGACAGAAATAAAAACAACACTTACAACAGAAGCTTCCTTTGTCAATTCCACTTCCCAATAGCGCTTCACTCCCCGGCAACGGCGCCAGAAAATAGTCTTGATGACCCACAAGTATAAAGGGTGTATCGTAGTACTTTCGATAAATAAGAGTGTCGAACCCAACAAGAAGCAGAAGGTGTTGACAAGCAGTTTCGATGAAGGAATAACTGTAAATACTGGAAAACAGATTTGTAAGGGTTTTTGATATTGAAGATAAATAAAGTGCGAGTAAATAAAATGTCGTAATAATAATTGCAGCAAATGGCCCAATCATTTCTTCAGCAAAGGACAAGCCGGTGAGTTTACTTATGATTAACAAATGTTCTCGGGGACACACGGGAGGTTTCTGTCAAATGCTTTTGTTCCATGCAGCTGAATAATGTTCGGTGTTTTGATAAGTGTTGTGTGGGTGAACCTATGCTAATGTACCGTCCCATCCAAGACTAATACATACTTGTGATTATACCCCTTGCAAGCATCCGCAACTACAAGAAAGTAATTAAGAAATAAATCTAACCATATCTTTAAACTCCGGGATCCTACGCTCCCTCGTGTACTGGTTTCCTAAAGGGGATTTAGGTTTCTGTCACTCCGAAAACCCCACAATTAGTAACTAAATACACGATGCATTCCCCTAGGCCCATAAATGGTGAAGTATCATGTAGTGGACGTTCACATGACACCACTATAAGAATAACACCACAACTTAAGTATCAAACATTAAATATTATTCAAAATTAATTCACTACTAACACTTGACTTCTCCCATGTCCTTAAGAACAACACGAACTACTCAGAACACATCATATAGATCATGATCAGAGGTGATATAATGGATGATAATAATCTGGTCATAAAGTGCAAACACCGATAAATCTCACAAGCATCTACTACTAACAAGTAATCCACACCGGGAGAGAGATCTAATGCAAAACAACGATAGAGGCCCCTAATTGTTACAGCAGGATGAAGGTGGATGACGAGGGTGATGGTGGTGGTGGTGGTGATGATGATGATGATGATGATGATGATGATGACGATCTTGATGATGCCCGGAGCGATGACGGTGACGATGGCGATGATTTCCTCTCTCCGGAGTGGAATTTCCCCGGCAGATTTTCTCCCTACTAGAGATCTTTTCTCTCTCGGGTGTTTTCCGCCCCGAGGCGGCGGCGGAATAATTCTTCGAGGATGGACTGAGGCTTAGGGTTCCCTCGGTGTCAGGCACGCCAAAGGTGACTCCCAGAGGTGGGCCAGGGTGGCCACACCCCTAGGTGTGGGCCCCTGGTGGCCCCCCTCCGGCTCTCCTTCTAGCTGAGTTCCTCCTGTGAACTTTTAGGGACCCCTAGATGTCCCCCTTCTTCTTCTGAAGTTCTGAAATATGGTATCTCGATGGTGCTTTTTCCATCAGATTTCTGGTCCCGGTGTTTATTCTCCAAAAATTATAAAACATGCAAAATAAGATAAAATAACATAAGAGATGCATCATAACATGAAATATATCGATGAATAACAGAAAACTATGATATAAAATAGTGATGCAAAATGAACGTATCAGTCCACTCCGATCGAGACGTGCCAGAAATGGAAAGAGGTCATGTTGTCCCTCGTCAAGAACAACGGCGCCTACAACCCAGACGCGATGTTAGAAGCCGCCAAAGAGCGTCCGATCGTCAACAAGAAGGCCAACGCAGCGAGGGACACGGTGCCTGCAGCAGAGCGCCTCCAGGCGTCGATCGACCTGTGCATCTCCGACGCCAAAAGCCACGCCGCTCTGAGAGATCTCCAGGCGAAGTCTAGGTAGGGCCGAGCTCATGGAGGAGAAGACGGTCAAGCTCGAGCTCCTCAAGACGAACGTCGCGGAAAAGAAGCGGAACACGGACCTTACCTTTCTTGTTGGCGCTGATCCGGCGATGATGGACCCGTAGGTGAAGGCGTGGTACATGGAGGAGAGCTCGGCCATACTGAACCAGATGACAGCAGCAATGGGCAACACCACCGCGTCAGAGGACACCACCGCGCCCGAGGACACTACTACGCCAAGCACCGCCTCCACCGAGACCGAGGACACCGCTACGCCGAGCACCGAGGACACCGCGATGCTGAGCACCGCCGCGCCGGATGCCACACCGACTGACCGGTCCGCTGCTTCACCCGAGGAGCCAGCCATTTGATCCCCGTCCTTGTCGACTCGTCGCTGGAACTTGTCGCCGTGCTATGACGTGCTTTTGCGGACCTATGGCATGTTGGTCATCGTACTTTGGCTTGTTGATCATCAAATCTGGTATTTTTTTGAAGCGGGGAGGAACTGTTTGAATTTATGTTTTTTTTTTCGCTCGCGTTGCCGAAACCTGGGGGTGCGACTGGAAACGTTCGCCCCCTAGGCCAAAAAATTCGCCGGCTGAACCGGCGAAGTGGTTTCGCCGGGTGCGTTGGGGGCCAAACAGCCGGAGATTCTCTTAATATTGCTTCCGTATAATAGTACTATCATGAATCGAGCCATGCAAATGCAGTTGCCCAGGAAATGGTGAATTTTTACATAAATAACCTTTGGACGGAGAAAATTCACACTCTAATCCCTCGAACCAGAAAATTCGGGAAATAACCCTTTTTTTTAATGCCCGCCACGAGGACGTTATGCTTCATAGCTCAACGCCCCAGACCCGGGGCGTTATGGACCGTGCCACCGTGGAATTAGAATCCGGCGTGGAAGACAGCTTAACGCCCCCGGGGGCGTTATGCTTCTTAACGCCCTGCTCGGGGGCGTTATGCTCTGTGACTTAGCACAAGCGCACGACCCTCTCCCGAACCAGTTTCTTTTCCCCCCTCTCTTGTTCTTGAGGAAGAACACCAACTACCCCGCCGCCCCGCCCCTTTTCTCTCCAAAATCCATCGAATTTTGGGAAGATTGGAGGCCATTTGTTAGGGATTTGGTTCCCTAAGGAATCCCAAAGGTATTGCCCCATTTACCCCTCGTTTTATTGGTTGAAACTCTCACATCTCATTCTCTAGGTTTTCCCGATCCCTAGTCTATCTAGTTTCTTAGCTATTAAGTTTGTTAATACTAGGTTGCTAGTAGTGGATTAGTGTGTTTCTAAGTAATTATAATGATATTACTACTATCATTTTTGAAACCCTAGGTTTTAGTACTAGATTAGTTGATTTTTAGTAATAAGTTCCTATTAGTAATACTAGTTAAAATTAGTGATAATAGTTGCAGTACATGCTTTTGTTAGATTGTTTGGTTCCTATTAGTAATAGTAGTTGAAATTTTAGTTCATTTTAATTTCATATTATTGCGAAAATTATTTTATTCCAAATTTAGCTCCTTATAATTTTACTCCTCGTTAGTAGTAGTTTTTTTTAGCTGCTTTGGATTAGGGATGGTAGATTGGTAACCTTAGTTTTGATGTGGCCATTTTTGTTGGAATGTTTGGCACATTATATTTGAACAAGGTAACAAGCCTTTGGTTTTTGTATTGTTAGATGACAAGGAGCACAAAACGCAAGGATGATGCCTCCGGTACTAGCAAGGCAACACTGTGAAGACCAAACCAATGAAGGAAACTAGTTCAAAGGGCAAGAAGGTGAAGGATAAAGATTACATGACCATGGGTTTGCACGATGGGAAGAGGTCAGAATGAAGGTAGACCCTTATTTGACACCGAGAGAGAAGCTAGCCGATACCCGGTTTTGGAATAAAAAACAAGCTATAGTGTTTGAAGTTGTCATTCAAAACAAGAGCACGGAGATTGTGAGCTAGAAGCACGTTGATTTTGAGTACATCAGGGGCTACGAATATTAGTTTGGAAATCTCACTTCCGTGTGTGAAAACATGGGTGTTAGGAAGATCATGGAATTTGAACAAGCCTATAATGCTGATGTGGTGAAACAATTTTATGCAACCGTGTTCTTCGTGAAAGGTCAGCACAAGACAATAAAGTGGATATGCAGCGAAGACAATAAAGTGGATGTGCGGTGAAAGATCATCACAAGACAATAAAGGCTTTTGCTTCCTTAGCCGTCAAACCATCCTCTTCAAGTTCCTCTTCTGGGCCTTCGTCTTCCGAGTCAAATGCATGTGCTCGGGAGTATGGGATGTCATAGTCCATGTCCTCTTCAAAGCAATTCGCTTCCACATCTCCAATATTATGGTTACGGAAGGCATGTTCCCTTGGATCGCCCTCGGTCCCTTCAAGAACGACCTCGGCACGGGCCTCGGGCTCATGACCGTCACTGTTATCTCCTTGGGGCTCATCTTCCTCTACACAGGTCTCGGGCTCATGACCGTCGCCGTTATCTCCCTGTGGCTCATCTTCCTCCGCATGCCTCTCGGGCTCATCATAGCCACCATCACCGTCATCGTAGTCATCACGATAATCGTTATTGCAATAGGGGCTCAAGGGTTGTGTTAGTGGAGGTTGGCTCATCATTGTGTCATACACTTTGGCCTCCGGGTCGACAAGTGCCTCACCATGTTAAACTGGGCTACTCCCTTCACTAGGACATGCTTCGAGATTCAAATCAATGTGCACTCGAGCACCAACCTTCTTTGTTGCAAACAACTCAAACGATTTGTCTTGAGAGTCCAAGAAAACCGCCTTGTAAGCTTCCCAACGACTCTCCGAGTCGACGGACATCATCTTCCACCGAATGTAATGACCGTGGGAGACATTGTACCTCCCTTAAAAGTCAACTACATCATTTTTGTCTTTCCAATTAAACTCACTCCGGACCTTGTCCACAACATCACGGAATGTTGGACTAGAGTCAAAGAACATGACTACCTCGTCTGGGTCTCGATAATCAATGTCGGACATTCACGATTCTCGACAACATCTAGAAAAGCAAAACCACAACATCGATTACATTGCCGCAATAGCTAACAAGTAGGCCCACCACTTCAATTCATAGGTGGACATATTAGGGATAGCCCCAACCAAAAATATCTAGGGTTTGCAACCAAATTGATAGGTCTAGATCATCATAACAACCACATATGCTCCATACATCAACAAAAAACTAATCAATTTAGGGATTATTATGGCAAGAACAAATTTCTAGGGTTTCAAAAATAGAGGAGCAAATTGACTAAATGGAAACATTGTGCTTGGACAAAATAAGGGGAAAGGGGGAAGATTACCTTGGAGAAGCAAGGGAACAAGAATTCACCGGAGAAATCAACAAGATTTGGAGAGATTTGAGGATGGAGTGAGAGAGGGGGTCGAGCTAGAGTGGGGAGTGGAGAGTGGAGTGGAGTGAAGTGAGGCTGTCCGGCCACTTACCTCTTCGCATAACGCGCCCGTTGGAGACGTTAAGAAGAATAACGCCCCCGGCTAGGGCATTAAGAAGCATAACGCCTTCGTCGGGGGTGTTATGCTGTCTGCCACGTCGGGTTCCAGTTCTACGGTGGCACGGTCAATAATGTCCCAGGCCCTGAGGCGTTGAGGTATGGAGCATAACGCCCTCGTGACGGGTGTTAAGCAAAAGAGTTATTTTCCGAATTTTCAAGTTCGAGGGGTCAGAGTGTGAATTTTCTGCGCCAAAAGGCTATTTGTGTAAGAATTCACCAGGAAATGTGAAAAGGGGGCTGCCAGCAATAAAGCATAAAGCACAACAAACCATTTTTTTAGCTTCGACCGCACACGTCCCCATATATAGATACATTGAGTTTTCCCCTACACATGCCTTCGCCAAACAGCATGTGACCAGGTTCGGTGTATCTGAACCAGTACAAAACAGTCAACGCTGTTAGAGGGTGACCAAGAAAAAAATTCAGGTATCTCTCACAACTCGTTGGTTTCACACCAGAACATCTGCGAATGTAATCTGCTGCAGACGTGATCTGAACGGCAGAGACATATTATTGCGTGTATTCGTCAAAGAATGTGTAAATTCGCTCACGAACAAGCAATTTTGAATTAGATTTGTTTACTCCCTTGATGTGATAACATGGTTACCCCAACAATATGAAATACTCCCTCCATCTGAATATGTCGGAGTGTGCAGCGAGACATCTCGCCTCGTAGGGGGCCTCCGGTCGTCGGGCGTGGCGACGGAGTTTAAGGTTTGGCCGCAACAGTCGGGCGATCTGGGGACTTCTCGCGGAGCTGCTAGCGACTTTGTTTGTCTGGCGTTTGGAGGCGAAGTTCTACAGGTCCGGATTGAATAAAAGGAGGTTCGGTGGCGACCCTAGCGGTTTTCTTCCTCCTAACGCATCTACCTGCTACCGATCATCCTCAATCTAATCGTCGACACGTTCCGGATGTCTCCAATAATAGTTTTCATGGTTTGGTGTATGTAATCTAACCTGATTTACCGTGACGAGGATAAGAGTAACTCCAACCTCAACAGACGGATGATGGGGCGGTTCCGTCGCTTCATAAACGACTGCGAGCTTAAGGAGCTATATCTGCATGGTAGGCGGTACACCTGGTCTAACGAGCGCGAGTCTCCGACACTGGTTCGGCTGGACCGGGTACTCTGCACAGTGGATTGGGAGGAACTCCACCCCAGTTGTTCGCTTCGATGCCTGTCGTCCGCGGTGTCTGATCATTGTCCCTTACTCCTCGACTGTACACCTCGCCCCCCTTGTCGGCGGCGGTTCCAGTTCGAGCAGTATTGGACGAAGTTAGATGGCTTCGGGGACACTGTGGCTCGAGCTTGGAACGACTCGGTGTTGGGAGAGACAGACCCCTTCCGTCGGCTCGCAGGTCGCTTGAAGGCCACGGCTAGACAGTTGACGAGCTGGAGCGATCGCAAGGTGGGCTGTGTCCGCCTGCAGCTACTGGTAGCCCGCGAGGTGATCCTCCGACTGGATGTGGCCATGGAATCGCGTCGACTTTCAGATGTTGAGCGACGACTTCGGGCTAAGCTTAAGCACGCGCATCTCGGCCTCGCGTCTCTTGAGCGAACTTTGGCGCGGCAGAGGGCCAAGATCGCTTGGCTCCGTGAAGGGGATGCTAACACATCCTTTTTTCACCAGCATGCGTCGTTCCGGAGACGCAAGAATGTGATCTATGAGCTGCAAACCGATGGTGCGGTGGTCTCGGACCATGCGGCCATGGCGGAGGCTGCTTTCGATCACTTCACAGCGTTGCTGGGCACTTCGGAGCATCGTGAGTTCTCACTCGACCTGGACTTTATCGGGTCTCGTTCGGAGGACCTGAGATCGCTCGATGCCCCATTCCTCGAGGAGGAAGTGTGGGATGTAATCCGCCACCTCCCTCGAGGAAAGTCGCCGGGACCGGACGGGTTCACGGCGCAATTCTTACAGACCTGCTGGAGCACTGTGAAGGTTGACATTATGGCCTGCTTCGACAAGCTGTACTGCCTGAGTGGGCGCGGGTTCCAGGGCCTTAACCAGGCGCTGATCACCCTGTTGCCCAAGAAGGCAGATGCTGCTGGGTTGAAGGACTATAGGCCAATCAGCCTTATTCACATCTTTGCGAAGTTGGTTGCCAAGACGCTTGCCTCACGACTGGCTCCTAAACTGGGTAGCCTGGTGGCTGAGAACCAATGCGCGTTTATCAAAAAGCGTTGCATCCATGATAATTTCATGATGGTTCAGCAGACGGCCCGGTACCTTCACAGACTCAAGGAGCCGAGGGTGATGTTAAAGCTGGACATCGCACATGCCTTCGACTCGGTCTCGTGGGCACTTCTATTGGAGGTGTTACGTAAGGCAGGGGTTGGGCCGCGTTTCCGGGAGTGGGTGTCTATACTCCTGTCCACAGCTAGCACGCGTATCATGCTGAATGGAGTCCCTGGTCCCCCCATTTGGCATCGGAAGGGACTCCGACAGGGTGACCCGCTATCGCCCATGTTGTTCGACCTGGTGATTGAGACCCTTAACTGTCTCTTGGCGAAAGCCAGAGCGGATGGGATCCTCCGCCGGTTAGCTCCACGGGACCTTGCTGCAGGCGTCTCGCTCTACGCGGATGATGTCGTCCTTTTCTGCCATCCGGACAGGTCGGAGCTTCTCACGGTCCGTGAGATTCTCGCTTCCTTCGGTCATGCGTCAGGACTTCACACCAACTTTGCGAAATGCTCGGTGTCCCCTATTGGGTGTTCGGAGGTTATTGCACAGGATGCTGCATCGGTGATGGGGTGCCAATTGGCGCCCTTCCCGGTCAAGTACCTTGGCATCCCTCTCTCTACGCGTCGGCTCTCGGCTGAGTCTCTCCATACTATTGTGGAGAAGATTGCAGATCGACTGCCTACCTGGATGGCCGGCATGATGGCTAAGGCGGGACGACTCACTCTTGTTAAGTCGGTCCTTGCTGCCATTCCCCTGCATCAGCTCGTCGTTCTGGGCATTTCCAAGAAGACGTTGAAGCAGGTGGAGAAGATCCTACGGGGCTTCTTGTGGGCGGGCAGGAAAGAGGCAAATGGAGGTCATTGCCACGTGAACTGGCAGCGAGTCTGTCGCCCGTTGGACCTTGGGGGACTTGGCATCCCCGATCTTTCACGGACCGCTACCAGTCTACGGGTCCGGTGGCTTTGGCGGATGCGCACGGACCCAGATCGCCCTTGGCACGGCTTGGATATGCAATTCACAAGAGACGAGAGGGACGTGTTCGCTGCATCAACCACGTTGGTTCTTGGCAGTGGAACCTCTGCTCTCTTCTGGGTGGATAGATGGTTGGAGGGGCGCTCCATCCCCGAGATCGCACCCGAGTTGGTGAAGCTTGTCTCAGGCCGCATTCGGAAACGTCGGACTGTTCAGGAGGCCCTGGTCGATAGACGGTGGATCTCCGACATGCGAGGCGCTTTCAGTAACCTTGCACTCTGGCAGTACATCCAGGTGTGGAGGAGGGTCCGCGGGGTGCGACTTGGCCCCACCCCGGACCGGCTACTCTGGCGGTGGACGGCGGATGGGACTTACTCGTCCGCCTCCTGCTATCGAGCAATGTTCTTGGGGTCGGTCGAGTCGGCGTCTTGGGAGCTAATTTGGAAGTCTTGGGCACCCCCAAGGGTCAAGTTCTTCTTGTGGCTTGCCAGCCAGGACCGGTGCTGGTCGGCGGATAGGCTTGCCCGTCATGGGATGAGGCACCACCCCCGATGCGTGTTGTGCGACCAGACGTTGGAGACAATGGAGCACATCCTGGTCGGCTGTCCCTATGCCCAGATCACTTGGCACGAGGTGCTATCTTGGGTACGCTCCACGGTTGTCACCCCACCGGTTGACACCAGCTTCGACGTTTGGTGGCGAGAGGTGGTTCTAACATCCCCTTCAGGGATACGCAAGGGCACCTCCTCGATTATCATGCTCACGGCGTGGTGGCTCTGGAAGAGGCGAAACGCGGCCACTTTCGACGGCACGCAGCCAGATCCGAGGGGCTTGCTGGACACGATCAAGGCGGAAGCCCAAGCGTGGGCCGCAGCCGGAGCATCAGGGTTGTCTATGATTCTGCCTACGACTTCGGTGTAGTGTGTTGAGTTGTAAGCGGGTGTGGCCTTCCAGGCTTGTAAAAACTCTTTCTATCATGCAATGAAACGCAAAGCTTTTGCGTTTTCTCAAAAGTATGTACTCATGAACTTCTGTTCTGGAAGGCATCCGGTCGTGCGTGTCTGTGAATCAGCCCATGGGGTTTCAAGCGGCCGTGTCGTGAAGCTCCGCTTTACGTGGACATGTCACATGTCAAGAATTCAATTTCCGTGGTATTGAAGTGAGCTGGGGAAAGTCTAGACGGCTATGATTTGAAGACCAATGCTGGCAGGTGCAAAGATTTGAGCGTGACGGATACATTGCTTCACAAACTATTGTGCGGGCATGTCTGCAGGCATAGTTTCTGTCCGAATCGCACATGTGCATATGAGCCTTTTGATTGGTGATTTGTAGCGGCCGACTCATTTGGGGTGGCAACACACGAGGACTTCAGTTTGAGTGGTTTTCTTTGAGTGTCGTGTCTCGATATTTAGGGTGAAAACCCTAGGCCTGGCCTTAATTGGTTGTACCTGAGAGTGGTTCCTTGTTGAAGGCATTGTGTGGAGAGTTCAGATTTTCTCCTTGGTGAAAACCTACAATCTTTAATTGGGTGACGATGGTGCTTGTGCATTGTTCCCTCTTGGAGGCGTTGCTTTTAGGAACCTCTTCTGTACTACTGTGTGTTATATTGCTAGTTTGGGTATGCCTGCTACGAGTGATTAATCACTGTGGTGGGGTATCTTTTTTCTTCTTATTTTTCTTTTTAGCTATGTGCATCTTTAATGCCTAGTTTGACATTCTGTTGGTGAAGAGGCTCCGTGTAATTGGTATATTTCTGGTATTACTCCAATGTTTTTCTTACCATGCATGAAAATTCACGCGGCGTTTTTAAATCCATAAAATTCTTGTTCTCTCATAATATGCAACACACGCGTGTATACTCCCGCACTCTGCTCTAGCTACACTTAGCTAGAGCAGTGATAATCGACCATGTTGGTTGCACCAAATTTTTGACGTTGTCAATTTTGGCCACATACTCCCTTTGTTCCATAATATAAGATGTTTTAGCTATTTCACATGTTGTCTAGATACACACTAAAGTTAGTGTACATATTACTTCTATAAAGGTTGGAGGCATTGTCTGTCTTCGCCAATGCTCCACGAAGCGCTTCCTCTCGCGCGCAGCTCTCCTGGAAGCGCCACGTGTAGGCGTCTGATTGGTCGCGCGGGGAGGCCTAGCGGTGACCGGTGCACTAAACTGTTTAGATACATGTGTATGTATGTGAATGTGGAAAAATTCTAAAACGTCTTATATTGTGGAACGGAGGGAGTATATTTTAAAATAAATGAATCTAGACTCATTTCGTACATAGATTCACTTAGTTTACTATGTATGCAGTCAAATTAAAATATTAATAAATGTGCCTTATAAAACTGGAAGGAGGGAGTACACTACTTTCATTGATACACATAATTTTTTAATCCCATAGGAAGAATATTGTACAGAACGATTACATCGCTTCCCGTGGCTTCACCTTGTCTTAAAAAAGTTGCATGATTCTCAGGTTATTATTTTATTATTGGCAGCCTTATCAATTTTACAATGGAATGATATTGATTTCTTACGGTCAGTAAAATTGTAAGAAGTTATATGGAATTTGCCACATTGCTAAGATCAGTTCATATTCTGACTTTCTGAGTGGTAATATGAAGCAGCCGGCTTAGTTAGCAATCGTGTTTTTTATGATAAACAAATCGGCTCATCAAAGGTTTTTAATGCTGGCAGAATAATGACCATTTATGAGAAGAAATTTAATAGCTAATTGTATTTGAATCAATAAATTGGATGTATCAATATGAATACACAACAGGACAAGACAGAAAACGAACTTCAACTGGGCAAAGAAAAAATATGCGACATATCAATGGCTCTAGCCGCAATACAACTCCCTGCTCTAGCAGTAGTACACCTCGCCAGCTCCCAGCGAGAACACCTTGCTGCATGGTAATCCCAGACCTGAACTTGACTCCATCTGAACGAGTATCTGAAGAAGAAATTGATTAAAATGTATATATAATATGTTCTTATCGTGAAATGCATACATACAGAAATATCATGAAAAGCACATATCTGTTCTTATCATGCAATTGTGTACCACAGTCTTTAGCATCAATTTATTCCAACTGAACATATAGTCCTAATTTTGCACAAGTAGAACAGATACCTGCAGAACTTTGGTAAAAGTAGAGAAATCAGTACTTGTCTACAATAAGACCTTCATATAATTAAATGACAGAATGCAAACTTTGTAGGTCATTCATCATTAAATTAATAAGCAGCTCAGTACAAACAGCAAAGGAATATTGTATTCCTAATTCAACTGTAAAAGTTACAAACATTAAGAAATAAAGATTGAGATGATAATATTCCTCGGCATAGACACATAATTAATCTGGGAATCTGTTTCTTAGAGTAGGAGACAGTAAGCACTACATTTCCGCAACTGCTTCTTAGAATAGGATAATATTTCCCAATCGTGTGTGCCCTACTCATCGCCTAGCATCACATCAGGATGCAAAAAAAGAGCATACTCCAATCAGGAAATATTGAGATTCTTAGAATAGGAGTAGCATCGTAATCAAAGAGAGATGAGAGAACATGTAGATCATTTTGAGATTCCAATCAGGAACATTTCAAATGCTCCATGGACTGATGACGAAGATCTGCCCTTGCAGTGCCATCATGCCTCTGAAACTGGAATCCTCGAAGGGGTAGGTACTCAGAAAGGAATTACAAAAGCATATGCAAAGAAAATTTTGGGATTGCAAAAATCATGTAAGCCTGGATCAGCCAGAAATCGACATCACATTAATCAACAAAATTACATCATAATTGCAGTTTGCTTTGGGATCGTAATTGAAGCATATATCGGTGTTCTAGAATCGTGGTAGTCAGGCAAGAAGTACTTACTGTTAAACCTTCACAAACTGAATCATATATTGGTCTTTTTAAAGAATTTTGCAAAACATGTCAAATGAATCTAGTGAATATGAATGAGGCCAGCAAACTGATCTTCTCCGCTCCTAGAATCCACTAATGGAACACCATCCACATTGCGCCTGAACTGAAGCACATTTGCACCGCACCCATCCGGCACCATCCTTCAGGTTATCCATGATGTAATACCTCCCGTACACAACAGACCAAGAATCCCCTGAGCATTCTTCTCCTTTCCCCGGTGCAGCAAGTAAAGAATGTTAATGTATACACCCTATACGCGCGAGCCCCGTTGGGTCATATTTTCCGACCGGCTTCCTACCGTCTGGAGCTGCATCATTGGCGTGTCAATTGACGATTCCTCGTCCCAGGCGCCACAACGGCACAACCTTCTCCGTGGCCACCTAGACGGTGCCTACCCTGGTGACCAGCGACCGTCTGCCTCTGGAGTCGCAGAAGGCACGCGGGAAGACACGCCAAGGCCACGTGACTTCTTGCTTCGAGACTTGGTAGTGACGAGTTCTTTAGTGGATTCTTCCATGATACCATACAAGATGAGCTGCAAGGCATTGGCACGTAGGCTGCTACGTTGGTTTCTGGTTCTAGCTAAGTTGATGGATTCCTGGTAGCTTCTCGGCAAACTGGGCAAATCGTTGCGCTCTCCGCTCACCATCCCCGGTAGAGGCAACAATGTGCTTCAGTAAATAATTAGAATCTGCTAACATTCTCCTTTCTTCACAGATAATAACCCCAGTTCGTGATTGGATCTGATAATTGTTTGCACAAGGAAGCACACACTTATGTCATCAATTAAAAGATAACAAGAAATAACCAATTGGATAAAAAAATCACTGCTCAGTCAATGGAATGTTGCAGACCAAGTAACTCCAAGTACATGTCTATCAACAACACTTGTGGAGGTACGATTCTATTTTGGGTTCTCTGCATTCAAAAGTGCTTCTATAAACATACCAATTATCTGTATGTCACGTAACTTGGAGTATCTAATATCCAATTGCTCATATAATGTCGTGGTGGTGTCACGGCAGATGCCATAGGATGGCTAAAGATGTGGGGACGAAGGACGCTGGAGGTGCTCGGGGAGGGATCACGCGACGAGTAGCCGCGTGAAGTAAGAACTAAACACTGCAAACAACACGATCTACCCAGGTTCAGGGCCCTCGTGAGGAGGTAAAATCCCTACTCCTGCCTTTCTTTGTGTATTCTGGTGTCTCACCGAGTAGCCGCAGTACAATGTTCTTGCTACCGAGTAGCCACTCTTCTCTCCTTGTGATGAACTAGGTCAAGAATCTAGGGTTTCCTGTGTCCCAGCATGCGATCCCCCACGCAGGAGGCGGCGGGGCACCTTATATACATGGTGCCCAGCCGGATACGTCCAAATATGGACAAGTGTCGACATAGTGTGCACATCGTCCTTCTTCCGAGTTCTCGCTGACAGCTTTGGTTCCTAATCTTGGCTGCATCCGGAAAGTCGTTGGGCAAAACCAAGGGGACAGTCTGGTATCACTGTGCCAAACACAGAGTAGGGCCCCCCTTATCCTGCGACCGCCTGCTTCCACACTGTCGCTGTCAGGCAGGCCGGTCCCAGATGAACAGTGGTTCGAACAGTGCCAAGTACGGACCCAGGATACGCGGGATCCTGTGTCAGAACGGCTCCTTTGACTTCTGGCCCGAGTAGATTCCCGCCAATCTTACTCGGACCAGCTCTTCTACTCGAACGGACATAACTTTCTTGATATCTCCTTCTGGTCATCTTTTCGTAAGACCGAGTAGCAGCCGACCGGGTAGCAAGTACCGGGTAGGCGGCTACTCGACCAAACTTCTCTTCTAACTGTTGCCTTTACCACTTGCCTTTACCCTACTCGGGGGTAACCCCCCGACAGCAGTCCCCGAAGCTGGTAGAGTCTTGCGAACTCGTTCACTAGGCTCTGCCAGCTTAAAACCAATCTTTGCAACACCGCCCTTGAACCTCAAGATGCCGAGTAAAACCTCCGAGTAGCACTCTGGAAAGTACCTTGGGTCTCTTTTCTTCCGAATAGGGCTAGTCTCCTTCTCTGCGTTCGAGTAAAAGGACTTAGAGAATTTCTCAAGCAGAGTCTCTGCAGCGCAGAGCACAATCCAGCCTTCCGTGCTGCAACGGGACACGTGTCAAGCATCCGCGACCCCGACGTCTCGCTGCCTAGGACACGACGTGCCACGCGCCCAGTTTTCACGGAGTGGGCCCACCGGCTCGTCATGTCCCATCAAGCGCAGTAATAGCCCACGATCTGGTCGTGGGATCAGTTGTGGCCGTTACGCGCGCGTTCCGCGCTTGTGTGCGTTTCTAACCGGCCACAGACCCCACCACACGAGAGTTATGGCCACGATCGATCCCACTACCCCGATGGTAACGGTAATCTGAGGAGAGGATATAAATACCCCCATCGGTAACTTCCTCTTCTCCTTCCTCCGTACTTTCCTCTTTCGCCTCTCTGTTTCTTCTCCGCCGCCGAGCTCTCCGCCGCCGCGCAACTCTTTGCGCCTGTAGCATCCACTTTTTATCAAAAGTGAAATACCTGTGTTATGTGCTAGTCCCTGGATCAATGCTAACACCACAGTACAAAACTTAAAGGTATCATTGCATAAGAGTTAAAATTATTACAACTGAATCCAGAGTAGACAAATATGTCTTATTACAAGGTGCATAGCCTTATAGGCTAGCTAAAACTCAAAGATCAAACAACAGAAGGAATATAGCAATGAGCCTCCATCTTCAAGCATGCGCCACAGGCAAACATGTTGGGTGTAGACTCGAATCCAGAAAAGACATCCTCATTCTTCATCAGAAGATCCTGCACGTTGGAATATGCAGCCCCCCAAGGGAGAGCAGTACAATGATGTACTGGCAAATGACACCTATGGTGGATATATAATGGCAATGTCTAATGCTACATGATATCTTTGGCTGGGTGGATTTTGAGGCTATTTGCAAAAGCCAATTTTCTCCTAACACTTTTATAAACCCATTTTTTTTGAAGGGGTGGCAACATTGGAATAATATCCAAGCACCACAAGTACTATTCACTTGGTCAAAATTTTAATTCAGAAAATGGTGATGTGATTCTTCCGTCCATCCTTGTCCAGCTGCTCGATGTTGTCCATAACCGGGGACACGGCTAAGATCTTAGTTTGTAGACTCTGCAGAGCTTGTGCACTTTCACCTTCAGACTCAACTCAACCCAAAAATCCTATACACTCTGGGTGCATTAAGGAAAGGAGAAGAATCAAGACGAGATCTTTCAGAAGCAAGTATCCAACCCAATGGCAAGACCCGTTCCACCTATAATTATGCTACATCTGCTTGTCAAGCCCGGGCTGAACCCTCACAACTTAGTTGATCAAGACAGAGCCCATATGACTAAAGGTTGCACGGTAAGCAATCAAAACTTGGGGAACGTCATAATCACTTTGTTCCTGGGTGGCATTCCTTCAAGTGAACTCCCCTCGGGGAGACACTCAACTCTCGACAGCCCCGCAATACCATTCCACCCAGGTGGTTCATTGAGGTTATATATTTTTTCCACAAATAGTAAAAATACCAGTATTTGAGCATGCCTAAGCATAACTAAACTTGGGGTTGTTGAGTGGCAAGGTTCAAAATGGGGTGGCTACACACTACTAGGATAATAGCATAGCATAAATACTTTATAAAATAACCTATCATGCATACTACTAAAAATCCACTAATGCTTATTGAAAATATAGGTGTGTTATGGGGTGTCACTTGCCTTGACAGTAGGATGAGTAAGAACAGCAACCACAATTGTAGAATTGCTCCTCCTCACAATCTATACAAACAAAGTAACCACACATAAACAAACAATAAAAGAAAACATTACATAAACATGTATGCATGATATGCAATGATGTATAGATCCCACAAATGTAATAACATAATGTTGTTCTTAGATTTCCTTAATATGTTTTAAAACTTAGGAAAACAATTTAGATACTAAATTATAATTATAGCATTTTTTTGTGTGTTCTTTAATGGATCTATTTAACCAAAAACAAAGAGTATGATGTTATTGAATTTTGAAAATCTTGGGATGTTACAGACAAACCCCCTTAAGATGAAGCTCGCCCTCGAGCTCCGGAAAGGTCAGCAAATAGGTGTGGGTGGTCTTCTCGAAGATCATCTTCTCGCTCCCACGTAGCTTCTTCTACAGTGTGGTGACTCCACTGAACTTTGCAAAATTTGAGGGTTTTGGTGCGGGTAACTCTTTCTGCAGTTTCTAGTATCTTGATTGGCTTCTCTTCGTAAGTCAGATCACTCTCCAATTGTACTTCCTCAAGAGGTACAATATCTTTCAAAGCAGTTTCCAGCATCTCAGGGTGACACTTCTTTAGTTGACTGACATGAAACACATTATGGACTGCAGACAAAACCTCAGGCAATTCTAACTCATAAGCCACTTCACCTTTGCGAGACAAAATCTTGAATGGTCCTATGAATCGAGGTGCTAATTTTCCTTTGATTCCAAATCTCTTGACACCACGGAGTGGTGATACTCTTAGGTAAGTTCTATCACCAACTTCATAAGTGACATCTCTGCGTTTGTTATCCGCATAGCTCTTCTGTCTTGACTGGGCTATCTTGAGTCTATCCCTAATCAACCTAACTTTCTCCTCTGCATCTTGAATTATATCAGGACCAAAGAAACTTCGTTCTCCTACACCACTCCATAGTAATGGTGTAGTGCACTTTTTCCCGTATAACGCTTCAAACGGTGCCATCTCAATACTTGCCTGATAGCTGTTGTTGTAAGAGAATTCTGTGTAAGGTAAGTTATCCTCCCAGCTGGAACCATAGTCTAGGGCACATGCTCTCAGCATATCCTCCAATATTTGGTTCACTCTTTCAGTTTGTCCATCGGTCTGTGGGTGAAATGCTGTACTAAATTCCAGTCTGGTACCTAAGGACACATGTAGTTGTTTCCAAAAATGAGATGTAAACTGGGTACCTCTATCAGAAACAATGCTCTTGGGTACACCATGCAGACATACAATTCTCTTCATGTAAATTTCTGCTAGCTTAGCACTAGTGTAGGTGGTCTTTACTGGTAGAAAATGAGCTACCTTTGTTAAACGATCGACTACTACCCAAATAGAGTCATAACCAGACTTAGTCCTGGGTAACCCAGTAATAAAATCCATACCAATTTGTTCCCACTTCCAATCTGGTACCTTCAATGGTTGTAATAGTCCTGCTGGCTTTTGATGTTCTGCTTTTAATCTACTACACACATCACATTTTGCTATAAACTCTGCGATGTCTTTCTTCAAGTTATTCCACCAGAATCTCTCCTTCACATCCATGTACATTTTGGTATTACCTGGATGAATCGAGTAGGGTGTTTCATGTGCTTCTTGCAAAATCAGCTTCCTAAGATCGGTGTCATTAGCTACACACACACGTTTCTCAAACCATAAGGTCCCTTGCTCATCCTCATGAAATCCCTTAGCTTTTCCTATGCTTAGGTTGACTTTTATTTCCTCTATATCTTTGTCTCCTTTCTGAGCTTCCCGTATTCTGTCCATCAAAGTTGGTTGTACCACCAATGATGTTACAAAACCCTCGGGTACTATTTCTAGTCTAAGATCCTTGAATGCATTGCACAAATCCTCAGGTAGTTCTCCCGTCGTGAGGCCATTAACGTAAACCTTGCGGCTGAGAGCATCAGCTACTACATTGGCCTTACCGGGATGGTATTGCAAACTCAGGTCATAATCCTTAATAAGTTCTAACCATCTTCTTTGTCTCATGTTCAATTCCTTCTGTGTGAATATGTATTTTAAACTCTTGTGGTCAGTGAAGACTTCACATCTTTTCCCCATCAAATAATGTCTCCAGGTCTTTAAGGCATGAACCACTGAGGCTAACTCTAGATCATGTGTTGGATAGTTGACTTCATGCTTCTTGAGTTGTCTAGAGGCATATGATGCCACCTTTCCTCCTTGCATAAGAACACTTCCAAGTCCCTGGCGTGAGGCGTCACAATACACTTGGAATTCCTTCTCTAAATCTGGTAAGCATAGGACTGGGGCTGTCACCAATCGTTTCTTCAATTCTTGAAAACTAGTTTCACACGCATCAGTCCACTCAAACTTCTTTTCCTTTTTTAACAACTCGGTCATGGGCTTAGCAATTTTTGAAAAATTCTCTATGAATCTCCGGTAATAACCAGCCAAACCTAGGAAACTACGAATCTCCCCAACATTCTTAGGTGATTCCCAATCCATTACTGCTGCTACTTTGGAGGGATCAACAGCAATTCCTTCCTTTGAAACTATGTGTCCAAGAAATCCCACTTCACTTAGCCAGAACTCACACTTACTAAACTTGGCATAAAGTTTGTGCTCCCTAAGCTTCTCCAAAATCAAACGGAGGTGACTTTCATGTTCCTTAGTGCTCTTGGAATAGATCAAAATGTCGTCAATGAAGACTACGACAAACTTGTCTAGAAATTCCATGAACACTTTGTTCATCATATTCATGAAGTATGAAGGGGCATTGGTTAAACCAAATGGCATTACCGTATACTCATACGATCCATATCTAGTAACAAAGGCTGTCTTGGGTATATCATGTTCCCTAATCTTCAATTGGAAATATCCCGATCGAAGATCAATCTTGGAAAACACACATGCTCCCTCCAATTGATCAAACAGATCATTGATTCTAGGCAACGGATACTTGTTCTTGATAGTCACTTCATTCAGAGAACGATAATCCATAACTAAACGTTGACTCCTATCTTTCTTCTCCACAAACAGAACTGGTGCTCCCCATGGTGATGAACTTTCACGAATAAAACCTTTCCCGAGTTGTTCTTCTAATTGTTTCTTAAGTTCCTTTAGCTCATCAGTAGACATGGGGTAAGGTCTTTTTGCTATGGGGCCAGTGCCCGGTAATAGATCAATAAGAAACTCCACATCCCTATCAGGTGGCATTCCTGGTAATTCCTCGGGAAAAACATCGGGGTACTCCCTCACTATGGATACTTGATCTAGGCTAACCCCCTTAAGAGAATTGAGCATAACCCCTTTTATTTCCATGTTGGATTTGAATCTAATCCTCTTTCCTTCTGGGGTGGTGAGTGTAATTGCTCTGTTTGCACAATCTATGACCCCTCCAAAAGTGGTCATCCAATCCATCCCGAGAATAACATCTAGTCCTTGGGACTCTAGAATTACGAGATGGGTTGGAAATTTGTATTTTCCAATTTCCAAGGTAAGCTGCCTACATCCGGTGTTGACGAGCATTTCTCCACCTGGGGAGCTTACTCTAATGGTTTTCCCTATGGTTTCAGTGGGTAGCCCATTTTTATTTACAAATGCCCTTGATATGAATGAATGAGATGCTCCAGTATCAAATAAAACCAATGCTGTAAATGAGTTGAGTAGAAACGTACCAATCACAACATCGGGCTCATCCATCACTTCTTCCACATTGACATGGTTCACATGTCCCTTCTGAAAGGGGTTGGGTTTTGTAGAGTCATCAGCTTTCTTCTCTGTGCACTCAGTTGCATAGTGTCCTTGTTTCCTACACTTGAAGCATGTCACCTGGGACAGATCCTTCTTCCCCTCAGAGTTATGCCGGTGATGTCCATTGCCATGATTATGTCCATTGTGACTGTTTCCCTTGAAACCCCCATTGTTACCCCTGTATCCACCATTATGATTGTGTCCATGGTGCTTGTGTCCATGGCCATTGTTGTGGTGGCTCCAGGATTTGTGGCCACTACCTTCAGAGAAATGCTGCTTCTTGTGTGATGGCTCAGAGTGAGTCTTACTAACCCCAAATTTTCTCTTTCTGTTCTCTTCCTTCCTCATATTGTTATCTAGAGTGATGGCTTGGTCTAGCAGAGTTTGATAATTCGGAGCATAAGCTACAGACAGAGGTATCTTCAGTTCTCCCTTGAGTCCACTAAGGAATTTATCCTTCCTCTTAGCATCAGTATCAATATCTTCTGGTGCATACCTTGATAAGGTGTAGAAATAATCCATATATTCCTTCAAAGTCCTACCTCCCTGTTTCAGACTGCGGAACTCATCCCTCTTCAGATTCATTATTCCTGAAGAAATATGAGCATTACGAAAACCTTCTTTGAAAGCATCCCAAGTCATTCCCTCTAAAGGATGGGTCACTTGATAGGTCTCCCACCACATTGCAGCGGGTCCTTCGAGCAGGTGAGCAGTGAACCTTACCTTTTCAGCATCAGTGCATTCACAAGTAACTAGATCCTTGTTAACTGAGCGGAGCCAGTCATCTGCCACTATCGGTTCTGAGGCAAAGGAAAACTTGTTAGGTTTAAGCCTTAGAAATCTTGCCAGTCTATCCACTGGGGGTGGCGGTGGAGGGTTGTTATTGTTGTTGTTATTGTTGTTGTTGTTTGCTGCCAAAATCTGAGTCATCATTTGCATAAGCTGAGTCTGGGCTGCCATCATCTGTTGCATCGCGTCATTGTTGTTGTTATTCTCGTTGTCACGACGAGGAGGCATCTGTGGTGGTTTTCAGCATAGGTAAGTTAAGATAGAGGGAAAGAAAAGTCTTCCTACCCATGCACAGACATAAAGGTAATACACAAGGGTAAAGCTTGGAAAGAAAACTTAAAGGATTTATTTTGCTAGAACACGGAATTTTGCCTTATCACAAAATTGATAGGTCAAACTTAAGCTCGAAAAACATCAACTTGGTGATCGAACTAAAGAATCTACTCTTCAACCATGACGTCTTCTTCTTCTTCAACTTCTTCAATCGTAATTCCTTCACCTGCGAGGATGGCCTTGAGTTCCTTCACTTCTTTCTCCAGGGTATCATTCTTCTCTTGTAACTCTCTCTTCTCACCACGTATCTTTCCTATCAACTCATAATAAGCCTCTAAGTACAAGTCATTGTCTTCTAGTTTTGACTTCAGGTCTCTAATCTCTTGGTTCTTCGTCTTGATTCTCTTTTCTTGACTCAGCAACTTCTTGTCTTGAGTCTTCAACTTCTCATCTTGAGTGTGGACTACCTCTTCTAGAGTCTTCACCTTCTCTTCTGCCTCCTTGAGTTGGCCGCGTAATTCATCATTCAACAGTAGCTCGTTGTACTTTTCTTCCTCGAGGTCCTTGACATGAATCTCTAAGTTTTGAAGATACTGGCGTAAAGGAGTAGCTTTGGTTTCTGGGGCTAAGATGTAGGGTTCCCCATCTTCATTACGTCTGCCTAGAGAAAAGGAGTAGTGATTCTTCAACTCCCGATAATGCTTCCCACAGAGACGTCCTATCAGCTCTTGCATGACGAGGTTGAGGCCTCTCTCCATGGAGTCGCTGATCACTTTGATCGTGATGTCTTCGGTTGTGGGCTCGGTTTGGCGTCCTGGCTGAAGAAGTCTGACTCCCCAGCAGCCTTCCTTGCTAAACTTGTTCAGGTGTTTCCCTCTGATGGTGGGTGTGGGCAGCGCCAACAGTGTGACTATCTCGAGAACATGGCCTCCAAAATGAGTGTTGATGATGTCCTTGGTGTCGTTGAAGTTGAAGCTCTCCATCTTGAGTCATAAGAGTAAAAGGAACATAAGTTTTAATGCAGAAGGTAAAGGAGTACTAGGAAGTGCATAAATACTTAGAAAATATCAAACTTTCTCTAAGGTGATCATGGGTTATTAACAACTCATTGTAATTTTGGATATTCACTATAGTGAGAGATACATGCACCCGCAAGCCAATCATGGAACGGTCTCGTGTCCGTGGACACGTAAAGTTGTCCGGGCCGCTTCAATCTCACTATGCCGCTAGGATCCAAAAGTTCTCAAAGGAGTCAATAAAATTGATCAACAAGGGTTTTCTAGACCTAAGGGCTCGAACCTACAGGCAACACTTTGCTCTGATACCATTTTGTAGCATCCACTTTTTATCAAAAGTGAAATACCTGTGTTATGTGCTAGTCCCTGGATCAACGCTAACACCACAGTACAAAACTTAAAGGTATCATTGCATAAGAGTTAAAATTATTACAACTGAATCCAGAGTAGACAAATATGTCTTATTACAAGGTGCATAGCCTTATAGGCTAGCTAAAACTCAAAGATCAAACAACAGAAGGAATATAGCAATGAGCCTCCATCTTCAAGCATGCGCCACAGGCAAACATGTTGGGTGTAGACTCGAATCCAGAAAAGACATCCTCATTCTTCATCAGAAGATCCTGCACGTTGGAATATGCAGCCCCCAAGGGAGATCAGTACAATGATGTACTGGCAAATGACACCTATGGTGGATATATAATGGCAATGTCTAATGCTACATGATATCTTTGGCTGGGTGGATTTTGAGGCTATTTGCAAAAGCCAATTTTCTCCTAACACTTTTATAAACCCATTTTTTTTGAAGGGGTGGCAACATTGGAATAATATCCAAGCACCACAAGTAATATTCACTTGGTCAAAATTTTAATTCAGAAAATGGTGATGTGATTCTTCCGTCCATCCTTGTCTAGCTGCTCGATGTTGTCCATAACCGGGGACACGGCTAAGATCTTAGTTTGTAGACTCTGCAGAGCTTGTGCACTTTCACCTTCAGACTCAACTCAACCCAAAAATCCTATACACTCTGGGTGCATTAAGGAAAGGAGAAGAATCAAGACGAGATCTTTCAGAAGCAAGTATCCAACCCAATGGCAAGACCCGTTCCACCTATAATTATGCTACATCTGCTTGTCAAGCCCGGGCTGAACCCTCACAACTTAGTTGATCAAGACAGAGCCCATATGACTAAAGGTTGCACGGTAAGCAATCAAAACTTGGGGAACGTCATAATCACTTTGTTCCTGGGTGGCATTCCTTCAAGTGAACTCCCCTCGGGGAGACACTCAACTCTCGACAGCCCCGCAATACCATTCCACCCAGGTGGTTCATTGAGGTTATATTTTTTTTCCACAAATAGTAAAAATACCAGTATTTGAGCATGCCTAAGCATAACTAAACTTGGGGTTGTTGAGTGGCAAGGTTCAAAATGGGGTGGCTACACACTACTAGGATAATAGCATAACATAAATACTTTATAAAAGAACCTATCATGCATACTACTAAAAATCCACTAATGCTTATTGAAAATATAGGTGTGTTATGGGGTGTCACTTGCCTTGACAGTAGGATGAGTAAGAATAGCAACCACAACTGTAGAATTGCTCCTCCTCACAATCTATACAAACAAAGTAACCACACATAAACAAACAATAAAAGAAAACATTACATAAACATGTATGCATGATATGCAATGATGTATAGATCCCACAAATGTAATAACATAATGTTGTTCTTAGATTTCCTTAATATGTTTTAAAACTTAGGAAAACAATTTAGATACTAAATTATAATTATAGCATTTTTTTGTGTGTTCTTTAATGGATCTATTTAACCAAAAACAAAGAGTATGATGTTATTGAATTTTGAAAATCTTGGGATGTTACAGCGCCGCCGCGGATTCATTCTCTCCACCAGATTCTTCCAAACTTTCCACCACTTTCTCACTCGCTGCCATGGCTGCTCGCGCCGGCTGGGCTGGTTCTGATGTCACCGTCGACGACTGCTCCTGGCTCGTGAACACCCGGAGGGTTCCTCCTGGTGTTCAGTGCCGGCCGTCCGACGGCGAAATCGTTCCGGCCCCGCGGGAGGGCGAGCACGTCGTCTTCCTTGCGCACTTCGCGCGAGGATTCGGCCTGCCAGCTTCCGATTTCCTCCGTTCCTTTCTGGATCACTTCGGTGTTCAGATGCATCATCTCCCCCCAAATGCAGTCGTCTTCCTCGCCTATCACACCGTGGTGTGCGAGGCCTTTCTTGGCGTCCGCCCCACGGTGGGCGCCAACTATCGTGGTGGTGTCACGGCAGATGCCATAGGATGGCTAAAGATGTGGGGACGAAGGACGCTGGAGGTGCTCGGGGAGGGATCACACGACGAGTAGCCGCGTGAAGTAAGAACTAAACACTGCAAACAACACGATCTACCCAGGTTCAGGGCCCTCGTGAGGAGGTAAAACCCCTACTCCTGCCTTTCTTTGTGTATTCTGGTGTCTCACCGAGTAGCCGCAGTACAATGTTCTTGCTACCGAGTAGCCACTCTTCTCTCCTTGTGATGAACTAGGTCAAGAATCTAGGGTTTCCTGTGTCCCAGCATGCGATCCCCCACGCAGGAGGCGGCGGGGCACCTTATATACACGGTGCCCAGCCGGATACGTCCAAATATGGACAAGTGTCGACATAGTGTGCACATCGTCCTTCTTCCGAGTTCTCGCTGACAGCTTTGGTTCCTAATCTTGGCTGCATCCGGAAAGTCGTTGGGAAAAACCAAGGGGACAGTCTGGTATCACTATGCCAAACACAGAGTAGGGCCCCCTTATCCTGCGACCGCCTGCTTCCACACTGTCGCTGTCAGGCAGGCCGGTCCCAGATGAACAGTGGTTCGAACAGTGCCAAGTACGGACCCAGGATACGCGGGATCCTGTGTCAGAACGGCTCCTTTGACTTCTGGCCCGAGTAGATTCCCGCCAATCTTACTCGGACCAGCTCTTCTACTCGAACGGACATAACTTGCTTGATATCTCCTTGTGGTCATCTTTTCGTAAGACCGAGTAGCAGTCGACCGGGTAGCAAGTACCGGGTAGGCGGCTACTCGACCAAACTTCTCTTCTGACTGTTGCCTTTACCACTTGCCTTTACCCTACTTGGGGGTAACCCCCCGACATATAAATATATAAAAGATTGCATCATGTTCTAGAATTCCAGACTATATGCACATAACTGGTTGGATGCCTGCTAGAGTCCTTGATCTTTTCTATCTTCTAGAACCCATTCCTACAGGAACCAACCTCCCATCAGAATCAAATGAAGATGGAAATATTGCATAAGAATTTTCCATCACCTCGCATACCAAATGGATTGGAATCATCATAGCCACTATCTCAGCTAGTGTATGAGTCACCAGTCGTCATTGAAGCACCAGACCAATATTATTTGCCATGTACAAATAGGAAAATACAATATTCAGTCAACCAAGATGTTCTAAAAATTTATAGCACTACCATTTTAGAACTTATGTTTAGCAAAGCAGATTGCAAGATTTTATCTAATATGAGATACAAGATCAAAGTCATTAACTATAGTTCTCATGTACAAAACCATGATGGCAAACATTGGGAAATCCCAAGTGTAGGGTGTGAAGAGTGCATCGGCAAGTTTTCCCTCGGAAAGAAACCAAGGTTGAATCGACCAGTAGGAGAAAGAAATCATTTCCGAAGGTTGATGCAGCGGATGTGACAGGGCACACTACCGGTTTAGAAGTAGTGTGGAACCTACACACCACAATCAAATCACTTTGCCCCAACGAAGCAGTGAGGTTGTCAATCTCACCGGTTTTGCTGAAAACAAAGAGGTTAAACGTGTGGTTTGGAAAACAGTACTTGTTTGCAGTAGATAAAAAGAGAACAGTGATGGCAGTAGGAAAACTGTAGGAACAATATGAAAACAGTGATTGCAGTGGTTGTATTATCACTATAGAGGAAATGGACTAGGATCCACAGTTCACTAGTGGTGTCTCTCCAAAACAGATAGATATCATACTGGGTAAACAAATTACAGTTGGGCAATTGACGGATATAAAGGCTGCACCGTAGTGCATATGCATGACATGATGATTACTATGTGATTAATGCGGGCATTACAGCAAGATACATCGACCGTTATCCAGCTGCATCTATGACTAATAATCCACCCTCAGAATGTCATCCGAGCAAACCTTGAGTATTAAGTTGCAAGCAACAGATAATTGCAGTAATCAAAGTGTGTAATGTAAACAACTAGTTTAGAAAGCGCGGCTTGCCGCGCGCCACCATGTAATTTAAAATATATTTTGCCCGTAATCCATATGTGTTATACAGATTAATGAGAAGACAATTAATATCTCAGGTGGAGTACAAAGGTAATGGAATACAACGATGTCAATAATAGCGGGAAACAAAAGAATTGGTATAAAGCATAACACGGTTCAGTAGTGCAACCCAATTTTTAACATGTAGAAATCTTCTCAAATATTTGTTCCAAAGATCAAAGCATATAGTCCGAGCAGAAAATAATCTATTGCAGGATAATTTCATTTCACAAGTATATACAATGTCACTTCTTAGTAGCGAACACAACCACATAATTTGACTTTACTGTAAGGCCATAAAAAGTATAATTGTTTTTACTTCCTCTTTGGTCATGCACCTCATTAGTGTTACTGAACGTTTGCCATCATGATTCCATAACTCACATGCCCCTGAGGCATTTTCAACAATGTTTCCCAACTCTACCATGTAGCATGCTTGTTACAGGTGTTCTTTTTATAACAGCAATCATCTGATATGACTTCATCCTCGGTGTACATTCAGAAGAAAGATCATAAGACTTACGCCTGCACGAACAATAATGTAAATATTGAATCGTCTTCATTTTCAATTAAAGAGAGGGATTAAAAATAAATAAAGCTCCTGCTTGTGACTGTGGCAATATATGTTGTAAACAAGAAAACCATGTTAAAGAAACATGGAACAAAATAAACCCCTAGAATTCTGCATGTTAATACCTAAAAGGATAAGCTGAATCCCTTAATCTATCTCGCAGTGGATAATCTATCTTTGAGCGTTATAATTTTTTGAGATGATGGACACAACCTGAAAATATACCTCCACAGTTGTGTTGCAAACCTGAGCACATCCGACTATTGGTCATAAGAGAAAGAATTGGTATTCAGACACATGTGCACACCTAATTTGATGATATGAATTCCTTTTTCTAGTAGTGGTAGAGCTCCCTCAAAAAAAAGTAAACATAGAGGAAGCATGGATGTCTTATTCAGAAGGGAAAAAACCCATGCAAATTGACTAATAATATAAATATCAAGATATTTATCACACATGAAAATACATGGTAGGAAGACAAACAGGATAGAAGACGGAACTTAACACACAAAAGACAATAGATATACTCACCACAGAAGCAGCCAGGGCATCGAAACTCTAATTATTAGTGTTGTCTTCTAAAGAAGAGACCAACCAGCGGTACATGCATCAGCCAACACATCACCAGCTGAATTTAGAGCATTGTCAGCAGATTTGTTGAAATAAGCTACCACCAAATTAGTTTTGCGATGAAGAGTGAACATATGTGACTATTTCCCCTAGTCGGTATCAATCCTATGTACCTTGTAAGAAGGTAATTTGGCCTTCCATCTCAAAGCTAGTTGTAACATAGACAACAAAACAATATTTCTCGGACATAGCAGGAGCAATTTCCCGTGGTGTGGACCAAATGTCCATGTGCAACCCAAAAATCTTTTGCAGGGGTGTGTTGGGTGAAGAACCAGACCTGAGAATACAAATGAGAGGAATACCAGTGAATTTCTTTCCTATCCAATCAAAGACCACGAGCTCGATTTCACTGGTACCATCTGCATCAATGGAGCAGATCCTGTACCTAGCAAAATAACATGCTTCAATGGTTGACAGGAAAAACAACCAGTGGCCTCTTTTGTGACAAACCAATATAATTGTTTAAGAAGCATCAAGTAATCGAGAAGCACCAATGCAGCAGATTCGTTACCTAGAAAAATAGCATGAATCAATTGGGTGACAGGAAAAAACAACCACTGGCTTCTTCTGTGCCAAACCAATATAATTTTTTAAGAAGAATCTCTTAGAAATCTAGCTTGTACCTCTACTGAATCGTGAAAGGACGATTTTCTTGGAAGAAAAAATTATTTGGTTTGCCAATCTCATTAAAATGGAACAAAGCTCCCATATTTGCAATTCAGTATATTACATAACGTTCAGGTTGATTATACTCATTTTATGAACTCTCTTCCTGTTTTCGTATTAAGGGCAGAACTTTAGAGAGACCTTTCAGAAAGCATTGAATTTTATTAATTGCATTGTATAAAATAAGCACACATGACACATGTGCTCACACTCATATGCCTTGTATAATTTCCAAGTTCTATTTTTCATGTTAAATCCTTTCCTATCTGCCTAGACTATGTAGCTATTATGGCATGCAAAATTCACATATGCAGTCTAGTTTGTCATTCTAATAATATCTATCTCTTATTATCTATGGTTTATTTGTAACATGAATAGTAATAGACATAGAACATGTCGGGTCTTCCATTAAACATCTAGAAGTTCCAGAGATTATCGCCTAGGAAATACATCAGTACTGAGGCTAGATCTAAACAAATATATCGACCACCGTATGGATTAATGGTTTGTCGCAGATTACGCAAGAAGAGAACCGCAAGCATTGTAATTGTAACCAGTGGCTCAAAAACTCACAGGTCTTATACATATATAAGGTAGTAATATGATGTCTAGATGGTTGGAAAGCTAAGATATATCTCACAATTACCTCGCATAGTATTTCTGAAAATGGTTTTCCTAAGTAAATAAGAGATTCTAAATTATCTCTATTGCCACCTATATTAGCGTTGTAAATGATATATTTCGCCAATGAAGGAGGAAACCTTCGGATCTCTAACATAATCAAAAATAATGGTAGGAAACAAACAATTAATTCAGACTTATCTATTGCAGAAAATAATGTTAATCGCTATACAAAATGCGCACGCAAAACATCATTAAGGTTTGGGAGAAACCTTTTGTCAGTGGACATGTTGTCAGGCATCGTCTTTTTGTTAGCTGACTCCACAAAATATTTACATGCATGCCTCACTACAGTTTTCATTATGTGTTTGATAATCAGTTGCTCCGAACTGAACACAAAAATAATTAGTGAATATAGGCCATTAATTTCTTTATCCTGCTGACAATGTGATATACTATAAATACATGATAAACAGTCATGTTTAGTACACAAGTTACATGTGCCTAGAGGGAACCAGCCCATAGGCGCTGGAGGCTGCTGAACTGTATGTAGACGGAAAACGATGCTGAGCCACATTGATCTCCGGTACCTAAAGCCCCTCTGTTTCAGCTTGCAACAGTTTCATCTCAAATATTGTATGCATCATACAAAGTAAAAGTTTTTTACTATATTGCATCATTCTTTCAGTTTTCTGGGCAAGGTTGTCCTCTAGAAATTTCAGCGAAATTCAGGAATGTGGAAATATCAGTGCCACACAGTACCATTTACAGATGATAACATTAGAAGCAGGTTAATTAGAAGCAAATAATCCTATATAGCAATATCGATGCAAAAATATTGATGCAGGTTAATTAGAAGCAGAGAAAGAAATTCCAAATGTATGTGGGCAAACAGAGCAAAGGCAATGTATTCACAAAGAGAGTTAATAGTAGGGAAATCAAAACTGAGTGTACAATAGATTCTAAAAGAACACTTTCTGATCTATTTACCTTTTCCAATATTCTTTTTAAGCAATCAAAACCTTTGAGCATACATCATACATCTTGCACAAGCCAAAGAATATAACCTGCACAAGAAGAACCAACAAAATGTAATTTTAAACACACGACAGTTGGTAACGGCAACTATGTTACCAGTGGAAAAAAATTCCTTGTGGAGTCCAATTTCATCACAAATCAATGACAACAGTGAGGGGTGTTTAATCCACTTAATATGGCCTAAATTGTTTTCAACTGTAAGCTCATGTTTCTTATTATATGAATTCAGAATATTAATAATAGGAAGTCATGTTTCTTATTTGACTCCAATTCATTCGCATGTTTGAAAGATACAATGGCTCTAGACATAAATGTAAGAAGTGCATATATAAATCTTTAAGTTTTTCCTTTGAAGATAAATCCATGATAAAGTGCGCTACAATTAATGACTCATGTGAGTAGTAAAAAGAAAGTACATGTATGAACTGCAGCCGGAGGCGATGGTCACATAGGGCTTCTAGTGAAACCACATGAAATGTATAAGGGATAAAACCGAGAGAGGATGTGAATAAATTTCTGCATTCGGGCAAAAATTGGTTGCTAACTCCAAATATCTGTAAAAAGGAAGGGACTATGATACACAATTATGACCAAATATATATTGGAAAGGAGAATAAGGCTAAATTTCAATTCCAATGATATCTAGAAGTTCATGAACAAATTAAAGTTAATTGTTAAACCTATAGAAACAAAATATAAATCTGTAAGCGTGTAACCACACAAAGATATGATGTTTGAGCAAACAAAAAGCAGGTTTCCTGCATTCAGAACATAACCAAAGGACAGCCTTAATAGGGATAATAACAGGCCTAAAGATGCTAATCATAACCAATCAGGCAACTTCGGTAAAAATAAATACACAACGGAAACAAAACGTTGTACCTGGAGACTAATGATACCAATCTGGCAGTAAATACCATACCTGAAGATGCTAGTCTGATGTGAAGAATCTACATATAACCAACCAGGTTCAGATATCAATCTTGTAGTTTTGTATGGTAGAAAATTAGTCAAGAAAGGACAATTTTGGTGTGTATAACAATATATTATATTGCACAAAATTACATGGTATTTTATACAGAAAAACATAACAGCATATTGGAAATACCTAAAGCTAAATTTTTACGAATCATCATTGTCCTGGAATGATGTACTTTGAAAAAAATGGACCAAACAAGTAACCTATTTGAAAAGCGACATCAGTACGCTGAAAATGGCTACTTTGTAGCAAATAATCACAGAATTTTTTATTTATTATGGTCTTTCTTTTATGTCTAAAAGCAAGCATTCTTTGTTGCTCAAGTTCTCAATGTAATATACAGAATCATTAGCAAGAAAGGAGCATGTACGATAGTAGTGTAAGCACAAAAAACGAATTAATCAAACCTCGCAGCGCTCACATTTCTCACGGCACCGAATCAAATACGAAACTTGCAGCCTACAGAACCACACGGAACAACCAACCAGACAACTTGCTCAAGCAATGGAAATAATGGTGTAGTGAGTTGCTGATGGGGGGGGGGGGGGGGGTGGCAGCCAACATGCACAGCTGCAGGTCTCAGGTCTTAGCGCATAGCGCCGTAGTTCCCTGGCATTTAGCAGGGATTCCACACGTTCGAGGTACTGCAGGAACTACCAATTAGGCCTTACATACATTACCCAACAAAGATGCATGAGTTGGAAGAAAAATTCAGAAAACATAGGAGGAGTGCAGGAGTATACCTAGCTTGAACCATGGTACCGATTTGTTCTAACCATTACCTCCAGAACATCAATATTAGAGCCCAATATACTCTAGAACTTTATCATCTTCTTCCATAGCACACCTCAAAAAAAAAGTAGAGCTGAATGACAATCATGCACCAATAGATCAATGGGCATAAGAACAGGAGCAGATTTCGCAGCAAATTGGCCGTGAAGTAGGTAATTTTAACCATTTTCTTCATTCATAGCACACCAAATCACAGCTAATAGACTACTAACAGGAGCAGATTTCGCAGCAAATTGGCCGTGAAGTAGGTAATTTTAACCATTTTCTTCATTCATAGCACACCAAATCACAGCTAATAGACTAATATTTTCAGATCCGCACACACATAAGAGATATAAGAGCGCACATTCACATCACCTTTCTTGAGATGCGTGTGAAGGGGTGGTTGGAGGTCCACCTGCAGGAGGATGGCTGCCAAGGAGGACCAGATTCCGCCGATCGAGTTCGAGCTCCTTGCGTGCGCCGTCTCCGCGTCGTCGCCGCCTTCTGCAGCAAGAGAGAACATGATAGAAGGTTCGACTGGAGAGAGAGAGAGAGAGAGAGAGAGAGAGAGAGAGAGAGAGAGAGAGAGTGGATGTGTTGGAGGGAGAGACAAACCTGGGGCATGGGGTGTTGTTGGGGGAGTTCGTGGCGTGGGGGAATGGCGGTACGGCGAGGGGAGCCGGCAGTGAGCATGCTGCTGCCGTGCCTCTCACCTGCAGGCTCCTCGTCTTGGTCCTTGCGGCCCGATTTGACACTTGCGTTGAGGACGACGGTGCAGCTCATCTGCAGTCTCTTCTACCGCCTCCTTCTCCTCCCGTGGGCAATCGCTGAACTTGGTGGCGGAGGAGAGCCTGCCTGCAGGTCCGGCAGTGCCGCCGTCACGCATAGGGGAGCGCGAGGGGTCACGGGAGAGTGGACAAGCGGCTAGGGTTTGACTGCTGCTCGTGGGAGTAAAGAAAATCCTCCAATCGCTTCCCTCTCCCACCCATCGCCTAGCACATCCAATCAAACACACATGAATAAACGACGACCCATTACACTGGTATGTAGGCCCACAAATGCGCGGGTCCATGAACAATGAAACATAGCATCTCCGGACGGGTAAAAAAGCGGCGGCCAATCGGGAATCGGCTAGCATCGCCCGCGCACTTGAGAATCGCTTCATCCCAAGCACATGGAAGCGACCCCTCCACACACGCTGTCATCTGGGTCCGAAAATATCTGGGGCCACCATCAGTGAGAAATAGTAGCTCTGAGTGGGTAATGTTGGACCAGCCAACCGGGACATCTAGCAATGGATGGTCCGGATCATTTTGGACGCTCAATCCAACGGCGAAAACAACACATGGTCTGAGAAGAGCCCCAACTATGGCAAGGATGTTATCTTTAGATGTAAACATCGTTATTTTCTCCCTAATGGCAACAACACATCCCCCACCCATTTACATTTCTGTCACTCGAGCGTGAGTGAAAGGGAGGTATGAACCCACTATCGAGTATAAATACTCCCTCTTAGAGTTACAAGAATCTACTTGGCCAGAGCATCTACTAACAACGGAGAGCATGCAAGATCATAAATAACATACACATGAAATGAACATGATAGATTGATAATCATTGGACATAGCATTCAATATTTATCAGATCCCAGCAAACACAACATGTAGCATTACAATAAGATGATCTTGATCATGTTAGACAGCTCACAAGATCTAAACATGAGGCATAAAGAGGAGAGAACAACCATCTAGCTACTGCTATGGACCCGTAGTCCAAGGATGAACTACTCACGCATCATTCCGGAGGCGGGCATGGTGCTGTAGAGCCCTCCGGTGATAATTCCCCCTCCCGGCAGGGTGTCGAGGAGAGCTCCAGAACCCTCCCAAACTAGGGTTGACAATGACGGCGGTTGCGGATTTTTTTGGTGGAAAAGGCTCAGGTACTTAGGGTTAACCTCCCGAGAGGTATAAATAGGCGAGAGGGCAAGGTCGGTGGGCGGCCAGGGGGCCACACCACCCCTAGGCGCAGCCAGAGGGGGGCTCACCGCCCTATGGTGTGGGGGGCCTGTGGCCCCCCCTCCGGACTCCGTGTGCGCGACAGATTTCTAGACTTCCGGGTTTCGAATCGTCCAATTCCGAGAATATTTCTAGAGCAACTTTTTTGAAATAAAAACAGCAGAAAACAGGAACTGGCTCTGTGGCATCTTGTCAATAGGTTAGTCCTAGGAAATCGATAAAAAAAGCATAAAGTGTAAAGGAAACATACAACATATAGTATGAAAACAACATGAAACATCAGAAATTATGCATAAGTTTATGACGTATCAAACCACCCATTACCTTCCCTACCATATCTTTAACATTCATGTACACACTTCAGATCAGTTCTCAAACATCGAACCAAAATTTATAAAAATGAGGCACCCTAAGCCACACCAACGCAGACTGGAAAATTAATTGATATATGAAGAAACATTATGCGTAGGTACAAAGCTGCATGTAACACCAGGCTCAACTTTAGGGGATATTCAGCACAAGCCATAACACAGCAGCAATCATTCGTACATCTTCACGGACGATACGGACGCCACAAGAGAAATTGAGAGCCTTTCTAGGGCTGGTCAAATCGAGCAGCCGCCAGGGCCAAGGGGATCCCCACATCCGTCGTCTGCCACTGACGCCGACCGGCTTCTCCAGATATAGATGTGATCTGGGGAAGAGAGACAGAGATGACCTATCGCCGCCCCTCACTTGCCAACTCGGGTCGCAGCTACGCGTCGGCCCTCTAGCTGTGCCACATTCTGCAGATAAAGCGAGCCTTCAGGACAACGGCGTGAAGAGAGGCGACATATGACAGATCGAAGAGCGGTGCCCACCACCGGCTCGGGCGAGAGGAGGAGGTGCTCTCCAAATAAACATGGAGGCGGTTGCCTTCTTGCTAGGTCAACATGAGGATCTGTGAGAGACAAGGTGGGAGGGCATGGTGGCATCCATCTTGAACGCTTGGACTCATCGGCGGGTCATGCTCGTTGACTATGTAGCGGGAGGAGACGAACAGAAATGGCTGTAGCTTGGGTTGGGGATTCAGGGGCGGGAGTTATGTTCATCCTCCGGATGAGTAAGGCGGAGCCACATGAGCCTCAACCGGATGGCAGCGGGAGAGGAACCCTACATGTGGCTTTGGTCCGGGAAGGGATTTGCTTGCTCGAGGAGAGGCGAAGCCGTGCGAGCTGCGGGAGGGCTAGTAATCTCTTGTCGGGCTTGGCCCACATGCATGCGCTCGTGGAGCAGAGAGTAGGAGGACGAAAAGAGTCGGACCATTCAACTCCCATTAAACATTACTAGGCAAACTTATTTGATTCATCTAAAAATTCATACCTTAATTCTTCAAGCAGTTAGTTGAATTCTGGTTTCGTTGCTTTTTCGACATCTTTTTCTTTATCGGTTGCTTAACACTCTTCTTCTGTCTCTTCTAAATCATATTCTTTTTCAAACGTACATGTTTCTTCCTCATCACCAGTATCTTCATAATCTTCATAGATTCCGTCTTCTTCATATGGTGTGCCATAGTATATGGCTAGAAGGTCTGCTATGGTTCTTCCTTCTTCGTCATTTAGTTCTTTATAACAAGACTGGTTCTTGAATTCCGAGAAATGAAAGAGCACTTCATCTTCACCAAACCTGAGAGTAATAGTTTCTTTTCTGCAATCAATGTAAGCTTTGAGAGTGCGTAAAAAAAAATCTTCCAGAGACAATAGTATAAAAAATGATCAACACACACATCTAAAACAACAATATCTATCAAATAAGTGTGAGGACCTACTCTTATTTGAGCATTGTTGGCAATTCCAACAAGTTCATAAAATTAACTATCGAATAATTTGATAGACATGTCTACCAGTTCCATGCCAGGTGCACAAATTTCATTTTTAATTTCAGATATAATTCATATGGAATAATATTAATAAAAGATCCTAAATCACACAAACCATAATATGATGTTCCTCCAAAAGAGCATGGAAGCACGGGTCTCCCAAAACTTGTTCCTTCAAATTTACAGGTTATTATGTTTGTTGCTTCTTTATCTAGTTCAATTGTTTCCTCAACAAGTTCTTGATTCTCTTATTCTTTCTTACCATTGTTGGTCTTGATAGAGGGTTCTTCTTCAAGTAAGCCTGCATGCAACTTTGCTTCATATCTTTCCTCGTGAATTCTTTTAGCTTCTAGGAATAGTAGTGGTGGCTCATAAGAAGTGACTTTTTCTTTGGCAACATGTTATTTTTCCGTAGGAACTTGAATGGTAGCAACCTCCTTTCGGAGTGCATACTTGATCCAATTCTTCTTAGGAAGCTGCAAAAACTGGCTATACCTTTTTATGAACTGCAAAATAGAATGAGAGTCCACATACAATGTTTGACTTAACTTATCTAATTTACCAGCATCTATAAAATCTTGAATGCAGTCATATTCTACTTCGATTCCTCCTTTACTACCTAAATCTTCTTACCAAACTTCTTTATTTATCCGCATATCATTAAGAAGTTCCCACGCTTGATCAATTGTAGATTTCATAAAAACTCTCTCAGAAACAAGGTACATAATTTCTCTATTCTCACTACTTAATACTCCATAGCAAACATGTAAAACAAACCATGGTGGTAGCCTAGAGGACCATTTCCTCCATAAAGGCGTTCTTGGGGAAGTCGGATCTACCACTATCATACTTCTGAATTGATTAGACGTGCGTTATGTTCTCATGTGAATAATTTATGAGGTCGGAGCTCCGTGTATTAGTGTGCCTCAATGCCTCGGTTAACACACTACTCACAACCACCACGTAGCCTAGATGATAAGCGATAAGCCTAGTGGCACTAGTGATCAAGGGTCTTCCCTTGGAGGTGGTATTAGTATGGTGAGTTCTCCGTTGATCCCATGTTAGAGATTGAGCTACTTTCTGTCCTTTAATACTCACACGTCAGTCGCCCTCAAACCAACACGAACAACCCATCATGTCTCTATGGCACAATATTGGTGCGGTCGACTTCATACAATATCATTGGGATTTTTATCATAAACCAGTCAATAGAAAAAATTGCATCTTTATTTCAATTCATAAGAGTACTAGGGTTTCCCCATCTCCCCAAGAACTGATGGAACTACTCACACATGAAGGCAATAAACATCATAATGATTGTATTAAAAATGGAGGATGAATTTATGAACAAATGCGCGTGCAAATCCACAACTAGATGTTCTAGAATTACAGTGAGATGGGATGGATATAATATCATGTAGATGTAGATGGTGGTGATGGCGATGGAGATCAATGCGGAGGCCTTCACAATGATGGAGTTTATGTAGATGGATTTCCTTCTGCGTATCCCCCTCCGGACACATTCCGGAGGCTAGGTTTTGGTGGATTTTTGTGGTTTAGTGTCTCATGCCTCTCTATTGCCTCTCCACTCAAGTCCGGGATCGTTAATATGCTGGCCGAAACAAGCTAAACACATCTTGGTACGGAGAGTGGTACGGTCGGTACTCACCGTACCAGGGTCGTTTTGAGTTACCGCCTTACTGGTACGGTTGGTGTTTTCTGTTTCGCCCTCCTTGTCGAGTTGACTCCATATGGTACGGTCGTTACTCACCGTACTATGAATCATTAAATCATGTCTTTCTATTTTCTTGCAGAACATTTGCTGATACTTTGACTGGCACGGCCGTAATTGACCGTACCATACCTTGTTAAGTCATTTTCTGCTTCTCCTCTGACTTTTGTGAATTTGTGTTTTTTTGGAATGGCCTTAAATTATTTTTTCTCCTTATATTATGTCCAATTATGCTTATTTATGCCTTGTATGAAATATCTCTTTGGAATATCAACAATCTGCATACACAGACATAAACAGTGCACTTTGGCATAGTAAAATACCAAATTCCCTATCTACTTATTAATAAAACATAGAGTAAAATACCACCTTAAATGGGCGCATCATAGTCCAATCCGAGTTCCCCTAGGGGACTTGGTGCTTCCAAGTGGGGAGGGTCCAAATCGACCTCCCCCTTTCGGAAACCCTCCCTTTTATACTAATATATAATCCCACCCCCTCCCTCATATTTGGAGCACACAATTGTCCTTCGGGTTCTCTCTCTCTCTTAGAATTAGATATCTAATTAGAGAGCCTCTAATTAGAACATCTATAATTGGTTTAGAGTCTCCAATTAGAACATCTCTAACTGATTAGAGCTTCTGATTAGAGACCCTCTAATTGGTTTAGGGATTCTTCTAATTGGGATATGACGATCATCTCTCGATTAGACCTAGATCTAATCTCTCTCGCTATTTGTCCTATGTGTTGGGATCTCTACAACTCAATTGTGAACCTGCGGTGCCTAGTCCTAGACGGAGAAGCGCTGAAGGATTTTGACGAACGTATGTGTGAAAGCTGTCATAGGGGAAACACGTGATACCCTCACTCTGTTGGATCCAGAAGGTGGGATACGTGGATCGGCAACAGTCCCAACACTAGGCTTAGTCGCGGGACTCTTCATCAGGCATCACCAACATTGTCATTGACACTCGTTCCATGCTTTGTGTCGGTAACGAATCACATCTATCCATGCCTCTACCTCGCTAGTAGATCATGTGTGCAATATAGGTCGGAAAATTTTAAATTTTGCTACGTACACCAATAATGATATCAGAGTGATCTATGTATAGGTGCAGGTACGATCTAGAGCACTGATACGTCATAAACATATCCTTAATTTCTGATGTTCCATGTTGTTTTGTTATTGTTTCCCACATGTTTGCTATACACTTTATGCCTTTTGATCTATTTTCCGGACTAACCTATTGACAAGATGCCACACGGCCAGTTCCCTGTTTCTGTTGTTTTTAGTTTCAGAAAAGTTGTTCTGGAAATATTCTCGGAATTGGAAAATTGGAAGCCTGGAAGTCTTAGAATTCCTGAAGGTTCCACGGAGTCCCAAAGATACCCGGAGGGGGGGGCCTCAGGGAGCCCACACCATAGGGCGGTGCCCCCACCCCTTGGACGCGCCGGGGGGTGGTGTGGGGGCCCCCAGGCCTCCACCGCCATTGCTCTTTCGCCTATTTAATCCCCCGAGACGTAAACCCTAAAGAGATTCTACTTTTCCTGAGAAACACCCGAGGCCGCCGTCATCGTCATCCAGAGATCGGGAGGTTTCTGGAGCTCTCCCGGCACCCTGCCGGAGGGGGAAATCATCACCGGAGGGGTCTACACCACCATGCCCTCCTCTGAAGTGATGTGTGAGTAGTTCATCCCTGGACTACGGGTCCATAGAAGTAGCTAGATGGTTGTTCTCTCCACTTTGTACCTCATGTTTAGATCTTGTGAGCTTCCTATCATGATCAAGATCATCTTTATGTAATGCTACATGTTGTGTTTGCTGGGATCTGATGAATGTTGAATGCTATGTCTTCTGATTATCAATCTATCATGTTATCTTCATGCTTATGTTATTTATGATCTTGCATGCTCTCCGTTATTAGTAGATGCTCTGGCCAAGTAGATGCTAGTAACTTGTGACGCCCCGAGATCGGGCACTATGCAGAATTCAGCATTCCCGCCAAATCCGCATAATAACCGATTCCAGGTTGCCATTTATGATAACATTACAATAGTTCACGAATAATCCACAATTACAACAGAAACAGATAGATACAAGATGACTCAAACGAGTCAAAGATACAACTGATACAATACAAAGATCCAAAACACAACGGAAGAAACAACATAGCGTCCGGCTACGGACAAGATCCAAATTGGACTAAGAGTCCTGAAGATAACCGAGAGCGTCCAATCCCTGCCCAGGCCAAGCCGGAGGGATTCCCAAGCTAACGTCGTCAGACTTCAAACCTGTTTGACTGCAAGTTGGAATTTGCAGCCACGAAAGAGATTCGTGGGTCAGTACGGTTAAGTACTGGCAAGGGGGATAGAACCCATACTCACAAGTTACCGGCGTAGCCAGTCATCACAAGATACAAATACTTTAGGATAAACGGAAAGGAAGGGGTTTATTGCAAATAAGCGACAGCAGGCTGCACTAACAAACTACCGAGAGATACTACCACTTCCGGCTATCAGACAGGAGATAAGATCGAGTGTTGTAACCAACTGAAAGATAACTTCAAACAAACCCATCCTGGATCTCGCCCCTTATCCGAAGAAGCAATCCGAGGATAACTCACACCGTGGTATTAAAGATGAGTCAAGTTATTGTGTGAATAACCTATTACTAGTCAAGTTATTAACCATTGGGTGAAACATGATTGTTCATTATGTTGAAGTTGTCCTGAGTACTTGTTAGCCAGTACTTTCACCAAGTAATCCATAACCGCGGAAAACACGGCTTCTCGAGAAGATTTACCCTGCAGGGGTGCACCATAGTAACCGCACTCATGAATATCCCGCCAGATGGAGCGGCCACTCCACCAAGCGGGGCACTCAACACAACCCAACCCTTCTTCGCATCAAGCCCAAAGCACCGCGTGCTGTGTGTGCGCGGCTAATCGAGCCCCACGAAGAAAAGGGGACCCTCATAGCACTGGAAGACCACGCCGCCCTAAATGCCGACTACGAAAGTTCCACCCGGGCGCCAAGGGCTCGCAAGATCATGCATGCAGCAAATGGAAAGCCCGAACTAGTACGGCGATTTGGACGAGATGCGAATCGAGTCAAACTGAGGGGGAGCCCATACTCCCCAAATGCGGGTAGTGCGCTCGTCATGGATCAGTAGACAAGACCCTTTTCCTAATTAGGGGGTCGACACTAGCGGGCCTCAAAACCACCCTGGGCCTCCCGCCGGTGCCTTATCATCAAGTTTATTATTACCATTAGCATTAACAGGATTGATTGATTAACATTCGAGCCCCCGGTACGATAATAAAAGAGCACGATAGTAAAAGAAGTAACCGACAACGAGCTCGAGCAAAAGCAACCCTAAGCAAGATAGTAAGACACAGGCTCAAGCAAAGGTTATAGGAGTGGAGGTGAGGCAATATCAAGGTTAAGGGATTCATGTGATGGGTTCGTAACAGAAACAACTACTACTAAGGCTAGCAGAAAAGAACAACGGAAAGAATCGGTAACAAGTGATGAAAGGCAGCCATATGGCAGCAAGTGAGTATACTTGCCTGAGATCCCGCAAGGTAGCAGAACTTGTCGTTGCTCACATCATCTCAACGTCCTATCCGCGAAGAAGCAACGAACTAAAAGAAACACCGGATGCAACAATTACTACTACGGCAAAAGATCCAGCATGATCCTATTTTATATGCATGACATGGCAAGATGCAACAGGGAGGAAAACAATTTAAGCAGTTTAATCGGAACCGGAGTCCGGAGAAATAGGAATTGGTTCAAGTTGTTTAGCTAACCATCAATATTAAATGTTGATTAACAGATGTAAACAAGGAAGGAGTGATGTATTCAATATTAAATGGAATAGGGCAACAATTGAATTGAATACCCCAACACATTCCATATTTATTTATTAGGTGAACATACATAACACTACTACAAATGCAACATGCAAGGTGCAAACATGAACATGGATGGCATGAACAGATTAAGTGCATTTTTCTGGTATGAAAACATCTTTTATTTGTTGGATTTGGAATTAAAATGAGCAAGTTATGAAATTAGCGGTTTTAATGCATTAATTAAGAAATAGTTGTTTTCAGTAATTTAAATTATACAAAACAGAAAACAAAGTTTATATTTGCAAAGTTTAGAGAATTTTGATTCGAAAACATATTTTATTCTTCAAATTTGGAGTTGAAAAGAATTAGTTATGGTTCATGCAATTAAAACAATTTAAATTGAGCCGGAAGCCCAACATTTAATTTAGGAGGTTCGAGTTATTTATTTACCCACAAGAATGCAATGCAACACATGAATGAGATGACATTTTAATTATAGATGATATGTTATAGAAAATAGGGCATAGGTATAGAGGTTTTAGGGTTTGGGTTCGCACGTGTGGATAGGATCTTCGGGTTCGGCGCCGGAAACTCCGGGACGTGGAGGAAGTAGACGTGGTAGTGGAAGTAATCGACGTAGGGGAAGTAGCCGTTCGTTCTCATGTAGACGAGGAAGTAGTCGACGTCGAGGAAGTAGTCGAAGTAATCGTTCTCGTTCCGTAGCCGAGGTAGTCGTTCACGTCATCGGTGGTCGATGTAGTCGTGGGCGAACCGTGGCAACATCATCTTCGGGGTTGATGGCGATCTTGGTGGTCTCGGTCTTCGGGCGCGCACGAGGGCGGCCAACGCAAAACGGACACGACAAAGGCGATGTAGTCGTTCACGGTTCGTCGAGGAAGTAGTCGTGGTAGAGGTTTGGTCCGAGGTCCTCGGGGTGGCGGTAATTGTTGGCGATGATCTTGTCGATGCGGTACCGGTCGGTGTCGAACTTGTCGCCGGGAATCTTGTCGATGAGGTACGGGTCGGGGAAGAACTCGGCGTGCAACCCATCTTCGATGGTAACTTGTCGTCGGGAATCTTGTCGAGGTCACGGACACGGAACACACGGGCACGAAGGCCTCGGCCACACCAAAACGGTGACGGCATCACCGTAGCAACGGCGGCGCAAGGAGCACCCCAGCAGCGGCGCGTCGACCTACGCAGAGCCACACCTCCCAATAGCATAAACAGCTCGCCGAAGACAGCAGTCGGGAGGCACAATGCAAGAGGGCGCATGGCGTGGTAGCAGCGCTGGTCATCATCGGGCGTCTACGGCGGCAAGAGCTCCGATGTGGTCGACAATCACCGGCATGTTGCTGTTGCGCCGCCCCAACCACAATCTGGACTTGTTCCAAGCGTGCACAAGGGTGCCTTGCCGTCACTGCATCTCATGGCAAGCAGCGCCAAGAACCTGATGGACAGGGGCCGGGGAGCGCTTGAGGAGGGCGGCCGGAGATGGCGACGGCCGGCGGCGGGGACGGGCGCCGGGAAGGGCATCGGTGGCCAGGCAGTCGCCGGCGGGTGGAGCCGGCTGGAGGTGCGTCCTCGTGGTAGCAGAAGGGGCAGGCGGCGCTGCGGGGCATGAGGTGGAGAGGGCGCAGCGACGGCCGGCCGGAGAGAGGAGCGGAGGATGAGGGGCGACGGGGGGGCTTGGAAAAGGCGCCGGCAACGGGGCGCAGCAGTGGCGGCGCCAGAGGTGAGAGAGGGCTGCGAGGTGAGGAGGGCAGTTGGAGGCGCACGGGATGGGGAGGGGAAGAGGAGGTGGTCGGGCGACGGGAGGAGAGGAGCTAGGAGGAGGACGCAGGCGTCGGGGCGAGCGAAGGGAGAGGGTTCGAGCGAAGGAAGGGGATGCAGCGAGCGATGCGTGCGGTTCGCTGCGTCCTCTTTTTTTTTTCCGGTGGAGGGACCTGTTTGCAAATAGAATAAACGGCGGGGGGTAGAAGGAGGAGGGAGAGATAGATTTAGGGTTGGGGTTGGGGAGTGCGGCTGGGCCTTGTTGGGCCGGAAAAGATGGGCAGGCTGGCCTGGCTCGGCTGGGCTCCCTCTTCTCAATTTTTTTTTTGCTTATTTTTTTCCAGAAATTGTTCAGGCTCCCTTAAAGCAATTAGATTTATGCACCAAACGAATTCCAGATTTTTTTTATAAAATTGGACTTGAATGTAATTTAATTTGATTGCAAGTTTTAAGTCGATAATAATGCATTATGCCATGTTATGCAAAGAAAAGAAAAAGAAAAAAAAAACAAGCAACATACTTTATTAGGGGGAAAATTCCCTGGGCGTTACAGTCGACACCACTAACAAGGGATTGCGCCCTCGCAATCCACCTACTAACCCGGGAGGGGAAAGAAGTTCGACTATCGATTCTTCATGCTTCTAGTTGATCTTCTCGACACCACTAACAAGGGAATCTTGCTCGGAGTGACGACGATGTTCTTCCACCAGGAATCTTCCGATGATCGAACCTACTAGGTTAAAGGCTCAGAAAACGTCCACCCACGTAGGATCCTAACACTTTGAAAGATTGAGTACGAGAGTAGACTCCAAAACAAAGAAGATAGAAGGAGAAGTAGAATAGAGATAAGGAGAAAACAAGAATCCTATTGAGATGTTTTTCCAAAATAGTTTAGCAGATATAGTTTTTGACACTCTAGAAACAACGACCGTTAGCTAGGTTAACCTACAGGCTTTGCGGACCCGTTGCTTCGATAACCATTCGTATCGAAACAATCTCGGGAATCGGAACCAAGGCTCTGATACCATTTGTGACGCCCCGAGATCGGGCACTATGCAGAATTCAGCATTCCCGCCAAATCCGCATAATAACCGATTCCATGTTGCCATTTATGATAACATTACAATAGTTCACGAATAATCCACAATTACAACAGAAACAGATAGATACAAGATGACTCAAACGAGTCAAAGATACAACTGATACAATACAAAGATCCAAAACACAGCGGAAGAAACAACATAGCGTCCGGCTACGGACAAGATCCAAATTGGACTAAGAGTCCTGAAGATAACCGAGAGCATCCAATCCCTGCCCAGGCCAAGCCGGAGGGATTCCCAAGCTAACGTCGTCAGACTTCAAACCTGTTTGACTGCAAGTTGGAATTTGCAGCCACGAAAGAGATTCGTGGGTCAGTACGGTTAAGTACTGGCAAGGGGGATAGAACCCATACTCACAAGTTACCGGCGTAGCCAGTCATCACAAGATACAAATACTTTAGGATCAACGGAAAGGAAGGGGTTTATTGCAAATAAGCGACAGCAGGCTGCACTAACAAACTACCGAGAGATACTACCACTTCCGGCTATCAGACAGGAGATAAGATCGAGTGTTGTAACCAACTGAAAGATAACTTCAAACAAACCCATCCTGGATCTCGCCCCTTATCCGAAGAAGCAATCCGAGGATAACTCACACCGTGGTATTAAAGATGAGTCAAGTTATTGTGTGAATAACCTATTACTAGTCAAGTTATTAACCATTGGGTGAAACATGATTGTTCATTATGTTGAAGTTGTCCTGAGTACTTGTTAGCCAGTACTTTCACCAAGTAATCCATAACCGCGGAAAACACGGCTTCTCGAGAAGATTTACCCTGCAGGGGTGCACCATAGTAACCGCACTCATGAATATCCCGCCAGATGGAGCGGCCACTCCACCAAGCGGGGCACTCAACACAACCCAACCCTTCTTCGCATCAAGCCCAAAGCACCGCGTGCTGTGCGTGCGCGGCTAATCGAGCCCCACGAAGAAAAGGGGACCCTCATAGCACTGGAAGACCACGCCGCCCTAAATGCCGACTACGAAAGTTCCACCCGGGCGCCAAGGGCTCGCAAGATCATGCATGCAGCAAATGAAAGCCCCGAACTAGTACGCGATTTGGACGAGATGCGAATCGAGTCAAACTGAGGGGGAGCCCATACTCCCCAAATGCGGGTAGTGCGCTCGTCATGGATCAGTAGACAAGACCCTTTTCCTAATTAGGGGGTCGACACTAGCGGGCCTCAAAACCCACCCTAGGCCTCCCGCCGGTGCCTTATCATCAAGTTTATTATTACCATTAGCATTAACAGGATTGATTGATTAACATTCGAGCCCCCGGACGATAATAAAAGAGCACGATAGTAAAAGAAGTAACCGACAACGAGCTCGAGCAAAAGCAACCCTAAGCAAGATAGTAAGACACGGGCTCAAGCAAAGGTTATAGGAGTGGAGGTGAGGCAATATCAAGGTTAAGGGATTCATGTGATGGGTTCGTAACAGAAACAACTACTACTAAGGCTAGCAGAAAAGAACAACGGAAAGAATCGGTAACAAGTGATGAAAGGCAGCCATATGGCAGCAAGTGAGTATACTTGCCTGAGATCCCGCAAGGTAGCAGAACTTGTCGTTGCTCACATCATCTCAACGTCCTATCCGCGAAGAAGCAACGAACTAAAAGAAACACCGGATGCAACAATTACTACTACGGCAAAAGATCCAGCATGATCCTATTTTATATGCATGACATGGCAAGATGCAACAGGGAGGAAAACAATTTAAGCAGTTTAATCGGAACCGGAGTCCGGAGAAATAGGAATTGGTTCAAGTTGTTTAGCTAACCATCAATATTAAATGTTGATTAACAGATGTAAACAAGGAAGGAGTGATGTATTCAATATTAAATGGAATAGGGCAACAATTGAATTGAATACCCCAACACATTCCATATTTATTTATTAGGTGAACATACATAACACTACTACAAATGCAACATGCAAGGTGCAAACATGAACATGGATGGCATGAACAGATTAAGTGCATTTTTCTGGTATGAAAACATCTTTTATTTGTTGGATTTGGAATTAAAATGAGCAAGTTATGAAATTAGCGGTTTTAATGCATTAATTAAGAAATAGTTGTTTTCAGTAATTTAAATTATACAAAACAGAAAACAAAGTTTATATTTGCAAAGTTTAGAGAATTTTGATTCGAAAACATATTTTATTCTTCAAATTTGGAGTTGAAAAGAATTAGTTATGGTTCATGCAATTAAAACAATTTAAATTGAGCCGGAAGCCCAACATTTAATTTAGGAGGTTCGAGTTATTTATTTACCCACAAGAATGCAATGCAACACATGAATGAGATGACATTTTAATTATAGATGATATGTTATAGAAAATAGGGCATAGGTATAGAGGTTTTAGGGTTTGGGTTCGCACGTGTGGATAGGATCTTCGGGTTCGGCGCCGGAAACTCCGGGACGTGGAGGAAGTAGACGTGGTAGTGGAAGTAATCGACGTAGGGGAAGTAGCCGTTCGTTCTCATGTAGACGAGGAAGTAGTCGACGTCGAGGAAGTAGTCGAAGTAATCGTTCTCGTTCCGTAGCCGAGGTAGTCGTTCACGTCATCGGTGGTCGATGTAGTCGTGGGCGAACCGTGGCAACATCATCTTCGGGGTTGATGGCGATCTTGGTGGTCTCGGTCTTCGGGCGCGCACGAGGGCGGCCAACGCAAAACGGACACGACAAAGGCGATGTAGTCGTTCACGGTTCGTCGAGGAAGTAGTCGTGGTAGAGGTTTGGTCCGAGGTCCTCGGGGTGGCGGTAATTGTTGGCGATGATCTTGTCGATGCGGTACCGGTCGGTGTCGAACTTGTCACCGGGAATCTTGTCGATGAGGTACGGGTCGGGGAAGAACTCGGCGTGCAACCCATCTTCGATGGTAACTTGTCGTCGGGAATCTTGTCGAGGTCACGGACACGGAACACACGGGTACGAAGGCCTCGGCCACACCAAAACGGTGACGGCATCACCGTAGCAACGGCGGCGCAAGGAGCACCCCAGCAGCGGCGCGTCGACCTACGCAGAGCCACACCTCCCAATAGCATAAACAACTCGCCGAAGACAGCAGTCGGGAGGCACAATGCAAGAGGGCGCATGGCGTGGTAGCAGCGCTGGTCATCATCGGGCGTCTACGGCGGCAAGAGCTCCGATGTGGTCGACAATCACCGGCATGTTGCTGTTGCGCCGCCCCAACCACAATCTGGACTTGTTCCAAGCGTGCACAAGGGTTCCTTGCCGTCACTGCATCTCATGGCAAGCAGCGCCAAGAACCTGATGGACAGGGGCCGGGGAGCGCTTGAGGAGGGCGGCCGGAGATGGCGACGGCCGGCGGCGGGGACGGGCGCCGGGAAGGGCATCGGTGGCCAGGCAGTCGCCGGCGGGTGGAGCCGGCTGGAGGTGCGTCCTCGTGGTAGCAGAAGGGGCAGGCGGCGCTGCGGGGCATGAGGTGGAGAGGGCGCAGCGACGGCCGGCCGGAGAGAGGAGCGGAGGATGAGGGGCGACGGGGGGGCTTGGAAAAGGCGCCGGCAACGGGGCGCAGCAGTGGCGGCGCCAGAGGTGAGAGAGGGCTGCGAGGTGAGGAGGGCAGTTGGAGGCGCACGGGATGGGGAGGGGAAGAGGAGGTGGTCGGGCGACGGGAGGAGAGGAGCTAGGAGGAGGACGCAGGCGTCGGGGCGAGCGAAGGGAGAGGGTTCGAGCGAAGGAAGGGGATGCAGCGAGCGATGCGTGCGGTTCGCTGCGTCCTCTTTTTTTTTTCCGGTGGAGGGACCTGTTTGCAAATAGAATAAACGGCGGGGGGTAGAAGGAGGAGGGAGAGATAGATTTAGGGTTGGGGTTGGGGAGTGCGGCTGGGCCTTGTTGGGCCGGAAAAGATGGGCAGGCTGGCCTGGCTCGGCTGGGCTCCCTCTTCTCAATTTTTTTTTTTGCTTATTTTTTTCCAGAAATTGTTCAGGCTCCCTTAAAGCAATTAGATTTATGCACCAAACGAATTCCAGATTTTTTTTATAAAATTGGACTTGAATGTAATTTAATTTGATTGCAAGTTTTAAGTCGATAATAATGCATTATGCCATGTTATGCAAAGAAAAGAAAAAGAAAAAAAAAACAAGCAACATACTTTATTAGGGGGAAAATTCCCCGGGCGTTACATAACTCCAAGAGGTAGTATTTATGCTCGATAGTGGGTTCATGCCTCCTTTTCATCTGTGCTCGAGTGACAGAAATGTGACAGATGGAGGATGTGATGTTGCCATTAGGGAGAAAACAACGGTGTTTACCTAGTTTACATTGTTGACATTACACACTTTGCTTATGGCGATAATCTGTTGCTTGCAACTTAATACCCAACGTTGGTTCGGATGATATTCGGAGGGTGGATTATTAGACATAGATGCGGTTGGATGACGGTCTATGTATTTTGTTGAAATGCCCGCATGAATCACATAGTAATCTTTATGTCTTGCATATGCACTACGATGCAGCCTTCATTTCTGTCAATTGCCCAGCTGTAATTTGTTCACCACACGTGTTATTTTATCTTTCACGGAGAGACACCACTAGTGAACTGTGGACCCTGGTCCATTTTCCTCATACTGATAAAACACCTACTGCTTTCATACTGCTCTCATACTGTTACTACTGTTTTCCTACTATTTTCCACTAACCTCTTTGTGTTCAGCAAAACCGGTGAGATTGACAACCTCACTACTTCGTTGGGACATAGTGATTTGATTGTGTTGTGTAGGTTCCACGTTGCTGCTGAACCGGTAGTGCGCCCTGCCACCTCAGCTGCATCAACCTTTAGAGATTTCTTGTCCTCCTACTGGTCGATTCAAGTTTGGTTTCTTTTCTGAGGGAAAACTTGCTGCTACACCCTTCACAACCTTTCTCTTAGGGTTTACCGACGAGGGCATTAAGGCCATCAAGCACCGATGTGTGCGGGTATTGCATAAGTTTGTGCAAGTATATTAGAAAACTCTCTAATATTCGGATCGTTTATGATTGCTTCCTGATACGTCTCCAACGTATCTATAATTTCTCATGTTCCATGTTGATATTATGCCAATTGCTATATGTTTTCTATACACTTCATATCATTTTTATGCATTTTCTGGCACTAAGCTATTAAAAAGATGCCACAGCGGCAGTTCCTGTTTTCTGCTGTTTTTTATTTTAGAAAAGTTGTTCTGGAAATATTCTCCGAATTGGACGAAACAAAAGCCGAAGTCCCTATTTTGCTGTCACATACACGGAGTCCGAAGGAGGCCAGGGAGGCGGCCAGAATATGGCGACGCCCCCCCCCGGGCCACACCACCACGTGGTGTGCCCCCCTGGACGCCCACCGTCATCGCCCTTCCGCCTATATAAAGTCTTCCTCGGGAAAACCCTAAACACCCTAGCCTCCATCCACGAAAAGTTCCATAGCTGCCGTCATCATTAACCCTAGTTTGGGAGGGTTCTGAAGCTCTCATAGGCACCCTGCCGGAGGGGGAGATCATCACCGGAGGGCTCTACATCACCATGTCTGCCTCCGGAGTGATGCGTGAGTAGTTTATCCTTGGACTACGGGTCCATAGCAATAGCTAAATGGTTGTCTTCTCCTCCTTTTGTGCCATCATGTTTTCTGAGCTGCCTAACATGATCAAGATCATCTTATTGTAATGCTACATGTTGTGTTTGCTGGGATCTGATGAATATTGAATACTATGTCAAGTTGATTATAGATCTATCATATATGTTATTTGTGATCTTGCATGCTCTCTGTTACTAGTAGATGCTCTGACCAAGTAGATGCTTGTGACTCCAAATGGGGGTATTCATGCTAGATAGTGGGTTCATGCCTCTAGTAATCTGGGAGAGTGGCAATAACTTCTAAGATTGTGGATGTGCTATTGCCACTAGGGATAAAACAACAATGCTTTGTCTAAGTTCAATTCTATTGTTTACATTACGCGCTTTACTTAATGCAATAATATGTTGCTTGCAACTTAATACCCAAAGTTTGCTCGGATGATGTCCTGAGGGTGGATTATTAGTCATAGATGCAGTTGGATTACGGTCTATGTATCATGTTGTAAATTCCCAAATGAATCTCATAGTAATCATCATGTCATGTATATGCACTACGGTGTAGCCTCTATTTTGTCAATTGTCCAGCTGTAATTTGTTCACCCAACATGTTATTTATCTGTTATGGAGAGACACCACTAGTGAACTGTGGACCTCGGTCCATTCTTTTACACCGGTAATACAACCTACTGCATACACTGTTCTCATTTCATTCACTGCAAACAAATATTATTTCCACACTATACGTCTAATCCCTTGTTTTCAGCAAAACCGGTGAGATTGACAACCTCGCTGTCTTGTTGGGGCAAAGTATCTTAGTTGTGTTGTGTGCAGATTCCAAATTGCTGCTGAGTCTGGTAGTGCGCCCTGCCAATATCAGCTGTCAACAACCTTCAGAAGTGATTTGTTTCTCCTCGTGGTCCGATTAAACCTTGGTTTCTTTCTGAGGGAAAATCTTGTTGTTGTACTCATCATACCTTCCTCTTGGGGTCTCCCAACGAACGTGTGTCCACACGCCATCAAGCTCTTTTCTAGCGCCGTTGCCAGGGAGGAAGAGGATTTCTGCAAGGGGAGTCTCTCACCTCCAATCTTTTTACTCTGTTATTGTTTTTCTTAGTTTATTTTATTTTGTCTTGTTTTCTTCTTTATATGAAAAACACAAAAAAATCAGTTTCTATTTCTAGTTGTTACTTTTGCTACACTGCCTTTAGTTTATTGTTCATCATGTTACTTCCTAAGTACGCCCTGAAAGACTTATGAATAGGTAGTGGTTCTATAATTGGAAAGAATAACATTGAAGAATTCTTTAATTATGTTAGTAAGCATAAATTTTTTGAGGATAGATCCATAGTTAAACTTGCTCAAATTATGAAACTAATGCAGCTTCTTTAGTTCGCATATTAGAGGCTAGGTTTGTTAACCTTAACCCCATAATGCAGAAAATGTTTCTTAACCTAAATGATGTTGAGGATATTGAAAAGAGAGTTTTTATTCTGGAAACATTGCTTAAAGAATTCGGTGATGTTGCTGTAGAGGCTAGGAAAGTCTTTGATCGTTTCAATATGCTAGGCTCATGTGTAGATGTTATTGGTGCCCTTGAAAAATTGGACAAAACCAAAACTAAAAATGGTGAAGAAATCAAAATACCAATACCTTTTAAATCGTAGGAATGCATGAAGCTTTGGAAAAGAATTTCGATTTGATTGGTCCTGAAAACCCATTTGATAAAAGTAGTAAATCCAAGAGTATTGAGAGAGGGAAATCTGAAACTTATATAGATAATATACAATGCATTATTGAGAAGGTTTCTGGTATTGATTTGGCTTCTTCACTGGAAAATACTTGATTCTTGCTTTCTGTGCCTAGCTGAAAGGCGTTAAAGAAAAGCACTCTTGGGAGATAACCCATGTTTTATTTCTGCAAATTTTCTTTTGTTTTCTTTGAGTCAAGGTGTCGTTTACTTCTGTAGCAACTACTTTGTATCTTTAATTTTTCGAATTATTGTGCCAAGTAAAGTGCTAGATTTGGATTTCGGCACATGAACATATTTTTGCTGTCCATCGTTTAATTTTTAATAAATTCCATAAGAATCGAAACATCCTGAAATTTTTTGTGCGTGATAGTTAGATATGTACGCAAATTTTCTTAGTTCTGATTTTTTCTGATTGGAGCAACGTAAGTGCCTCGAAAAAAATTCGTCTTTACGGACTGTTCTGGTTTTGACAGATTATGTCTTTTAATTTGCACTCTCTCTTTTACTGTGTTGCATGGATTTCTTTGCTCCACAAAACATAAGTGGCTGTAGCTAATGTTTAGAAAGTATTGGTAATGCTTGTGTCAATGCTGAACATGTGAGTTTTTGATTATGCACTAACCCTTTAACGAGAATTACTTCGAGTTTGGTGTGAAGGAAGTTTTCAAGGGTCAACAGAAGAGGATGATATAATGTGATCAAGAAGAGTGAAAATCCTAATCTTGGGGATGCCCCCATGGATCATCCCAGCAAATTTCAAGAAGACTCAAGCGTCTAAGCTTGGGGATGCCCAAGGCATCCCCTTCTTCATCAACAACTTATCAAGTTACTTCTAGTGAAACTATATTATTATTCGGTCACATCTTATGTACTTTACTTGGAGAGTCTATTTGTTTTTATTTTATTATATTTTCTGTAATAAACTAGGTTGGATCCTAGAATTCTTGTGTGGGAGAGAGACACACTCCACTTTTTCATATGAATACTGTTATTCTTCATTTATCTTCTAGCTACTGCAATTATTTTAGCTCTTGTTTTTCATGCATCTCTTACTCGGATCTGTTAGTTCTTGTAGAGTAGTACTCTCTTGTTCCATTGATAAATTATTTGGAGATTTTTTGTTGAAATAAAGTGATTGGTGTTGGAGAACAATAAAATACTCCATGCTTATAACGGTGCAATAGAAGCTTGTTTAGACAGTGGCTTAGACTTTAACATGTCATGTTAGATATTATTTTAATTCTATGCTTAGTAGTTATTGATGTAGCATGACTTGTCTCAAATATCTAAGAGTGCTTAATGTGCCATTGAAAGAACTCATGAGTTGTTTTTATCATATCGAAACATAATATTGTGGTATTCTCCTTTGAATGCTTTATTTGGTTGACTTGGCACATACTTACACCATGTTATGACTACAAACCAGTCACCTTTAGCCTCTATGTTAATTTGGTTTTTGACTTGTAATATGATTTATGCTTTGATTAATAATGTTTTGTCGCTATGCATGATTATGGCCATTATTGCTCTCTTAGTTGGTCGCTCTCAGTCTCTTGCTAGCCTTCACCTGTACTGAGTATGAGCTCTACTCGTGCATCCAACTCCCAAAAACCCAAAGTTTTCCAAATGGGTCCACCATACCTACCTATATGTGGTATTTCACCGTCACTCCAAGTAAATTTCTCGTGTGCTACCTTTAAAACCTTCAAAGTTAACCTGTTTTGTGCCCTGTTTTAGCTCATGAGGAAGTAGTTTAAAGTTTTTTGTGGTTTATATCAAGCAAAGTTCTTCTCCATATTTCACCCGATGAGTATGGAATCTGTGCTCATCTAAATTTGCAGACAGTTGGTGCCAATTAATATAACCAAAAAGGCACCTCCCCATAAAAGTTGGTGCGTACCCGTGGATACGGCTACCCCTGGTTTGTGAAAGACATGGTGGGGGGAAGTGCCAAACTAAATAAACAACAGAAACCTCTCTCAAAAGTCTAAACACTTTGCTTGGCATGAGTTATGATAAATTTTTCATTACCATTCGTTGACATAGACATACACCTCTCTCAAAATTGTTTTCAATACCTCTGTTTATCAAATAAAAAACTCTAGCACATGAGTAATCCCTGCTTACATCTGCAAAGGGCCTTTCTTTTACTTTTACGTTGAGTCTTGATCTTCTAACTTTATGCACCAATTAATAGAGCATAGTTGTCATTCTGAGTATAATGTGCATCGGTCCCAAAATTTATTATTGATTGATTCATGATTTTGTTATTACTTGTTCTCAAATTATTTGTATCTAGTAACCACTTGAAAGTTGAAGTTGTCCAGACATTACGTTTTGCTATCCTTTTAAGGACAAGCTGAATACGACTTTGCTATGTTTTCTCTATGCTCGAAACAAACGTATGACTTTCAGTGCATTATTATTCCTGATATTTTGTTTGTGTTAATTTTCATGTTGCAGCATAGTTGCTAAGTTACATTGTTGGAATTATATCTATCATGCCTATGTTTAGAGTACTTTGATCTCAGCTTGCAATGCTTTTACGATACTGTTGATCTAGATTATGTCGGTAGGATGTCACCTCAGAAATTATTTTGTTGTTATCGTTTTACCTACTCGAGGACGAGTAGAACTAAGCTTGGGGATGATCGATACGTCTCCAACGTATCTATAATTTATGTCATTCCATGTTGATATCATGCCAATTGCAACATGTTTTCTATACACTTCATATCGTTTTTATGCATTTTCTGGGACTAACCTATTGACAAGATGCCACAAAGCCAATTCCTGTTTTCTGCTATTTTTTACTTCGGAAAGGTTGTTATGGAAATATTCTCTGAATTGGACGAAACAAAAGCCGAAGTCCCTATTTTGCTGTCACGTACACGGAGTCCGAAGGAGACTCAAAGGGGGGCAGGGAGGCGGCCACACCATATGGCGGCGCGCCCCCTGGCCGTGCCACCACGTGGTGTGGCCCCCCTGGGCGCCCACCGACATCGCCTTTCCGCCTATATAAGGTCTTCCTCGGGGAAACCCTAAACACCCGAGTCTCTATCCACGAAAAGTTCCGTAGCCGCCGTCATCGTCAATCCTAGTTCGGGAGGGTTCTGAAGCTCTCCCCGGCACCCTGTCGGTGGGGAAATCATCACCGGAGGGTTCTACATCACCGTGCCTGTTTCCGGAGTGATGCGTGAGTAGTTCATCCTTGGACTACGGGTCCATAGCAGTAGCTGGATGGTTGTCTTCTCCTCCTTTTGTGCCATCATGTTTAGATCTTGTGAGCTGCCTAACATGATCAAGATCATCTTATTGTAATTCTACATGTTGTGTTTGCTGGGATCCGATGAATATTGAAAACTATGTCAAGTTGATTATAGATCTATCATATATGTTATTTGTGATCTTGCATGCTCTCTGTTACTAGTAGATGCTCTGGCCAGGTAGATGCTCGTGACTCCAAGAGGGGGTATTTATGCTAGATAGTGGGTTCATGCCTCCAGTAATCTAGGAGAGTGACAATAACTTCTAAGATTGTGGATGTGTTGTTGCCACTAGGGATAAAACAACAATGTTTTGACTAAGGATAATTCTATTGTTTACATTACACACTTTAGTTAATGCAATAATCTGTTTCTTGCAACTTAATACCCAAAGTTTGCTCGGATGACGTCCTCATGGTGGATTATTAGTCATACATGCAGTTGGATTACGGTCTATGTATCATGTTGTAATGCCCAAATGAATCTCATAGTAATCATCATGTCATGTATATGCACTACGGTGCACCCTCTATTTTGTCAATTGGTCAGCTGTAATTTGTTCACCCAACATGTTATTTATCTGTTATGGAGAGACACCACTAGTGAACTGTGGACCCCAGTCCATTCGTTTACACCGGTACTACAACCTACTGCAAATACTGTTCTCATTTCATTCACTGCAAAAAAACATCATTTCCACACTATACGTCTAATCCTTTGTTTTCAGCAAAACCGGTGATATTGACAACCTCACTGTCTCTTTGGGGCGAAGTATCTTGGTTGTGGTGTGTGCAGATTCCACGTTGCTGCTGAGCCTAGTATTGCTCCCTGCCAACATCAGCTATTAACAACCTTCCGAAGTGATTTCTTTCTCCTACTGGTCCGACTAACCTTGGTTTCTTTCTGAGGGAAATCTTGCTGATGTACTCATTATACCTTCCTCTTGGTGTCTCCCAACGAACGTGTGTCCACACGCCATCACTTCCCAATAAGTTGTGCCGTTTTGTTTTCAACGACATGGTGAGATTTTTACAAACTTCTGAAAATCCTAGGACGTTCGAGTTGCCCCTAGCATATCTCGTCTAGTCCGAAGAATTGCATCAGTACTTTGGGTCTCTCTATAGTTGGATTCATGGACGACATAATGGACGGGCATGTGGATTGGATTCACACAGGGGGTCATGGTTATGAATAATTTTAGATTCAGGCTCAAGACGTTTTCTTAATTTATGTGTTTCAATCACCCCGCAATGTCAATCTAGCAACCACGTAGGTAGTAACGGTTTACTCCGTAGAACCTACAACCACGTAAAAGTTTCAAACACAAGTGTTAGATCCTTCTAACTTGTTTTTTGCAGAGCATTAGATGTGATGTGATATAGTCCATTATCATTCAAGAGTTATATGAAATTCTATCCACTATATTTATTTTGACCCGCGAATCAACTTGAAGCATGATGGTTGGAAACCATATGATGGCTATCTTTGGCCTAGGTGCCCCATGCCTTGTTTAGTATCTTGGAAATAGGAGAAGGACATGGAGATGTCGATAAATAATGATCCATGGAGCAAACAAGGAGTTCTGAGCCTAGAAGACGAATAGGACTATACTACATTACTACTAAACTACCTATGATGGTTAATCCTTTTTATGTACCTTTTTGATTGCATACTAGTTGTGATTATTAGGGTGATTCCTCACTTGAACCAATATCAAGGTGATCGTGCTCTTCCAAACTATGCATCATCAAACTAGTCCGGATTCACGTTCATCACTTGTATCCAAGGGTCAACGTGTTCTTAGAACCTTATAGGCGGGTATGGATTGATCAGTTGTATCCAAGGTTCATTACCATACAAACATGAACAATAGTTGGTTGACTTGACGCTCTAGCATAATTAGTTATGAGCTCGGAGCACAAACATCGGTAAATGAATGAGAGTCACATGAGATGTGATTGTCCAGCACACCTACCCGTTGGATTATGATTGGTCGTCGAGATGTATCCACCCTTCTGATCATAAGTCCAATGTGGATCTCGAGTAACTGAATATTGATTATGAGAAATATCAATTTAGTGGGAGTACACTTATCGGTTAAATATTTGGTTTCAACTAAGTAGAAATTAATCATGATTAGAACTAGTGTAAATTTTCATAGAATTTTCTAGAGTTTGCATCTATTTCCCACCTGCACATATAGTTAGTTGATTGAGTTAGATATCTTGTTAAGGAGAACTGTGCGTACTTGTTTCTTAATGTGAGGATTGCGCTAAGAAATGTCAAGGTAAAGTCCTATTGCAATATTTCAGTAGACTTGCTCAACATATGTCATGGATGAAATTCATGACATGCATGGATGTAATCCAAAGAGAATTGATTCATATTAATCTTGTCTCCGTAAGGATATCCCAATTGAAGCATTGTAATGTTGTCAACGTTTAGAAGTACGATATGCAATTCTTGACATAAGGACAGTGTGTATAGTATTATACACACATGCAGGCAATTGAAAGATATATGTCTACTAATAGACAAGGAGCTGAAAAAGTTTATTTCAGATACAAACAAGATATGAGATATCTCATGAAGAAGATTGTATGAAAGATAAACAAAGATTAAATTGTTGAATTAACATATGTGTACTAAGCTTGGTACATACGAGGATTGGAGACATTGAATGTCCCAGTCTCCCAAGAAATTGCGCACCAATCTTAATCTTGTTTGATTCTCGGTAAAAGGCTTTGAGAGTTTTTTCATTATTACTGACTAATGGATAAGAAGGATTGTGAATGAATTTATTATTACACTTTGGAATCTAGGCGAGAACTCATCATAAGTTAATGATAAGTAAAAGATTCGACTTAAGAAGACAAGAGTGTCATGATTGAGACACTAATAAAGTATCTGAGTACAACTGCGTCATTTTAATGTTTAATTTTGCTTCTCACAGAGGAAACACCAAAACACGGACTATTGAAAGTTTATGGCATGGAAGTAGAGTCTGGTAAAACCAGCTCGAGATAAATTTTATTGATATTCAAAATTGCTTGTCAATGTAGTTCTTGGGTATAGTGATTTAATCACAGGAATACCGGATTTGCAACATGATACAAGAATTACTATGACCTAAAAGTAACTAGTGAAGGAAAATAAATAATAGGTGATGTAGTAAGATTACTTCATTCACCATATTTTACTTAGAGATTTATTGTAAGCATTGACACTTGTTGCCTCGCGGGGACATAAGTTTGACTTATGACCATTTGGATAGGATACAATGAATCTTGCAAGCAAACATCAATAATATTGAAGAGCAAAAAAGGTAAATGATTAGTAACAATCATTTTTTAATAAGATAAATTCCTGTCTTTTGTCATGGAATTGAGTTACAAGGTCTAGTGACCATCCATAAAGTTGTCGAATCATTCTACAACTTTAGTCATATGGAACACCATAAGTTTATAGAGTGTACAAGTGACATAATCCAACCTTGTTCGATAGGATGGATTAAGGTTGTTGGCATTACATCTTTCATTAGTCATGCTTTAGAGACTACACTAAAAATAAAGCAATCAGAATTTCATTTATGATGTACAGTATTTACAAGAAATTAAAAAAATATGAATGCTTACTTCTATGGTTATCCCAAGAATAGAGAATTCTTCCCATTACTAAGAACAAAACTTTTTGTCAGGAGTATTCTGGAGAAATTACTTCTTCAGAAATTAAGTGGGAGGACAATACAGTTCGACGAGATTAGATCTTCATAATCATGTTAGAGTGGTGCGGCACCAAAATTAATTTTGGTGATTACCATCATGAATGATATGAAAGTTCCTACATGTGATGTAAAACTTTAATCGAGCTTAGTGACTGAACCAAGTAGATCAAAATATCATTGTTTCGCAATAATTAGAATATGGTCTAGGGGAAGCAGTGATGGACCCTAACTCCAAAGATATGGCTAGACGCCATAAAATCCGGATAGACTCCATAAAATCCGGATAGACTCCATAAAGGAAAGTCAAGTTTGAAACTTGATATTGAGTTTTTATACTATTTGAAAGGGCATTAATCCTAGACATTCGTTAATGGGTCTGTAAACAAAAATGGATAGAACATCCATGGAGGATTGACTTGTTTCACAAGTTTAAGGAAATGACTATGATGAGATTTGCAATCTCCCGTAGCATAGTTTTATGTTTACACGGATTATTCTTGCAAGTGTTGCATAACTTGTTTACAAGATATTTCAAGTGAATATTAAATCAAGAATATGCTAGAAGGAATGCAAATTTTTGTTATCCATTCATGGACTAAAAGAAGGCATGGAGGAGTTGGGATCTTCACCTACATGAAATTATCAAAGTGTTTGACATCATCAAGGACGGTGAAGAGGCTTGAGGACTGAAAAAAAGTCAGTGGGAGAGCTAAAAAATATTTCTAAATACTCTATATGAACAACGTATTGTTAGTTGGAAATATTGTTGACATAGTAAAAGGTTTTGTTGAAATTATATTTCAATGAAAATATTAAAAGGAAATACAATATAAGTATTACCACTTTGGAAGCGAGTCAGTGATAAAGTTTGAGCGGAAAGTTCATGATATAACTTGTCTATATGGGACAGAGTATGGTTCTTGTTTTCCACTAATTGTATATGTTGGATAAAACATGTTAAAATCATGGAGCTAAATTGTTGGAAACAACAATTAGCATCTTGATGCAAACCAAGTGAATGAATTCTTTTAAATCTAATACTTATACAAAGCATGTCTATTCTAAGTGAATGGAAAAAGAGACACATGATAGGCGATATATATGAATGATTAGATCAGTCATGTACGCCATAATATGTACGCAAACTAGATATGAATTACTCTATTTGTTCCGAATTCTAAGACGTTAAACGATTTCGTGTACAACTTTCCTCACGTACAATTTTTTTCCGACTTTCCCATATTTTCCTCGCGAAGACCCACTCGCATAGATGCAGATCACTCCCTCTCGCGTAGAAGATCTCTCCCTAATCGCTCCTCACTCGCCGGCTGCCTAGTGCACACATGGCGATCCCCGTCTCGTGCTCTCTCTTAGGCTCCCCGTCAGTGCCCTCTTCCTCCCCATGGCCACCTTGCTCCTCACCTCCTGGCACCCTAGTTCCCTCACACCCCGTGGTCAAAAGTTCGATTTTTTTATCCTCCAGCGACAGTGCTGCTGGGCGAGAAGGTAGTGGATCTATGTGCGACGACTCTAGGTCTGCGTGCGTCGACGCTTGATCTGCTCTCTGGAGAGGTGCCTGCAATGTCATGTGGATCTAGAGCAGCGGAGAGCATTGGCGCCGGCACCATGTGATGCCTCGAGGCTCCCTGCACCGACACCCTTGAACCTCCCAAGTGATGTGTTCGAGGGGTGGTGCTCCGCTCTGTGCAAGTAGATTTTCCTGGGCGTGGCGGACCTACTGCCTCTTCCTCGGTTTCTCACAGATGATGGTGGCCGCCGACGACGGCGGAGAAAGGAGATGCTGGTGGCCGCCGATGACGCCGGAAAAAGAGATGCTGGGAAGCTCTGTTTCAAGTAGCTATGAAGAGGGAACACGAGCAGGGACGACGTGATCTGCTGGAGTTGGCCACGAAGAAGAAGCGGAGAATGTGCTCCAAGTAGACGGATACTTCCACATTGTCTGTAGGTATGATGTTTCCCCAAAACTGGTCATATTGTTCCAGTAGCTTTATTTCCAATGTCACTTTTGAATTAGAGTATTTAAGGAAGGTGTACTTGGCTCTAGTGTTTGTATTATCAAGGTTGAAGACAAATCAATACTCAATTTGTATTTTTGTCAATAGCATGCTTTTATTTAAGTATGAGAAGAAAAGTTGAAGGGATAAAAAGGAAACACAAATGCTTTTATTTAGTGGAGCAGCATCACATCCCCATTTGTTCAATGGTCACAGTATATTCTCTTTTAAGAACTTATATTCAGAGTATTGGTAATAAATACTTTTTCAGAGATCTACTCAAATTGTTAAATTCTCACTCAAATTATTGTGTACTGTATGTCATGAGCAAACTCCAAACATGATTACATTGGCATGATAATCTAATATACCACAGATTTATACTGATGAAACAGGAAGCAAAATATATTTCCATCTAATTATCTCTACTGATAAAACTTGGTTGTCAAAAATGAATGCAAAAGGTAGTGTATTTAGGCAGTAAGTAGCATAGTTTGGAGTAGTATTCATGCATAAGTAACATAATTGATTCACTAACTAAAATCATTAGTTGTTGGAGTATATACTTACAGATTGTTTGCTCTAGTTGCTTTAGTTGCTGGACTAGATGCTTACAGATTCTTTGCTCTACCCTTTGCTGCTTAAAATATGAACTTGCACTAGCATAAACTGAACTTTCGGTAGCATTAGAGTAGCTTGCAGTTCTTGCAGTGGTGTCAATACTGAACCTGCGGTTCACCATATTTTCACTTGATTTTAAAATTTTGCGCGAGGGACTATTTGGCATTCATGCATATGACCAAATGCTAATATTGGAACCACCACCAACCCTCCAAATATGGATCCTTTTAGATTTTAAATACCTGTAAAAAGGATGTGTTGTCTACTCCTTTCTTGCAATGATGTGTGCTCTCGATTGTTTTGTTCATTGCTTGCATAGTTGCTTGACTGCAATTGCTTAGTGGAGTACTCCGATATGTAATGGTCGACATCTGCAGCCTTGAGCAGTCGTTGCAGCAGGTAGAAGAATCTCTCACCGAGGTCCTGGAGCAGCTCCATCAGTCACTAGCAGTCACCATGGCGGGTAGCGCGTGTCTTGTTGATGACGCCAACACTGGGAGCTTCATGGGTGGCATGGTTGTTGCTCTCGGCAAGCAGTCCAACCTTGAAGGTTTTTTCATATAGGTGACTCAAGATGTCTCACTTCTTTACAGTCTTGATCATTATATCGGTGTATAAATGGGTGGCTCTAGATTATTTGCTCGCTGATTTAAATTTGTCGATGAGAAATTGACCTGGTAAAACTAGTACTCCCTCCCGTTAGAGATGTAATATCGATATGTATAGGATGCGGAGTAGTACTCCGATCCTATACGTATCCTCCTTGTACCGTGCCTTCTAGGGGTTTTTCCTAGACTACTTAACATGCAACCGATCGACCCTATGGGGTAAAGATCGTTCTCTCCACGTATTCTCCTCTCTCCCGAAACCTCTCTCTCTACCGAAACTTGACATGGTATCAGGAGCCAGGCTTCCTCCCATCTAGCTGCTCCGCCGCTGGCCATCTTCCTCTTCGCCGTCGCCGGCCACAAACCTCTCCCCGTTCATCTCCCTCACGCCCGTCCCACCCAAACCCTTGACATCTCCCCATCTCCCACAACCCTAGACAGCCCAAACCAAAGAAACCCTAGACAACCCGTAGCTAAAAATCAAAACCCTACACAACCCGACACTGAAAGTGCATGGTGCCCCCATATGTGGTTTTGGTAATTAATGACAATCCTTATGGACTAATGTTTGCATTGAGTTATACTTGTAGATCTTGTCCATAGGAAATAATGGAGTTCATGTGTTGAACTCTATTAGCTTTCTTGATGGCCATTATTATATTCAAGGCTTTATATGAAGAATGGCCATGTATAGAGTTGTGCTTATTGCTAGTGTGTATTGAAGAAAAGGAATAGGTGATCTTTCATTATTATATTCAAGACATCATCATTTGAAGTGAGAAGAAAAGATACAAGGTTGACCAAGCAAGTGATCAACACACAAAGCTACAAGATATACCAAGTGGGATTATGTATCTCATGGTATGGTAAGCAATTGTCAAAATAGCTTTGTGAACTAACCCATGATATGTGTGTGTGTGGCATATCTATGTGTGGTTAGGTATCTTTCCATGGGCATGAACCAAAAGGAAGATTTCATATAGCCCATGGTCTATGTCGTCGTCAAGCGGTGTTCGTCATCTAGCTTGACGTGGAAGCTCAAGTGAAACATCTAGAAGAAATAATATGCTTGATTCTTGCCACCCTTTTGGAGATTGTGGCCTTGTGAAGATTTTCCGAGAAGGGTCTTTTCCATAATGGTGTATGGGGGAGCTAGACTCTCCCATAATGGTGTATGGGGGAGCAACTTGCAAGTCTTCACCAAGCGGAGCTTGTGCTAGCAAGCGTGATCAAGAAAGAAGATTCAACTTGAGAGAGTCAAGATCGTCATCATCTAGCTCAAGTGGAATGCTCAAGGCAAAGGTATAATCTTGACAGGTTTTCTATTTTGCTGGTCTCGTGTCTTTGGGAGACCGGGTTATAGGATAGATAGTTGTACTATCAAGAGGGGCTCTCAAGTGAGTAACTTGCTCGAATCGTTATGGAGAGCTCAAACCTTTGCATACTTGGCATATCATCTTTCTTGTTTCTTATTTTTCTTTTATCTCCTTGGGGGTTTGGTGCTTGTCATGATCTTCATGGCAAGCCAAGGTTTATCTAAAACGGTTTTGGTAATAAAAACTTGTTGCGTCTTCGGTGGTGAAAATATCTGGTTCAGCTTTGAGAATGTTTCCACACCTTTCATGTGTTATAACTGATCCATTCCCTTTTTTGGATAGTCCTTGTTATTACCTTTCCAACCCATTTGGATTCACCTAATTCGGAGTTTATTCGCAAAAGTTATGTGTGTTTTCGTGTTGGAGGTTTTACCGGGTGTTCCTATTTGAGAGGTCTAAACCTTTACCCATTTGGTTTTATATTTCATTGTTGTACAATGATGTTTCTCTTCACATTCTTGTAGCGCTCGTCGTTGCAATTTCAACGAGCCCAAGAACATCGAAAACGGAGTCCGTATGCAAAAGTTATAGCATTTCTCGTATCGGTGTTCAGTCATTCTTGTGCAATCCGGAATTATTCTGGATCATTCCGACTTGGCCGCGAATCTCTATGTTGCAATCAAGAATTATTCCAGGGTACGGAATTATACCGGAATTATTCCGACTAGGCCGTTTTGGGGCGAAAAACGGCTAGTTTTGAGCACCTATTTAAGGGGATTTCTTCCCCAAAGTCCCTAAGACTTTCCTAGCCCGTTTTTCCTCTCTCTCTCCACCATTGTTGACTTTGGAAAGCTTGCCCCCTCTCTCAATCCCTCCAATGATTCTTGCATATCTTTGAGGGAGAAGGTAGAGGAGATCTAGATCCACATTTCCACCAATCCAACTCTCCTCTTAGTGAGGAGAACTTAGTGAATCTAGATCTTGGAGTTCTTGGTGTTTCTCCTCCATTGTTCTTCCTCTCTTATTCCATTGGAGATCTTGGAGCTTTGTTGGGATTTGAGAGTGAAGGATTTGAGCACTTGTGCTCTTGCCATTTGCATCGGTTGCATTGGTTTGCTCTCTCCATGAGGATTCGTGGAAGTGAAAGTTTGTGAGCTTGTTACTCTTGGGTCCTGGATCCTAGACGACTTGTGGTGTTCTTGGGAGCCTCCAATTGAGTTGTGGATGTGTGCCCCAAGATTGTGGTGACACCAAGAGCCTCCAATTAAGTTGTGGATGCGTGCCTCGGGTTTGAAGATTTCCAATAGTGGAAGGTGAACTAGGCCTTTGTGGCGGGGTTCATCGGAGAATAGGGTGAGGCCTTTTTGACGTTGAGTAGGCCTCCTGTGGAGAGCTCACACACCTCCAATGAGACGTACTCCCCTTGTGGGAGGAACTCGGGAATACATCATCGTCTCCGTGTGCCTCGGTTATTTCTATACCCGAGCTTTTTACTTATGCAATTTACATTGTGATAGCCTTCGAGCTTGAAGTTATATATCTTGCTATCACCTTGTTACCTGTCTTGCTTAGCATAAGTTGTTGGTGCACCTAGTTGACCCTAGAATATTTAGGTTGTGTGCTTGTTAATTTAAACACCTAGTTTATTTCCGCATTTATCAAGCCTTAACCGGAAAAGTTTTAATCGCCTATTCACCCCCCCTCTAGGAGACATCATTATCCGTTCAATTGGTATCAGAGCATGAGATCTCATTATTAGGCTTTACATCCTAGAGAGTACTATGTCGTTTAGGGAAATAGAGCACGATCCCGCTTTTATATTCTATGGTAGAAATTATGATATTTGGAAAATTCGCATTCTTAATTTTCTTGAGTACATGGGTCCAAAGTATGTAAGGATAATTGTAGATATGGATTTTCCTCCTCCAAAGGATTCTCAATATTTATCTTTAGAGGATGAGGAAAACTCTTATCTCGATTCTCTAGTATCTAATGGTCTCTTGTGCGTTTTGAGCGATGTAGTTATTGAATCAATCATGCCTTTTTGGAACGCTCATGAGTTATGGACAAAACTTCAAGATATATATGATGTGTCCAACATTATTGAGGATGATTGTTCTCCATCCACTTCCGGCCGTGATGAGTTCACATCTTTCTCCACTCCACCAACATGTGATTTGTCACAAGGTAATGATATGGTGAGTGGTGAATTGCATTGTGGATTGTGAATTTGCTATTGACTATACTTCATCTCTATCCCATTGCAATGATCTACCTTTGGACTCAATATCTTCTAGCACTCAAAGTTCCATACATGATAGTGTTGTTAGTCCTTGCATATCATGTAATAGTTGTTTAACTAAATCTCATGATGATATGCTTCCTATGTCTTGTTTTCATAAAAACAATGCTTCCATTTTCTCTAGTACTTGTGTGCCTAACAATGTAGAGGAATCCCATATTTTGGTGGAACAAGACATAGACCTTATTGGTGCTTCAAGTCAATCTTCATCATCGCTATCCATTTCTCATGTGTGCCTTATGGATAAGGATTCAAAGATATCTCCACCTTTGGAACCCACTACATCTTGTGATAATGAGGATGAGGATTTATTTTGTGGAGAGTATGAGGATGAGGTCTCTTTAATGGAAAAGGGTGAGTTGGATCTTCTTGATCTCCCTAAAGGTAGTAAATCTATCACTCCTTTGGGTGAAATTTTGGCTTTTGCTATTAATAGCACTAAAATCATTGAGAATAAATGTGAGATTGAAAGAAGTGATGCCGATGAGAAGGCATCCCTCACTATGTCTCTTGAGGAAGAGTATGAGCTCCGAGTTACTCTCGAGGAGAAACTTGAATCTATTGAGGAGCTCTATAATGAACAAATAGCCTATCTCACTAAAGCACGTGACCATACTAATGCTAAATATAAAGTGCTTAAAAAGGAAAATGTTGAATTTGTTGTTGGCAATGCTAATCTAATTGAGGAAAAATCTAGGTTGAATAATCAGCTTGCCAAGTTGTCTTGTTCTATTTCCAATGATGATTGTGCTACTAACTCCACATCTTGTGAAGCATCTATTTTGAAGGATAATGTTGAGCTAAGGACTCAGCTTTAGTTGGTGTCTAGCAAGTGTGGGAAATTGGAAGAAAGCCATGAAATGCTATCTAGCTCTCATGAGGATCTTCTAGAATCCCATACTAATCTACAATTAGCTCTTGAGGCTATCACTACAAAGGTAACATCTTGTGGGCCTCATGTGGTTACTAGCACAATCTATTGTAGTAATGCTATATTGCCTTGTGCTAGTATTAGTAATTCATCCTCCCATAATGTTTCTACATCTTGTGATGAATTGCTTTCCTTGCCTTGTTGCTCTAACAATGAAGCATATAATTCCTATAGCTCTTGTGTTGTTTCTAACCATGTAGAGAAAATTAAAGAGCTCAAGGCCCAAGTCACTTCTTTGAAGAAAGACTTGGAAAAGTGTCATGAAGGGAGTTCCACCCTTGACAAGATGCTGATGGTGCGAAGACTTCCCAATTAAAAGAGTGGACTTGGATTCAACTCCAATATCAAGAACAAGTCAATTATTTACAAGAAGAAGGTCCAAGAACAAGAAAAAGATTCAGCCAAGATTATTTGCTTCAAGTGCAAGATTGAAGGGCACCATGTTAGATCTTGCCCTTTGAAGAAGAAGACTATTAGTGAGAAGCAACTAGGGAAGCGGCCTCTTGTTCAATCTCATGCTCAACCACGAGTTGAACAACGACCACCTCCTAATAATACTCAAGCCAATGCTCCTCAAGTTGAGGAGCCTATTAAGAATAAAGAAAAGAGTCGATGTTGCTACCTTTGTCGTGAGAAGGGACACTTTGCTTCTTCATGCACTAGTGGTATATTATCCAACCCTATCCTTGTTGATGATGTTTATTCCATTCGGAAGGATAATGTGGGCAATGTGTTTGCCAAGTATGTTGGTACTCCAAGTGGTGTCAAGAAAAGAACCATTTGGGTTGCCAAACCTATTGTGACTAACCTCTTAGGACCTAAATTTGTTGGGGACCAACAAGCTCAAACTTGATCAATAGGTGTTGTTGGAGGGCATTGGAGACTTGGATATCTCATGAAGAATTAAGGGATCTTCATCAATTATATTTTTCTCAAGCCAAGTCACTTGGATTATATATTTCTCATATCCAATGTTCCTCCTTGCGGTAACTTGTATTTAAATCATATATTCATTAAAAGTTGCATGCTCCCTTACATATGTTAGTTTTGTTTATAGCATGTGTTTGTATGTGGTGTGCTTACTACTTACCCATCTTGGTTAATCTAGTATGAGTTTGTTGCTTTGCACTCCATGTACTTGTGTTCTTTGTTTTAGAGCCTTCATTTCAACTCTTGTATTTAGTTGGCTCTTTGGGAGATTAATGGACTATCCCATTTTGGGGAAGTAATATGCTCTTGGCACTTTACTATCCTAAAGTGTGTGTACATGAGGAAAACCACTTAGTGTTGATATATCAATAATTGTCTAGTGTCTATGTGGTATGTCTTTCTCATGAGAAATTCAAATTCTAATGTCCATTAAATTTCTCTAGTTGGATTTATTTTCTTTGCCTCTTGTTAAAAAAATGGATTATCACATTATGGGGGAGTAATAAGCTATGTGCATATTACAAGCCTATAAAATGTGAACATGTGAGGTATTGCCACCTAGAGTTGATATTATTAATTATCTTGTTCCTTTGTGGCATGTTGCTCAAACAAGTTCTATATTTTCTTAAAATATCTTTTGACCCTTTTATTTTGGTATCTTGTTTGTGAGAGAGTTTCTTGGTGCTTTGCATATTCGATTCTTATTAGAAGCCTTCAAGAATCTCTATCTAAGCATGTTTTTCTATTCCTATCTTTTGTCACATGCTTATGTTTTGTGAATATGATTGTGAACAAATCTACCATCGAGAAATATCTCCATACATCTCTTGTCTTCGACAAGTGATAATAATTTGTGGTAAGTTTATTGATCATATTTACTTTGGCCTTTGCTCTAAAAAAATGCCTTGTTTGTTTCCAAGGATTTGTTTTGGTTCAAACTTCTTTGTGTCTTCATTTTGTTCTACTCAAATTTTGTTTTATGCTTTCTTGTGTTAGGAAAAGCAATGATCCCATTATTGTGCACTTTGATTCATATTCATACTTCTTTGTGTTGCACTATTCTTGGATAAGCTATCCTACATTGATTAGAACACCATTCTTTAGATTGGTATTGCATCTTATTGCCTTTCTTGAGTTTGACTAGTGTTTGAACAATATATATGGAGAGTAATGATTCCATTGTGTGCATTTTGTATTCAAATTCAAGATCATAATTAATGCACTATTGTTGGAAGAGCTACCATATATGCGTTTGAACACTTGTTGTCTTGAAATTGGTATTTTATCCCAACGACTTGTCGCTTTGGAAGACAAACATTTTTTCATCTTGGTACTTTATGTTCGATCATGAAAAGTGTAGAGGGGTTGGTTTATTCGTTGATTTTATTTTCATTTGGTATCTTCTTTATTTGGTTTCCTCAATCATGTGTTGATTTGGGTTTTGATATAATTTGGAAAATTCTCTTGCTTTTCACTCGTGTGAGTGCCTTCTTGGTTTAATTGGTGTTTTTTCCAATTTGTATCTTTTTTGGTTCTTGAAAGTTTTGTGCATTTATATTTACTATGTATATATTTTGGTGTGCTTACTTTCGTTGATCCAATATATAGGATAAACTCCATCAAATCCTAAATGGCTAAGATGTGCATGAAATTGAAATTCATATTAATATGCACATATTTATGTGGAGTTTGTCCTATGTATTGTAGTTGTTCTAACTCTTTGGGCCCAATGAGTTTGGGTACCATGTTGTACTTGAATTTTGTTTTTAGGTACAATGGAGATGCTTTGGGTGCTTGCCTCATCCATAAGGAAGGTGTTTTCACCATTGGATTATAGGAGTCAAGCTATGATGATTATCAAACTCGCATCCTTTTCATCACCAATGTCTTCTTGGTAACAAGTATCTATCTCATGCATACATTTCTAGATTTCAACCTTGTGTATATTGCATCTTGGCATGAATTCCATTTGTTGCATTTCATTTGGTTCTTGCAAATGTCTTATCAAAAGCATCTTTACTGCAAATATGAGTAAGCCGGGATGATTACATATCAAGGGGATATTTATAATCATTTCCATGATTCACCAATCCCAAGTATATTAATCTAGCATCTTCTATTCGAAGTCTCTCATATGCAATATTGATATTTTCTCAAAACCATTTGCCTTTTTTGTGATACGCGTTACCTTTCTCGAAGCATTTCAACTATCACTTTTCCCTTGTGATATTTGTGATGCTTTGATGAGTTTGTTGACTTGTTCATATATATACCTTTAAGATAAAACTAAGCTTAGCGCTTTGCTTTCAAACAAAAATCTTATTGGTATATTTATGAACCTCTCATGGATATCATGTTCTTCAACTTTGTACCTATTTTGTGTGTGCATGTTTCTTTGTGGATATATATATCTTTGTGATTGGTGTCCACTTGAAACTTATACACACGAGAATAGTTACATATTTAATTGATATTATATTTCTTTAGTGACCATGTTTTATTGCTTTATATTCCTCGGTGGTTCCTAAAAGGCACAAGCTTTGCTTTTCATTTGGTATTCCTTTTGCATCTTAATAAGCTTGTGGAACTATGTGTGTTATCCTTTGTTGTTTTGTGTGTATGGGAAAGACATGATATACACTATGTGCCTCATATACTGAAAGACTATATTGATGATTTTATCATCCTATTAGTCTCCTAAAAATGTTTTTCCTTGTCACACACATCTACTTCGGTTGAGTAAATCTTTATTTGTCGCTTCTTGATTTAATTGCTCAAATTTTGGTTGTTTGCAAGTTGCTTTGCTTCATTTCCAATCTATTCTCTTGCCCTTGTTTGTGTTCAAAATTATCTATAAGGGAGTGATGATTCCATGTTGTGCACATTATATAGTAATTCAAATCTAACATTGTGCATGTACCTTGGGGAGTTTCCTCTTGAATTTCTAGAACACTTGGTTGATCTTATCATAATATTGATTTTGGTCAATCGGTTTTTCGGATCCTTTGGTTGGTTGCTTATTTGTGAAAGTATCCTTCAATTTGATTTTCTTTGTAAATCTTTGGATCCTCAATATAGTTTGATCTCCCTCCATCTATTCATAGTTGGATATATGCACTTGATTTCACTCATATCATGAGGAATGCATACACTATGGAGGAGCTCTTATTATATTGGCCTTTTAATCTTTTCCCCATTTCGGAAATGGATGCCAATGGGGGAGAAGTTTAGAGGGTTTAAGGGAATTTGGTTCTATGATTTAGCTTAGTTCTTAAGCATTGGCCTTCCATGCTATTGCATCCTTGCTCTTTGTTTGCATGGCTGCTTAATTCATCATACAAACCCTCATAAAAAGGGATGGTCATCAATTACCAAAATGGGGGAGATTGAAAGTGCATGGTGCCCCCATATGTGGTTTTGGTAATTAATGACAATCCTTATGGACTAAGGTTTGCATTGAGTTATCCTTGTAGATCTTGTCCATAGGAAATAATGGAGTTCATGTGTTGAACTCTATTAGCTTTCTTTATGGCCATTATTATATGCAAGGCTTTATATGAAGAATGGCCATGTATAGAGTTATGCTTATTGCTAGTATGTCTTGAAGAAAAGGAATAGGTGATCTTCCATTATTATCTTCAAGACATCATCATTTGAAGTGAGAAGAAAAAATACAAGGTTGATCAAGCAAGTGATCAACACACAAAGCTACAAGATATACCAAGTGGGATTATGTATCTCATGGTATGGTAAGCAATTGTAAATATAACTTTGTGAACTAACCCATGATATGTGTGTGTGGCATATCTATGCGTGGTTAGGTATCTTTCCATGGGCATGAACCAAAAGGAAGATTTCATATAGCTCATGGTCTATGTCGTCGTCAATAATATTTCCCATTACTAAGAACAAAACTTTTTGTCAGGAGTATTCTGGAGAAATTACTTCTTCAGAAATTAAGTGGGAGGACAATACATTTCGACGAGATTAGATCTTCGTAATCATGTTAGAGTGGCGCGGCACCAAAATTAATTTTGGTGATTACCATCATGAATGATATTAAAGTTCCTACATGTGATGTAAAACTTTAATCGAGCTTAGTGACTGAACCAAGTAGATCAAAATATCATTGTTTCACAATAATTAGAATATGGTCTAGGGGAAGCAGTGATGGACCCTAACTCCAAAGATATGGCTAGACGCCATAAAATCCGGATATACTCCATAAAGGAAAGTCAAGTTTGAAACTTGATATTGAGTTTTTATACTATTTGAAAGGGCATTAATCCTAGACATTCGTTAATGGATCTGTAAACAAAAATGGATGAGAACATCCATGGAGGATTGACTTGTTTCACAAGTTTAAGGAAATGACTATGATGAGATTTGCAATCTCTCGTAGCATAGTTTTATGTTTACACGGATTATTCTTGCAAGTGTTGCATAACTTGTTTACAAGATATTTCAAGTGAATATTAAATCAAGAATATGCTAGAAGGAATGCAAATTTTTGTTATCCATTCATGGACTAAAAGAAGGCATGGAGGAGTTGGGATCTTCACCTACATGAAATTATCAAAGTGTTTGACATCATCAAGGACGGTGAAGAGGCTTGAGGACTGAAAAAAAATTCAGTGGGAGAGCTAAAAAATATTTCTAAATACTCTATGTGAACAACGTATTGTTAGTTGGAAATATTGTTGACATAGTAAAAGGTTTTGTTGAAATTATATTTCAATGAAAATATTAAAAGGAAATACAATATAAGTATTACCACTTTGGAAGCGAGTCAGTGATAAAGTTTGAGCGGAAAGTTCATGATATAACTTGTCTATATGGGACAGAGTATGGTTCTTGTTTTCCACTAATTGTATATGTTGGATCAAACATGTTAAAATCATGGAGCTAAATTGTTGGAAACAACAATTTGCATCTTGATGCAAACCAAGTGAATGAATTCTTTTAAATCTAATACTTATACAAAGCATGTCTATTCGAAGTGAATGGAAAAAGAGACACATGATAGGCGATATGTATGAATGATTAGATCAGTCATGTACGCCATAATATGTACGCAAACTAGATATGAATTACTCCATTTGTTCCGAATTCTAAGACGTTAAACGATTTCGTGTACAACTTTCCTCACGTACAATTTTTTTCCGACTTTCCCATATTTTCCTCGCGAAGACCCACTCGCATAGATGCAGATCACTCCCTCTCGCGTAGAAGATCTCTCCCTAATCGCTCCTCACTCGCCGGCTGCCTAGTGCACACATGGCGATCCCCGTCTCGTGCTCTCTCTTAGGCTCCCCGTCAGTGCCCTCTTCCTCCCCATGGCCACCTTGCTCCTCACCTCCTGGCACCCTAGTTCCCTCACACCCCGTGGTCAAAAGTTCGATTTTTTTATCCTCCAGCGACAGTGCTGCTGGGCGAGAAGGTAGTGGATCTATGTGCGACGGCTCTAGGTCTGCGTGCGTCGACGCTTGATCTGCTCTCTGGAGAGGTGCCTGCAATGTCATGTGGATCTAGAGCAGCGAAGAGCATTGGCGCCGGCACCATGTGATGCCTCGAGGCGCCCTGCACCGACACCCTTGAACCTCCCAAGTGATGTGTTCGAGGGGTGGTGCTCCGCTCTGTGCAAGTAGAGTTTCCTGGGCGTGGCGGACCTACTGCCTCTTCCTCGGTTTTTCACAGATGATGGTGGCCGACGACGACGGCGGAGAAAGGAGATGCTGGTGGCCGCCGATGACGCCGGAGAAAGAGATGCTGGGAAGCTCTGTTTCAAGTAGCTATGAAGAGGGAACACGAGCAGGGACGACGTGATCTACTGGAGTTGGCCACGAAGAAGAAGCGGAGAATGTGCTCCAAGTAGATGGATACTTCCACATTGTCTGTAGGTATGATGTTTCCCCAAAACTGGTCATATTGTTCCAGTAGCTTTATTTCCAATGTTACTTTTGAATTAGAGTATTTAAGGAAGGTGTACTTGGCTCTAGTGTTTGTATTATCAAGGTTGAAGACAAATCAATACTCAATTTGTATTTTTGTCAATAGCATGCTTTTATTTAAGTATGAGAAGAAAAGTTTAAGGGATAAAAAGGAAACACAAATGCTTTTATTTAGTGGAGCAGCATCACATCCTCATTTGTTCAATGGTCACAGTATATTCTCTTTTAAGAACTTATATTCAGAGTATTGGTAATAAATACTTTTTCAGAGATCTACTCAAATTGTTAAATTCTCACTCAAATTGTTGTGTACTGTATGTCATGAGCAAACTCCAAACATGATTACATTGGCATGATAATCTAATATACCACATATTTATTTACTGATGAAACAGGAAGCAAAATATATTTCCATCTAATTATCTCTACTGATAAAAGTTGGTTGCCAAAAATGAATGCAAAAGGTAGTGTATTTAGGCAGTAAGTAGCATAGTTTGGAGTAGTATTCATGCATAAGTAACATAATTGATTCACTAACTAAAATCATTAGTTGTTGGAGTATATACTTACAAATTCTTTGCTCTAGTTGCTTTAGTTGCTGGACTAGATGCTTACAGATTCTTTGCTCTACCCTTTGCTGCTTAAAATATGAACTTGCACTAGCATAAACTGAACTTTCGGTAGCATTAGAGTAGCTTGCAGTTCTTGCAGTGGTGTCAATACTGAACCTGTGGTTCACCATATTTTCACTTGATTTTAAAATTTTGCGCGAGGGACTATTTGGCATTCATGCATATGACCAAATGCTAATATTGGAACCACCACCAACCCTCCAAATATGTATCCTTTTAGATTTTAAATACCTGTAAAAAGGATGTGTTGTCTACTCCTTTCTTGCAATGATGTGTGCTCTTGATTGTTTTGTTCATTGCTTGCATAGTTGCTTGACTGCAATTGCTTAGTGGAGTACTCCGATATGTAATGGTCGACATCTGCAGCCTTGAGCAGTCGTTGCAGCAGGTAGAAGAATCTCTCACCGAGGTCCCGGAGCAGCTCCATCAGTCACTAGCAGTCACCATGGTGGGTGACGCGTGTCTTGTTGATGACGCCAACACCGGGAGCTTCATGGGTGACATGGTTGTTGCTCTCGGCAAGCAGTCCAACCTTGAAGGTTTTTTCTTATAGGTGACTCAAGATGTCTCACTTCTTTACAGTCTTGATCATTATATCGGTGTATAAATGGTGGCTCCTAGATTATTTGCTCGTCTGATTTAAATTTGTCGATGAGAAATTGACCTGGTAAAACTAGTACTCCATCCCGTTAGAGATGTAATATCGATACGTATAGGATGCGGAGTAGTACTCCGATCCTATACGTATCCTCCTTGTACCGTGCCTTCTAGGGGTTTTTCCTAGACTACTTAACATGCAACCGATCGACCCTATGGGGTAACGATCGTTCTCTCCACGTATTCTCCTCTCTCCCAAAACCTCTCTCTCTACCGAAACTTGACATGGTATCAGGAGCCAGGCTTCCTCCCATCTAGCTGCTCCGCTGGCCATCTTCCTCTTCGCCGTCGCCGGCCACAAACCTCTCCCCGTTCATCTCCCTCACGCCCGTCCCACCCAAACCCTTGACATCTCCCCATCTCCCACAACCCTAGACAGCCCAAACCAAAGAAACCCTAGACAACCCATAGTTAAAAATCAAAACCCTACACAACCCGACACTGAAAGTGCATGGTGCCCCCATATGTGGTTTTGGTAATTAATGACAATCCTTATGGACTAATGTTTGCATTGAGTTATACTTGTAGATCTTGTCCATAGGAAATAATGGAGTTCATGTGTTGAACTCTATTAGCTTTCTTGATGGCCATTATTATATTCAAGGCTTTATATGAAGAATGGCCATGTATAGAGTTGTGCTTATTGCTAGTGTGTATTGAAGAAAAGTAATAGGTGATCTTTCATTATTATATTCAATACATCATCATTTGAAGTGAGCAGAAAAGATACAAGGTTGATCAAGCAAGTGATCAACACACAAAGCTACAAGATATACCAAGTGGGATTATGTATCTCATGGTATGGTAAGCAATTGTCAATATAGCTTTGTGAACTAACCCATGATATGTGTGTGTGTGGCATATCTATGCGTGGTTAGGTATCTTTCCATGGGCATGAACCAAAAGGAAGATTTCATATATCCCATGGTCTATGTCGTCGTCAAGCGGTGTTCGTCATCTAGCTTGACGTGGAAGCTCAAGTGAAACATCTAGAAGAAATCCTATGCTTGATTCTTGCCACCCTTTTGGAGATTGTGGCCTTGTGAATATTTCCCGAGAAGGGTCTTTTGCATAATGGTGTATGGGGGGAGCTAGACTCTCCCATAATGGTGTATGGGGGAGCAACTTGTAAGTCTTCACCAAGCGGAGCTTGTGCTAGCATGCGTGATCAAGAAAGAAGATTCAACTTGAGAGAGTCAAGATCATCATCATCTAGCTCAAGTGGAATGCTCAAGGCAAAGGTATAATCTTGACAGGTTTTCTATTTTGCTGGTCTCGTGTCTTTGGGAGACCGGGTTATAGGATAGATAGTCGTACTATCAAGAGGGGCTCTCAAGTGAGTAACTTGCTCGAATCGTTATGGAGAGCTCAAACCTTTGCATACTTGGCATATCATATTTCGTGTTTCAAATTTTTCTTTTATCTCCTTGGGGGTTTGGTGCTTGTCATGATCTTCATGGCAAGCCAAGGTTTATCGAAAACGGTTTTGGTAATAAAAACTTGTTGCGTTTTCGGTGGTGAAAATATCTGGTTCAGCTTTGAGAATGTTTCCACACCTTTCATGCGTGATAACTGATCCATTCCCTTTTTTTTGGATAGTCCTTGTTATTTCCTTTCCAACCCATTTGGATTTACCTAATTCGGAGTTCATTCGCAAAAGTTATGTGTGTTTTCGTGTTGGAGGTTTTACCGGGTGTTCCTATTTGAGAGGTCTAAACCTTTACCCATTTGGTTTTATATTTCATTGTTGGACAATGATGTTTCTCTTCACATTCTTGTAGCGCTCGTCGTTGCTATTTCAACGAGCCCAAGAACATCGAAAACGGAGTCCGTATGCAAAAGTTATAGCATTTCTCGTATCGGTGTTCAGTCATTCTAGTGCAATCCGGAATTATTCTGGATCATTCCGACTTGGCCGCGAATCTCTCTGTTGCAATCAAGAATTATTCCAGGGTACGGAATTATATCGGAATTATTCCGACTAGGCCGTTTTTGGGCGAAAAACGGCTAGTTTTGAGCACCTATTTAAGGGGCTTTCTTCCACAAAGTCCCTAAGACTTTCCTAGCCCGTTTTTCCCCTCTCTCTCTCTCTCCACCATTGTTGACTTTGGAAAGCTTGCCCCCTCTCTCAATCCCTCCAATGATTCTTGCATATCTTTGAGGGAGAAGGTAGAGGAGATCTAGATCCACATTTCCACCAATCCAACTCTCCTCTTAGTGAGGAGAACTTAGTGAATCTAGATCTTGGAGTTCTTGGTGTTTCTCCTCCATTGTTCTTCCTCTCTTATTCCATTGGAGATCTTGGAGCTTTGTTGGGATTTGAGAGTGAAGGATTTGAGCACTTGTGCTCTTGCCATTTGCATCGGTTGCATCGGTTTGCTCTCTCCATGAGGATTCGTGGAAGTGAAAGTTTGTGAGCTTGTTACTCTTGGGTCCTGGACCCTAGACGACTTGTGGTGTTCTTGGGAGCCTCCAATTGAGTTGTGGATGTGTGCCCCAAGATTGTGGTGACACCGAGAGCCTCCAATTAAGTTGTGGATGCGTGCCTCGGGTTTGAAGGTTGCCAATAGTGGAAGGTGAACTAGGCCTTTGTGGCGGGGTTCGTCAGAGAATAGGGTGAGGCCTTTTTGGCGTTGAGTAGGCCTCCTGTGGAGAGCTCACACCCCTCCAACGAGACGTACTCCCCTTGTGGGAGGAACTCAGGAATACATCATCGTCTCCGTGTGCCTCGGTTATTTCTATACCCGAGCTTTTTACTTATGAAATTTACATTGTGATAGCCTTCGAGCTTGAAGTTATATATCTTGCTATCACCTTGTTACTTGTCTTGCTTAGCATAAGTTGTTGGTGCACCTAGTTGACCCTAGAATATTTAGGTTGTGTGCTTGTTAATTTAAACACCTAGTTTATTTCCGCATTTATCAAGCCTTAACCGGAAAAGTTTTAATCGCCTATTCATCCCCCCCCCTCTAGGCGACATCATTATCCGTTCAGTTGGTATCAGAGCATGAGATCTCATTATTAGGCTTTACATCCTAGAGAGTACTATGTCGTTTAGGGAAATAGAGCACGATCCCGCTTTTATATTCTATGGTAGAAATTATGATATTTGGAAAATTCGCATTCTTAATTTTCTTGAGTACATGGGTCCAAAGTATGTAAGGATAATTGTAGATATGGATTTTCCTCCTCCAAAGGATTCTCAATATTTATCTTTAGAGGATGAGGAAAACTCTTATCTCGATTCTCTAGTATCTAATGGTCTCTTGTGCGTTTTGAGCGATGTAGTTATTGAATCAATCATGCCTTTTTGGAACGCTCATGAGTTATGGACAAAACTTCAAGATATATATGATGTGTCCAACATTATTGAGGATGATTGTTCTCCATCCACTTCCGGCCGTGATGAGTTCACATCTTTCTCCACTCCACCAACATGTGATTTGTCACAAGGTAATGATATGGTGAGTGGTGAATTGCATTGTGGATTGTGAATTTGCTATTGACTATACTTCATCTCTATCCCATTGCAATGATCTACCTTTGGACTCAATATCTTCTAGCACTCAAAGTTCCATACATGATAGTGTTGTTAGTCCTTGCATATCATGTAATAGTTGTTTAACTAAATCTCATGATGATATGCTTCCTATGTCTTGTTTTCATAAAAACAATGCTTCCATTTTCTCTAGTACTTGTGTGCCTAACAATGTAGAGGAATCCCATATTTTGGTGGAACAAGACATAGACCTTATTGGTGCTTCAAGTCAATCTTCATCATCGCTATCCATTTCTCATGTGTGCCTTATGGATAAGGATTCAAAGATATCTCCACCTTTGGAACCCACTACATCTTGTGATAATGAGGATGAGGATTTATTTTGTGGAGAGTATGAGGATGAGGTCTCTTTAATGGAAACGGGTGAGTTGAATCTTCTTGATCTCCCTAAAGGTAGTAAATCTATCACTCCTTTGGGTGAAATTTTGGCTTTTGCTATTAATAGCACTAAAATCATTGAGAAGAAATGTGAGATTGAAAGAAGTGATGCCGATGAGAAGGCATCCCTCACTATGTCTCTTGAGGAAGAGTATGAGCTCCGAGTTACTCTCGAGGAGAAACTTGAATCTATTGAGGAGCTCTATAATGAACAAATAGCCTATCTCACTAAAGCACGTGACCATACTAATGCTAAATATAAATTGCTTAAAAAGGAAAATGTTGAATTTGTTGTTGGCAATGCTAATCTAATTGAGGAAAACTCTAGGTTGAATAATGAGCTTGCCAAGTTGTCTTGTTCTATTTCCAATGATGATTGTGCTACTACCTCCACATCTTGTGAAGCATCTATTTTGAAGGATAATGTTGAGCTAAGGGCTCAGCTTTAGTTGGTGTCTAGCAAGTGTGGGAAATTGGAAGAAAGCCATGAAATTCTATCTAGCTCTCATGAGGATCTTCTAGAATCCCATACTAATCTACAATTAGCTCTTGAGGCTATCACTACAAAGGTAACATCTTGTGGGCCTCATGTGGTTACTATCACAATCTATTGTAGTAATGCTATATTGCCTTGTGTTAGTATTAGTAATTCACCCTCCCATAATGTTTCTACATCTTGTGATGAATTGCTTTCCTTGCCTTGTTGCTCTAACAATGAAGCATCTAATTCCTCTAGCTCTTGTGTTGTTTCTAACCATGTAGAGGAAATTAAAGAGCTCAAGGCCCAAGTCACTTCTTTGAAGAAAGACTTGGAAAAGTGTCATGAAGGGAGTTCCACCCTTGACAAGATGCTGATGGTGCGAAGACTTCCCAATGAAAAGAGTGGACTTGGATTCAACTCCAATATCAAGAACAAGTCCATCATTTACAAGAAGAAGGTCCAAGAACAAGAAAAAGATTCGGCCAAGATTATTTGCTTCAAGTGCAAGATTGAAGGGCACCATGTTAGATCTTGCCCTTTGAAGAAGAAGACTATTAGTGAGAAGAAACTAGGGAAGCGGCCTCTTGTTCAATCTCATGCTCAACCACGAGTTGAACAACGACCACCTCCTAATAATACTCAAGCCAATGCTCCTCAAGTTGAGGAGCCTATTAAGAATAAAGAAAGAGTCGATGTTGCTACCTTTGTCGTGAGAAGGGAAACTTTGCTTCTTCATGCACTAGTGGTATATTATACAACCCTATACTTGTTGATGATGTTTATTCCATTCGGAAGGATAATGTGGGCAATGTGTTTGCCAAGTATGTTGGTACTCCAAGTGGTGTCAAGAAAAGAACCATTTGGGTTGCCAAACCTATTGTGACTAACCTCTTAGGACCTAAATTTGTTGGGGACCAACAAGCTCAAACTTGATCAATAGGTGTTGTTGGAGGGCATTGGAGACTTGGATATCTCATGAAGAATTAAGGGATCTTCATCAATTATATTTTTCTCAAGCCAAGTCACTTGGATTATATATTTCTCATATCCAATGTTCCTCCTTGCGGTAACTTGTATTTAAATCATATATTCATTAAAAGTTGCATGCTCCCTTACATATGTTAGTTTTGTTTATAGCATGTGTTTGTATGTGGTGTGCTTACTACTTACCCATCTTGGTTAATCTAGTATGAGTTTGTTGCTTTGCACTCCATGTACTTGTGTTCTTTGTTTTAGAGCCTTCATTTCAACTCTTGTATTTTAGTTGGCTCTTTGGGAGATTAATGGACTATCCCATTTTGGGGAAGTAATATGCTCTTGGCACTTTACTATCCTAAAGTGTGTGTACATGAGGAAAACCACTTAGTGTTGATATATCAATAATTGTCTAGTGTCTATGTGGTATGTCTTTCTCATGAGAAATTCAAATTCTAATGTCCATTAAATTTCTCTAGTTGGATTTATTTTCTTTGCCTCTTGTTAAAAAAATGGATTATCACATTATGGGGGAGTAATAAGCTATGTGCATATTACAAGCCTATAAAATGTGAACATGTGAGGTATTGCCACCTAGAGTTGATATTATTAATTATCTTGTTCCTTTGTGGCATGTTGCTCAAACAAGTTCTATATTTTCTTAAAATATCTTTTGACCCTTTTATTTTGGTATCTTGTTTGTGAGAGAGTTTCTTGGTGCTTTGCATATTCGATTCTTATTAGAAGCCTTCAAGAATCTCTATCTAAGCATGTTTTTCTATTCCTATCTTTTGTCACATGCTTATGTTTTGTGAATATGATTGTGAACAAATCTACCATCGAGAAATATCTCCATACATCTCTTGTCTTCGACAAGTGATAATAATTTGTGGTAAGTTTATTGATCATATTTACTTTGGCCTTTGCTCTAAAAAAATGCCTTGTTTGTTTCCAAGGATTTGTTTTGGTTCAAACTTCTTTGTGTCTTCATTTTGTTCTACTCAAATTTTGTTTTATGCTTTCTTGTGTTAGGAAAAGCAATGATCCCATTATTGTGCACTTTGATTCATATTCATACTTCTTTGTGTTGCACTATTCTTGGATAAGCTATCCTACATTGATTAGAACACCATTCTTTAGATTGGTATTGCATCTTATTGCCTTTCTTGAGTTTGACTAGTGTTTGAACAATATATATGGAGAGTAATGATTCCATTGTGTGCATTTTGTATTCAAATTCAAGATCATAATTAATGCACTATTGTTGGAAGAGCTACCATATATGCGTTTGAACACTTGTTGTCTTGAAATTGGTATTTTATCCCAACGACTTGTCGCTTTGGAAGACAAACATTTTTTCATCTTGGTACTTTATGTTCGATCATGAAAAGTGTAGAGGGGTTGGTTTATTCGTTGATTTTATTTTCATTTGGTATCTTCTTTATTTGGTTTCCTCAATCATGTGTTGATTTGGGTTTTGATATAATTTGGAAAATTCTCTTGCTTTTCACTCGTGTGAGTGCCTTCTTGGTTTAATTGGTGTTTTTTCCAATTTGTATCTTTTTTGGTTCTTGAAAGTTTTGTGCATTTATATTTACTATGTATATATTTTGGTGTGCTTACTTTCGTTGATCCAATATATAGGATAAACTCCATCAAATCCTAAATGGCTAAGATGTGCATGAAATTGAAATTCATATTAATATGCACATATTTATGTGGAGTTTGTCCTATGTATTGTAGTTGTTCTAACTCTTTGGGCCCAATGAGTTTGGGTACCATGTTGTACTTGAATTTTGTTTTTAGGTACAATGGAGATGCTTTGGGTGCTTGCCTCATCCATAAGGAAGGTGTTTTCACCATTGGATTATAGGAGTCAAGCTATGATGATTATCAAACTCGCATCCTTTTCATCACCAATGTCTTCTTGGTAACAAGTATCTATCTCATGCATACATTTCTAGATTTCAACCTTGTGTATATTGCATCTTGGCATGAATTCCATTTGTTGCATTTCATTTGGTTCTTGCAAATGTCTTATCAAAAGCATCTTTACTGCAAATATGAGTAAGCCGGGATGATTACATATCAAGGGGATATTTATAATCATTTCCATGATTCACCAATCCCAAGTATATTAATCTAGCATCTTCTATTCGAAGTCTCTCATATGCAATATTGATATTTTCTCAAAACCATTTGCCTTTTTTGTGATACGCGTTACCTTTCTCGAAGCATTTCAACTATCACTTTTCCCTTGTGATATTTGTGATGCTTTGATGAGTTTGTTGACTTGTTCATATATATACCTTTAAGATAAAACTAAGCTTAGCGCTTTGCTTTCAAACAAAAATCTTATTGGTATATTTATGAACCTCTCATGGATATCATGTTCTTCAACTTTGTACCTATTTTGTGTGTGCATGTTTCTTTGTGGATATATATATCTTTGTGATTGGTGTCCACTTGAAACTTATACACACGAGAATAGTTACATATTTAATTGATATTATATTTCTTTAGTGACCATGTTTTATTGCTTTATATTCCTCGGTGGTTCCTAAAAGGCACAAGCTTTGCTTTTCATTTGGTATTCCTTTTGCATCTTAATAAGCTTGTGGAACTATGTGTGTTATCCTTTGTTGTTTTGTGTGTATGGGAAAGACATGATATACACTATGTGCCTCATATACTGAAAGACTATATTGATGATTTTATCATCCTATTAGTCTCCTAAAAATGTTTTTCCTTGTCACACACATCTACTTCGGTTGAGTAAATCTTTATTTGTCGCTTCTTGATTTAATTGCTCAAATTTTGGTTGTTTGCAAGTTGCTTTGCTTCATTTCCAATCTATTCTCTTGCCCTTGTTTGTGTTCAAAATTATCTATAAGGGAGTGATGATTCCATGTTGTGCACATTATATAGTAATTCAAATCTAACATTGTGCATGTACCTTGGGGAGTTTCCTCTTGAATTTCTAGAACACTTGGTTGATCTTATCATAATATTGATTTTGGTCAATCGGTTTTTCGGATCCTTTGGTTGGTTGCTTATTTGTGAAAGTATCCTTCAATTTGATTTTCTTTGTAAATCTTTGGATCCTCAATATAGTTTGATCTCCCTCCATCTATTCATAGTTGGATATATGCACTTGATTTCACTCATATCATGAGGAATGCATACACTATGGAGGAGCTCTTATTATATTGGCCTTTTAATCTTTTCCCCATTTCGGAAATGGATGCCAATGGGGGAGAAGTTTAGAGGGTTTAAGGGAATTTGGTTCTATGATTTAGCTTAGTTCTTAAGCATTGGCCTTCCATGCTATTGCATCCTTGCTCTTTGTTTGCATGGCTGCTTAATTCATCATACAAACCCTCATAAAAAGGGATGGTCATCAATTACCAAAATGGGGGAGATTGAAAGTGCATGGTGCCCCCATATGTGGTTTTGGTAATTAATGACAATCCTTATGGACTAAGGTTTGCATTGAGTTATCCTTGTAGATCTTGTCCATAGGAAATAATGGAGTTCATGTGTTGAACTCTATTAGCTTTCTTTATGGCCATTATTATATGCAAGGCTTTATATGAAGAATGGCCATGTATAGAGTTATGCTTATTGCTAGTATGTCTTGAAGAAAAGGAATAGGTGATCTTCCATTATTATCTTCAAGACATCATCATTTGAAGTGAGAAGAAAAAATACAAGGTTGATCAAGCAAGTGATCAACACACAAAGCTACAAGATATACCAAGTGGGATTATGTATCTCATGGTATGGTAAGCAATTGTAAATATAACTTTGTGAACTAACCCATGATATGTGTGTGTGGCATATCTATGCGTGGTTAGGTATCTTTCCATGGGCATGAACCAAAAGGAAGATTTCATATAGCTCATGGTCTATGTCGTCGTCAAGCGGTGTTCGTCATCTAGATTGACGTGGAAGCTCAAGTGAAGCATATAGAAGAAATCCTATGCTTGATACTTGCCACCCTTTTGGAGATTGTGGCCTTGTGAAGATTTGCCGAGAAGGGTCTCTCCCATAATGGTGTATGGGGGAGCTAGACTCTCCCATAATGGTGTACGGGGGAGCAACTTGCAAGTCTTCACCAAGCGGAGCTTGTGCTAGCAAGCGCGATCAAGAAAGAAGATTCAACTTGAGAGAGTCAAGATCGTCATCATCTAGCTCAAGTGGAATGCTAAAGGCAAAGCTATAATCTTGATAGGTTTTCTATTTTTCTGGTCTCGTGTCTTTGGGAGACCGGGTTATAGGATAGATAGTCGTACTATCAAGAAGGGCTCTCAAGTGAGTAACTTGATCGAATCGTTATGGAGAGCTCAAACCTTTGCATACTTGGCATATCATCTTTCTTGGTTCTTATTTGTCTTTTATCTCCTTGGGGTTTGGGTGCTTGTCGCGATCTTCATGGCAAGCCAAGGTTTATCGAAAGCGGTTTTGGTAAGAAAAACTTGTTGCATTTTCGGTGGTGAAAATATACGGTTCAGCTTTGAGAATGTTTCCACAACTTCCATGTGTGGTAACTTCTCCATTCCTTTTTGTTTGGATATTCCTTGTTATTACCTTTCCAACCCATTTGGATTCACCTAATTCGGAGTTCATTCGCAAAAGTTATGTGTGTTTTCGTGTTGGAGATTTTACCGGGTGTTCCTATTTGTAACATCCCAAGTATGAAAATCTCCCCCTAGAATGTTTGTTTCTTGTTTTATTTTTGTTTGCATCATGTCATCATATTCATTTGATTTTTGTTTGCATTGTGTTGCATTTGATCTCATTGTTTCCATCTGTCTTCTATTTGAATTCCAAACAAAACATTAAAATTATTTGTCATACTTGTTATGTTACAATGTGTCAAATAAAAACTATCAAACAAACAATAATTTGTTCTACAAAAATTGGAATCAAAAACTTAAATTGGCTTAACTTTCAATTATCTCTTTTGATACCAAATTGCTCAACTCATTTAATTTCCGAAACAATAACATCAGTTAAATTTATTTTGGAAAACAATGTTTGTTTTAAGGTGTTGTTACAGAACAAAGCAATACAAAATTTATTCCAAAATTTTGCTAACCCTAGAACCATTTGTTTCTCTCTTTTCCCAAATCTGAAAAAAAAAATAAAAGGAAGAAAAGGTTAAAAAGAGAGGGAGAGGGGGAATAGGGCCTGCAGCCCATTTGGGCCAGCCAACTGCCCCGAAGGCCTGGTATCCCCCCATCTTCTTCTACCTTGGTACGGCAGGCAGATCACGCTGCCCACGTCGACATCAGACGCAGGCAACGGCGATCCCGAGCTCCCCTCCCCCTTAATACCTCGAGCACCTCTCCCCTCCTAACCCTAATCGCTCCTTCTCCCTCTAGCGCCGCAGCTCTCCTTCCTCTCTTCCTCTTCCCCTGTTCCTCCTTTCTCTGTAACTCGAACACCCCACCGAGAGCTTCATCACCGCCGCCTCCCTCCGGCGAGCGCCGCCGCCACGGTCTTCCTCCGGCCGCGCTTGGGCCGGGAACGGAAACGGCGCTGCGTCCTCTACCTCGCCATCCCCTCGGTTTCCGCCGGGAGCGCCCGGAGCTCCGCCGCCGTCCACGTTTCCGCACCACCGAGCTGCAGCCGTCCGCCCCTCTTCCTCGCTGTAAGCCGTCCGTCCCGCCTCCTTCCCTCGCCTCTTTCCCTCTCCGCCTCGCACGAGCTCGCACACCGGCCGGCAACCACCGCACACCGGCCCCGCACGCCACTCGCGCCGCCGCGAGCACCCCACAGCAGATCGCCGGCGGGCAACTGCCTCCGTCGACCGCACCTGTACCTGCACGCACGGAAAGAAATTCAGAAAGGTTCAGTTAAAACCTTCCGCGAAAACTGCAGCTTAAGCCCCCTCACTCTCCCTTACCGTCAAGCATCCGCACCTAGCCCAGTGGCACAGCGCCCGCGCGCGCAAGGAGAGCTCCTGGGTTCGAATCCCCAGCCCCCCACCTTTTTTCTGTCTTTTCCGATTAATTCAGTGTGCATGTTTCTGAACTTTAACCCCCTGTGGTTGCTCCCTGTAACCAAAGTCCAGCAGCAGCCCATCTGGTGGTTCCTTTGGCGCAGCAAGCAGAGGGCAGGGGTTCAAATCCCCCCTGCCACTTAAAACCATCTTTTTACCTTCTTATTTTTCCTAGGTCCAGATCTATCCTAAATTGCTCCTAGGTCCCTGCTAGTCTATCTAGGTCCCTGTACTTTTTTTTTAGGTCCATAGTTATTTCTTTCAACTATAAATATGCCTAAACTTGTGAATTTAATAGCTTTTGATTGGAAACTCCAATTGCAAGACTTTAAACATGTAAATCACTCCATTTTAAATTCTCTACCCAAATATAAAATTTGTTTTCTGTTTTGAATTTTCAAAATGCAATTCAAATTTGAATTCAAATAATTCAATTGCAATTTGCTAAAATCCATAACTAATTCAATATTAGTCCAAATAACACAAATAAAATATGTTTTCCATGTCAAATTAAACCACCTAACCAAATATAAATTTTGTTTCATGATTTGAATAATTAAAATTGCTTAAATAATTTAATCCTTGTTTAATTCATTTCAATTTGATAAAATCATAACTTGCTTAAATTAAATTATTTTTGAACATGCAAAATATGTTTTCAACCTAGAAAAGTATAAACTTTTCAAATATGAATTTTGTTATTTGTTTTGCACAATTTAAATTGGTGAAAACAACAACTATTTTGTGTAATCCCTTTAAGGAACCAAAAATCCCCTAAATTAATAAATAAATTTCTAAATTGGTAAACCCTATTTTAAATTGGTTCTATTGTTGTTATTTTGTTGTTTTCCTCATCCATGCATCATACTAATTCACCTTCATCTGTTGATTAGTTGGAAAACAAATAATCTAACCCAAAATTCATGGGCTTTTCATATGCAACTCAAAATTGCATATGTGTCCATTTAATTTGTGTTACCATGTTAGCTAGTTTATTTTGATGCAACCATTAACATGACATGCATCATCCCCATGATTGTGCACTATGCCATGATATTGATTGTCTACCCTTTCTGCTTTGTCTGTTTGCTTCTTCTCGGTTAGACGACGACGTTGAGACCGACGATCCTTACGACACCCCTTCTGAGGATCTAGCTCAGTACCAGGCTACTGGGTTTGCAGGCAAGTTATCACTCACATGAACCACTGTGTTCCTTTCAACATTGGTTACCGATACTTTTCCGTTGTCTATTTCTGCTAGCCATATGTATCGTTGCTTCTGTTACGATCCTATCACATGATACCCTGAAACCATGATATTGCCTCACCTCCAGTCCTATAACCCCGTTGTTTGAGCCCGTGTCTTACTAGCATGCTTAGGGTTGTTTCTGCTCGAGTCCGTTACCCGTTACTTTCTGTTATCATATTCTATTATGTTCTGGGCTCGATGTTTACACAACAACCTGTTAATGTTATGGGTAATAATAATTTGATGATAAGACACCGGCAGGAGGCCCGGCGTGGTTTTGAGGCCTGCTAGTGTCGACCCTAATTAGGAAAAGGGTCTTGTCTACCGATCCATGATGAGCGTGCTCACCGCATCCGGGTGGTGGTATGGAACCCCCCTCGACTTTGACCGGATCCGCAGTTTGTCCGAAGAGCCACACTTAGTTCGGGTGTTCCATTTGGCTCATACGCATGAATGGGTCGCTCCCATGGTTACTGATGATGATGATGACGCACACATATAGGGCGAGGCCTGTAGTGTCGGGGTGTTGTGTCCTGCGGGAGTTTTGCACACCTGCGCTGAGTATTCGGCTGCGTGGCTGGGACCTTATAGCTCCGTGGCTCCTAGGACAGGCTGTAGTGATGGTTCGAGTCGTGTCGAGTCCACCTGAGTTTTAGTTGGTGGCTTGAGTGTGTACGGGTACTGGAGCACACCCTGCAGGGATGAATCTTCTCGAGAAGCCGTGTTGTCCGTGGTTATGTGACGACTTGGTGAAAGTACTGGCTAACAAGTACTCAGACAACTTACACCTAACTATAATAACTTGACTAGTAATAGAATTACTAACACAATAACCTGACTCATCATTAACCCAACTGTGTGAGTTATCCTTGGGTTGCTTCCTTAGAAGGGGGTGACATTGGATGGGTTTGTTTGGATTTACTTTCAGTTGGTTACAATACTCGATCTTATCTCCTTTCTGTTAGCCGGAAGTTGTAGTATGTATCTGTAGTTGGTTAGTGCAGCCAGTTGCAGCACCTTTTATATCATCCCCTTCTTCCGTTGAACGCAAAGCATCTGTGCTTGGTGTTGACGGGTTACACTTTGGTGAACTTTGAGTCTTGCTTGCCAGTACGTTGTTGTACTGACCCCATTGGGGCTGTGGTTTACGCAGACGACGATTCCGAGGATCCCCATGGAGGCTACTACGTGGAGTACGACGACGCTGTTGACGAGTAGATAGCGGACCTGGGCAGGATCCGAGACTTCGTGGATGGGCTCCGTTTTCCTTTCATTGCCGGCTTCTTAAGCCTATTTGGATTTGTCTGTACTCAGACCCTTTGTTTGCTTCCGCTGATGTAATGAATGTTATGTTGGGACATGTGTCCTCTGGATGATTGTATTTGCTATTCTCTGCCTTAGTGAAGGCTATTTGCAACCTTATTTCAATCTCTTGTGTCTTAGAGACATTCTGTGGTATCATTCCGTTTTAACGCTGTTGACGTACCCCTGCGTGATTGATATGAAGTACGTCGACAGTAGTGCCTATGGTCTCTAGTGGATAGTTTACATCGACGGTGGAATAGCAGGGCTTGTGTTGTCGCGCATAAGCGCAGGCCTACCAGGAAGCTGGGACGTGGGAGCAGTTATGCCCCATAATCCAAGCATCTGCTATCCAGTTCGGCCCGATGAGTATCCCCTAGAAACCAGGGTGCGACAAATGGTATCAGAGCCTGTCTGCCTGTAGGATCCCTTTTTACTGGTCGCAGTTGAGTCTAGAAACTATTTTGTAGCTATATAGGAAAAATGAAACGTGAGAGTAGGAATTCTGCCATTTTATTTCTTTCCCCACCCACCCTCCCTTTTCTGGTAAGGAAGTGCAACGTTGTTTTCTCTTTCTCATCTAAACTTTCAAGTTAGGATTTCACGTATCCTGGTTTCTCTAGGATGGTTATATCTACTAGACCATAGGAATGGAGGTGGTTGTGACATGATTTATCATGTTGCCTACTCACGATTGAGAACGGTGGCAAATAAGCCCCGGAAGCAGATCCTCTATTCCTTAAGCAGTAGATATTGATCCTTTAGAAGCCCGGATGGGTTTTCTCCGTAGTACCTCAGGTGTTTGTGGTCTCTGTTTCCCAGTTGTTGCTTCGATATCGTCCTTCACAAATCTTCTCTTCCGTTGTAACAACTTATCTGTTAATCCGTTGTTAACCTCCATCCTTGTTCTATGCTGTCGACTTACCGTCTGAAGTAATCCTTTTAAGCACTTATATTGGATTTTTTTATCCGGTTACTGTGTTAATCTTGGTATCCTCTTCAGGATGGAAAGTGGTGACGAAGAACCCACACTGCCACCTGAGATGGGGAAAGTGCTGTCTCAGATGACACAAGTTATAAAGCAGATGCAGCAGAACCAAGACCTTGGGAGTAATGGCAACAACCGGGTGTCTATTCGGGAGTTCCTTGAGCTCAACCCGCGCACGTTTGATAACTCTTCCAAGCCATTGGATGCTGATGACTGGCTCCGTGAAATGAACCGTACTCTTATGGTAGCTCATGTGGCTGACGAGGACCGTGTTCCTTACGTGACCTACCTTCTCCGTGGACAATCCATGTCTTGGTGGGAGAATTTCCAAGAAATGAGAGGTTCTAGTGTGGCAATCACATGGGAGGATTTCAAGCAAGCCTTCGTGCGCCATCACATTCCCGATGGGCTCATGGAGAAAATGCGTGAGGAATTCTATTCTTTCACACAAGGCAATCTGGACGTTCTGGAATACCAAAGAGAGTTCAATCGTCTAGCTCGCTACGCCGGAGATGAAATCTCAACGGAAGCGAGAAAGATGGCAAAGTTCCGCAGGGGTCTCAACCCGGAACTCAAGTATGCTCTCACCAACATCAAGGCCAAGAATTTTGAGTACCTCATCAACATCGCTCTAAATGAAGAGCATGGGCGCAAGTTGGTTGAGGAATCTCGTAAGCACTCTCGTTAACAGGCTAATCTCTCAAAAGTTATCATGCCTCCACAAAAACGAAGAGTTTGGGTTCCATATACCACTCCAACACCGCCCATCTGCTTGCCAAGCCCGGCAGGATTTCTTGCCCTCCCTCCCACCCCAGTGGTATCTTCAGGAGGTGCTCCATCTCAGCCAAGTTCAACAACTCCTCGTTCTGCTAGTACATGCTTCAAGTGCGGTCTATCAGGACACTACTCCTACAAGTGCCCGCAGAACAAGCCACCATCACTACCTATCTCTAAGGTCAATCATGTGATGGTACACACTTCGTCGCCTAGGCCCCGCAACAGGAACAAGTCTGTCTTGAGAACTGTGAGGGTGAACCATGTCAAGGCCCAGGGAGCAGAAGAATCTCCAGAGGTTGTAATGGGCACACTTCTTGTGAACTCGTTTCGTGCTAAAGTCTTGTTCGATTCTGGTGCTTCACACTCTTTTATCTCTCAATGCTTTGCAAACAACAGTGAAATCAACTTCGAACAGTTGTCTATCCCTCTCCTAGTGAAATCACCGGGATCTAGCTGGCAAAGCAATAAAGTTAGCCAGAACATCGAGATCACAATTGGAAACCTTCCATTCCAGGCATCTCTGATAGCTCTCCACTCTTCAGATATTGATGTCATTCTTGGGATGGATTGGCTGGTAGCCAACAAAGCAGTCATTGATTGTCCTGCTAAGTCTGTCAAAATCACACACCCTTCTGGCCAGATAGTCTACTTCCATGCTGAAAATCCAGTTGCTCAACTCTACACTCTCAATGCAAATCCTCTACCATCTATTGAAACTATTCCGGTGGTTTGTGAATTCCCCGATATCTTTCCAGAAGAATTGCCAGGAATGCCTCCTGACAGAGCGGTTGAGTTCGTGATCGAACTTGAACCAGGTACTGCTCCAATCTCTAAGCATCCATACAAGATAGCTCCTCCTGAACTGAAGTTGTTGAAGGAGCAAATCGATATGTACATGGAGAAAGGTTACATTCAACCTAGTTCCTCGGCTTGGGGTTGCCCAACTCTGTTCGTTGCGAAGAAGGATCAAACAAAAAGACTCGTGGTTGACTATCGTCCTCTTAACGAGAAAACCATAAAAAACAAGTATCCAATTCCACGTATCGATGATCTTTTTGATCAACTTGCTGGAGCCTCAATATTCTCCAAGCTGGACTTGAGAATGGGTTACCATCAAATAAAGATCAGAAAGGAAGATATTCCAAAAATAGCTTTCACCACTCGCTACGGTCTATATGAATACACTGTCATGTCCTTTGGTCTCACCAATGCACCGGCGACATTCTCTAGACTCATGAATTCTGTCTTCCATGAATACCTCGACAAGTTCGTTGTGGTATATCTTGATGATATTCTTGTCTACTCAAAATCCGAGGAAGACCATGGAGAACATCTTCGTCTCACTCTCATGAAACTTCGCGAGCATCGTCTATATGCCAAGTTCTCCAAATGTGAGTTCTGGATTCCAGAAGTTGCTTATCTTGGTCATGTCATCTCTGCCAAGGGCATAGCCATTGATCCAGAAAAGGTTAAGGCAATTGTTGATTGGAAACCTCCTAAGACGGTGAAGCAAGTCAGAAGTTTTCTCGGCTTGGCTAGCTATTGCCGTCGTTTCGTCCAAAACTTCTCCAAGATTGCCAAACCTCTCACTGATCTCACAAAGAAGGACAAGAAGTTCGTTTGGTCTCCACAATGTGATGAAAGTTTCAATCTCCTGAAGACTAAACTCACTTCTACACCAGTTCTGGTTGGCCCAGATACTACCAAACCTTTCCAGATATTCTGTGATGCTTCTCTCCAAGGTCTAGGTGCAGTTCTCATGCAAGAACGTCAAGTTGTGGCTTATGCTTCACGTCAGTTGAACGCACATGAGCTCAATTATCCCACACATGACCTTGAACTTGCAACAGTTGTGTTTTCCCTCAAGAAATGGAGGCAATACTTGTTGGGTAATCGCACTGAAATCTTTTCCGATCATAAGAGTCTGAAATACATCTTCACTCAACCAGATCTAAACCTCAGGCAAAGGAGATGGATTGAAAAGATCAAAGACTTCGATCTTACCATTTCTTACACTCCAGGCAAGGCTAATGTTATGGCCGATGCTCTCAGTCGCAAGTCGTATTGCAATAATCTCATGATCATGGAAAGCCAACCTCCACTTCATGAAGAATTCCAGAAGCTGAACCTTGGTCTTGTTCCTCAAGGTTATCTTGCAAACTTGACAGCCAGTCCAACTCTCGAGGATAAGATTCGTTCGGAACAACTTCGTGATGCTGAGATCAAGAAGATCGCAAATAACATCAAAGCAGGCAATGTGAAGTATGAGTGCTTCTCAGTTGATGACAAGGGAACTGTGTTCTTCGAAGGACGCATTGCAGTTCCCCAAATTCAAAGTCTCAAAGATGTTATTCTCAAGGAGGCTCATGAAACTCCTCTTTCCATACATCCTGGAAGTACAAAGATGTACCAGGATCTCAAGACACTGTATTGGTGGTCTGGCATGAAACGTGAAATTGCTCAATACGTTTCTGAATGCGACGTTTGTCAACGTGTTAAGGCAGTTCATCAGAAAACAGCCGGTCTTCTCCAACCTCTGAAAATTCCTGAGTGGAAGTGGGACATGATTGAAATGGATTTCGTCACTGGTTTTCCAAAGTCCAAGAAGGGCAACGATGCAATCTTCGTTGTTATTGATCGTCTCACTAAGGTAGCTCACTTCTTTGCTGTCAAAGAAACAATCTCAGCTAGCCAGTTAGCAGAGCTCTACACAACAAAGATTGTTCCTCTTCATGGTGTTCCATTGGAAATAAGCTCAGACCGTGGAAGCATATTCACTTCGCATTTCTGGAAAAGCTTTCAAGAAGCATTGGGCACCAAACTTCTGTTCAGCACAGCTTATCACCCTCAGTCTTAAGGGCAAGTCGAAAGAGTCAATCAGATTCTCGAGGATATGCTCAGAGCATGTGGTCTCTCCTTTGGCATGAAATGGGAGGAATGTCTTCCATATGCTGAATTCTCCTACAACAACAGCTTCCAGGCAAGCCTAGGCATGGCACCGTTTGAAGCACTCTATGGCCGCAGATGCAGGAGTCCAATGAATTGGTCTGGAGCTGGTGAACGTTCACTCTTAGGCCCTGACATTGTTAATGAATCCGAAGAGAAAGTTCGCATCATTCGTGACAATCTCAAGATTGCTCAGTCTCGTCAGAAAAGCTACTATGACAGCAAGCACAGGGATATGATTTATGCACCAGGTGACAAGGCATATCTCCGTGTAACTCCCCTCAGAGGCACTCATCGTTTCGGGGTGAAAGGAAAGCTAGCACCGAGATACATTGGTCCGTTCAACATTCTCTCAAGGCGTGCGGAAAATGCCTATCGTCTTGAACTTCCAGAAAAACTATCCAAGGTGCACGATGTGTTTCACGTGTCACAGCTCAAGAGGTGTTTCAAAGATCCAGATCGTGCAGTTGATCATGATTCCATTGAACTGCAAGAAGATCTATCTTATGAGGAGCACCCTGTTCGTATTCTCGATGAGACCGAGCTTAAGACTCGCAACAAGAGCACCAAGTTCTTGAAAGTGCAATGGTCACATCATTCCGATAAAGAGGCAACGTGGGAGACCGAAGAGGATCTTCGCAAGAAGTATCCGGACCTTTTCTCTTCTCAGTAGGAATCTCGGGGCGCGATTCCTTCAAGGGGGGGCGTTTTGTAACATCCCAAGTATGAAAATCTCCCCCTAGAATGTTTGTTTCTTGTTTTATTTTTGTTTGCATCATGTCATCATATTCATTTGATTTTTGTTTGCATTGTGTTGCATTTGATCTCATTGTTTCCATCTGTCTTCTATTTGAATTCCAAACAAAACATTAAAATTATTTGTCATACTTGTTATGTTACAATGTGTCAAATAAAAACTATCAAACAAACAATAATTTGTTCTACAAAAATTGGAATCAAAAACTTAAATTGGCTTAACTTTCAATTATCTCTTTTGATACCAAATTGCTCAACTCATTTAATTTCCAAAACAATAACATCAGTTAAATTTATTTTGGAAAACAATGTTTGTTTTAAGGTGTTGTTACAAAACAAAGCAATACAAAATTTATTCCAAAATTTTGCTAACCCTAGAACCATTTGTTTCTCTCTTTTCCCAAATCTGAAAAAAAAAATAAAAGGAAGAAAAGGTTAAAAAGAGAGGGAGAGGGGGAATAGGGCCTGCAGCCCATTTGGGCCAGCCAACTGCCCCGAAGGCCTGGTACCCCCCCATCTTCTTCTACCTTGGTACGGCAGGCAGATCACGCTGCCCACGTCGACATCAGACGCAGGCAACGGCGATCCCGAGCTCCCCTCCCCCTTAAGACCTCGAGCACCTCTCCCCTCCTAACCCTAATCGCTCCTTCTCCCTCTAGCGCCGCAGCTCTCCTTCCTCTCTTCCTCTTCCCCTGTTCCTCCTTTCTCTGTAACTCGAACACCCCACCGAGAGCTTCATCACCGCCGCCTCCTCCGGCGAGCGCCGCCGCCACGGTCTTCCTCCGGCCGCGCTTGGGCCGGGAACGGAAACGGCGCTGCGTCCTCTACCTCGCCATCCCCTCGGTTTCCGCCGGGAGCGCCCGGAGCTCCGCCGCCGTCCACGTTTCCGCACCACCGAGATGCAGCCGTCCGCCCCTCTCCCTCGCTGTAAGCCGTCCGTCCCGCCTCCTTCCCTCGCCTCTTTCCCTCTCCGCCTCGCACGAGCTCGCACACCGGCCGGCAACCACCGCACACCGGCCCCGCACGCCACTCGCGCCGCCGCGAGCACCCCACAACAGATCGCCGGCGGGCAACTGCCTCCGTCGACCGCACCTGTACCTGCACGCACGGAAAGAAATTCAGAAAGGTTCAGTTAAAACCTTCCGCAAAAACTGCAGCTTAAGCCCCCTCGCTCTCCCTTACCGTCAAGCATCCGCACCTAGCCCAGTGGCACAGCGCCCGCGCGCGCAAGGAGAGCTCCTGGGTTCGAATCCCCAGCCCCCCACCTTTTTTCTGTCTTTTCCGATTAATTCAGTGTGCATGTTTCTGAACTTTAACCCCCTGTGGTTGCTCCCTGTAACCAAAGTCCAGCAGCAGCCCATCTGGTGGTTCCTTTGGCGCAGCAAGCAGAGGGCAGGGGTTCAAATCCCCCCTGCCACTTAAAACCATCTTTTTACCTTCTTATTTTTCCTAGGTCCAGATCTATCCTAAATTGCTCCTAGGTCCCTGCTAGTCTATCTAGGTCCCTGTACTTTTTTTTTAGGTCCATAGTTATTTCTTTCAACTATAAATATGCCTAAACTTGTGAATTTAATAGCTTTTGATTGGAAACTCCAATTGCAAGACTTTAGACATGTAAATCACTCCATTTTAAATTCTCTACCCAAATATAAAATTTGTTTTCTGTTTTGAATTTTCAAAATGAAATTCAAATTTGAATTCAAATAATTCAATTGCAATTTGCTAAAATCCATAACTAATTCAATATTAATCCAAATAACACAAATAAAATATGTTTTCCATGTAAAATTAAACCACCTAACCAAATATAAATTTTGTTTCATGATTTGAATAATTAAAATTGCTTAAATAATTTAATCCTTGTTTAATTCATTTCAATTTGATAAAATCATAACTTGCTCAAATTAAATTATTTTTGAACATGCAAAATATGTTTTCAACCTAGAAAAGTATAAACTTTTCAAATATGAATTTTGTTATTTGTTTTGCACAATTTAAATTGGTGAAAACAACAACTATTTTGTGTAATCCCTTTAAGGAACCAAAAATCCCCTAAATTAATAAATAAATTTCTAAATTGGTAAACCCTATTTTAAATTGGTTCTATTGTTGTTATTTTGTTGTTTTCCTCATCCATGCATCATACTAATTCACCTTCATCTGTTGATTAGTTGGAAAACAAATAATCTAACCCAAAATTCATGGGCTTTTCATATGCAACTCAAAATTGCATATGTGTCCATTTAATTTGTGTTACCATGTTAGCTAGTTTATTTTGATGCAACCATTAACATGACATGCATCATCCCCATGATTGTGCACTATGCCATGATATTGATTGTCTACCCTTTCTGCTTTGTCTGTTTGCTTCTTCTCGGTTAGACGACGACGTTGAGACCGACGATCCTTACGACACCCCTTCTGAGGATCTAGCTCAGTACCAGGCTACTGGGTTTGTAGGCAAGTTATCACTCACATGAACCACTGTGTTCCTTTCAACATTGGTTACCGATACTTTTCCGTTGTCTATTTCTGCTAGCCATATGTATCGTTGCTTCTGTTACGATCCTATCACATGATACCCTGAAACCATGATATTGCCTCACCTCCAGTCCTATAACCCCGTTGTTTGAGCCCGTGTCTTACTAGCATGCTTAGGGTTGTTTCTGCTCGAGTCCGTTACCCGTTACTTTCTGTTATCATATTCTATTATGTTCTGGGCTCGATGTTTACACAACAACCTGTTAATGTTATGGGTAATAATAATTTGATGATAAGACACCGGCGGGAGGCCCGGCGTGGTTTTGAGGCCTGCTAGTGTCGACCCTAATTAGGAAAAGGGTCTTGTCTACCGATCCATGATGAGCGTGCTCACCGCATCCGGGTGGTGGTATGGAACCCCCCTCGACTTTGACCGGATCCGCAGTTTGTCCGAAGAGCCACACTTAGTTCGGGTGTTCCATTTGGCTCATACGCATGAATGGGTCGCTCCCATGGTTACTGATGATGATGACGACGCACACATATAGGGCGAGGCCTGTAGTGTCGGGGTGTTGTGTCCTGCGGGAGTTTTGCACACCTGCGCTGAGTATTCGGCTGCGTGGCTGGGACCTTATAGCTCCGTGGCTCCTAGGACAGGCTGTAGTGATGGTTCGAGTCGTGTCGAGTCCACCTGAGTTTTAGTTGGTGGCTTGAGTGTGTACGGGTACTGGAGCACACCCTGCAGGGATGAATCTTCTCGAGAAGCCGTGTTGTCCGCGGTTATGTGACGACTTGGTGAAAGTACTGGCTAACAAGTACAGAGACAACTTACACCTAACTATAATAACTTGACTAGTAATAGAATTACTGACACAATAACCTGACTCATCATTAACCCAACTGTGTGAGTTATCCTTGGGTTGCTTCCTTAGAAGGGGGTGACATTGGATGGGTTTGTTTGGATTTACTTTCAGTTGGTTACAATACTCGATCTTATCTCCTTTCTGTTAGCCGGAAGTTGTAGTATGTATCTGTAGTTGGTTAGTGCAGCCAGTTGCAGCACCTTTATATCATCCCCTTCTTCCGTTGAACCCAAAGCATCTGTGCTTGGTGTTGACGGGTTACACTTTGGTGAACTGTGAGTCTTGCTTGCCAGTACGTTGTTGTACTGACCCCGTTGGGGCTGTGGTTTACGCAGACGACGATTCCGAGGATCCCCATGGAGGCTACTACGTGGAGTACGACGACGCTGTTGACGAGTAGATAGCGGACCCGGGCAGGATCCGAGACTTCGTGGATGGTCTCCGTTTTCCTTTCATTGCCGGCTTCTTAAGCCTATTTGGATTTGTCTGTACTCAGACCCTTTGTTTGCTTCCGCTGATGTAATGAATGTTATGTTGGGACATGTGTCCTCTGGATGATTGTATTTGCTATTCTCTGCCTTAGTGAAGGCTATTTGCAACCTTATTTCAATCTTTTGTGTCTTAGAGACATTCTGTGGTATCATTCCGTTTTAACGCTGTTGACGTACCCTGCGTGATTGATATGAAGTACGTCGACAGTAGTGCCTATGGTCTATAGTGGATAGTTTACATCGACGGTGGAATAGCAGGGCTTGTGTTGTCGCGCATAAGCGCAGGCCTACCAGGAAGCTGGGACGTGGGAGCAGTTATGCGCCATAATCCAAGCATCTGCTATCCAGTTCGGCCCGATGAGTATCCCCTAGAAACCAGGGTGCGACACTATTTGAGAGGTCTAAACCTTTACCCATTTGGTTTTATCTTCCATTGCTGGACAATGATGTTTCTCTGCATATTCTTGTAGTGCTCGTCGTTGCGATTTCAACGAGCCCAAGAACATCAAAAACGGAGTCCGTATGCAAAAGTTATAGCATTTGTCGTATCGGTGTTCAGTCATTCTAGTGCAATCCGGAATTATTCCGGATCATTTCGACTTGGCCGCAAATCTCTCTGTTGCAATCCGGAATTATTCCGGGGTCCGGAATTATTCCGACTGGGCCATTTTGGGGCGAAAACGGCTTGTTTTGAGCACCTATTTAAGGGGCTTTCTTCCCCAAAGTCCCTAAGACTTTCCTAGCCCGTTTTTCCTCTCTCTCTCCACCATTGTTGACTTTGGAAAGCTTGCCCCTCTCTCAATCCCTCCAATGATTTTTGCATATCTTTGAGGGAGAAGGTAGAGGAGATCTAGATCCACATTTCCACCAATCCATCTCTCCTCTTAGTGAGGGGAACTTAGTGAATCTAGATCTTGGAGTTCTTGGTGTTTCTCCTCCATTGTTCTTCCTCTCTTATTCCCCCATAAGCATTTGTTGCTTTGTTGGAATTTGAGAGTGAAGGATTTGAGCACTTGTGCTCTTGCCATTTGCATCGGTTTCATCGGTTTGCTCTCTCCACGAGGATTCGTGGAAGTGAAAGTTTTTGAGCTTGTTACTCTTGGGTCTTGGATCCTATACGACTTGTGGTGTTCTTGGGAGTCTCCAATTGAGTTGTGGATGTGTGCCCCAAGATTGTGGTGACATCGAGAGCCTCCAATTAAGTTGTGAATGCGTTCCTCGGGTTTGAAGGTTGCCAATAGTGGAAGGTGAACTAGGCCTTTGTGGCGGGGTTCATCGGAGAATAGGGTGAGGCCTTTGTGGCGTTGAGTAGGCCTCCTGTGGAGAGCTCACACCCCTCCAACCATACGTACTCCCCTTGTGGGAGGAACTCGGGAATACATCATCGTCTCCGTGTGCCTCGGTTATTTCTATACCCGAGCTTTTTATTTATGCAATTTACATTGTGATAGCCTTCGAGCTTGAAGTTATATATCTTGCTATCACCTTGTTACTTGCCTTGCTTAGCATAAGTTGTTGGTGCATCTAGTTGACCCTAGAATATTTAGGTTGTGTGCTTGTTAATTTAAACACCTAGTTTATTTCCGCATTTAGCAAGCCTTAACCGGAAAAGTTTTAATCGCCTATTCACCCCCCTCTAGGCGACATCATTGTCCGTTCAGACACCCACCCGCCTCATCCCAATGTCAAGCTCCTCTTCCTCGATCATCGGTGCTCCACCCGCCACAAAGCTTACTCGCGAGAACTATCTCTCGTGCAAAGCGCAAGTCCTGCCAGCTCTTCGAGGTTCCCGTGTCATGCCCCTCCTTGAAGCGAAAGAGATTGTCCCGCCCGAGTTTCTGGAGACTATAGATGCACAGGACAAGAAAACGTCTACCCCCAATCCAGCGTTTGATGCATGGATCATGCGGGATTATCAAGTTGTCAGCTACCTCGTCAATTCTCTTTCTAAGGAGATTCTTGCGCATACCTATGGCCTTGAGCATGCAGCAGAAATCTGGGCAGTCATCACTAATATATTCACTACACAGTCCAAAGCCAGGGTATCTTCTCTGCGAGGTGCGTTCACCAACACAAAAAAGCTCGATATGACTACTCAATAGTTTATCTCCAAGATGAAAGGGTTTGCGTCTGAACTTGCTGCTGTGGGAAAAAGAGTGGATGATGATGAGCTTAAGAACTACATTATCGATGGACTTGATGGTACTTTTAATCCTCTTGTTGCGTCTATGAATGCAGTTCCTTCTACTACACTCAGTGACTTATGATCTCAGTTGATGTCCTATGAGTACCAAGAAAATATGCTTCTAGCTTCTGGTCAAGGAACATGCACTTTTACATCATCAGTTAATGCAGTACCTCGCCGACCACCTCCGTCTTATGCCACTAGCCAACCTAAATCACCACTACTACCATTACCTACACCACAAACATACCCCACACCACCATTACCGCAACCATATACTCCACCTCCACACCCATATAACCCTCCCCCTTCTCACCACTACAATCCGACACCTCCACCATATTATCCCTACCCACCCACGATGCCCTACTACCAGCCTCCTCCTATGCCTTACTATCCACCGCCACCACGTCCTACTACCCAAGCATATCAACCCCGCCCTCCACCACGCCCTACTCAGCCAGCCAAACAGGACCAGGGGTGCCGTCCCAAAGGTGGTCGTGGCAAACGGGATAGAGTTGCTACTCCTTGGCAGGAAGGTGTTTTTTGTCAGATATGCAAGAAGGAGGATCATCTAGCTAGTGACTGTTGGTGGTGCTATGGAGATGATAATGTTGATGATGCACCGCTCGATAATAAGGCTGCGTATGGAGTTGATACCAATTGGTATGTAGACACTGGTGCCACTAATCATGTCACACGACAGCTCAACAAACTTCAGGTTCATGACAACTATCAAGGGCGTGATCAAGTTCAGAATCACTACCAAATTCCCCGTGGTCCGAAATGTTTTGAGCGGCACGTGTTGATAATGTCGTGTTGTTTCCGTCGCGGATGGCTGAAAAGTGGAATTTGCTCTCGAAGGACGCGGTCCATCTCGACGTTTCTTATATGTTCCGTCGCGGATTTTTGTTCCCGGCCCAATAGGCCCAGTTGGAGGCGATTTTCATTCCACGAGAACGTCGCAGATTAGTCGAATATATCCCTTTTCATTTCTGTCATTTATTTGTCCATATTGTGAAATCGAGTTAGCTGTTTTGTATATGTTTTTGCATCGGCATTAGTCTAATGTAACCCTTTTAACTTCTGTTTCTTAGATCCATCAAAACTTCTGTCATCTATTTCTCCATATTGTGAACTCGAATTATATCTATCTTAAGAAAAAAACATAGACTACATATTAATAGAAACCACCCAATACAACCAACAAGATTGTCGATCTAAACAAAACATCGGAAGCACGAGGGCAGCAGTAGGGGGCTAAAAGAGCATCAGTAGGGGGCCGACAACTCCTCCGATGGCACTAGATCCTCCGACGGGACTGGATCCTCCGACGGCACTGGATCCTCCCTTGCCTAGGGCCTCACAGCTGCGAGGAGAGCGATCGGAGTTTTCTGCTCTGCCAGGGCTAAACCGATCCTCGGTTCCCCAACCTGCGAGGTCAGTTCGAGGTTGCTGGCCATCATCTTGGACATATCATCCATCAACTTCCGATACGCTACGAGGGAAGCTTCGCCCTGAGCCACCTGCTCCAACCTGGCATCGCGTGCCTTCTTGAGATTGTCGTACGCGAGCTTCAAGGCCTTCTCAAGCTCAGCTTCTAGGATGTCAACCCTCTCCGCCAGAGCGGCGAAGATGACCCTCTCCTCGGCTTCATGTGCCCTGTAGATAGTTGCATGATAGGAAGTTGATGTTAATCTAAAAGGGAAAATGGATCTAAGAAAGATGAATTCATGAGGAATTCAGAAACGGATCTAAGAAAGATGAAAGCACGAGGAATTCTGAAAAGGATCTAAGAAAGACGAAATCACGAGGAATCCAGAAAAGAATCAGAAATACGTGAACGTAAATGGAACCTACAAGAGGGCAGCAGACCGCTTCACCGGTGGAGCCATGGCCGCCCAGAGGAACGATCGAGCAGCTACTACGTCAAAGGGTTTTCGCTTGAGGGGAGGCGGTGAGGCAGATAGAGGATGAACTGAAGAGTGCGTCTATTTATACACCGGGAGGGGGAGTGGAACGGAGGAGCCGCATGCACGACGGAGCACTAACTGGCCGCCGGAACTAAAGCGACACGTTTCACGTTCACAATATCGTGACGAAAGCGTGGCGTGCTGCATGCCAGGGTTACTGCGGTGAGTGGAAGAGCGGTTGTTTCCAGAATTGGGCCATGATGGCACTTTCTTGGGCCCTCTCCTGTCAGGCCCTTTTTATTGGGCCTTTAGCACTCTGTAGCCCATAATTATCCTACTACAGTTGCAGCCCAAAATAAGAAGGAAGAAATGTTGAAACTTCAACGAACACATAAAACATCGAAATTTTGATTATTTTGACACGTTTCAACATCTTCCACACTGTAAAACACTACACATCATCCCAGAATGCGTCGTCAAGTTCATCGTCATCAGAGTCCTGCATAAGGCTCTCCCAGAATGCTTCGTCCATCTCCTCATCCGACGATGAGACGACGATGGTGGAGGAGGCCAGCATCCCCCCGGGATGTACGAGCTCGCATCTTCGCATCCCTCTGAGCGTCGAGCCGCAACTGCGCCTGTACCAGATCTGGGTGATCACGGCGGAACCTCTACATCATAGCCTCGTCGTCCCTGGCGGATGCGCAGCTGCACGAACGCACGACGGTTCTCTTGCTCCTCCTTCCGGGTCACAATCCTCAGATCCGGGGCGAGGAACTCGGCAACTTCCCTGCTCTCGACGTCCCGGAAGTTGAGCTCGGCGCACGGCCGGCCGAACCGCCACACCGCCACGTCGAACGCGCGGGCGGCGAGCTCGGGCGTGTCGAAGGTGCCCATCCACCACCGCACGCCGTTGTGTGTGATCTCCGTGGACCAGCGCCCGGACGGCCGCAGCTGCACATCTCGAAAGCCGGTGCTGCTTCTCACGCGCGGCGCCGTCGGGTGGATCAACGACGAGAGTGAGGGGGGAGGTCGGGGGGCTGTGGCGGCGTGCAGTAATCAGCGCCGAGAGTGAGGGGGAGGCCGGGGGGCTGTGGCGGCGGCGTAGAAGGTAGGTTGCGTGGTCCGTGCTCGGTCGTATTTATGCGATAGCGACGAGGTCGAGAAGTTCAGTGACCGTTGGCTTGCCAGGCTTTTGTTGAGTTCTGCAGTTATGAGTTGCATGATCTACCAGCACGAGGGATTTGATCTAAACTCGAGGTTTTAGCAGCTATTAGCGATTTGATCTTTACTCGGGTTTTAGCACGAGGGATCTACCAGCGATAATATACCTTAGAAGTTCACAGAACAAACTAAACCTTAACAGGTCCAGGAAACAAACGAAATTACAATCCAGCCAGACAAAATAAGAAGTTCATAGGCCTAGCTCAGCAGCAGCCGTGTCTCTTCACCAACAATGCATATCCTTTGCTCCGGTTCTATATCACCCCATCTTAATGACCGCCCCCAACCTAGGGTCATCGATCTCCCTCACAATGATCAAAATAGGTTGCTGATTATGAAAATTATTGCCTTGGACGAAAACCATCCACACCATCTTGTCGAGGATAATGCGGCCGTCGGTTTTCTTGTTGTAAGAAATGGTGGTGACATGCTCTTCTGCTCTAAGTCATAGGCCAACCCTGCCATGATTCCTCAGGCCAGCGTGTTCCCCTATCAACTTTGGTAGTTTCTAAGCATGAAAGATAACATACCATATTAGAAGACCTTCTCATGGTTCTTGGAAATTTACTTGCAAAAAGAGGAGGGCGTCATATAGATACATACCATAGTATAGTGCTGCAAGTTTGTGATGGTGAAACGAGTCACAAAAGGAAGCCCAAGATAGGGTCCAAGGGGTAGAAGCCGGGCCAGGCGGTTCTTCTCGTGATTGTCGAGATTGGCTCTTTGGGCATATACGATGTTGGCATCATCATGCCTCTCATCAGCAGAATTATCAGAATCCTCATCATGGACCTCATCATCAGAATTGCTAGAATCCTCATCACGGACCTCATCATCAGAATTGCTAGAATCCTCATCATGCATCTCATCATCAGAACTGCCATCTACGCTGCAAACTGAGTCATCTTCGCTTGAAACTGAGTCATCTTCGCTTGAAATGCAAAGTGAGTCATCTTGGGCGTCACCAATAATAGCAACATAGATAGTGGGCCTTGGTATCATGGAAAACACTAGTATGTGTCCCACGGAGATGTTCTTTTCCTCGATGAACCAATCCCATTGTATCCCGTGCAAACGGGTCTTGCTCTGTTCTTTTGACACACGAAAGGTGTACTTCCTGCCATGGGAACTAAACAACACACGCTCGCCTACTAACTTGTTGAATGCTATCCGAGCAATGCACGGTACAACCTGTGCATCAGAAATAAAAAGAAACGTGGAAATTAGATATTATAATAAAAACAGAATACATAATACAAGTGTAAGAAGAAGACTTGTTTTCTTACCACTGACTTGAGGTGACACTCTTGTACATCAACACCGAACTTGGATGCAGAAGGATCAACATTTGGGCAATTATTCTTGCATACAGGACATGGAATACCCTGTTAATCAAGCAAAAAAGAAGCAGAAATTCTAAAATGTGCATATAAGCAGATTGGTTCTAAAAAGGAACAATTCTTTCATGAAGACATTTATGTAAAACTGGGGCCAAACTACGAACAACTGGTAATGCCTCATAATAAAAGCACAACCATGTTTATCCAAGAAGTAATTCTACACTACCAAGAGCAATGCACAATGAATGTGCTTGTACATTGCACAAGATAGTATGGAACCCTCATTGCAATGATATGGTGACACATTTTAATCATCGACTTAAAGGGATCATGCACATTCAAAACAACATCTATAGTCACATCTCTGTACTCATTGGCCTCAGGGAACATAGAGACACAGCAAGCATACACAACTTTGCTACACCAGGTGGGCCAGCAAAAGCAAAGACATGGCACATCTATTTGTGTCTGGTTCTTACTTTTGCTGGCCATCTGGTGGAGACAGTGAGGCATCAGCCAAATATACATGTGTCAAAGTCATCATCATTGACCAAATCAGCTCATAAATTGTGCATAGTGATAACAAGCCTCATAAACACATAGGTGATCATGCACTAAAGGGGCATCCTTAGAATTCATTGTAACATGCAGTCAGAATAAACACATATGGAACAGTGCAAAATGTAAAACAAGCCTCATAAACACATTGCCAACACTTTCTAGAAGAACAAACTCAATACCAGGAAGTAATACAAGACGTGGCCTTGTATCACTGCCACGCATTGAATCTGATCTCCTAGCATTTATCATGGCATGCAAACCAAGGGAAAAAGAGTGCTTATAATAGCATGTACGAATACAAATACTCAAATTGTATACACTACAAGGTATTATAGACACTCTCTTTCCCTTTACCATGGCCTAGTTTAAATCACCGGTATATAACAAGGAGGACATTCAAGGCAAAGAAAAGTGGAACAATGGAAACAAATGTAATACGAGCCTCATATATCATTGCCATGCAAGCAAAGGCAACAAGAGAGCTTCAATAGCATGTACGAATACAAATACTCAAATTGTATACACTACAAGGTATTGTAGCCCTATGTTTGCCTTTAACATGGCCTAGTTTAATCATCGGCATATAACAAGGAGGATATTCAAGGCAAAGAAAAGTGGAACAATGGAAACTAATGTAAAAGGATCCTCATATATCATTGTCAAACCAAGGCAAAAAGAAGTAACTACAATAGCATGTACGAATACAAATACTCAAATTGTATAAACTACAAGGTATTGTAGACACTCTCTTTGCCTTTACCATGGCCTAGTTTAATCATCGGCATATAACAAGGAGGACATTAAAGGCAAAGTAAAGTGGAACAATGGAAACAAATGTAATATGAGTCTCATATATCATTGCCATGCAAACCAAGGGAAAAAGAAGTGGCTATAATAGCATGTACGAATACGGATACTCAAATTGTATACACTACAAGGTAGTATAGACAATCTATGTCCCTTTACCATGGCCAAGTTTAATCATCGGCATATAACTAGGAGGACATTAAAGGCAAAGTAAAGTGGAACAATGGAGTCAAATGTAATACGAGCCTCATATATCAATGCCATGCAAATCAAAGGCCAGACGAGTGCCTATAATAGCATATACGAATACAAATACTCAAATTGTGTACACTACAAGGTATAATAGACACTCTATTTGCCTTTACCATGGCCTAGTTTAAATCATCGGCATATAGCGAGGACATTCAAGGCAAAGAAAAAGTGGAACAATGGAAACAAATGTAATACGAGCCTCATATATCATTGCCATGCAAACCAAAGGCCGAGAGTGCGTCTAAAATAGCATATACAAATACAAATACTCAAATTGTATACACTACAAGGTATTTTAGACACTCTCTTTGCCTTTACCATGGCCTACTTTAATCATCGGCATATAACAAAGAGGACATTCAAGGCAAAGAAAAATGGAACAATGGAAACAAGTGTAATACGAGCCTCTTATATCATTTCCATGCAAACCAAGGGAAAAAGGAGTGGTTATAATAGCATGTACGAATACAAATACTCAAATTGTATACACTACAAGGTATTATAGACACTCTCTTTCCCTTTACCATGGCCTAGTTTAAATCATCAACATATAACAAGGAGGACATTCAAGGCAAAGAAATATGGAACAATAGAAACAAATGTAATACGAGCCTCAGATATCATTTCCATGCAAACCAAGGCCAAGCGGGAGCCTATAATAGCATATACGAATACAAATACTCAAATTATATACACTACAAGGTATTATAGACACTCTCTTTGCATTTTCCATGGCCTAGTTTAATCATCGGCATATAACTAGGAGGACATTCAGGGGAAAGAAAAGTGGAACAATAGAAACAAATGTAATACGAGCCTCATATATCATTGCCATGCAAACCAAAGGCCGATAGAGTGTCTAAAATACCATATACGAATACAAATACTCAAATTGTATACACTACGAGGTATTTTAGACACTCTCTCGGGTTTTACCATGGCCTAGTTTAATCAACGGCATATAACTAGGAGGATATTCATCATGTTGATAAATTAGGATACACAAAAGAAAAGCAGGTGGAACAATGGAAAATGTACAGAAAAAATAAATATGACCTCAGAATTTCTACGTACAACAAGTATAGTCACTACCAAATCATTAGCCAAAGTGTTAATAATTAGCCTAAGTGTTACTAATTGGCCAAAATTGAAATAATCTTGCAAAAATACCAAATCTAAGCCGTGAACCCCAAAAAAAACCAAATCTAAGCCTAATCTAACTGAAGCACCCAAATTGGGTACAGAATTAAACCATAACCTATCGAAATCATGATGGAAATAGATGAACTACGCGTGTCGGATATCCCAAACTTAAGCCATAGAACAAAACCACGTCTACGGGAGAAAATACGAAGCAGAGACGCAGAATAAACGGTAAAAACATGTAGATCTAGCGTGCATGTCGTGCTACGCAGAAAAATCGAGCTCAATCTACAGATCTACGATACATACAAGGGATAAGAGGGTTAGATATCATCTTACCACCATTGCCAAAGCCCTCGAAGAGGACAGGGACGACGCACACGTTGATCTGAAAAAAAGTCGATGAAGATCCTGCCTGCCAAGGGAGGAAGAGGAGGCTTGGCCTTCGTTTCTCGCCGAGGATGGTCGCCATGGTGCTGTCGATGTCTCGGCGGAAGAAAACCAGCCGACGGAGAGAGGGGAAGCTCAGGAAGGCGGTGAGAGAGATAGAGCGAGTGATATGATTAGAAGAGAGAGAGGGGGAGGTGAGCGCAATTAAAGGGCGCGCCTTCCCGAAGGGGTTGATGCTGCGTCTCCCGCACAATAAAGGGTCGGCCTGGCGCTAGTTGCCCAAAACATTTCACAAAAGAGAAGAAAAATAATTTGAAATGGAAAGAAAAACAATTAATACAGAATAATAATAACTTAACCACAAAATACTCCATTCGTTTGATATGACAGAATAAAAACAATTTCCCCGATTTGTTTGAAAGACAAAATGCAGATTCAATTTTTTGAAAACCAAGCTTATCTGAATTGTGTTGATTATTAAGTGATATCGTGCCTTTTTTTATAAATGATTATCTACTTTCTTGGATGTGTTAGGGTGGACACTAGAAAGTCCCAAGACAATGGTATGACCCAACTCTTCACAAGATTCCCTCCCATTTCTCCGTTCCGGGAGTTTCGGGCCAATAGGGCATGTAAATTCGAGAGAGAAACACAAAGAGAAAGAAGTCGGGATCTAAGTAGTCCTGGAACCCGCCAGAGAGAATCTGACGCCGGTGGATCCCTAACACACATGACACACTCTAACACACATGGTATGTCATACCACGGGATTTGGTGGCATTCATACGATCTGGAGCCCCTCTCCAGAAAAACCGTGCATAGCTAGCCTCGCCGGGAAAAAAGGCGGAACTGCCTTTCTGGCCCTCTACGTGAGCCGAAAGGGGGTATAAAAGTGGAACCAATTGTTTGGTTTTGTAAGGTTGGGACCAAGGAACACCAAAGAGAATGTTAGGGTCCAACTCTTGGCAAGATTCCCCTAGTTCCGTCAAATGCGGAAGGTTCGGGCTCTAAGTAGTCCTGGCACCCGCTAGAGAGAATCCGACGCCGTTGAAGCCCTTAGAGAGCGAGGGAATCTTGGCATCCCACACCCATCCCACACTCTAGAACACATGGTATGGCGTGCAATGGGATTTGGTGGCATTCAGACGATCTGGAGCCACCTCTCTGGAGAAACCATAGCCCCGCTGAGGAAAAAGACGGAACTGACATTCTGCCCCATCTACGTGAGCCGGAAGGGGGTAGCAAAGTGGAACTAATTGTTTGGTTGTGTTAGGTTAGTCCCAAGGAACACCCAAGATAATGGTACACCACACCTCTTGGCAAGATTCCCCCAGTTCCGTCACACCCAGGAGTTTCGGGCTCTCATTAATTAGTCCTGGAACCCGCGAGAGAGAATCCGACACCGGTGAAACCCTAACACAGAGAGCGAGTGAATCTGGGGAATCCAAGACCCATGCCACACTCTATCACACGTGGTGTGGCGTGTAATGGGATTTGGTGGCATTCAGACGATCCGGAGCCCCCTCTCCGGACAAACCATAGCCCCGCTGGAAAAAAGACGGAATTGTCGTTCTGCCCAACCTACCTGAGCCGGAAGGGTGTAGCAAAGTGGAACCAATTTCTTGGTTGTGTTAGGATAGGCCGAAGGAACACCCAATACAATTGTAGGGCCCGCCTCTTGGAAATATTCCCCCAGGTCCGTCAGATCCGGGAGTTTTGGGCTCTAGGTAGTCCTGGAACACGCTAGAGAGAATCCGACATCGGTGAAACCCTAACACAGAGAGCGAGTGAATCTTGGGCATCCAAGACCCATGCCACACTCTATAATACGTGGTGTGGCGTGTAATGGGATTTGGTGGCATTCAGAAGATCCGAAGCCCCCTCTCCGGATAAACCATAGCCCCGCTGGGAAAAAGACGGAATTGTCGTTCTGCCCCATCTACATGAGTCGGAAGGGGGTAGCAAAGTGGAACCAATTTCTTGGTTGTGTTAGGTTAGGCTGAAGGAACACCCAATACAATGGTAGAGACCACCTCTTAGAAAGATTCCCCCAGTTCCGACAGATCCGGGAGTTTTGGGCTCTAAGTAGTCCTAGAACACGCTAGAGAGAATCCGACGCTGGTGAAGCCCTAACTCAGAGAGAGAGGTAATCTCGGGTATACACGACTATTACACACTATAACACACATGGTATGTCATACCATGGGATTTAGTGGCATTCATACGATCTGGAGCCCCCTCCGGAGAAACCATAGCCCTCCGCTGGGGAAAAAGGCGGAAGTGCCGTTCTGACCCCTCTACGTGAGACAGAAGGGGGTAGCAAAGTGGAACAAACTGTTTGGTTGTGTTACGTTAGGAACAAGGAACACCAAATAAAATGTTAGGGTCCACCTCTTGGCAAGTTTCCCCTAGTTCCGTCAAATCTGGGAGTTTCGGGCTCTAAGTAGTCTGGAACCCGCTAGAGAGAATCCGACGCCGGTGAAGCCCTAACACAGAGAGCGAGGGACTCTTGGGCATCCCAGACCCATGACACACTCTAACACACATGGTATGGTATACCATGGGATTTTGTGGCATTCAGACGATCCGGAGCCCCCTCCGGAGAAACCATAGCCCCGATGGGGGAAAAGACAGAACTGTCGTTCTGCCCCATCTACGTGAGCCGGAAGGGGTAGCAAAGTGGAAATAACTGTTTTGTTGTGTTATGCTAGGCCAAAGTAATACCCAAGAGAATTGTAGGGAACACCTCCTGGCAATATTCCCCCAGTTCCGTCAAACTTGGGATTTTCGGGCTCTCATTCATTAGTCCTGGAACCCGCGAGAGAGAATCCGACACTGGTGAAACCCTAACACAGAGAGCGAGGTAATCTCGGTTATCCAAGACCATGGCACACTCTATCACACGTGGTGTGGCGTGTAATGGGATTTGGTGGCATTCAGACGATCCGGAGCCCCCTCTCCGGATAAACCATAGCACCGCTGGGAAAAAGACAGAATTGTCGTTCTGCCCCATCTACATGAGCCGGAAGGGGGTAGCAAATGGGAACCAATTTCTTGGTTGTCTTAGGTTAGGCCGAAGGAACACCCAATACAATTGTAGGGCCCACCTCTTGGAAAGATCCCCCCAGCTCCGTCAGATCCGGGAGTTTCGGGCTCTAGGTAGTCCTGGAACACGCTAGAGAGAATCCGACATCGGTGAAACCCTAACACAGAGAGCGAGTGAATATTGGGCATCCAATACCCATGACACACTCTATAACACGTGGTGTGGCGTGTAATGGTATTTGGTGTCATTCATACAGTACGGAGCCCCCTCTCCGGATAAACCGTAGCCCCGCTAGGAAAAAGACGGAATTGTCGTTCTGCCCCATCTACATGAGCCGGAAGGGGGTAGCAAAGTGGAACCAATTTCTTGGTTATGTTAGATTAGGACGAAGGAACACCCAATAGAATGGTAGGTCATTCATACGATCCGGAGCCCCCCTCCGGAGAAACCATAGCCCCGTTGGGGAAAAAGGCGGAACTGCCGTTTTGGCCCCTCTACCTGAGCCGGAAGGGGGTAGCAAAGTGGAACCAACTGTTTGGTTGTGTTAGGTTATGCACAAGGAACACCAAAGAATATTTCAGGGTCCACCTCTTGGCAATATTCCCCTATTTCCGTCAAATCCGGGAGTTTCGGGCTCTAAGTAGTCCTGGAAACCGCTAGAGAGAATCTGACGGCGGTGAAACCCTAACATAGAGAGCGAGGGAATCTTGGGAATCCAAGACCCATGCCACACTCTAGCACACAAGGTATGGCGTGAAAATGGGATTTGATGGCATTCAAACGATCTGGAGCCACCTCTCCGGAGAAACATAGCCCCGTCAGGGGAAAAAGACGGAACTGTCGTTCTGCCCCATCTAAGTGAGCTGGAAAGGGGTAGAAAAATGGAACTAACTGTTTGGTTGTGTTAGTTAGGCCCAAGTAACACCCAAGATAATGTTAGGGTACACCTCTTGGCAAGATTCCCCCAGTTCCGTCACACCCAGGAGTTTCGGGCTCTCATTAATTAGTCCTGGAACCCGCGAGAGAGAATCTGACACTGGTGAAAACCTAACACAAAGAGCAAGGTAATCTCGGGTATCCAATACCATGACACACTCTAACACACATGGTATGTCATACCATGGTATTTGGTGGCATTCATATGATCCATAGCCCCCTCCGGAGAAACCATGCATAGCCCCGCTAGGGGAAAAGGCGGAACTGCCGTTCTGGACCCTCTACGTGAGCCGAAAGGGGGTAGCATAGTAGGACCAACTGTTTGGTTGTGTTAGGTTAGGACCAAGGAACACCAAAGAAAATGTTAGGGTCCACCTCTTGGCAAGATTCCCCTAGTTCCGTCCAATCCAGGAGTTTCGGGCTCTAATAAGTAGTCTTGGAACCCGCTAGATAGAATCCGACGCCGGTGAAGCCCTTACACAGAGAGCGAGGGACTCTTGGGAATCCAAGACCCATGACACACTGTAACACACATGGTATGGTATACCATGGGATTTGGTGGCATTCAGACAATCTGGAGCCACCTCTCTGGAGAAACCATAGCCCCGCTGGGAAAATGACGGAACAGTCGTTCTGCCCCATCTACGTGAGCCGAAAGGGGGTAGCAAAGTGAAAATAACTTTTTGGTTGTGTTAGGTTAGGCTCAAGGAACACCCAAGATAATGGTAGGGCACACCTGGCAAGATTCCCCCAGTTCCATCACACCCGGGAGTTTCAGGCTCTCATCAATTAGTCCTGGAACCCGCGAGAGAGAAATCCGACACCGGTGAAACCCTAACACAGAGAGTGAGGTAATCTCGTGTATCCAATACTATGGAACACTCTGACACACATGGTATGTCATACCATGGGATTTGGTGGCATTCATACGATCCGGAGCCCCCTCCGGAGAAACCATAGCCCCGTTGGGGGAAAAGGCAGAACTGCCGTTCTGGCCCCTCTACGTGAGCCGAAAGGGGGTAGCAAAGTGGAACCAACTATTTGTTTGTGTTAGTTTAGGACCAAGTAACACCAAAGAAAATTTTAGGGTCCACCTCTTGTAAACATTCCCCTAGTTCAGTCAAATTCGAGAGTTTCGGGCTCTAAGTAGTCCAGGAACCCGCTAGAAAGAATCCGACGGCGGTGAAGCCCTAACACAGAGAGCGAGGAACTATTGGGAATCCAAGACCCATGAAACACTCTAACACACATGGTATGGTATAACATGGGATTTGGTGGCATTCAGACGATCCGGAGCCCCCGTCCGGAGAAACCATAGCCCCGTTGGGGAAAAAGGCGGAACTGCCGTTTTGGCCCCTCTACGTGAGCCAAAAGGGGGTAGCAAAGTGGAACCAACTGTTTGGTTGTGTTAGGTTAGGCCCAAGGAACACCAAAGAAAATGTTAGGGTGCACCTCTTGGCAAGATTCCCCTAGTTCCATCCAATCCGGGAGTTTCGGGCTCTAAGTAGTCCTGGAACTCGCTAGAGAGAATCCGACGCCGGTGAAGCCCTTACACAGAGAGCGAGGGACTCTTGGGAATCCAAGACCCATGACACACTCTAACACACATGTTATGGTATACCATGGGATTTGGTGGCATTCAGACGATCTGGAGCCACCTATCCGGAGAAACCATAGCCCCTCTGGGGAAAAAAGACGGAACTGTCGTTCTGCCCCATCTACGCGTGCGGGAGGGGGGTAGAAAACTGGAAATAATTGTTTGGTTGTGTTATGTTAGGCCCAAGGAACACCCAAGAGAATGGTAGGGCACACCTCTTGGCAAGATTCCCCCAGTTCCGTCACACCCGGGAGTTTCGGGCTCTCATTAATTACTCCCGGAAGCCGCGAGAGAGAATCCGACACCGGTGAAACCCTAACACAGAGAGCGAGCGAATCTTGGGCATCCAAGACCCATGCACAATCTATCACACGTGGTGTGTGGCATGTAATGGTATTTGGTGGAATTCAGACGATCCGGAGCCCCCTCTCCGGATAAACCATAGCCCCGTTGGGAAAAAGACGGAAGATGTCGTTCTGCCCCATCTACATGAGCCGGAAGGGGGTAGCAAAGTGGAACCAATTTCTTGGTTGTGTTAGGTTAGGCCTAAGGAACACCCAATACAATGGTAGGGGGCAGATCTTGGAAAGATTCCCCAACTCCGTCAGATCCGGGAGTTTCGGGCTCTAAGTAGTCCTGGAACACGCCAGAGAGAATCCGACGCGGGTGAAGCCCTAACACAAAGAGAGAGGTAATCTCGGGTATACAGACCATGACACACTCTAACACACATGGTATGTCATACCATGGGATTTAGTGGCATTCATACGATCCGGAGCCTCCCTCCGGAGAAACCATAGCCCCTGCTAGGAAAAAAGACGGAACTGTCGTTCTGCCCTATCTACGAGAGCCGGAATGGGGTAGCAAAGTGGAACTAACTACTTGGTTGTGTTAGGTTAGGCCTAAGGAACACCCAACAGAATGTTAGGTCCCACCTCTTGGCAAGATTCCCCCAGTTCCGTCACACCCGGGAGTTTCGGGCTCTCATTAATTAGTCCTGGAACCCGCGAGAGAGAATCCGACGCCGGTGAAACCCTAGCACAAAGAGCGATGGAATCTTGGACATAAAAGACAAATGCCACACTCTATCACACATGGTATGGCGTGCAATGGGATTTGGTGGCATTCAGACGATCTGGAGTCACCTCTCCGGAGAAACCATAGCCCCGCCGGGGAAAAAGACGGAACTTTCGTTCTGCCCCATCTATGCGAGCCGGAAGGGGGTAGCAAAGTGGAACTAACTGTTTGGTTGTGTTAGGTTAGGCCCAAGGAACACCCAAGAGAATGGTAGGTCCCACCTCTTGGAAAGATTCCCTTTGTTCTGTCACACCCGGGAGTTTCGGGCTCTCATTAATTAGTCCTGGAACCCGCGAGAGAGAATCCGACACCGGTGAAACCCTAGCACAGAGAGCGAGGGAATCCTGGGAATCCAAGACCCATGCCACACTCTATCACACATGGTATGGTGTACAATGGGATTTGGTGGCATTCAGACGATCGGGAGCCCCCTCTCCGGATAAACCATATCCCCGCTGGGGAAAAAGACGGAACTGTCGTTCTGCCCCATCTACGTGAGCCGGAAGGGGGTAGGAAAATTGAACTAACTGCTTGGTTGTGTTAGTTTAGGCCCAAGTAACACCCAAGAAAATGGCAGGGCCCACCTCTTGCCAAGATTCCCCCAGTTCCGTCAGATCCGGGAGTTTCAGGCTCTAAGTAGTCATGGAACACGCCAGAGAGAATCCGACGCCGGTGAAGCCCTAACAAAGAGAGAAAGGTAATATATGGTATCCAAGACCATGACACACTCTAACACACATGGTATGTCATACGATGGGATTTGGTGGCATTCATACGATCCGGAGCCCCCCTCCGGAGAAACCATAGCCCCGATGGGGAAAAAGGCAGAACAACCGTTCTGGCCCCTCTACGTGAGCCGGAAGGGGGTAGCAAAGTGGAACCAATTGTTTGGTTGTGTTAGGTTAGGACCAAGGAACACCAAAGAAAATGTTAGGGTCCACACCTCTTCGCAAGATCCCCCCTAGTTCCGTCAAATACGGGAGTTTCAGGCTCTAAGTAGTCTTGGAACCCGCTAGAGAGAATCCGACGACGGTGAAGCCCTAACACAGAGAGCGAGGGAATCTTGGGCATCTAAGACCCATTATATTCCACAATATAACATATGGTATGGAATACCATGGGATTTGGTGGCATTCAGACGATCCGGAGCCCCCCCCCACTCCGGAGAAACCATAGCCCCGCTGGGGAAAAAGACGGAACCGTCGTTCTGGCCCCTCTACGTGAGCCGAAAGGGGGTACCAAAGTGTAACCAATTGCTTGGTCGTGTTATTTTAGGATCAAGGAATACCCAAGACAAATGGTAGGGCCCACCTCTTATCAAGATTCCCCCAGTTCCGTTAGATCCGGGAGTTTCGGGCTCTCATTAAGCAGTCCTGGAACCCGCGAGAGAGAATTCGACGCCGGTGAAACCCTAGCACAAAGAGAGAGGGAATCTTGGGAATCCAAGACCCATGCCACACTCTAACACACATGTTATGGCATACCATGTGTTGTGGTGGCATTCAGACGTTCCAGAGCCCCCTCTCCGGAGAAACCATAGCCCCGCTAGGGAAAAAGATGGAACTGGCGTTTTGGCCCCTCTACGTGAGCCGGAAAAGGGGTAGCAAAGCGGAACCTATTGTTTTGTTGTGTTATGTTAGGCTCAAGGAACACCCAAGACAATGGTAGGGTAATTTATTTATTATTAGTAATAGTTTATGTCAGTAATTTATAGATGTCTTCCCATTATCCTTAAATAACATATTTCAATAATGGTTACCTTTTTAGGCCATCCATCATGTATACAACGGCCAACAATGTTCTCTAGCCAATGTACCAAAATCTGGCGGGCACAGAAAATTTCGTGCCGCCCACCCAAATTATCGACCAAAAACTTTGCCGCCTATGCCGCCCTAAATTTCGAACCTCACCCTCTTATCTGCCCCCTCACCGAAATTTCCCCTCCTCTTCTTGTCCGAAATCCCCCTTTCCTCCTAAACCCCATCTACTTCGCCCCGGCCTTCCACCTCGCCATGTAGCTCACCTTCCCGGGCTTCCACCTGGCTGTCCCCGGTCTTCTACCTCGCCGTGCAGCTTGCCTTCCCGGGCTTCCACCTTGCCGTCCCCGGTCGTCCACCCCGCCGCTCAGCTCGCCTTCCCGGGCTTCCACCTCGCCGTCCAGGACGCCATCCAGATCTGCCACCTTGCCGTCCAGATTTGATACCTCGCCGTCCAGGTCGCCGTCAAGATCTGCCACCTCGTCGTCCAGGTCGTCCTCAAGATCTGCCACCTCGCCTTCCGGGTAGACGTCAAGTTCCTTTGGTCAGAGTTTGCTTATTTTCGAGCTTGTATAAAGCTTAAGATCACTTCTCTTGCGATCCTATCATACTTAGGTCCACAAATTAGATTACTGATATGATATGGTCAAACAGCGAATTGCATCACTAAGATTTTCTAACTCTATGTTGTCACATCCCAATGAAAGATAAGGCTATTTGTAAAGAACATGTATGCGCTATTTATTTTCATTTATTCGCATAAATCATCAATTCTAGACTTATATTGTAAGCTATTTATTTCCATTTATACCATGTCCACCATCTAGATAAGGCATGCATTGCATGATAGCTCAACAATAAAGGTACTTATGTTGTGTGGAACTGCTGGCTTAATTACTGTTCTACCATGTATTTTGTGCTACTATCCTAGGTTATTTGGTACATATGAACCGTGCAGCTTAGGAACATTAAAGTCAAGAGTACATCTGGTAGGACAAAGATGCCTCCTGGTGGACATGGTTGTAAACACAAGCGCGTCAAGGCCCATCGCGAGCATGCAGTTGCCCAATGTCCATCCGTATGCAGATGACGAACTCAAGCGACTAGTGGTCCAAGACGAGGAGGAAGCTCCCCAAGGCCAGCAGGAAGCTGCCCAAGGTGAGCATGCACTTGCCCATGGCCAGCTGGAAGCTGCCCAACAGAAGGAGGAGGCTAACCACCGTGAGGAGGTAGCCGCCCAATGCGAGGAGGTACCTCCCTATGGTGAGCTGCCAGGTGTGCAAGGTGAGCTGACACCATTCCTAGGCGAGGGGCAAGGTTCCCAAGTCGAGGAGCAAGGTGCCTGCAACGAAGAGCAAGATGACATATCACAGATATTGTATGCTCTACAAGGGGCCATGTGTGGAGGGAAATCCAAAATGCAGAATATTAACTCTAGCAATGCCACAATTTCTGTAGATTACCCATGTGAAGACATTGTTTCGAGTGGTGCGGCTGGGAGGAGAAGAAACATGTCCAAAGGAAACAGGATCAGAATTGTTATTCCTCTGGGAAAGACAAGGCTAGTGGACCCAAAGGTTGCTGCCATGTATGCTACTGCGCGTTCATTAGCTGTGAAGCACACTGTCCCTATCTTCCCCCATTGGAAAGAGTACAAGGGAAGGGAAGATATATTTTCCTCCTACCACGGCCATGTGTCTGTAAGTTTTGTAACCCAACCTTCCAGTTCATTCCATTGCTGTTCATATAACTGAAAAGTGCTCTTTCTTTTGTTTCAGTCAAAGTTTCATCTGAACCCCGAGAGACCCTGTTATTCGTCAATCTCTTCTGATGCATCTCAAAAACTGTACAAGACAAAGACGCCATATTCTGAAGCAAGAACTTTTTGACAGCGTTAGAGACAAGAGTAGAGTTGTACGAACGCCTCCTGATGCAGTTGGGCACATGAGCGAAGCAGAATGGTGCAGGCTAGTCGATAACTGGTCCTCAGTCAGGAAACAGGTACTGTCTTTGTTCACTCTACCTTGCCACTGTTTCTATTCCATAACCTGGACTGTGTCTAATCAGTTCATACTTCGTTTATGTAGATGGCTTGTATGAAAGTCAGGCAAAGCAGACAGGTCGTCCAGTTCCATAGCGCCACAGGTTCTCGTAGCTACGAGGTTTGCTACGACATGGGGGAAGATGCCTTTGAATTGTTCAAAGCTACACACAACAACAAGACACGTGGATTCTCTTCGCCCGTGAAAAGAGCAATTGTAAGTCCCTCAGAATTCTATTTATCTCTGGGATCAACAACAATAGATTCTTCTAGATATGTACGTATGCTTCCCTTTGTGAATTCTGATGCAAACTCCTGCTATTTCACCTATGCTTGTCATCTCATAGTGCATGCACATGCATGCTGCTTCCTTTTCATCTGCTAGTTCATCTATCCTTGTGAGCTGCTATTTTCATATATGTTTTGTACATGTTTGTCGTCTGCTATTTTAAGCCATGTTTACTTACATGCCTGTCATGTGATGTTTTTCATTTATGTTCCTTACAAGCTTGTCATGCGTGCTTAATTGCTTGCCATCTGCTATTTGCATCTTTGTTATGTACAAGCTTGTCATGATATCAATGTTCCTTACAAGCTAGTTCACCTTCTATTTCATCTAAAGCTTTTACATGCTTTATAGGAAGAAATGCAATATCATATGCTAGAACGTACTTCAGTAGATGGCGCTGTCAAGGAACCTCTTTCTGCCACCGAAGCTGTCGCTGCCGTGCTGACCAAGAACCGTCTAAAGTCTTCGTTCCTGAATACCATAGGTGGGGTCACAACCAGTGCAAGAGCAACAAAGTCTCAGCTTCACCTTCAACTTGATTCTGAGAGAAAATAGAGGCAGGACCTGCAGTCTGTAGTTGATGAGTTGAAGCAGGCCAAGGAACAAGGTGATGCCAATAGGATGAAGCATCGACAAGAATTGCTGCGTATGACGGAGGAACACAAAGGTATGAAGAAGAGTCAAGAAGTGTACAAAACCCTTATTGGTGGCATGTTGGCTCGAGTTCATCCGAGATATGGAACTGAGTAGCCCTTTGTGAAACCGCTTGTTGTCTGTTGAACTGTATTAGACTGCCTTTGATGGCGAGATATGTTGTGACCTTATTCGGAATTTATGTATTTGTTGTGTTTGCTTTGCTTTGAAAACTAGTATAGTATTTTCCATGCTTATGAATACGGGGACACGTGGTATTATATGGTAGGTCCATGAGGCGGCACCTTATTGGATGGAAATCGCGACGAAATAAACACGTCACGGAAACGTTTTGACGTGGACATGCCGTGTTGGTACACGTGCTGGCTCATGATTCGCGACGTCTTACGACGAACTAAAACTTCGCACCGTCGGACAACGCTATAAATTCGTCGGGAATAAGCGTATACGTGGAACATTATGAGAGCGACACGTGGCACCTTATACTGCTTGTACCCGCGACGAGAAAATAAACGTCGCACATATTATGACGTCATTAACGGAGGTAACGGTAGTTCCAATCGCGACATTTTTAAAATGTCAAGACAATGATGACGTCAAGAACGGTGGAAGTGACGTCAGTAACGGGTAACGGGAAAACGGTGCCACGTGTACACACATTGCGACGAAAAAAAACGTCGCTCCTTGTTGGGCCTTGTGCTGGGCCGGCCAGTAGCTCGCAACGGTTTAGTGTTCATTTAATCGTCGCAGAATCGTCCGTGACAGTCGATGAGGGACGTTCTCACTCCGTCGCGTAAACCGTCACGGATGACCCTTAGCGACGGTTTGGAGCCCATGTGCAACGTTATTGAAACGTCCCAGACCGCGCGGAATTTGGTAGTGAATGCTAGTGAAAAAGTTATGGATATTGCACATATTGGTCATTCAGTTTTGCACACCCCGCATAGTTCTATTCAAGTTCGCAATATTTTGCATGTCCCTAGCTCTTCCATGAACTTGCTTTCTGCCCATAAAATTGCTTTGGATAACAATGCATTCATTGAGATCCACCCATTCTTTTTCTTGATTAAGGATCAGGCGACACAGAAAATTATGTTTAGAGGCCCATGTCATGGAGGCTTGTATCCCCTCGTTCCTGTGTCAACGGGGTCTTCCAAGCATGCACTCATCACCATCAAGCCTTCATCCTCTACGTGGCATCGTCGCTTAGGACATTCATCTTCTTTTATTGTTCAGGAAATTCTTAGGAAGAACGATCTAGCTTATACTCCAGAAATAAACTCTTACATATGTGATCCATGCCAGTTAGCAAAGAGTCATCAGTTACCCTATAGTGTATCCACTAGTGTTTCCACTGTTCCATTGGAATAAGTCTTTTCTGATGTATGGGGGCCTGCTTCTCCTTCTGCTAGCAAACATGTCTATTATGTAAGATTCATTGATGATTTTAGCAAATTCACTTGGATTTATTTGCTTAAGAAGCGCTTAGATGTGTATCAAGTCTTTCTCAATTTTCAGCAGTATGTTGAGCATGAATTTGATCGTAAAATTATTACCATGCAAACTGATTGGGGTGGTGAATATGAAAAACTCCATGGTTTCTTTCAAGAAGTTGGCATTACTCATCATGTTTCTTGCCCTCATGCACATCAACAAAATGGCTCGGCTGAACGCAAGCACCGTCACATTGTTGAGGTTGGTCTTGCTCTTCTTGCTAATGCATCCATGCCATTAAAATATTGGGATGATGCGTTTCTTACGGCCACTTTTCTTATCAACTTGTTCCTGCCAAAGTCCTCAATTTTGAAACTCCTACATAAAAAGTATTTCATGTTACTCCCAATTATGAATCCCTTCGTGTTTTTGGTTGTCCATGTTGGCCTAACTTACGGCCCTATAACAAACATAAGGTTTCTTTCCGTTCCAAACGGTGTGTTTTTCTTGGATATAGCCCCCTTCATAAAGGGGTCAAGTGTTTAGACATCACTACCGGCCGTGTTTATATCTCTCGTGACATAGTGTTTGACGAGAATATTTTTTTCGTTTGCATCTCTTCATCCTAATGTTGGTCGTCGCCTTAGAGAGGAAACTCTTTTACTTCACATTGACACATCATCCTCGACATCTATGGATAGGGGTGTGCATACTAATGATCATTACTTACATACTGTTCTCCACAAGACACAACTGCTACAGAAAATTTGGAAGAAAATTATGCAATTAGTGGACAAAATGATGCACAAAGTAAAAATTCTGCTTCTGGACAAAACATCACTGAAATTCATGCAGATTCGGAAGAAAAATCCGCCTCGGATCTTTCCCTGTCAGGTTCCTCTGCCGATATTTCTTCCGCGCCTGGGTTTTTGTCTCCGCACCGCTCAGAAGATGCCACGTCGCCTGGGGGGCCCTCTCCATGCAGATGAGCAGCAGTGGGCACGCATGTCGTGGTCGCTGTCACCAGATAGCGCGCAGACCCGCGGTTCCTCGCCCGACAGCGCCCACGCCTCCTCGCCCGATAGTGCGGCGCGCACTTCCTCGCCTGACAGCGCGGCACGAGTTCCCTCGCCCGACAGCGTGCAGACGTCACTTGTTGTCTCCTCGTCTCAATCCCCTGACAACAACAATGATTCGCCGGTTGTTTCCGTGCAGGGAGCAGATTCCACTCCTGGATCTTCTATGGATACACCTGGAAATACACCAGTTGATATTGCTGGTCCACGCACTCACTTACAGAAAGGTATTCGAAATCCCAGAAAATACACAGATGGTACACTTCCGTACAAAAGGAATTTTGTGTTGTTCACATAAACATGAGAACCTCAAAATTTAATGGAAGCCATTCGGGATGCTAATTGGAAAACTGCAATGTAAGATGAATATGATGCTCTTATTCTCAATAACATTTGGCATCTTGTACCTCCCAATTCCAACAAGAATATTATTGATTGCAAATGAGTCTATAGAATCAAAAGGCATGCCGATGGTTCAATTTACAGGTATAAATCTCGGTTGGTCACAAAAGGGTCCAAACAAAGGTATGTCATGTTGTTAAAGCAGCTAGTATCAGGATTGTTCTCTCTCTAGCAGTTTTAAATGGTTGGAGTTTAAGGCAGCTAGATGTAAAGAACGCGTTTCTATATGGTGTTCTCGAGGAACAAGTGTACATGAAACAACACCAGGTTTTGATTCTTCCGCTAATCCAAATTATATATGCAAACTTGACAAGGCTATATATTGTAACATCCCAAGTATGAAATACCCCTTAGAATGCTTTGTTCCTTGTTTTATTTCAATCAATGCATCATGTCATCATTTCATTGCATTTGTTTTATTATTGTTTGCATTGTTACTATTTGTTTTGCATCTGTTTTATCTTGTTTTCATAATCAAACTCAAACTATTTCAAATGGTTATTTTCATACTTGATCTGTTACAACTTTTGGAATAAAAATAACAAATAAAAACAACCATTTTATTCCATATTATTTCACTTATTAAATTGTTGGTTTAATCAAACCATTAATTCAATCAATAATCTCTAAATCATTTCAAATTCAAACCAAGTTTCAAATCAGTACCTTTTGAATCCATGAGGTTCACCACAACATTGTATCCTTTAAATCATTTTAAACCCTAGGGGAAACCCTATTGAAAATACTTTGTTTTCTAATATTAATTAATATTGAAAATTTCATTAATTTGGATTCAAATCCAAACATCAATGTAAAGGTTTGAATTTTCAAAAATCCTTTTGCCAACTGTTAGCTTTTGAGCTAACATGGTCCCATGAATTTTCTCAAAATTTTTAAAGTCCAAAACCTTATCATTTTCTTCCAAAAACTGTTTCAGCAAAAAAAAAAAAAACAGAAAAATAGAAAAGAAAAGGAACCGCAGCGCGCGCGCAGCAGATAACGCAGCCCAGCCCGCTAAGCCTACGCGCGCGCACGACCCAGCCCGCTCTACTCCCCCCGTACCGCTTCGCGATTCGTGCCGTCTTCTTTTTGAAGTACGGCAGCCATCGCCGAGCGCCACCGCGGCACCGCGCGCGACTCCGGCGGCCAACCTCGCTCTCCTCGCCTATAAAAGCCCCCTAGGCACCTGGCGCAGCCGCCCTAACCCTAGGTCCTCGCTCTCCGCGCCGCGCCGCCTCTCTCTATCTCTCTGTCGCCAATTTCCACCTTCTCTGAATCCAACCACCGGCGGCCACCGTCTGAATATCCACTCGCCGCCGTCGCCATGGCGCTCATCCACCCTACCTAGACCTTGGAATCAGTCCGCCTCTCTCTCCTCTCTCTGCTGGACACCAGATCGTCACGGGTAAGCCCCTAATTCGCCGCCGCGATCCTCGCCCTTTCTCCGGCCACCGTGGCGCCACTTTCTGAACCCGAGGATCTCCTCTTCGTTGCAGAGCCGCACGAAGCTGTCTGCTCACTGGAATCGAGTCGCCATCGTCTCCTCGTCGTTTTGGACACCGGAGCGGCCGCGGGAAGCCACCAGGATCTCGCCGCCGTCCTCTTCCCCTCCGACGTCCCCTCCGTCATCAGGACGTCACCGTCGACCAAATCCCGGTGAGCCACCGTCTCACTCACCACCTCTCCCTCTGCTGCTCCGCCACGGCACCGTGCGCACATCCGCGTCCAGCACACACACACACCTCACACGCATCGAGCGCCACCGTGCTGTTCCCCGCTGGCGAGCCTTTCTGTCTGACGGAGTTGCAGTTGCAGCGCGTCAGCAAAGTTCAGATAGCCAACTCTGAAGCTTAGCTTTGCTGCGCACGTGTTACTGACAGAGCGAACGCATCAGCGCAGTGGTTGCGCACACTCTGAATCACCGTGTGGTCGTGGGTTCGAGCCCTGGGTGGCGCGGATTAAATCCACATTTTTGCATCGCTGTCTGACACCCGTGGACCACCTGTCATGCACTCCTGTGGCCACGCAAGCGTGCGCAGGGCCACGCTGGCCGCAGGCCCACCGTGCAGTGACTGGGGGTGAGACCCAGTGCGGTAACAAAAGTTTAAAAACGAATCTGTTTTAATTCTAGTTTCTTTTAAATAGCAGAATAAACAATAAACTTTAAAAATCAATAACTTTTAAACCATAATTCTAATAAATAAAACTTGTATATGTTTATTGCTCCAAATTTCATAATCTTTCCAATTATTCCATTTGTGTTCTGTTTTGAGTTTTCAAAATACATTTAAAATTCAAATTGGAATAATTCAAATGTAATTTGCAATAATTCATAAATAATTCATACTAATTCCAAATAATGCAAATAAAATATGTTTTTCAAACCATTTTGAACATTCTATTCAAATATAAAATTTGTTTCATTGTTTGAATAATTTAAATTGCCTAAATATTTTAATACTTGTTTAATTCAATTAAATTTGATAAAATCATAACTTGCTTAATATAAAATATTTTTGAACATGCAAATTATGTTTTTAAACCACCAAAGTGTGAACTTTGCAGATGTGAATTTGAGTTTATGGTTTGAACAAATAAAATTCAAATAATATTCAAACTTGTTTTAAATTCAATTAAAACTTGTTTAATATTGTTTAATTCATAATAAATTCATCCTAATTCAAATTTCAAAATGTGAAACATGTAATCCAACTAAAATTTGATGTTCTTTTCAAATATAAATTTTGTTAATTGTTTTGCACACTTTGAATTGATGAAAACAATAATTGTATGTGTGGCATGTTTAATTACCCAAAATTTTCCAAACTTAATAAATAATTTCTAAACTTGTTTTATTCCTTTTCCTTTGCATCTATCATTGTTATTTGTTGTTATTATGTTATTATCATCATGCATGCATCATGATAACAACTATCACATAATAAATAATTGTAAATCATTTGTTCCACTTGTTTCAATGGATCCTTTTCCATATGCAACCCTTGCATATGGGTCCATTTAATTTGTGCTATCATGTTAGTCAGTTTACTTTGATGCAACTATTAAATTGTCATGCATCATCTTGATTGTGCACAATTCCATGGCAATGATTGTTTACATTCCTGTTTTGTTTGTTTGCTTCTTCTCGAATAGACGACGACGTTGAGACAGACGACCTTTACAGCACCCCTTCTGAGGATCTAGCTCAGTACCCGGCTGTTGAGTTTGCAGGCAAGTTATCACTCACATGAACCATCATGTTCCTTTCAACCCTGGTTACCGATACTTTCCGTTGTCTATATCTTGCTAGCCTTAGTGGTAGTTGTTTCTGTTACGAACCTATCACATGAATCCTTTAACCCTGATATTGCCTCACCACCCCTCCTACAACCCTATTGATTGAGCCAGTGTCTTACTAGCATGCTTAGGTTGTTTTGCTCGAGTCTGTTACCCGTTACTTTTCAGTTACTATATCTTTATTATGTTCTGGGGGCTCGATGTTTAATCAATCAATCAATCATGCTAATGTTATTACTGTTAATAATAATTTGATGATAAGGCACCGGCAGGAGGCCCTGTGTGGTTTTGAGGCCTGCTAGTGTCGACCCTAATAGGAAAAGGGTCTTGTCTACTGATCCATGATGAGCGCACTACCCGCATGTGGGAAGCGAGTATGGGCGCCCCCCTCAATTTGATTCGATTCGCATCTCGTCCAAATCATCTCATTTAGTTCGTGCTTTCTATTTGCCGCATGCATGTTTTTGCGAGCCCAGCGCAGGGTGGAACTTTTGTAGTCGGCATATAGGGGGACACGTTCTTAGAGTGCTATGAGGGTCCATTTTCTTCTGGGCTCGATTAGCCGTGCGCCCAAGGTGCTTTGGGCTTGATGCGGAGAAGAGTTGAGTTGTGTTGAGTGCCCCGCTTGGTGGGAGGCATCCCATCTGGCGGGTTATTCATACGTGTACGGCCAAATTGGTGCAACCCTGCAGGGATAATCTTCTCGAGAAGCCGTGTTTTCCGCGGTTATGGATTACTTGGTGAAAGTACTGGCTAACAAGTACTCAGGACAACTTAAACTAATGATTCACTATTTCACACCCCATGATTAACAATTTGACTAGTAATAGGATTATTGTCACAATACCTTGATTCATCTTAATCCAACTGTGTGAGTTATCCTCGGATTGCTTCTTTGGATAAGGGGCGAGATCCAGGATGGGTTTGTTTGCAGTTATCTTTCAGTTGGTTACAACCCTCGTTCTTATCCCCTCTCTGATAGTTGGAATTGATAGAATCTCTATAGTTGGTTAGCGCAGCCATTTGCAGCATCTTATTTATTCCCTTCTTTTCGTTGAACCCAAGACATCTGTGCTTGTGTTGACGGGCTATACCTTGGTGAATTGTGAGTCTTGCTTGCCAGTACTTGGATGTACTGACCCCGTTGGGGCTGTGGTTTACGCAGACTACGACTACGGCTACGATGACCACCAGGATGGCTACTTCGTGGAGTTTGACGAGACTGCAGACGAGTAGTTAGCTGGACCAGGGCAGGATCCAGAACCTACGTGGATGGGCTTCGTCTTCTTTATTTTCTCCGGCTTCTTAAGCCTGTTGGATTTGTCTGTACCCAGACACCTTTGATTGCTTCCGCTGATGTAATGAATGCTATGTTGGGACATGTGTCCTCTGGATGATTGTAGTTGCTATCTCTGCCTTAGTGAAGGCCATTTGCAACCTTATTTCAATCTTTTGTGTCTTAGAGATAAGTTGTGATCATCATTCGTTCAAAGCTGTTGACGTACCGTGTGTGATTGATATGAAGTACGTCGACAGTAGTGCCTATGACTTCTAGTGGATAGTTTACATCGACGGTGGAATAGCAGGGCTTGTGTTGTCGCGCATAAGCGCAGGCCTACCAGGAAGCTGGGACGTGGGAGCAGTTATGCCCCATAATCCAAGCACCTGCTATCCAGTTCGTACGATGAGTATCCCTTAGAAGCCAGGGTGCGACAAATGGTATCAGAGCCTGTCTGCCTGTAGGATCCCTTTTACTGGTCGCAGTTGAGTCTAGAAACTATTTTGTATCTATATAGGAAAAATGAAACGTGAGAGTAGGAATTCTGCCATTTTTCTTCTTTCCCCACCCACCCACCCTTTTCTGGTAAGGAAGTGCAACGTTTTTTTCTGTTCTCACCTAAACTTTCAAGTTAGGATTTCACGTGTTTTGGGTTCTCTGTAGTACCTCAGGAGTTTTTGGTCTCGAGTTTCCCGATGTTGCTTCAATGTCATGTTCTTTTCAACATCCTTATCGTCCGTTGAACCTTGTTGTTGTTTTCCACTTCAATTCTTCTACCGGAGTCTAATCAAAACCTTCCCCGATCATCTGCAGATGGATCTCAGGTTCTACCCGCAGGTGGTTCGGATGACTCGCTGTGAGAGCACCGCCGGTTATCCGGAGATGCTGAGAGACATGGTTACCTATCTGGGGTTCCATTGGGCACCAGAGTACCAGGTCTACGAGCAGCAGCGAGAGTTTGACCAGACCTGCTACCGGGCTATCGTCTACATTCTGTCGGATGATGGCAGGAGCATTGCCCACCGCTACGAGGCAGTAGGTTCCACAGTGGATATGGCCGTGCAGCAGGCAGCGTACGTGAGTCTCACCGTCCTCCGTGCTGACTACTGGGGGTTTGATGATTCCATCTATCGTCACATCCCCCGTGGTTACATCACGGCAGCGGGAGTTCACTTCACCCTCCACAGCAACCTAGATACCTACGAGTCTGATAGCTCCAGGCTGCACACCACTGCTCAGTTCGTGAGGCACAGTGACGCAGTTGCTTCCACACTTTCTCAGGAGTTAGCCTCAGTCAGGGAGCAGCTCCACCTTGCTCTCACCCGTCTAGCGACGTACACCACAGACTTTGTTCGAGATGAGCGCTTTGCACGTATCGTTCAGACAGCTGGGTTACCGCTGCCAGATGCTGGAGGTTACGAGCCGATCAGAGGCCCACTTCTCGACCTCGGAGCTGGTTACACAGGGATTCCCCGCTATGGAGCACAGGGAGACGACGCTTTCTACTTCACCACACCGAGAGTTGCTCTCAGGGCAGTCCCGCTCTACGTGGATCGTCGTCATACCTACTTCCATGGGATTCCTCCTCACCGTATCTCTCGTCGTACTACTCACCGCCGTCCTGCGTGATGAGCATGGGAGTACCGATGTATCCATTCCTAGCTATGTTTAGTTATCCTTTGTCTTTCGAACCATGTATTGGTCTGTTAGATATTCTGATGTATTTGAACATGTGATGATGTACCTGTTGGTTATCTATTCATGCGTCGAAATAATCTATCTTTCGGTTACCAAGTCTATCCTTTTCTGTTGTTGTGCTAAAATGAATTTCTGTTCAGGATGCCTCCAACCAGGAACAACCCGCCTCCGCCACCACCAATGGGGGAACTGTTAGCTCAGATGACCCAAGTGGTGACACAGATGGCCCAGATCCAAGCTAACCAGCACCACAACCAGAATGCTCCGCGAGTCAGCATCAAGGAGTTTCTGAGCGTGGGGCCGAGGGCTTTCGTGGCAACACGTGAGCCTCTGGATGCTGATGACTGGATCAGGGAGATCAACAGGGCTCTGGAGATAGCTCATGTTGCTGAGGAAGATAAGGTCAAGTATGCCACCTACCTACTGAAGGGTCAGGCAGCTACTTGGTGGGAGAACTACCAGACCATGAGAGCTGGCTTTCCTATCACCTGGGGATGTTTCAAGGATGCCTTCCTGAAGCACCACATCCCGGATGGTCTCATGGAAAGGATGCGTGAGGAATTCTGCTCTCTCAGACAGGGCAAGCTGGACGTCCTCGGCTACCAGAACGAGTTCAATCGTCTCGCTCGGTACGCTGGTGACGAAGTGTCCACTGAAGCCAAGAAGATGGCAAGGTTCCGCCGAGGTTTTAACCCGGAACTGAAGTACGCTCTCACCAACATCAAGTGCAAGGACTTCGTGGAGCTTGTGAACACCGCGCTCAATGAGGAGAATGGGCGCAAAGCGTTCGAAGAGTCCCGCAAGCACTCGCGTGAGGGTGGTTCCTCCTCCAACATGACCACCCCTCCGCAGAAGCGCCGCATCTGGGTGCCAAATGGTGCTGTCACTCGGGCTCCAAATGCCCAAGCTTCTCCAGGCTTTGGTCCCCGCCCACCCAACCCATCTCAGATGCAGGGTCAGAGGATTCCAATGGGGCAGCCAAGGCCAGGTCCTTCTCGTGTCGTCACTTGCTACAAGTGCAAGGATACTGGACACTATGCTGATAAGTGCACTCAGAAGCAGCTACCCCTACCTCCTCGCCCCAACAACAACCAGGCAATGGTTCGTGCTCCCCCGGCTAAAGCCTTCAACTCCAACAACAGGCCTGTCGGGAGGACCGCGAGGGTGAACCATATCAAGGCCGACAAAGCTGAGGAAGCTGCTGACGTCGTTCTCGGTATATTACCCGTAAACTCTATTCCAGCTAAAGTGTTGTTTGATACTGGAGCATCGCATTCGTTTGTGTCAAAGATTTTTGCAAAAGCATACAACCTAGTTCTGGTTCCACTAAGCAATCAAATGACTGTTCACTCTCCGGGACCGCAAATGTTGACATCCAAGATAAGCATGGACAATGAGATCCTAATTGGAGGTCGCGTATTCCTTGCTTCACTCATGTTGCTGGGAAATTCTGACATTGATGTCATTCTGGGTATGGATTGGTTGAAGACCCACAAAGCAAAAATTGACTGTGCTCAAAAGTCAATAACTCTCTCCCACACTTCAGGCCAGATAGTCTATTCTCCATATGGATCAAGTTCTGTTCAGCTGTTCAACCTCGATGCTAAACCCCTTCCTGCAATTGAAAATGTTCCGGTGGTTTGTGAATTCCCTGACGTCTTTCCAGAAGAGTTGCCAGGGATGCCTCCGGATAGAGCAGTTGAGTTCGTGATCGAGCTTGAGCCAGGTACTGCTCCAATCTCTAAGCATCCATACAAGATAGCTCCTCCTGAACTGAAATTGTTGAAGGAGCAAATCGATATGTACATGGAGAAAGGTTACATTCAGCCTAGTTCCTCCGCTTGGGGTTGCCCAACTCTGTTTGTTGCCAAGAAGGATCAAACAAAAAGACTCGTGGTTGACTATCGTCCTCTCAACGAGAAAACCATCAAGAACAAGTATCCAATTCCTCGTATCGATGATCTTTTTGATCAACTTGCTGGAGCCTCAATATTCTCAAAGTTGGACTTGAGGATGGGTTACCATCAGATAGAGATCAGAAAGGAAGATATTCCTAAGACAGCTTTCACCACTCGTTACGGTCTATATGAATACACCGTCATGTCCTTTGGTCTCACCAATGCACCGGCAACGTTCTCAAGACTAATGAATTCTGTCTTCCATGAATACCTCGACAAGTTCGTTGTGGTATATCTTGATGACATTCTAGTCTACTCAAAATCCGAGGAAGAGCATGGAGAACACCTTCGTCTCACTCTCATGAAACTTCGCGAGCATCGTCTATATGCCAAGTTTTCCAAATGTGAGTTCTGGATTCCAGAAGTTGCATATCTTGGTCATATCATCTCTGCCAAAGGCATTGCCATTGATCCTGAAAAGGTTAAGGCAATTGTTGATTGGAAACCCCCTAAGACGGTGAAGCAAGTCAGAAGTTTTCTTGGCTTGGCTAGCTATTGCCGTCGTTTCGTCCAAAACTTCTCCAAGATTGCTAAACCTCTCACTGATCTCACAAAGAAGGACAAAAAGTTCGTTTGGACTCCACAATGTGATGAGAGTTTCAAACTCCTGAAGACTAAACTCACTTCCACCCCAGTTCTGGTTGGCCCAGATACTACCAAACCTTTCCAGATATTTTGTGATGCATCTCTCCAAGGCCTAGGAGCAGTTCTTATGCAAGAACGTCAAGTTGTGGCTTATGCTTCACGTCAGTTGAACCCACATGAGCAAAACTATCCCACTCATGATCTTGAACTTGCAGCAGTTGTGTTTGCTCTCAAGAAATGGAGACAATACTTGTTGGGTAACAAAACTGAAATCTTTTCCGATCATAAGAGTCTGAAATACATCTTCACTCAGCCAGATCTGAACCTCAGGCAAAGGAGATGGATTGAGAAGATTAAAGACTTTGATCTCACCATTTCTTACACTCCAGGCAAGGCTAATGTTATGGCCGATGCTCTCAGTCCCAAATCATATTGCAATAATCTCATGATCATGGAAAGCCAACCTCCACTTCATGAAGAATTCCAGAAGCTGAACCTTGGTCTTGTCCCTGAAGGATACCTTGCTAGCTTGACAGCCAGTCCAACTCTCGAGGACAAGATTCGTTCTGAACAACTTCGTGATAATGAAATCAAGAAGATTGTGGAGCACATCAAAGAGGGCAATGATAAATTCAAGTCCTTCTCAATTGATGACAAGGGAACTGTGTTCTTCGAAGGACGCATTGCAGTTCCTCAGATTCAAAGTCTCAAGGATATCATTCTCAAGGAGGCTCATGAGACTCCTCTATCTATCCACCCTGGAAGTACAAAGATGTACCAGGATCTCAAGACTCTGTATTGGTGGTCTGGCATGAAACGTGAAATTGCTCAATACGTTTCTGAATGCGACGTTTGTCAACGTGTTAAGGCAGTCCAACAGAAAACAGCCGGTCTACTCCAACCTCTAAAAATTCCTGAGTGGAAGTGGGACATGATTGAAATGGACTTCGTTACTGGGTTTCCAAAGTCCAAGAAGGGCAGCGATGCAATCTTCGTTGTTATTGATCGTCTCACTAAGGTTGCTCACTTCTATGCTGTAAAGGAAACTATCTCAGCTAGCCAGTTAGCAGAGCTCTACACAGCAAAGGTTGTTCCTCTTCATGGTGTTCCATTGGAAATAAGCTCAGACCGTGGAAGTATCTTCACTTCTCATTTCTGGAAGAGTTTTCAAGAAGCATTGGGCACTAAACTTCTGTTCAGCACAGCTTATCACCCTCAGTCTCAGGGGCAAGTCGAAAGAGTCAATCAGATTCTCGAGGATATGCTCAGAGCATGTGGTCTCTCCTTTGGCATGAAATGGGAGGATTGCCTTCCATACGCTGAATTCTCCTACAACAACAGCTACCAGGCAAGCCTAGGCATGGCACCTTTTGAGGCACTGTATGGTCGCAGATGCAGGAGTCCAATCAATTGGTCTGGAGCTGGTGAACGTTCACTTTTAGGCCCTGACATTGTTAAGGAAGCCGAGGAGAAAGTTCGTATCATTCGTGACAATCTCAGGATTGCTCAGTCTCGTCAGAAGAGCTATTATGATAGCAAGCAGAGGGATATGATCTATGCACCTGGTGATAAGGCATATCTCCGTGTAACTCCCCTCAGAGGCACTCATCGTTTTGGTGTGAAAGGAAAGCTTGCACCAAGATACATTGGTCCCTTCAACATTCTCTCAAGGTGTGCAGAAAATGCTTATCGTCTTGAACTTCCAGAAAAACTATCTAAAGTGCACGATGTGTTCCACGTGTCACAACTCAAGAAGTGTTTCAAAGATCCAGATCGTGCAGTTGATCATGATTCCATTGAACTGCAAGATGATCTATCTTATGAGGAGCACCCTATTCGTATTCTCGATGAGACCGAGCGTAAGACTCGCAACAAGAGCACCAAGTTCTTGAAAGTGCAATGGTCGCATCATTCCGATAAAGAGGCAACATGGGAGACCGAAGAGGATCTTCGCAAGAAGTATCCGGACCTGTTCATTTCTCAGTAGGGAATCTCGGGGCGCGATTCCTTCAAGGGGGGGCGTTTTGTAACATCCCAAGTATGAAATACCCCTTAGAATGCTTTGTTCCTTGTTTTATTTCAAGCAATGCATCATGTCATCATTTCATTGCATTTGTTTTATTATTGTTTGCATTGTTACTATTTGTTTTGCATCTGTTTTATCTTGTTTTCATAATCAAACTCAAACTATTTCAAATGGTTATTTTCATACTTGATCTGTTAGAACTTTTGGAATAAAAATAACAAATAAAAACAACCATTTTATTCCATATTATTTCACTTATTAAATTGTTGGTTTAATCAAACCATTAATTCAATCAATAATCTCTAAATCATTTCAAATTCAAACCAAGTTTCAAATCAGTACCTTTTGAATCCATGAGGTTCACCACAACATTGTATCCTTTAAATCATTTTAAACCCTAGGGGAAACCCTATTGAAAATACTTTGTTTTCTAATATTAATTAATATTGAAAATTTCATTAATGTGGATTCAAATCCAAACAGCAATGTAAAGGTTTGAATTTTCAAAAATCCTTTTGCCAACTGTTAGCTTTTGAGCTAACATGGTCCCATGAATTTTCTCAAAATTTTTAAAGTCCAAAACCTTATCATTTTCTTCCAAAAACTGTTTCAGCAAAAAAAATAAAACAGAAAAATAGAAAAGAAAAGGAACCGCAGCGCGCGCGCAGCAGATAACGCAGCCCAGCCCGCTAAGCCTACGCGCGCGCACGACCCAGCCCGCTCTACTCCCCCCGTACCGCTTCGCGATTCGTGCCGTCTTCTTTTTGAAGTACGGCAGCCATCGCCGAGCGCCACCGCGGCACCGCGCGCGACTCCGGCGGCCAACCTCGCTCTCCTCGCCTATAAAAGCCCCCTAGGCACCTGGCGCAGCCGCCCTAACCCTAGGTCCTCGCTCTCCGCGCCGCGCCGCCTCTCTCTATCTCTCTGTCGCCAATTTCCACCTTATCTGAATCCAACCACCGGCGGCCACCGTCTGAATATCCACTCGCCGCCGTCGCCATGGCGCTCATCCACCCTACCTAGACCTTGGAATCAGTCTGCCTCTCTCTCCTCTCTCTGCTGGACACCAGATCGTCACGGGTAAGCCCCTAATTCGCCGCCGCGATCCTCGCCCTTTCTCCGGCCACCGTGGCGCCACTTTCTGAACCCGAGGATCTCCTCTTCGTTGCAGAGCCGCACGAAGCTGTCTGCTCACTGGAATCGAGTCGCCATCGTCTCCTCGTCGTTTTGGACACCGGAGCGGCCGCGGGAAGCCACCAGGATCTCGCCGCCGTCCTCTTCCCCTCCGACGTCGCCTCCGTCATCAGGACGTCACCGTCGACCAAATCACGGTGAGCCACCGTCTCACTCACCACCTCTCCCTCTGCTACTCCGCCACGGCACCGTGCGCACATCCGCGTCCAGCACACGCACACACCTCACACGCATCGAGCGCCACCGTGCTGTTCCCCGCCGGCGAGCCTTTCTGTCTGACGGAGTTGCAGTTGCAGCGCGTCAGCAAAGTTCAGATAGCCAACTCTGAAGCTTAGCTTTGCTGCGCATGTGTTACTGACAGAGCGAACGCATCAGCGCAGTGGTTGCGCACACTCTGAATCACCGTGTGGTCGTGGGTTCGAGCCCTGGGTGGCGCGGATTAAATCCACATTTTTGCATCGCTGTCTCACACCCGTGGCCCACCTGTCATGCACTCCTGTGGCCACGCAAGCGTGCGCAGGGCCACGCTGGCCGCAGGCCCACCGTGCAGTGACTGGGGGTGAGACCCAGTGCGGTAACAAAAGTTTAAAAACGAATCTGTTTTAATTCTAGTTTCTTTTAAATAGCAGAATAAACAATAAACTTTAAAAATCAATAACTTTTAAACCATAATTCTAATAAATAAAACTTGTATATGTTTATTGCTCCAAATTTCATAATCTTTCCAATTATTCCATTTGTGTTCTGTTTTGAGTTTTCAAAATACATTTAAAATTCAAATTGGAATAATTCAAATGTAATTTGCAATAATTCATAAATAATTCATACTAATTCCAAATAATGCAAATAAAATATGTTTTTCAAACCATTTTGAACATTCTATTCAAATATAAAATTTGTTTCATTGTTTGAATAATTTAAATTGCCTAAATAATTTAATACTTGTTTAATTCAATTAAATTTGATAAAATCATAACTTGCTTAATATAAAATATTTTTGAACATGCAAATTATGTTTTTAAACCACCAAAGTGTGAACTTTGCAGATGTGAATTTGAGTTTATGGTTTGAACAAATAAAATTCAAATAATATTCAAACTTGTTTTAAATTCAATTAAAACTTGTTTAATATTGTTTAATTCATAATAAATTCATCCTAATTCAAATTTCAAAATGTGAAACATGTAATCCAACTAAAATTTGATGTTCTTTTCAAATATAAATTTTGTTAATTGTTTTGCACAATTTGAATTGATGAAAACAATAATTGTATGTGTGGCATGTTTAATTACCCAAAATTTTCCAAACTTAATAAATAATTTCTAAACTTGTTTTATTCCTTTTCCTTTGCATCTATCATTGTTATTTGTTGTTATTATGTTATTATCATCATGCATGCATCATGATAACAACTATCACATAATAAATAATTGTAAATCATTTGTTCCACTTGTTTCAATGGATCCTTTTCCATATGCAACCCTTGCATATGGGTCCATTTAATTTGTGCTATCATGTTAGTCAGTTTACTTTGATGCAACTATTAAATTGTCATGCATCATCTTGATTGTGCACAATGCCATGGCAATGATTGTTTACATTACTGTTTTGTTTGTTTGCTTCTTCTCGAATAGACGACGACGTTGAGACAGACGACCTTTACAGCACCCCTTTTGAGGATCTAGCTCAGTACCCGGCTGTTGAGTTTGCAGGCAAGTTATCACTCACATGAACCATGGTGTTCCTTTCAACCCTGGTTACCGATACTTTCCGTTGTCTATATCTTGCTAGCCTTAGTGGTAGTTGTTTCTGTTACGAACCTATCACATGAATCCTTTAACCCTGATATTGCCTCACCACCCCTCCTACAACCCTATTGATCGAGCCAGTGTCTTACTAGCATGCTTAGGTTGTTTTGCTCGAGTCTGTTACCCGTTACTTTTCAGTTACTATATCTTTATTATGTTCTGGGGGCTCGATGTTTAATCAATCAATCAATCATGCTAATGTTATTACTGTTAATAATAATTTGATGATAAGGCACCGGCAGGAGGCCCTGTGTGGTTTTGAGGCCTGCTAGTGTCGACCCTAATAGGAAAAGGGTCTTGTCTACTGATCCATGATGAGCGCACTACCCGCATGTGGGAAGCGAGTATGGGCGCCCCCCTCAATTTGATTCGATTTGCATCTCGTCCAAATCATCTCATTTAGTTCGTGCTTTCTATTTGCCGCATGCATGTTTTTGCGAGCCCAGCGCAGGGTGCAACTTTTGTAGTCGGCATATAGGGGGACACGTTCTTAGAGTGCTATGAGGGTCCATTTTCTTCTGGGCTCGATTAGCCGTGCGCCCAAGGTGCTTTGGGCTTGATGCGGAGAAGAGTTGAGTTGTGTTGAGTGTCCCGCTTGGTGGGAGGCATCCCATCTGGCGGGTTACTCATACGTGTACGGCCAAATTGGTGCAACCCTGCAGGGATAATCTTCTCGAGAAGCCGTGTTTTCCGCGGTTATGGATTACTTGGTGAAAGTACTGGCTAACAAGTACTCAGGACAACTTAAACTAATGATTCACTATTTCACACCCCATGATTAACAATTTGACTAGTAATAGGATTATTGTCACAATAACTTGATTCATCTTAATCCAACTGTGTGAGTTATCCTCGGATTGCTTCTTTGGATAAGGGGCGAGATCCAGGATGGGTTTGTTTGCAGTTATCTTTCAGTTGGTTACAACCCTCGTTCTTATCCCCTCTCTGATAGTTGGAATTGATAGAATCTCTGTAGTTGGTTAGCGCAGCCATTTGCAGCATCTTATTTATTCCCTTCTTTCCGTTGAACCCAAGTCATCTGTGCTTGTGTTGACGGGCTATACCTTGGTGAACTGTGAGTCTTGCTTGCCAGTACTTGGATGTACTGACCCCGTTGGGGCTGTGGTTTACGCAGACTACGACTACGGCTACGATGACCACCAGGATGGCTACTTCGTGGAGTTTGACGAGACTGCAGACGAGTAGTTAGCTGGACCAGGGCAGGATCCAGAACCTACGTGGATGGGCTTCGTCTTCTTTATTTTCTCCGGCTTCTTAAGCCTGTTGGATTTGTCTGTACCCAGACACCTTTGATTGCTTCCGCTGATGTAATGAATGCTATGTTGGGACATGTGTCCTCTGGATGATTGTAGTTGCTATCTCTGCCTTAGTGAAGGCCATTTGCAACCTTATTTCAATCTTTTGTGTCTTAGAGATAAGTTGTGATCATCATTCGTTCAAAGCTGTTGACGTACCGTGTGTGATTGATATGAAGTACGTCGACAGTAGTGCCTATGACTTCTAGTGGATAGTTTACATCGACGGTGGAATAGCAGGGCTTGTGTTGTCGCGCATAAGCGCATGCCTACCAGGAAGCTGGGACGTGGGAGCAGTTATGCCCCATAATCCAAGCACCTGCTATCCAGTTCGTACGATGAGTATCCCTTAGAAGCCAGGGTGCGACATATATGGGTTGAAACAAGCACCTCGAGCATGGTATTCTCGCATTAGCTCATAATTAAATGCTCTTGGTTTTGTTCCTTCCAAGGCACACACATCACTATTTTTATTTTCCAAGTCAGGTATCACCATGTTTTTGTTGATCTATGTTGATGACATCATTGTTACAAGTTCTTCAGATGCAACAATCTCGGCTCTTCTTCAGAACTTACGCAATGATTTTGCGTTAAAGGATCTTGGAGACCTTCATTTTTTCTTGGGCCTTGAGGTGCACAAACAAGAAGGTGGCTTGCTTTGAAACCAATAAATATGTCAATGAAATCTTAGCTCGTGTTGGTATGATAGATTGCACTTCATGTCCTACTCCTCTTTCTACTACTGAAACTCTGTCACTTCACACTGGTTCTCTTCTTGGACCCGAGGATACTGTGAGCTACAAAAGTGTTGTTGGTGCTCTTGAGTACTTGACTTTAACTAGACCAGACTTGTCTTTCTCTGCTAATAAGGTCTGCCAATTTATTCATGCGCCCACTACTCTTCATTGGACCGCAGTTAAGAGGACATTAAGATACATCAGTGGTACTCGTACAGTTGGACCGACTTTTCAGAAATCCTCTTCTACATTACTCAGTGCTTTTTCATATGTCGATTGGGCAGGTGATATGGATGATAGAAGGTAAACTGGAGGTTTTGCTATTTTCTTTGGACCTAATCTGGTATCATGGAGTGCTAGAAATCAGCCTACAGTTTCGAGGTCTAGTACAGAAGCTGAATATAAAGCATTAGCAAATGCAACTGCAGAATTGATATGGGTCGAGGCCCTCGTTCGTGAACTTGGTTTTTCTTTGCAAGACAAGCCCTGTTTATGGTGTGACAATCTTGGGGCTACGTTTCTGTCTGCAAATCCAATGATTCGTGCTCGGACTAAACACATTGATATTGAATTCTATTTTGTTCGTGAACGAGTTGCTAATAAACAACTTGATGTTAGGTTTATTTCTAGTAAGGATCAAATAGCTGATGGATTTGCAAAAACCTTATGTACAAAGAAGTTTGAAGAATTCCGCCGTAATCTCAACCTTTGCAAGGTTTAGATTAAAGGGGGGGTGTTAGAGATGTAATATTGATACATATAGGATACGTAGTAGTACTCCGATCCTATACGTATCCTCCTTGTACCGTGCCTTCTATGGGTTTTTCCTAGACTACTTAACATGTAACCGATCGACCCTATGGGGTAACGATCGTTCTCTCCACGTATTCTCCTCTCTACCAAAACTTGACACCTCCGTCTCATATTAAGTCTCACATAAATAGACAAAATTGGATGTATCTAACACTAAAACATGTCTAGATACATCCATTTTATCCACTTTTGTGACACTTAATATGAGACGGAGGGAGTAGATAAACGTAGCAACAATCCACATTCAGGGGAAATTTATTGTTGTAGCACACACCTAAATCCTTCTACCTCGTCAACGCTGCTACTAACTGTGCCAAAATGAAGTACTCCTTGGTTCCAAAAATTTATTTGTTGAGTACTAATTATTTTAAACCTCATCAGTGCTTTCACTAATGGTGCCAAAAATAAGTAAATTTTCAATTCAACAGCAAGTACCAGGTCAACCGCTCCGCAATTTGCAAAGTTATTATTCTTTTAAATTTCATTTGTTTAACTACTCCCTCCGCCTCAAATTAATTGTCACAAAGTTGGACAAAAGTGGATGTATCAAGACATAACTTAGTGTTAGATACATCAATTTTTATCCACCTTTATGACAATTAATTTGAGACGGAGGGAGTATAACACTGAGTATTTCAAAACAAGTTTATTGCTGCAATGTGCTTTGAGTTTTATTTTCCAGGGATAAAATTAATGGGTATATACTAAATCGACACGTGTGACTGTAATTTTAACAGTTAGACAGGTAGCTCGATGATTCTTTGCCATTGGCGAGTACCAAAACGGTCTCTATACCCTAAGCTCCCTCAAGATTGTCTAAATTGATAGTGTTGGGATCAAAACCCTTATATGAGACCCGTTTTCTCAGATATTGCTGTGGAACTGGAAGATATGTCCTATTCAGGTACACTTTGTAGCCCATAAGTCTCATGGGATGTTTAGCATATTGCTCTGACTGATGAAAAACATGTTTCTGTCAATAATAAGGTGAAATGTCGTACATATAGCGGTAGAATATTAAGGTGCATGTGATAACTTCCTCGACATAATCTTTTTATTGTTCAGAACTTTATCATTGCAGTTCATACCTGAAGCATCATACTCCTTCATTACTTGTTCATCAGAGAATCCTTGTTCAACATGGAGTACTTGTACATCATCGATTAGTTGTACATCATAGATTATTTGTTCATCATGGAAAAATTGTTCATCGTTGATTACTTGTTCATCATGGAGTACTTGTTCTTACATTACTTCATCTTCGTCTACGGGTGGCGTACAATTGAGGTCCGGGATTGCCATATTGAGTGTGAAACAAATATTGCAGGGCTGGAGGAGAATCACAGCGAGGTGACAAGGATCATAGCGACATACTTGTCCACATGATCATAGTTGGTGGAGATGGCGTCATGTTCCTGTAGAGGCAGTGACGATCTCCATGTGTGAGGAACACTGATTCTCCCTGGGTGAGTATCTTGATCTGCCAATGATCTCCCTAGACAAGTTACACTGGTACATGTGATCTGCCACTGATCACTTTGTGTTAGGAACACTCATTCTCCCAGGGAGCCCTGTTGTTTCTGATGTACCGGTGCATATCCTTGATGGCGAGTAGCTTGCTTTGCCACTAATCTACCCCAGCCGATCTTCCGCTGATCTTCCTCTATTTTCCTCCAAGGTGCTGGACTGGCGAGGGAGGAGCTAGAGTTGCTCGTGCGGGGGAAGCTAGCGACGATGGGGAAGGATCTGTGCTTTGCTATCGCGGGAGGAAACTGGCGACACGAGGAAGGAGCCACGCGTGGATCAATCCAAGCTCGAAGATCCTGGGCGCAGAGGTGAGATATGGATCGCCGAGAAGATCTAGGTTGGCGCCGTCGACCAGATGCAGGGGTGCCGAGCGGGAGTGCCAGCGATATCTGGTCGACGATTTACAAATGTGTGATATTTCAACCTCCCGGATGCGGAAGGGCATTTCTTGTTATTTGCACGAATAAGTCGGGGCAGACTCGAAAATCGTGATACTTTTGCTAACTGTTGGAAATTGCTTGAACATCTTAGAATTCAGAACAGAGGGAGTATGTTCTAAGTGTTATGAACATAAATATGATCATGTTGATGATCAAGTAGAAGATAACCTTATGAGGAATATAAGGTACACTTCACAATTGTGATAAATGAAGAAACAACTTAGTGTACATTGTTGCACTAATAAAGGGTTTGTTGCATAGTCACATAGTCAATCAACTTAGTTTTAATAAGATGGCATAGTGAGATGGAAGAAATTCCATGGTTCAACTTGGAGGATGAATCCGAAGTTTAACACTATGATAGAATCTATAACAATAGCGGTAAGATATGGACACACTTTGGAAGTGTAAAGATTAAATGTTTTGATCTAAATTCTTCATATAATTGGATATGGTGCTTTACAAAATAAGAAATGAGGTTGTGAAAAACAAACTGTCTTATTAGTGAAAGCACCATGTATTTAAAACCGCAATGATCCTTTGTGATCAATGAGAGAAGAGATTCTCAAGATATGAAAATACATGTATCTGAAGTTTCAGATCCAATGATAGAGTCTACACCACAATCAACACCGTAATGCCATTGGGCGTTGAGCTAAGGAATCATATTATTGTTTCTCGTGCAAGTGGGAGACTGTTCGATGTAGGCCCAAGAGACAATTAAATACATTAGTTTCATGATTAATGTATTATGTTTTTATGCTATAACTGATATGGTCATTGAATATGATATTCAAAGGAAAAAACATATGCACGTGTAGAAATATAAACACACCGTTATAACCCTTTGTGATGTCTCACAGACAAACTCATTAATATTATATGACCACGTTTTTCTAGTCATGGACAATTGCCATGTCTATATTAATGTGAGCACATTGTTGTTTCAACATTGTGGCTGGGTAGACCCAAGTAGTTGAGATACTACAAGATTAGTTTCGCTAAATAGTAACATCACAAGATGGTTATTTTGGTTGCTTCCTTAGACCATGAGAATGTAGAATGATGTTCACCGTAAAGATCATTTTAGTTTAGTCAAGTATCACACCATAAACTGGGTGATCGAAAAGGCTAAGGCTGGATGGTTTTGAAAGTATTCTTAGCATCGCGAGAGAGATACTTTCAGGATCCACTCGGTGAAATAGTATCGTTAAATAAGTCTGCGTAGACAAAGACATAACACTAGTCATGTGGATACTACGACACGGTAACGAGTAAAAGTAATTATACCAGACATCGAGAATAATGTGATATGGTGATTAAAGAGTTTAATCACAGTCTTATCATTCATCTTGGCTCGAGGTATTGATTGGTATCGTGAAGTAATAGGAACTTACTTAACAACCAACATGTTCAGCAGATTTCTTCGTATAACTTGTAGGATTCAATATGGATGTCCATGGTCCCGATGTTGATTATTGATTGGGAAATATGTTTCCAATCATGTCTACTAGTTATCGAACCTGTAGGGGTCACACACTTAAGGCGTCAAAGTCCGTTGTTTGCATTGGTTGGTACATAGGAGAGTAGAATATCATTCGGTTAATTCCGACGTGATAGAATTAATATTCAATAGAGATTAAGGAGGACATGGGATGTCCCGGAATGTTGGAAATATGTTTCTAACATCAATAAGTAATGGTTGATGTTTTTACGATGTCACAAAACAAGTCTGGTGTCAAATCGGAGCCGTTTCAGAGAAGTTACTATGAGAGAGAAATAATTGCACGCTTTACGAACCAAGTGCAGAGGGGCATGAGATGTCCAGGAGATGCTATAATATATTTACAACATTGTTAGATAGAGTCGACTATTTTATCTATAGGGATTACATGGTCCCGGAAGAGTTTTAGAGGACTTTCCATAGGGGGGGGCGAGTGTCGGAGGGGGACATATTTCATCCTATGGGTAAACCCAGCTTTTGGGGGCTACAAGGTGGGGCCCATGACCTCACAATGCGCACCATCTTCCTCTTGGATTTTTCCTTGATTTATTTGATGAATAAATAAGGTGGAAAAGTGGAAAAAAGGGAAAGAGGAGGGGGGATTGGACTCCAACTAGGAGTCAATCCGAGTTCCCCTAGGGTACTTGGTGCGACCAAGTGGGGGAGGGTCCAAACCGACCTTCCCCATTTTTGAAACCCTCCCCTTTGTCCCACTATATAATCTCACCCCATGCGTCATTGTTGGAGCACACAAATGGCTTTCTGGTTTTTCTCCCTCTCTTAGAATTAGAGATCTAATTAGAGTGACTCCAATTGAATTAGAGCCTCTAATTAGAACATTTGTAATTGGTTTAGAGCCTCTAATTAGAACATCTGTAATTGATTAGAGCTTCTCATTAGAGACCCTATAATTTTTTTAATGATTACTGCAGGGGAATCCCCCACAATTATTTATTTAACAAAGCGAAAGGAATGTACAATATTTACAAGTGCTCAAAGCTCATAGAAGACTGCTTAACCAAGAAAGGAAAACAGGGACATAAGCTCTCTTCAACCTATGCTTAAGTAAGGTTGCATCTAAAACAAACCCAGATTTCCAAGCTCTAAAAGAAGGCCTTATGTTCTTGAAGATCCAGCCATTTTTTTCCCAAATGTTCCAGCAGGCTAGAATAACCAATTCTGTGAAACAAGGGCCTAAAAAACTCTTCCTTGAATGCAACAGAGAGGTACTGAGAGTATCTCCCCCAGGAATTTGGAGATAGATCCAAATTCTAGCACTATGGCTTCTTCCAATAGGGAGATGACGATCATCTCTCAGTTAGATCTAGATCTAGTCTCTCTCTCTATATATATATCTTTCTCATGTGTTGGATCTCTCCACCTCAATTGTGAGCATGTGGTGCCTAGTCCTGGACGGCGAAGCACTGCAGGATTTTGACGAACGTATGTGTCCAAGCTCTCTGAGGGGTAACACGTAATACCCTCACTCTCTGGATCCAGAAAGTGGGATATGGAGAATCGGCAACAGTCACGCTAGGTTTAGCTGCGGGACTCTTCATCAGGCATCACCGACATGGTTGTCAACACTCGTTCGACGCTTCATGTCGGTAACATATCATATCTATCCACGCCTCTACCTCGCTAGTAGATCATGTGTGCAACGTAGGTCGGAAAATTTTAAAGTCTCGTACGTACACCAATATGCACATCCTCATAGGGATCATATGTGATGTTAGTTTCTCTCGCTCGGTTGGACCCGGAAAGTTGGACCAGGAATCAGCGACATCATCACCGCTAGGCTTAGCCATGAGGATCTTTATCGGGCTTTATCGACATCTACTTCCACTTCATGGTATTGGTAACGAACAGATCTAATCATGTTACTTGTACTAGCATAGATATATATTCATTGTTGCGTTTTGGCAGAAAAAAATTCCGTTGCCCGACCCAACACTTACACACAAAAAACACGTAATCTCGAATATCAATTACATGATTTAAATTATTGAAAACACATGAAAAAAAAGGACTTCTGAAACAATCAAGCATGGAGCTAACCGTGGTCTTATAGTTAATTGTGTTGCATAGAATGACAATGTGATCTCACTAATGGTGTGGATAAAAAAGATAACATGGAAAATCGGCTGTAAAAAATGATGTTGATAGCTTACATGTATAAAGATATAATATTATTATCAATAAATGCTAGAAGAGATTTACTTTATAGAAGGTATAAGTTCGTTGCCAAATACTACCTCCGCCTTTAATTACAAGATGTTTGATTGGCTAAATTAGCCTACCATAACGGAGTGCGGCGTTTTGTAGCCGAGTTACATATAGCTCTTTATTTCGAACATTTAAAATACAAATTCTAAAGTTCAAAAGAAAATATCCTACAAGTTTACAAAATATTAATCCAAAATACGTAGTATACTGCACTACACAAAAAAGAGAAAATTGTAGACCTTGGATATGAATAGTGCAGTTTTAAATCTTGTCAGAATTTATCTTTTTTGGTAGCTCAAAATACAAAGAATTTCGGATTGAAATTTGCACAAGTGTAGGATACGGTATTGTCTATATCCAGATTTATTTGCGGTATTTTTTGAGACTTTAAAATACTGGTTTGAAAATTTTGAAATGTAGGGCTACATGTTGCCCGAGCTACAAAAGCCTTTTTCGACCATAACGTCCATAATTTGGGACAGAGGAAGTAGGGACAACCATTGCTTCAAGCTGATAAAGCATACACGACTAAAATTTTATAATATGGAAATCTGTGCAACTCTCCTGCGTTTGAAATATTTTTCGCAGTATGGGTTTACATCGAGCAATTTATTCCCAAATTAAAAAATAAGATTACACGAAATGCCTCAGCCTACATTCCATCTCCACCCTAACAATCATCAATAAAGAATATTTCTTTGGGTATATGTATGTCAATCGCCATTGATTTGCCATTTCCAATTCCCTGTGGAATCCGAATCCCTAAATGCCCTAATGCTATGTACAGCAGTTGAGAAGAAAACTATGGACAAAGATACACACACCACAGAAAAGAACTAAAATGAAATTTAATGCTGAACATATAAGACGTCATAGGCACAGTAAAGCTCAACGATATTTTCCAGTAAAACAAGCACCATGGCAGCATGAACCACACTCAACAGAAGGTCAGCCACCAAACCAACATCACAAATGATCATGCCTTCAAGACTCAAGCATCTGGAACCGATAGGAAGTACTGAGACATGAATACTCTGAATCTCAATTTGTACTCCTTTGGTGAGATTACTGTTGGAGATAGATTCTTGGGAACAACAAGCGATGTCTTCACCCAAGACTCCAGTTGTTTGTCCCAGGTATACTGCCTCAAATAATCTATAATACCAAATACAAGCTCCTTCTTCTCTTTGTCGACTCCAACAAACAAGGAGTAATCCATGACATTCATGCGCTGAAAACATAAGGAATACAACTTGTAAGCTTCAGAGCGAACGTAATGGCCGTATACCCTTTTATGAAAAAATAAAATGCATATATAGTCAATAAAAAACTATTTGCAGCAACAAGCATACTTACACATAGAAAAGATGTATCGTTCCAAATAGCACGTTCCATGAGGTTTTTGGTTTTCCCTTCAATGTAGATAGGCATGGTACGCATGTCTTCAATAAAGTTTTGATCCAACAGTACGCTCTCAGGATTTTTCGAATCATTGACATATCGTGAGAAAAGAGCACCCTTCAGGTCATATCTACGTAGTATGTTACGGCCGAATAAAAGATTCTCCATAACCATGAAATTAGTCCTTGTCTCCTTACCATTCCTAATTTCCTTGACCTGCAATAGTTAGGGAGAATTAGAACATGAACATTAGATAGTAAGAGTAATTATCGTACAGAGCTTTGAGGAAGATTAATTCTGGACCTGATATATTCCCAATATTTTGGCAAGGCAAGTAGGGTTACTTGAGACCTGAGATACACCAAAATGCTTGAAGTATTCGAGGCCAAATTTTAAGAATGAGTCAAACTCTGTCTTCTTAATCTCTTTTATAATAAATCTGTCATCCATTGATTTCGCAAAAAAGGCCTTGCTCTTACCACCTTGTGCATTCCATATTTTACACCGGCTTATGGATGAAATATAAGCAAGTTCCGATGGGCAGCAGATCTTCCGAAACTCGTAGAATTGCTTTGCATATATAGAAACAATAGTGTATTTGCTCTTCAAAGCTAGCTTTTCACTATTCAGACAAATTTCAGGATGCATATCTTTTAATGCTGACAGAAATGAATCATAAAATCCAGATGTTGATTCCTCATATGATAATGACAATGCATTGTTCAACATATTATGATCCTTTCCTAAAGACTTATTTGTAAACACAACTGATGCCGGCATAGAGCTACCTCTGGCCAAGTTGCTGGGTGCTACTTTATCAATCTTTTTTTTAGATATAAGTTCATCCTTTTCAAATGCAGCTTCAGAATAAATTCCTTGTTGTTCAGATATAGCTAGTGCATAAGAAATTATGCTAGATACCTCTTCCTCAACAATTGACAAGATATTACCACATGGGCCAACTGTAAAATGCATCAAGTGCATTTGATTCTTGAGCTGTGTCAATGGCGAAGAAGACGGCTTATGTTTGTTGATGAGATGAAACTTATCCAAAGAACCAATTTGTATTTCTTTCTTGTACCCCTTTTCCAAGTGACTAAACTTATTCCAGACCCATTCTCCTATGTCATCACTCGTGAAATCCAACAATTTACGCAATACATGCAAACATTTACTTGGCATGGCAACAGGGTCAATTTCATTGCTTCTGGCTGGTGCAGGGTGTTCATCATTCTCGAGTGGTAAAACACTTTCTTTCTCTAAGCAAATATGGTCAACATTCTGAACAGAGGAGCCAATTTTATGTGACCCATTTTCATCAGCAACACCCGGAGAAGACTCTTGCTCTTTGATTACTGATTGCTCTGTAAGATGATCCTTCTCTGAAATTATGCTGCTACAAGAATTGTCAAAATCGCCAGAAGATTTTATAGTTGCTTCTTGTATTTCCATTCCAATATTCGGGACAGATACTGTGTATCCAGGTACAGAAAAAGATTTAGAACTTCTCAGCTCATTCTCCACTATGCTTTTGTGGATTGAATTGTCTGAAGATGTAGCATTGATTTTACTGTACTGAAGAAGATGATGAAGGCGTATGTCCCAAATATAAAATCCAAGAAGAAGTTGTTGATACAGCCAGTTCAAGCTAAGGATCTCGTGAGCACAAGCCTCAGGTTCAGCAATGTGGTCAAATGAATTCAGAGAAACCTTGCATATATAGGATATGTTAACAACTTGACACATCAAAATAAAAAAAAGTCTCAAACCTCTGGCCAGGAGAGGAACTAGCGGGGGGGGGGGGGGGGGGGGGGTGGTTAGGCTTACCACAAATTCGTCTTTCTCTTGCGCAAGCATACCAGTGACTTCCAAAAATAATCCCTCATATGCTGAACAGTTCCTGCTTTCCCCCATGGCTTCACCAGAGTATCTTGATTTCAAGCCTTGTATTATCTTTTCGATTTCAGAGAAGAGTAGCTTCCATTTAAGAAGGACCTTCAAGAATAGAAGTATGTTAAGATGCAAGAATGGTGGATCTAAAGGAAAATGTATGGCTGCGTCAAATTATTTGTAGACACGCACATTCTTAACTTCAACATCAAGCCACTCTTTTCTGTTTGGGTTATGAAACTGCAAAGCCATTGGCGGCTTCAAAGCAGAATATATTTCAACAGACGAGTATCTGAACATAGCAACTTTAGATCCCAATCTGCATGACATGAGGTGGGTAAGATTTTTTAGTGATATCATGTTGAAAATAAACTTATATATGTAGGAGCATCTTGACGACATTTTACCCAAAGAAACGTAGGCAGTCCCTATGCAGCAAATGCCCACATGTTGATAGCTTCTTAGCAGAAGAATGTGTCGAGAAACTGAGTTCCAGGAACTTCCCAAAGGAGAGATTACGTGCAGAGGAAGATATTATAACCCTCTCTGTGGGCTTACCACCACATCTCAGGCACCTGGTCCACATCCAAATTCTTCCTTGACCCTGACCAGAAAGTGCTTTCTCCATTGGAAGGCTTTTCACAAGAACAGTGAGAGTACCATCATGGTGGGTGTAAGAGTACATATGAGCTTCTGGAGGCTCACGGCATGATAAGCAAATGTGGTTCTGCAAGTAAAGTACTTGTCACTTAAACATAAATAAATCCAATGAATGACTTTTTAGATAAAAATAATAATTAAGATGTATGACCTCACTAAGTAAAGTATCTTGCAGATATATCCCCAGAGATGTGTCAAAATGCCCATAGTAAGTTATCCTGGAAAGATGGCTCTGCTCACAGACTGCTTTATTCCTGATGTGTTGGCTGGACATCGAAATTAGTATGGTCTGAGGATTTAAAGAAGTCCTAGTCTCCACATGAGTGTCATCATCTGAAGTTTCTTCAGAATTTTTACCAGAAGCTTCTTTCTTCTGCATAATTAATTTTTCTGAAGTAGCAGTAAAGGTTGACCCATCACATGAGGTTGAATCAGAAGAGTTGGAACATAACGTGTCACCAATATTTGTCGAGCAATCTAGATCAGGCAGTGATGAATTATACAGAATGCCTTGGCTGTCAGGATCTCTGGAACTCTTAATATCAGAATCATGAAGATGATGCGACTTGGAATTTTTAGTGTTCGATAACTCTTCCTTATTAGCACACTGCTCATCGGAATTGCTAGAAGGAAAAAGTAATTTTGGATCGGTTTTTAAAATGTCCTCTTTCTGTGTGGAATTTTTTTCTGTTATAAATGATCTTTGATCAGCAAAGAATGACGTTTCAAGGATCAAATGGTAAGCTGCAAAGATAGTGAAATGAAGGACTCGCTTAATCTTCTTCAGGATTTCACTTGTTGACCCCTTTAGCAATATCTACAAAACAATTTCAAGCAATCAGAGTTAGCAAAAGAAAAATCATACTAGGTAGGATACTGAACATCAATAGCAATGTTAGCATAACCAAGGTATAACAGTGTGTATGTTGTGCACTTATGCTATATAAAATTCATTAAAGCATAAATAACCCTTCCTTATGCATTCCAACTTATTTTTTGAATTAAATGCATAACAGGTTTGAGTGTACTTAACAGAGCTTTCCGCTCAGTTAAGCCTTCCAAACTTCGAACTCAATAATACATACAAAAGGAGCATAATGGTGTGTTACGAGCAGCAGCATGAGCGGTCATAAAATGGTTTGACTATCATAAACATAACTGAACTCAGCCACACCACAGAAACCAAGCTAAGAATAGGATTATGTACCCTGGCAGCTGTTGTGGCATTAGTAGTCCAGTTCAATTACTAGAGGATTAAATAATTAGGGGATAGGGCAACGTGAGTTAGTTGTGGCAGACTTAAAATAGAGTCTGCCACAACAATCTAATGCCACAACAGGTCTCCCTTGATGCACCAGGTCTCCTGGCAGACTTAAATAATTATTGGAGTCGGTTTGATGCACCAGGTCTCCTGGCGGCTTGTCCTCCTATAAGAGGATGATGTATCCCTGTGTGTTTAGGGCAAGCTATAAACAATCTATGTATCGTCTACCTTGCTATTCCCGATCCCTCTAAATTCTCTAAACCAACGCCCTGCTATCCCATCTAGTCCCCAGCAACGGCACCAAGTCGCAGAGACGAGCTCGCCTTCCTGTGATTCACCCCTACTACATTCGCAGCTCTAAGCGCCTACAACATCTGGTATCAGAGCCGACCACCATGGCTTCCGAAGCGGACAAGGCAAAGCAGACAACCTACACCAATGACGACATCATGGCAGCAATTCTTGAATTGCGCAGTAGCACCGCTGCAATCCAGAACGCCAACAAGGCCATCCAGGAAAGCATCGCCGCCCTCGAGATCCGTGTGAAGGCGCTGGAGCTCAAACCAGGCGACCCGGCAGGCTTGTTCGCATCTCCTAAGGATCTGTCCCCATCTACATCGCAATTTCCATTATCAACATCATCGGCTGCTACAGATCTGGGCACAAACCCTACTGTTGTTGTCTCCACCCCTGCTACAGCCAGCTTTGGGTTGTCAACAGTGTCTCGGGCCCTAGGACAGCAGCGTCCTCTGCCACCATGGTCTCAGATTGTGTCGCCGCAGGTACCACCAGGTGTTCCACACCTCGCTGACACCGCCGGTGTACCAATCTACCACAAGCTGGATTTTCCGACTTATGATGGAAAAGATCCACTCGGGTGGCTGAACAGATGTGAGCAGTTCTTTTGGGGATAGAGCATAGAGGACAGACGAAGCATACAAGGTGTGCCTTGCTGCATACCATATGACCGGAACTGCCCAGATGTGGTACATGCAGCTAGAACGCAACGAAGGCATCCCTTCGTGGCCTCGTTTTAAAGATCGTTGTAATCTTCGATTCGGCCCTCCGATTCGATCCAATTCTCTGGGAGAATTAACAAGGCTTCGGATGACAGGACTGTCGCAGAGTAGCAAGAACAGTTTTTGGCACTTTTGGGTCACATTGATTCCTTGTCCATGGCACAGCAGGTGTCCATCTTCACCTCTGGATTGATCGACCTGTTGAAGATCGATGCGGAGCTGCATAACCCACAAGATTTGGACACAGCAATGAGCCTTGCCCGTGCTCATGAACTGAGGGCTAAAGTCTCAGCTGCTCTCGTCACAGAAGCATCCTCCAGTTTAAAGTCATCCATACCCACAGAACAGTTGCAAGGTATACCCTTGACCGGTTCAGTTCCAGTTGGGGAAGGACAGGCGATTGACAACAGCAGAGTTGGCAGAAAGAAGAGAAAAAGGAGGGGTGAATCACAGGAGGGCAAGTTCGTCCTCTGCGACTTGGTACCGTTGCTGGGGACTAGATGGGATAGCAAGGGGTAGGTTTAGAGAATTTAGAGGGATCGGGAATAGCAAGGTAGAAGATAGATAGATTGTTTATTGCTTGCCCTAAACACACGGGATACATCATTATCTCATCAGATTCGATGTACTTAAAAAATGATGAAGTACTGCAATATTTCCTAACATGCACGAGAACATTTTGTAGTCAAAATAGCATACAATATATAAAGAGAGAAGTATGACTAATCCAATTTAGCAGAAATTCAAACAATACACTAAATGCAGAAATAAGGAAAAATGAGAAGAAAACATACTGTGCATCCCTGAGGTTTTGGTAGACCCTCTAGAAATAAAAATGTTTTGGATGACCTTCTTCCATCTTCTACTGTTAGATTATGCTCCTCAACAAACTTTTCGAAATGGATAGATTCACAGTGCTTAATAGGGTTGGTTTTCGTATCAACATCCTGCAACGAGATAATTGGAGAACCAGTGCAAAGAGCAATTCTGTCCAGCCGATTCATATTCATGTCACTAACCAAGGTAACTCCCTGTTTCTGAACATACTCATTTACATTTCGTGAAACCGCTTTCTCCACTAATATAACATCAGGGTGGCATTTGCCTATCACGTCACTGAGGGTTTTCTCCAACTTCTCGCTTTCCTGGTTAATGGTGACAAACGGAAATGTTGTAAATTTTCTATATCATCAAATATTATCACTGGAACACAAATAAATTTGAGTGCGAGCTCATGCATGCACACCTCTTTCATTGAATTCATTGACGATAGCCCAGTTGAAAAGTTACCAATGGCACCCTGAAGAAGTAACAGTTTAGGATGTTTAATGTCGGCTCTCATCTGCTTATGTGCAGCGCTCTTCTTAAAAACAAGACCGTTAATCACTTCACTATCAAAGAAAGAGAGTGAGTACAAAGAGTTGAGGCATAATAAGGCAATAGACTGAGCAGTACAATGGGGAAGGTTAGCACTTTACCTCTGCTGGCAAGATCCTGAAGCTATGCATTTCACTTTTACATACAACCCTGGATCCATTGCATTTCCCACATTGTCATCGGGCTTGACAAGTAAGGCAGCGTGCCATGATAAAGAAGCAACAATATCAAGCCAGGCATTCTCGATTCCTCCATCAGACAAAGAGAACCCTTCAGCAGCCAAAAAACGACTAACAAGGATCTTGAATTGCCCATTCATAACTTCTGACATTGCTTTCTGCAATTGGTCTTCACGGCTATTCTTGCTTCTCTCCTCGTCAAAGCTAAGATTTAAACTTGCCTTACCCCACTTAGTATCATTGTTGTCACTATCATCGTCCTGATTAGCGAGAGTATCATTATCATCTTCCTTATTTGCTGGCTCTGGTGGTAACCAAATGAGAGGGTCCGCATGAAAACTGGGCGACACTAGTGGATAAAGATAGTCGACTCCACTCTCAAATTCAGCATCTGATTTCAAGCCTGGCTCAGTATTCAATAAATTGTTATAAACTATAGTGTTTTCCTTGGTACTGTCAAGTTGATCCATAAATTGCTCATTCAACGGAATTATTTCACCTCCTGGCATGGGAAGGCTAGTAACCTCTTCAACGTATGTCGTACTGGATTGCTGAACATCGCTATCTTCCAATGATACACCATGTTGCATTCCTGTAAGTTGGTCACTGGACAGAACATCAGGCTCGGAAGATATATCTGCGTCCAAGATAACATTGGAGGCATCAGAATTTTCCTTGGTGGCACCTTGATCAGTGTCCAGTTGCGGTTGACCAGATAAAATTTCTTGGTCTGTGGAAATGGGAATATTAACAACATCATTAAATACAGTAGTATGACTGAGCTGAGTTTCTTCCTCTTTTACTAGATTCCCTTTTCCTTGCTCCATAAATTCATCACTGATAAAGATATCAGGATGAAGCTGACCGGTATCTAGGAGCTCAGTTTCCTCTTCAGAGTCAGTATCCATGCGGTGGTGATCTGAGAGAAATACAAAACATAGATAAAATTAGTCTTAAGAAAGAAAATAACCGTAATGATAGGAGTGGTAGTATTTCAGCTATAAGAGAACAGTGCACAAAAAAACTTACCAAATCTTGAAAAGCAACTAGCAAAGCTGGAGAAAGAACTTTGTCGACTAAAACGAGGAGTGCCGTAAGGAGTTGGACAAGGGCTTGTTTGCATGCTCAGCCGTCCCGTCTCACCATTGACGACTGATAATTTATCACCATGAGCAGAGTTCTCCCAGCAAGAATCACTATCACTACAGGTAGGGACGCTATGGACCTCATCCATGTTTGCCTCTTCTGACTCAACTGCGTGACACATTCTACTCATGACATAGAACTACCAGATTACTGAGAGAAAAACATGATCACCTGAAACAAAATAACCCTGAATCATCTTGACTGCTAATCTCAAAACTGAAGAGACTGCTCATCAAATATTCATGGTCGCGACATAAGAGTTTTACAAAGGTCCAGTTCAGAGCAACAAGAATCTTCAGTAATCTAGTTGAGCATGTCCAGTTGTTAATTATAATTACATGCTGTTAAGTTGAGATGGCGTATGGGCAAATACTACTGTACTACTAGGAAGATGAGCAACTAAACTGAAAGGCTACTTTAACAGGTGTTCACTGAAGGAAACAGATTATGCCAGCAGCAGACGCCTCATAATTAATACAGCAGAGAGCACCAGGTCCACTGGTAGTTCATCCATCATACGTCTCCAAAGTCCAAACGGGTATAATATTCTGAAAGACTGAAACAGGTATTATATTCTTCAGGGGACAAATTTACCGATGAACCATCCGACGATTCGGCCGCTCCCAACACATTACACGCAACTGCACTCACAAAGTAAGCCGGCGGCGGCAGGGACCAGCGCCCGCCGGCTGCGGATGAGGCAGGGGCAGACGATGCCACGGCAGAGCAGGACGAAAGGTGGCAGGTGCCGAGGCGGAGCCCGACGACCGATCAGGCTGCGGGGAACGCAGGGACGGCCGGCGGCGCAAGCCAACATACGGCGGCAAGTCGGGAACAGCGAAAAATATAAACCAAATGCCCCCTCGCGATCGCCGACGTGCTCCTCGCAGAAATCGACAGGCCCGCGATCGCTTCGTGTCGTGAAATAGGCACCCGAAAAAACCCACCCGATCAGCGAAAGCGCAAGGTATCAGAAAGCTTACGTGCGCGCGCGGAGAAGGCATCTCTGGCCGGAAATCCACCCCGCGAATCCGTCAGACACACGCAGACACGCGCACGAAGAAAAAACCCGCAGAACGGCCGCCAACGGGCGAGCGGGCGGAGGGGCGAGTGGTCGGCGGCGGATGGGCCGCCGCGAAATCTCTGAGTGCTCTCGATCTGGGGATGATTATTAGGAATGGTCTGGAAATCGGAACGGGAGGAGGCGATTGGGGAAGGAAACAGGGAAGAGGTCGGATCGGGTGAGCTGTGCCCGTATTTATACACAACGTACAGAGAATACGTCGGAGGTGTTATTGCGCGGGTGACATGGCAGGCGGGCGTCGTCCGAACGGAGTCCGCACGGGGTCGCGAAATGGTCCCGCCCGCGTACGATATGAACTGGATTCGATCGGGTGATGGTAGCGTCGACGGCCCGAGATTGCTTGCGGGCGCACGAAAGAGCGTATTTCGGGGGGCGTATCTTCCTGCCTGCCGCGTGCTCTGCTCCGCTCACCGCCATAAATGTTTTCTGCTAGCCGTGTGATCTGGAGCTCAGGTTTGAATTAGAGGCTACACGGAGCACCGCTCGCTCAAGCTACCGGGTTACACGTTTGGCAGTGGTTTCGTGTACCTTTCATGGATGCCTAATGCGATGCATTATCTGTTTTGATTATTATTATTATTTTGAAAAACTAGACATGCAGATTTAGCTCTTCTATTTGTTTGCAGATTGTGAATTAGTCTCATTGTTTAGCTTTAATAGTCAAAGATTTATATTTTCTAGCCATAGGATGTAGCTATTTCCCTAAGATATGTAATAATTTGTTTTCTTGATTGAGCACTAATTTGTATATATATCCTCGTGTTCAATATTTCATCATTATTGTCGTCGGTGACTAGGTCCAAGAAACCAACAATACATGCTACGCGTTCAATATATCATCATTATTGTCACCAGACACATGTCAAGAAACCGACAATGCTTGCTAAGGTTTTTTAGCGCTAACGTGCAATTGCCAGTGTAGGGGCCTCTAGGGCTCCATCGCCTTGGCTCTTTCGCCTATTTATTCCCCTCCGAAGGAAAACCCTAGACACTTGATAAAAAATCGCCGAAAAGTTCCGCAGCCGTCGTCGTCAACCCTAGATCAGGGGGGTTCTGAAGCTGTCTCCCGGCACCCTGCCGGAGAGGAGATCATCACCGGAGGCCTCTTCATCACCATGCCTGCCTCCGGAGTTATGTGTGAGTAGTTCATCCTTGGACTACGGGTCCATAGCAGTAGCTAGATGGTTGTCTTCTCCTCCTATGCCTCAATGTTTAGATCTCGTGAGCTGTCTATCATGATCGAGATTGTTCTTATGTAATTCTATGTGTTGTGTTTGTTGAGATCCGATGAATATTGAACTTATGCCAAGTTGATTATAGTCTTTATTGCATATGTTATTTGTGATCTTGCATGTATTCCGTTGCTAGTAGTTGCTCTAGTCAAGTAGTTGCTAGTGACTCCAAGAGGGAGTATTTATGCTCGATAGTGGGTTCATGCCTCCTTTTCTCCTGTGCTCGAGGGACAGAAACGTGACGGGGGAGGATGTGATGTTGCCACTAGGGAGAAAACAACGGTGTGAGTGCCCGCGTGCACAATCATTGCTTACATTACACACATTGCTTAATGCGATTATCTGTTGCTTGCAACTTAATACCTAAGTGGGGTCGGATGATAACCTGAGGGTGGATTATTAGTCATAGATGCAGTTGGATTACGGTCTATGTATATTGTTGTAATGCCCGCACTAAATATCATAGTAGTCATCATGTCATGAATGTGCACTACGGTGCAACCTCTATTTGTCAATTGCCTAGCTGTAATTTGTTTATCCAGCATGCTATCTTTTATGGAGAGACACCACTAGTGAACCTATGAACCCCGGTCCATTTTTCTACACTGTTAAACAAACCACTACAATTTCGTGCTTTCTTTACTTACTGCAAGCATACACCATTTTCCATACTATACGTCTAATCTTTGTTTTCAGCAAGACCGGTGAGATTGACAACCTCACTGTACCGTTGGGACAAAGTATTTTGGTTGTGTTGTGTGCAGATTCCGCGTTGTTGCTGACACCGGTGAGCCATCACCACCGTCAGTGGCATCAACCTTCCGAAGATCCTCTTTCTCCTACTGGATTGATAAGCTTGGTTCTTAACTGAGGGAAATTCTTACCGCTGCACTCATCACACCCTCCTCTTGGGGTTCCCAACACACAGGAATTTTTGTAGCAAGGAATTTCTGTCGCCATCTGCCAGCAACAAAGAATTTCTGGCGCCGTTGTCGGGGAACAAAACAAACATACATAAGAAGACTTCCTCCCGCAACGGTCGCCATCACAAGCAGAAGTGGGTTCATGCCTCCTTTGCATATGTTCTCGAGGGATAGAAACGTGACGGATGGAGGATGTGTTGTTGCCATTAGGGAAAAACAACGGTGTTTACCTAGTTTACATTGTTTACATTATACACTTTTCTTACGGCGATAATCTGTTGCTTGCAACTTAATTCCCAACGTTTGTTCGGATGATATTCGGAGGGTGGATTATTACTCATAGATGCAGTTGGATGACGGTCTATGTATCTTGTTGTAATGCCCGCATGAATCACATAGTAATCTTTATGTCTTGCATATGCACTACGCTGCAGCCTTCAAATCTGTCAATTGCCCAGTTGTAATTTGTTCACCACACATGTTATTTATCTTTCACGGAGAGACACCACTAGTGAAATGTGGACCCCGGTCCTTTTTCCTCCTACTGATAAAACACCTACTGCTTTAATACTGCTGCTACTGCTTTCATACTGTTTTCCATGCTATACGTTTAACCTCTTTGTGTTCAGCAAAACCGATGAGATTGACAAGCTCACTGCTTCCTTGGAGCAAAGTGATTTGATTGTGTTGTGTAGGTTCCGCGTTGCCTCTGACCCGGTAGTGCGCCCTTCCATCTCAGCGGCTTCAACCTTATGAAGTTACTCCTTCTCCCTACTAGTCGATTAAACCGTGGTTTCTTACTGAGGGAAAACTGTTGCTGTGCTCATCATACCTTCTTCTTGGGGTCTCCGAACAAGTGCAAGACCTGCACCATCAAGCTATTTTTCTGGCGCCGTTGCCGGAGAGGAAGAGAATTTCTGCAAGGAGAGTCTCCCACTTCCAATCTCTTTTCTTTGTTTTTGTTTTGCTTAGTTTATTTTATTTTGTCTTGTTTGATTCTCTTTATCAAAAACACATAAAAAATAGTTCTTATTCTAGTTGTTATTTTTGCTTTATCATGCTTGCTATCAATGTTTGATGTGTTTGAAAGTAGCTCTTGATGATGGTCCTATGTTACTTAATGTTATAAATTATAATTCTACTGAAAATAGGATTGCTATAATGTGTCCTATACCTTTTATGAGTGATCAATCATCTTGTTTTGCTATTGCTAAAAGTGGGAAGAAAGAGGAGCTGATTTTAAGTTTTGATCCCACTGTTTTTGAGCTTGATATGAATTGTGAGCTTTTAGACCATGAAAAACATGCTTTATGTGATAACTATGTTGTTGAGTTTGTTCATGATGCTACTGAAAATTATTATGAGAGAGGAAAATATGGTTATAGGAATTTTCATGTTACTAAGACACCTCTCATTTTGTTGAAAGTTTGGAAGTTGCTATTGTTCTACCTTCCCATGATCTCTAGTTTGAGCTTCTTTGATTTATTTATTTACAAAATTCCTATGAATAGGAAGTGGGTTAGACTTAAATTTGTTTTATACTTTCTTCATGATGCTATCTTTTGCTTCAATTCATATTTCTTATGTGAGCAAACACTTGATTCCACTTTTCTGAGCCTAGCTAAAAGGCGTTAAAGAAAATCACTTCTTGGGAGTTAACCCATAGTTTTATTTTTGCTTTGTTTTTCTCTTTTCTTTGAGTCAAGGGGTTGTATACTTCTGTAGCAACTCCTTTGTATCTTTATTTTAATATTTTAGTAGTGCCAAGTAAGGATTCTGACGAGAGTTGGAGTTGGTTTTAGGATTTCCGCGCAAAAAAAACAGATTTCTTCTGTTCACCGTAAAAAATCGTATAAATCATAGAAAAAACATAATGACCTGAATTTCTTGTGCTTATTCCTAGGCTCATTCGGCAACTTTTTTATTCTTTAAGTTTTTCAATCTGAGCAACGTAAGTGCCTCGAAAAAAACCGTCTTTACAGACTGTTCTGGTTTTGACAGATTATGCCATTTTTCTTGCATTTACTCTTTTACAATGTCAAGTGGATTTCTTTGCTTCACGAAACATCAGTGGTTGTAGCTAATGTTTAAAAGTATCAATAGAACTTGTGCCATACAGAACCAATGGATTTTTAGTTGTTGTACTAACCCTCTAATGCAAAATACTGTTTGAGTGTGGTGTGGATGAATTTTTGAAGGGTCAAGAGAAGAGGTGATATATGTGATCAAGAAGAGTGCAAGGTCAAAGCTTGGGGATGCCCACGAGAAGTGACCTGATATATAGTTGATGAAGAAGGAGATGCCTTGGGCATCCCCAAGATTAGGTGCTTGAGTCTTATAAAAATATGCTTGGATGAACCACGGGGGCATCCCCAAACTTTGACCTTGCACTCGTCTTGATCACATATATCACCTCTTCTCTTGACACTTGAAATCTTCCTTCACACTACACTCAAACAGTAATTCGCATTAGAGGGTTAGTGCAACAAATAAAAATCCATTGGTTATGTATGGCACAAGTGCTATTGATACTTTTAAACATTAGCTACAGCCATTGATGTTTTGTGAAACAAAGAAATCCAGTTGACATCGCAAAAGAGTAAATGCAAGAAAAATGGCAGAATCTGTCAAAACCAGAACTGTCTGTAAATACGAATTTTTTTGAGGCACTTACATTTCTCAGATCGAAAAACTTAAAGAACAAAAAAGTTGTGGAATTAGCTGAGAAATAAGCACAAAAAATATCAGATCGTTCTGAGCTTCCAAGATTTTACACAATTTTTTACGGTGGAAAGCAGAAATCTGTTTCCTGCGCAGAAATCCGAAAACCAACTCCAACTCTCGTCAGAAACCTTTCTTGGCACTACTAAACCATGAAAAGAAATATATAAAGAAGTTACTACAGAAGTATACAAACCCTTGACTCAAAGAAAACAGATAAAAACAATGCAAAAATAAAACCACCATGGGTTATCTCCCAAGAAGTGCTTTTCTTTAACGTCTTTTAGCTAGGCCCAGAAAAGTGGAATCAAGTATTTTTCAAGTGAAGAAGCATCCAAATTGTAATTTGTTCGAATAACGGAATCAAAAGGCAACTTCATTATTTTTCTAAGAAAGTGTTCCATACCTTTCTTGAGTTGGAACTGAAATTTAATATTCCCTTCTTTCATATCAATAACAGAACCAACAGTTATAAGAAAAGGTCTTCCCAAAACAATTGGACAAGAAGCATTGCATTCAATATTCAAAACAACAAAATCAACGGGGAAAAGAGTATTATTAACCATGATAATAACATCATAAAATTTCCCCAAAGTTTTCTTCCTAACATTATCAATAAGACAAATATCCAAATAACAAGGTTCCAATGGTGGTAAATCAAGAATATCATAAAGTTTCTTGGGCATAACAGAGATACTAGCACCAAGATCACACATAGCATTGCAATAAAAATCATTCACTTTCATTTTAATAATAGGCTTCCAACCATCATCTAGCTTCCTAGGGATAGAGGCTTCACATCTTAATTCATCCTCTCTAATTTTCTTGAGAGCATTTGTAATACGTTTTGTGAAAGCCATACTCATAGCACTAGCATTAGGACAACCAGCAGGCTTTTGTAGGAACTTAATCACTTAATTTATGTTGCAATCATCAAATTTAAGATCATTTTTAGCAAAGGTAATGGGACTATTATCTCCCGTGATTCTAAAAATTTCAGGACTTTCATCAGGAGCATTTTTAGCAGTTTCAGGCAATTTTGCATTTTTAATAGCAGAAGAGGGAGTGTTTACAACACCAATTACTTTACCGTTGATAGTAGAAGGTTTTCTAGCATGAGAAGCTTCAGTTTTACTTGTGGTGGTAATGGTGCAAACATTAGCTATATTATTCTTTCTAGCCATTTCATCTTCTTTTTCCCATCTAGCATGTAGTTCAGCTAACATTCTAACATTATCATCAATTCGAATTTGGATGGAATTTAAAGTTTACTTTCCTTAAAATCATGAGGCATTACCTTTAGTTTCAGAAAATCAACATCAAGAGCAAGGCTATCAACTTTAGAAGCAAGAACATCAATTTTGCCACATTTTTCCTCAACAGATTTATTGAAAGCAGTTTGTGTACTAATAAAATTCTTAAGCATGTTCTCAAGATCAGAGGGTACACTTTTGTTGCTGTTATAGGAGTTACCATAAGCATTGCTATTATTAGGAGGATATGGCCTATAATTATTGCTACCAAAATTATTTCTATACGCATTGTTGTTGAAATTATTATTTTTAATGAAGTTCACATCAACATGCTCTTCTTGAGCAACCAAAGAGGCTAAGGGAACATTGTTTGGATCAATAGGAGCATGGCCATTCACAAGAATAGACATGATAGCATCAAGTCTTTCATTCAAAGAGGAGGTTTCTTCAACAGAATTTACCTTCTTACCAGTTGTAGCTCTCTCAGTGTGCCACTCAGAATAATTTACCATCATATCATCAAGAAGCTTTGTTGCTAACCCCAAGGTCATGGGCATAAAGGTTCCTCCAGCAGCTGAATTCAAAAGGTTCCTTGAAGAAAAATTCAGACCTCCATAAAAAGTTTGGATGATCATCCAAGTAGTCAGTGCATGAGTGGGACAATTCTTTACCAAATATTTCATTCTTTCCCAAGCTTTAGCAACATGCTCATTATCAAGTTGCTTAAAATTCATAATGCTACTTCTCAAAGAAATCATCTTAGCAGGAGGATAATATTTTCCAATGAAAGCATCTTTACACTTAGTCCAAGAATCAATACTATTTCTAGGCAAAGATAACAATCATTCTTTAGCTTCCTCTCAAAGAGAAAGGAAACAATTTCAGTTTAATAATATCCCCATCAACATCTTTATATTTTTGCATCTCACATAGTTCAACAAAATTATTAAGATGGGCAACAACATCATCAGTACTAACACTAGAAAATTTCTCTCTCGTAACAAGGTTTAACAGGGAAGGTTTTATCTCATAAAAATCAGCAGTAGGAGCAGGTGGAGAAATAGGTATGCTAATGAAATAATTTTTATTTGTGCTAGTAAAGTCACACAACTTAGTGTTCTCAGGAGTAGTCATTTTATCAAGACTGAAAACAGGAATAAAACTACAGCTAGTATAAGAACTAATTTTTTGTGTTTTTGATAAAAGAAGCAAACAAGACAAAATAAAATAAACAAGCAAAACTAAAACAAAGTAAAGAGATTGGAAGTGAGAGACTCCCCTTGCAGAAATTCTCTTCCTCCCCGGCAACGGCGCCAGAAAACTTGTTGATGGCATGTAGTTGACGCCCTCGTTGGTAAACCCCAAGAGAAAGGTTGTGAAGAGTGTAGCAGCAAGTTTTCCTCAGAAAAGAAACCAAGGTTGAATCGACCAGTAGGAGGACAAGCAATCTCTGAAGGTTGATGCAGCTGAGATGGCAGGGCGTACTACCGGTTCAGCAATAACGTGGAACCTACACAACACAATCAAATCACTCTGTCCCAATGAAGAAGTGAGGTTGTCAATCTCACCGGTTTTGCTAAACACAAAGAGGTTAAACGTATGGTGTGGAAAACAGTAGGAACAGTATGAAAGCAGTATGAAAGCAGTAGGCGTTTTATCAGTATGAGGAAAAAGGACCGGGGTCCACAGTTCACTAGTGGTGTCTCTCGGTGAAAGATAAATAACATGTGTGGTGAACAAATTACAACTGGGCAATTGACAGAAAATGAAGGTTGCACAATAGTGCATTGATACGTCGAAAACGTATCTCCTTGCCGAACACTTTTCTTATTGTTTTCCTCTAAACTTGTGTGTTTTTTAATACAACTAACACTGACTAACATTGTTTTCAGCAGAATTACTTTGGTGTCTTGTTTTTATGCAGAAAAATCAACTTTCGGGAGCCAGAAGGGGGCCAGGAGAGGAGCCACAGGGTGGCCACACCCCCCTGACGCGGGTCCCACCTGGCCGCGCCAGCATAGGGTGTGGGCCCCCAGAGCCCCCCTCGGACTACCCTTTCGACTACAAGTAGCCTCCAACCCTAAAACCCGAGGGGGTTCGTCATATTCCACAGAAACACAACAGAGTGTCGCTGCCGTCCCGAACCTCGATTCGGGGATCAGAAGTTCCTGTTCTGGCACCCTGCCGGGACGGGGAATTGGAGGAGATCATTGCCATCGTCATCACCAACGCCTCTCCATCGACCATCCATGTGTGAGTAATTCCCCGCTGTAGGTTGAAGGAGATGGTAGGGATTGGATGAGATCGTTCATGTAATACTGTCGTGATTGTTAGGGCATAGTGCCTAGTATCCTCTATTAGTGCTATTGACATTGTTGCAACTTGTTATGCTTAATGCTTGCCACTTTGGGCCTGAGTGCCATGATCTCAGATCTGAACATGTTATTGAATCACGATGATAATTATTGTTTCTTGATCATACCTGCAAGTTGTTTACACATATCGTTGTCCGGAACTCGAGGCCCCGAAGTGACAGAAATTGGGACAACCGGAGGGGATGGCTGTGATGTGAGGATCACATGTGTTCATGGAGTGTTAATGCTTTGCTCCGGTGTTCTATTAAAAGGAACTACTTAATTACCAGTAGTTCCCTTGAAGCCCCGCTAAAAACGGGCTGGTAGGACAAAAGATGTTCTGCAAGTTCTCATTGCGAGCACGTACGACTATTTACGCAACAGATGCCTATGGTTACTTAGTGCCTGGATGCTTTATTGTCGGGGGGCTACCCCCGAGTAGGGGTAAGACTGGTGATGAAACAGAGGTAAAAGTACTACTGGTCGAGTAGGCGGCTACCCGGGTAACTTCTATCCGGTAGTCACTATTCGGTCATAGGCATTGAAGGCCAAGAGAAGATAAGAAGAGAGATTTTGATCGTCCGGGTAGCAATCAAGTGGTCCGAGTAGATGGGCTGCATTCCTACCCGGGCAAGAAGTCAATGGAGCCGTTCTGACAAGATCACGCGTATCCCGCAGCCGTACAGGCGTGCGGTCCAACTTACGGAGCGCGTGATTATCCGCGCTACGGCGTGGCTACAGTGAGGTAGGCGCCTGTCATGACCTGTCACTGACAGGGGGGACAGGACATGTCGGGGGGCCTACTCTGTGTGACTGACAGGATGGACAGGTCCTGTCAGCCGGACGGCGCGGCGACTTCTCGCACCCGCGTCAGCGAGAAGCCGGAAGCGTGCTCTGCGCCACTGTGGAGATGTCACATCATTGTACCTTTTATTCTTTGTTTACTTGGCTGGGCACCAGTATATAAGGTGCCCAACCCCCTCCTGCACGAGGCCAGCTAACCATATAGAGGCCTTCAGGATGCCCTGTTCGCGTCATAGCAGGAATGGCAGGCCGGCTAATCATTCATTGGAGCAGTGCGTGGACTTACAGAGATGGAAGAACGAGGAGATACATAAGGCCCTACGAGGTGCAGGCCGGGGAGGAGGACCGAGTCCGGGTGGCAACCCGGGCAACGGGCCACTCCCCGCTGGCAATGCAGGAGGGGGCAATCCGGGTAATAATCAAGGAGGTGCTGGGGGTTTCCAAGCCAATCCAAAACAGCTAGGACAGGACCACGTTCACACTACCGGGACTTCTAACAAAGATAGAAAGATACTTAAAAGGGTTGTAAACTCGGTTTCTCCAGGTGTTCCGAGATACTTGAGATGGTCAGATCAAGAGGTAACATGGAGCAGAAGGGATCACCCGGAAACAATAGAACATCCGGGTGTGTTAGCTTTGGTGGTTGCACCACAGGTCAATGGTTACGAGCTGAAAAAAGTTTTGATGGATGGTGGAAGCAACATCAATATCTTATATTGGGAAACCTTTCTACGCATGGGGCTCAAGGAGTCTCAGCTACAGAAAAGTTCCACAGTTTTCCATGGAATTGTGCCGGGTCACTCGGCGTGCCCTGAAGGAAAGATAACACTAGAAGTCGCTTTTGCAGAATCCAAGGGCAATTTCTGAGTGGAATGGCTCACATTTGAGGTGGTAAAATTGCGCAGTCCTTATCACGCGCTGTTCGGAAGGCCGGCTTACGCCAAGTTTATGGCCAGGCCGTGCTACGTATACTTGCAGCTAAAGATTCCGGGTCCTAAGAAGACCATCACTATACATGGGAACCGGGTTGTGGCAGCGGAGCGTGACGAAGGAGATGCGGCAATGGCGGAACAGGCTTGCAGGAAGGAAGAGCTCAAGTACTACCGGTCTCAAGTAGACCCGGAAGATAGAACGGCTTTGAAGACGAAAGAGCAAAGTTTAAAGCGGCCCAGGACACCAAGATGGTGGCTTTTGTCGAGGGTGATCCCTCCAAGCAATTTGCCATAGGTTCTAACCTAGACAACAAGCAGGAAGAAGAACTTATAGGGTTTATTCGTGAGAATCAAGACGTTTTCGCTTGGACGCCCAGCGACATGCCGGGTATCCCGACCGAGTTAGCTAAGCACAGTTTGCATGTTGATCCCAGGTCCCGGCCTGTGAAGCAGGGTCTGAGAAAAATGAATGAGGAAAGGAGAAAGGCTATAGGGGCGGAGATAGCTCGGCTCCTTGCAGCCGGCTTTATTATGGAGGTTTTTCACCCGGAATGGTTGGCAAATCCGGTTCTAGTGCTGAAAAGGAACAATGAGTGGAGGATGTGCATAGACTATACAAGTCTCAACAAGCATTGCCCAAAGGATCCATTTGCCCTGCCGAGAATAGACCAGATCATTGATGCAGTGGCAGGTTGTGACTTATTATGTTTCCTGGATGCTTATTCCGGGTATCACCAAATAAAACTCAAAAAGGAGGATTGGGAGAAAACTTCGTTCATAACCCCCTTTGGTGCTTTTTGTTATAAGACCATGACCTTTGGGCTGAAAAACGCTGGCACAACGTATCAGCGATGCATCCAGAAGTGTTTTGAGGATCAAATTGGACGCAACGTTCATGCCTATGTGGATGATGTGGTGATTAAGACAAGGAAAGCTGAAACTTTCATAGATGACCTAAAGGAGACCTTCAAGAACCTGAGGAGATACCAGATGAAGCTTAACCCGACTAAGTGCGTGTTCGGAGTGCCTGCGGGAAAGTTACTCGGCTTCATTGTTTCTGAGAGAGGAATTGAGGCAAACCCGGAAAAAATCAAGGCCATCCAGAGCCTGAAAAAGCCGGAAGGCCTGAAGCACGTTCAGAAGCTCATGGGATGTGTGGCAGCATTAAGCCGGTTCATATCTAGGCTTGGAGAAAAAGCAATACCTCTATACCGACTCTTGAGGAAAACCGACAAATTCGTATGGGACCAAGAGGCGGACGAGGCATTCGAAGCTCTGAAAAAGCAGTTATCCGAGGCACCGATTCTGGCAGCGCCGGGTCCCAAAGAGCCCATGTTATTATACATCGCGGCCGGGCCTCGGGCAGTTAGCGCAGTGGTTGTGGTTGAGCGCAAGGAGGATGGAAAGGATCATCCGGTACAAAGGCCGGTTTACTACGTGAGTGAGGTCTTATCAAAAGCAAAGCAGCGTTACCCGCATTGGCAAAAGCTAGTTTTTGGGGTCTTCATGGCCAGCCGGAAATTGAAACCGTACTTTCAGGAACACCCCATAACGGTGGTTAGATCTATACCCATGGAAGATATTATGAAATTCAGACGCAACAGGCAGAATAGCCAAGTGGGCCATTGAGATGGGAGATTATCACATCAACTACGAGCCTCGGTCTGCAATCAAGTCCCAGGCTTTAGTTGATTTTATCAATGATTGGACTCACACAAGCATGCCCATAATGATGACAAGTTCCGAGGCTTGGGTGATGCACTTTGATGGTTCTAAGAAATACGAGGGATCAGGAGCTGGGGTGGTACTTACATCACCAAAAGGAGATAAGTTGAGTTATGTGTTGCAAATTCACTTTGATTGCTCCAACAATGTGGACGAGTATGAGGCCCTACTACACGGACTGCGAGTAGCAAAGGAGATGAATATCAGGCGAATAAGGTGCTACGGAGACTCGGATCTCGTGGTACAGCAGGTCTCTGGAATCTGGGATAGAAAGGATGCAACAATGGCAGCATATCGCAGAGAGGTAGACAGGGTGGCCGGGTCTTTTTCCGGGTATGAGGTAGAACACATTGACAGGCGAAAGAACGAGGCAGCAGATGCGCTCGCAAGACTCGGTTCGCGTCGCGAGCCGGTTCCGCCTAATGTCTTTCTGGACGAGTTATGGTGGCTCTCTGTCAAAACCGAATCTGAAGAAGATGTGGCTAATCAAGACCCGGATTTGGAGCTTGTGGCTGCTGTACGCGCTATTCCCGAGTGGACGGAGCCGTTTTTGGCCTACCTGTCACGGGGCGAGTTACCATCACAGGAAGTTTTAGCCAGGCAAATCCTGAGACGAGCAAAGGGTTATTGTATCATCAATGGCGAGTTGTATAAGAGAAGTGCTGCAGGAGTCTTTTTGCGCCGTGTAACACCAGAAGAGGGCCGACAGATTTTGAGGGAGATCCATGAAGGTGATTGTGGGCATCATGCCTCCACAAGATCCCTTGTGGCTAAAGCATATCGACACGGTTTCTTCTGGCTCACGGCTTTGGTGGACGCGGAGAGCTTGGTGGCAAGGTGTGATGGATGTCAAAGGTATGCTCGCCAAACCCATGTGCCGGCTATGGAGTTGCGAACAATCCCGCTGACCTGGCCGTTTGCAGTTTGGGGTATGGATATGGTGGGTCCCTTTCACATGTCGCCTTGCAAAAAGACTCATCTTTTGGTGGCCATTGATAAGTTTACTAAGTGGATTGAAGTTATGCCAGTCACCAATTGTGAAGCAGTCACAGCAGTTAAGTTCCTGAAAAGGATCATCTATCGGTTTGGATACCCTCATAGCATAATAACAGACAACGGAACCAACATGTCCTTAGGTGAAATGGAGAAATTTTGTGGAAACAATGGCATCCGCCTTGACGTAGCCTCTGTAGCCCATCCACAAGCTAATGGACAGGTGGAGAGGGAAAATCAGGAGTTGCTTCGTGGGTTGAAACCACGGCTACGAGTCCCGTGCCTCAGAGCTGCTCGAGCATGGGTCGAAGAATTACCATCAGTGGTTTGGGGAATTAACACTACACCTAACAGATCTACCCAGATGACTCCGTTTTTTATGGTTTATGGTGCAGAGGCATTCCTGCCGAGTGATATTATTCATGACTCGCCCCGAGTGGCGGCTTATGTTGAGGTGGAGAACAAGAAGACCCGGCAGGATGCCGTGGACATGTTAGAAGAGCACAGGGAGCAAGCTTTGGAGAGATCGTCTATATACCAACAGGATTTGAGGCGATACCACAGTCGGCGAGTCAAAACCCGGGGTCTTCCAGGAAGGAGACCTGGTATTACGCCTAGTACAGTCAAAGGAAGGAAAGCACAAGTTATCTCCACCATGGGAAGGCCCGTTCGTCATAAGCCGGAATTTGCACAATGGATCATACTACTTAATAGATGCAAGGGAAGAGTCGGATACTGTCAATGACACCACCCATACCACTTCCAGGGTACCTAAGGGGACTGGAGGGTTTACAAGTTGAACTGCACGATGTAACAGGCAGCAGGTTTCAGACGCACTCTTTTCCTATCCAGGGTACCTAAGGGGACTGGAGGGTTTTTAATGAGGCGGCTTGCTGTCCTAACTTTTCTCATATCAATAAAGAGATGGTTAAAACTATGATATTGTTTCTTTTTTCCTGTTTGTTTGTTCTTAATTTTTTCTGTTTTACTTTATTCCATACCAGGTAAGTATTTATTGTTCAGTTATAACGCACTAGGTTTAAATTTTTCATAGATTGCATATATAGGTCTTGGGGGCTGATTGCTTGAATAGCACAGCTATAATCTCAAGACCCGACCACGATGCCATTAAGTTATGAGGACCGATTACTTGCAATAAGTACGGTTACAATCTTATCACTGGACAATAGAGCCAAACTTTCTTGATTTCTCTTGTTTAAGTTTGATGTGACTCGCAATAATGTGGCGTGTCTTGCTAACGTATAATCACAATCAGTCATGATGCCCACTGGGACTTGCCTGACCCTGTTTTTATACAGTTATAGCAGCACTGAATATCCACGCGAAAACCGGCTTAGAACAAAGAGGATCAAAAGGGTCATCCAAACCATAAGCTATGCGGAGTAAAAGGCTACAGCCTGAAACTCACAATGTATTAAGCATAGCTTCAAAATTTATACGGGTAGCTATGTACTTTGGGCCCTGGCAAAAACAGGCAACTTTTTCTTAAAAACTACAAATCCCTAGACTCGGAAATTGGGGACTTGCGGACTTGGGAATTTGAGAAAAGCAACAAACATTTTAGCTATCAAGCTTGAATACCAAAAATCCGAGTCTTGGGGACTTGGGGACTTGAGAAGCAAGAATCCAATCAGTCAAAAATCCTGAGACCCGGAAACCGAGTCTCATAGATGTGGAAAAAGAGGAAAGATCAGAAAAGCGGCAAAAAGCTTAAGACTGGAGAAAAGCATATCGAAGTGGATGGCCAAAAGGGCCATCAAAGCCATTAAAGTTTAAGCGTGTTACAAACCTAGGAAATAGTATCAAAAGTGCACAGGCGCACTATTAAACAAATAATTGTATCAGGCATATTACAACCATGCCTATTGGCCGAATAAGTGTTTGTGAGCGAAAAATCATAAAACTTCACTCGGCATCCATAGCCGAGTCTTCAGCAGCAGTCTTGGTAGCCGGGTCTTCGGTGTTTTCTTCGGTAGCCTTCCCTGCCTCCATATCCGGATCAACCACTATATCAGCGCGAGCTGGAGGAGGGATCACTGGAGTAGATGACGCTGGCACAGAGCCGGCCTCGGCCTTCCTCTTGGCAACTTCCTCCTTCCACCGGGCTAGCATATCGAAGGGAACAGGGAAATCAGAAGGTACCGGCTTATCTTCAGCGTTGTACGGAGGGGTCAGCTTGGTCACGTCAAGTTTATCGGCTATCAAGGTTGCCGAGTGACGTATCTGAGTATGGATAGCCTTGAAGTCCTTTGCCGAGAATCGAGAGCCGTCTGTGTTGAATTCGGGGAACCCATTTACCAGCGTTGCCGGCTAAAGCTTGGGAAAGTAGGCTTTGGCAACGCAAGGCCACGGATCACCCCAACCCGGCACGCCAAACGCTTCTAGTGTTCGATCCAAGCAGGGACCGTTGAGCACGCATCGAGCATGTGGGATACACCGCCATAACCACCAGGCCACCTAATGGCTTCAAGGGTCCACTTGGTCCCCGCAGAAAATTGCCGGATAATGGCCTTCAAGGTCTTCAATTTTTCTATATCATCTTCATCATCAACCTTGTCACCCGGACCTGTAGAATAAGGAGAAAAGAAAAGTGGTAAGGTCCGGGTCATAGACCTTATCAAATGAGAAATCCGAGTCTTAGTCATGAAGTCAAAGTCCCTTTACCAAGTATGGAGATGTATGTATCGGCGATAGAGGTCGATAATTTCTTCAGCAAACCCTCAGCATGGTGGAGCTTTTTCTTGTATTTCTTGCAATCCTTGGAAAGGTCCTTCACCTCGACCTCCAGCTCCTCTCGAAGTTTGGTCTCAACTCGGAGGAGTTCGTTGGTTTTCGCCAACATGTCCTCCGACCGGGTCACATAAGCGTGAAAAATAGATAAGGACATATTAGTCGGTTGTAGCATAATAACCGAGTATGGATGGATATATAGCTATGGAAGTACCGAGTAAACTATGTATAGTTCACCCGGAACTTGGGGACTAGATGAGTATGTAAGAAATATCGGTGAAGATACCTGATGCTCAACAGCTAGGGACTCGAGGATGTCTCTTTCATTGGTCTTCAGGGAGAAAAGTTCATCTAGCATCCCTTCAAAGTCAAGGCCACTCAGATTTGGCCTGGAGGAGCTTGGGTTCTGGTTACCCGGTGGCGGGGTCCTTTCCTTCTTCAGCGAATCGACTCTGGTTGCCTGAGTGTTGGGAGCAGGGGAACCCCTCTGTGTTCCCAAAAACTCGACATCAGCGTCAGCCGACTGATGCGTTGGTAGGGGAAACTCGGCTTCTTGGTCAACAGGGTCTTCCAGCTTTTCTTCTTCTTCACCGCCAGCTGCGGGCTCCACAACCTTCTCCGGGTCTTCCATAGCCGGGTTATCGATGTGCATATCCTCCGGGTCACTAAGTGTGACCTTGGCTCTGAGAAAGAAAAGGAAAAAGTTAGTAAGTAATAGACAGAAGACAAGGGAAATAAAGGTATATTGGCTAATAAGGGTAGCAAGTTACCCGGTATTCACGACGAAGTCGGCTGGGAGATCGTTGCTGGACCCGGAAGATGCTGATAAAGAATCGGAAAGTGAGACCCGGATTTGTCCGGCTAAGGGGTGATTTGGAGATGGAAATTTTCGAGGTATATGGGATTTATAAGTTGGGGGAGTACCGGCTCGGCGAGCGGGTGACATAGGGATACCCGGGTGAAGGGGATCGTCACCCGGAGATGTCCGGGTTGCCCGTCATTTGGCCGGAGTTGATTCCTTCAGAGATGATGAACTGGTTAGATGCTTGTTAAGTTCGCACATATTGGCGTAGGAGTATGGCTTGGAGGTCATAGAAGAATAAGGCACCTTGAAAACAACCCTCCGGGTCCTCCTCTTGGCCCCAACCTCAACCTCCGGCTCAACTTCGCTTTCTTCCGACTGAGTGTCGTCCTTGTCCTCTAGCGCTGGTGAATGAGGAACATTGTCGGAAGGAGGAGAATTTTGGTCCAATAAGCTAACGAAGTAATTATTAAGAAGGGACCCAGAATTACCCTCATCGCCATCAGTCGGCTCCTCCTCCTCCACTTCCTCCTCTGAGTTTTCAGAGGGGGGAGGGGTGACAATCTTCCAGAATGCGTCAGTCTTCTGAGTAAAAAACACAGAGATAAGAGTTAGTATCTATGCATAAGAAATGTCGGTCGGAATAAAGAGTGATAACCGGTTCTTACTGGAGGAGCCGGCTTAGCGCGTGTAAAAGGGGCAAGCCCGGCTATGCTCTTGATAACGTCGACTCTCTCAGCCAAGAAAGTCTTCATGATCTTATTTACATCTACGGCCGGGTAAGTTTTCTCCGATTATCGGAGAGAGTCGGTGACGTGCCCGGAGTAATCGCACATAAGCTTGGGCCGGACGTTGTTTGGCTGGATCCGGCAGCTGACCCAGGTTTTTATCAGGTTAAGCCCAATAAGCCCTTGGGCTGAAAGCACAACGAGTTTGTGGAGAAGAGGCTTGATAGACTGTCTATCAGCCTCGGATGCGAAAGAGTTCAGGTTATCATAGAGAGAAAGTGTATTATCAGAGAAACCCGGCAAAGGCTTTTCGTCGGGTAAAGATGTGTCTCGGCAGTAGAAAAATGTCTTCTGCCAGTGCTTCACATGAGAGTGAAGACTGAGAGTCGGCATCAGAGAGTTTTTACGTCTCTGAATCGAGACCCCCCCCCCCCACACACAAACTAAGAGGGGCCCGTCCGTGCTCTCCCGGCAGGGTTTGCACTGGAATAATTCTAGGAATAAAGCTAAGTTTGGGGGAATGCACAAATAAGCCTCACACAGGACTATAAAATGGCAGATATTTAACATGGAGTTTGGGCCGATATCAAATACCCGGAGTTTGTAGTGGTCTAGCAGATCGCGGAAGAAAGGGTGCCCGGGGGGCGGAAACCCCGGATCACGTGTTCGAGGAAGATGACTACCTCACCCGGGCCTGGTGTAGGCCGGGTCTCCTCACCCGGCGTCCTCCACTGGATGTCCGGCTCAGCGGGCAGGACACCCGACTCGGCCAGCTCGTCAAGCTTGGCCTTGGTGACAGTCGATTTCGCCCAATTGGCGGAAATCGACTGACCCGGCTTTTGCTTCCCGGCCGGGTTTTTTCCCTTCAACTTAGCGCTAGCCTTGGGAGCCATGGAGTGTAGATCTAAATGAAGATAAAGGGAAAGTAAGTGAAGGTCGAGAAATAGAAGAGTGCAACTATTTAACGCGGCAAGAAAAGGAAAGATGAACCGGCTAAGCGTTTGCGAAGGATATGGAAACGAATCTAGCTAAGAACACATGGTGAAAAAATTTGAGATTGGAAATCGCAGGGGTGTGCCTAGCTAATGGAGAAATAAGCGGATGACTATGGAGTGAGATTCAAATCCAAAAATACTAGCACGAGATTGGGGAAAGGGAACTTTAGATCTAGCGCATGGAGAAACTTACCGGAGTGGATCCTTGGTGGAGATGCGCGGCGTCGGAGATCCGGGACGACGACGAGCGCGGCGATGGCGATTCGCTGATAGCGGCGGCCCGTTCCGCGAGATCCGGCGGCGCGGATGGAGGTGTGCTTGCGGGCGTTAACGGCGGCGACCGGCGGCGACCTTGTGGGCATTGATGGCGGCGACCGGCGGCGACCCCGCGGGAGTTGGTGTAGCTCTGGCGCGCGCGGGCTTGGTCTTGAGCTCGTGGGCGCGGAGGCGGAATGAGTGTGAGGAAGGAGAAGGGGGAAATGGCCGTTGAGATTAGGGTTGACCCCTGGGGCCTATTTATAGGTGCGGGGAAAAAGCCCTAGGTTTGGGTGGTAAGTGAAAAAAATTCGGAAGAAAATGATCCGGCCCGGATATTTGGGGATAAGTATCAAAATATCCGTTGCGAGATATCCAGATAGAGATTGAGATAGATTACGGGCGTATTATTCGGATTAGCTGATAGCGCTACGAATGCCGGGTCTTGTCACGTTTCCTCGGAGTGTTGAACCGGGAAATGATGCCCTGGCTCGGGAAAAACCGGGTTATTATATGGACCTCCCAAAGAGCAGGCCTTGCTACGATCAAGGCGCTCTAACCCGGTATATTATGTATTTGAATGTTTATTGTTTTGCAGGGAATAGCATGCGCTTCATGGTTGATCCCGAGAAGCCCAAACTATTCTGGGGACTACTGATGGAGGGATGGTAACCCGGTAGGCTCATGCCCAGGTGAAACCCGGCCCAAAGGAAATCGCACAAGACCCGGCCCAAGGTGGAGGAGTTTCTAGAAGGCCCAAGGGGGAGCGTAGGTCTTGCAACTCGTACCTTGAGGATCACGATTAGGGAATTTGGGTTGTGTGCGGTTTCCGGGTAGGATTCCGGGTATGCCTTGTATAGGAAGCCAGAGAGCCGGGTAATATATAAACCGGCTCCGAGGGCAGAGAGGAAAAGGAGAGTTTTTTTACCCGATAGTTGAGTATCTTTGTAATACGAGAGCTGATAGTGGTAACCCTAGATCGGAGACTCGGCGACATTGCAGCCCGAGCTACGAGATCACCTGATAACATGATTTCCCCTGAGCTAAACCCTCTCCCAAACACCAGAGACGATTTGCCCCAAAGTAAGTTACCCCAGGTAACGTCTGCCGAGATTATCCCACGACAGGATTGACAATCAGGGGTTCCTCCCCTTCATCAGCCTCGGGCTCTTCTGTGGATAGAAAAAGGAAGGATTTAGAACAAGCAAGGAAAAAGAGTCAAAGCATACTGCTAGCGAGCAGAGAGGTGAACACGGTCACCTTCGTCATCTTCGGACCAATCCCGAATAGAGGCATCAACACGGGATTTACCTTCCTGGCCGGCGCGTGGGACGCAGAGGGTGGCTTGGACGTCACACGCCATGGCGTCATCCTCAGTTCTGTCCGCTTCCCAGTTGGCCTCAAAGATGGGCTTACCCTCGTCCTTCTGGCAATTGATGTGCTATTGGTGCAAACATAAAGCATAATGAGTTGAGTTTCGGATAAATGGTTCTACTCGGGATAGCGTGCAAACATAAAGCATATCAAGCTAAGTGTTCCTACTCGAAACAGCGTGCAAACATAAAGCATACAAAGCTAAGGGTTCCTACTCGGCATAGCATGCAAACACAAATCATATAAAGCTAAAAGGAGTTCTATTCAGTATCAATCACAAGTACTGAGGGTGCAGAGAATAGCACTAACCTGGGTAATTTTCTTGGCGCGGCTATACGGCATGAAGCCGTATGCCCAGTTCTCGGTCAGCGTTGTACTCATAATGGACCTGGCCCAGATGGCCACCTCTGCTTTGCTGAGCTCAAAGGTCGTAGTCCGAGTGCAATCCCGCGGGCCTCCCATATAGCACATCTTGTGCGCTCGGGCCTGGAGTGGGAGTACTCGGCGTGAGATCCAGCAGGCGATTGGATCTCCTGCAAGAGCCCTTGTTCCGCCAGCTGCGTCAGGCGCTTCTCTACCTGGACAACATCTGGGACTATGTTCTTCGGGTGGTACCCCCAGTTCTGTCCGGTGGGCAGCGCGTTCACGAATTCGGTAAGCCCAATTCGGTCTTCAACGGGCTTTCCCTTCTCGGGAGCAACGTTCTTCACGTAGAGGAAGCCGCGCTGCCACTTGCGCACGGTATCCAGTCCGAGAACCCGCGGATGGTGCCCAGTCTTGCGTTGCAGCATCATCGCGCTACCCGTCTGGGTCATCACGCGGGGAACGAGAGGGTTGCCTGGATTGGGAACACTCCGCTGGCGGAGAAAGAAATAGCGGGCCCATGTCTAAACTGTCGGGTAGACGCCCAACAAAGCCTCGCAGACGGTGGCGTGGGTGGAAAGCATGACCATGGCATTAGGAGGAATATGGTGGGGTTGAAGGCCAAAATGGCGGAGGAAATCCGAGAAGAACTTCGAGATGGGCAAGCCAAATCCACGTTTGAAGTGTGACAATAAGACAACGTATTCGCCTTCTTGTGGTGCCGGGACGAGCTCGGTGCTTGGAGGGCGACAGATTACGCCGGGGGGGCACTCGGCGGGTGTTCACCAGCCACTGGCAATCAGCGGCGGTGACGTCCGAGCCCTCCCAGACGGCTCGGGCCGGCGCCACCTCCTCCTCGTCCTCGTGCTCGTGCTCGTCCACGGCGACGTGCTCGAGATCCATGGCGGCGAAGTTACAAGTTCTCGTCGAGGTTGAAGGTGATGACGAGGACAGCGGCGCTCGAGATGTGATTCTCTCTCTCTGTCTGGCTCTCGAGGCGTGGAGCGGCGGCGCGTTGCGGTTTGCGGCGGCTCTGTGCTCAACGGCGAGCGCGAGGGCAGAGAGGGAGCATAAGGGGGAAAATGTGAAGGAGAGAGCAATTTGGGCGGCGCGGGGGCATTTATACCTCCGCGAGCTGCGGTTACTACTGATGGATTAATCGTGGCAAAGATCGTGCGACATGGGTTAATGGACCGTTAGAAACGCACACAGCGCATTTCACGCGCGTAACGGGCGCAGTCGATCCCACGACGTGGGTCGTGGGCTTTCGAGTGCTCGCTCGAGGTGACCTAACAGGCTGTGGGCCCTGTGCGCATCGACAGGCGCATGGCCTGCTGCTGCACTAGCACCGAGGCGTCAGGGGCTTACGCGTGTGACACGTGCCCCACGGGGACACGAGAAGGTGGATTTAATCTGGACAGCGCGGGATCGCGTTGAAAATTTCACCAAGGTAATCTACTTGGCCGCATTGTGCTGAGTATGCGTTACTCGGCTCGGAAGGGATTTCTCTAATAAGCATGGTGGGAGAAGTTCGAGTAGGTGTTATGGGTCCGGGTTGAGGTGCAACTCGGCCTCATTCTTTCAAGAATACAAATTTGGTTTAAGCTGGCAGGGCCCTACGAACAAGTTCGCTGGACTCTACCAGCTTCGGGGACTAATGTCGGGGGGCTACCCCCGAGTAGGGGTAAGACTGGTGATGAAACAGAGGTAAAAGTACTGTTGGCCGAGTAGGCAGCTACCCGGGTAACTTCTATCCGGTAGTCACTATTCGGTCATAGGCATTGAAAGCCAAGAGAAGATAAGAAGAGAGATTGCGATCATCCGGGTAGCAATCAAGTGGTCCGAGTAGATGGGCTGCATTCCTACCCGGGCAAGAAGTCAATGGAGCCGTTCTGACAAGATCACGCGTATCCCGCAGCCGTACAGGCGTGCGGTTCAACTTACGGAGCGCGTGATTATCCGCGCTACGGCGTGGCTACAGTGAGGTAGGCGCCTGTCATGTCCTGTCACTCATAGGGGGGACAGGACATGTCGGGGGGCCTACTCTGTGTGACTGACAGGGTGGGCAGGTCCTATCAGCCGGACGGCGCGGCGACTTCTCGCACCCGCGTCAGCGAGAAGCTGGAAGCGTGCTCTGCGCCACTATGGAGATGTCATATCATTGTACCTTTTATTCTTTGTTTACTCGGCTGGGCACCAGTATATAAGGTGCCCAACCCCCTCCTGCGCGAGGGACGTGAGGCGAGAGAGTATTTATTGCACGAGCGAGTCTTAGCTGTAGAGAGAGCATAGGGTGGCTACTCGGTTAAGAGGCAACTTTGTACTGTGGCTACTCGGATATCATACATACATAGCGATAGGAAGGAGTAGGGGTGTTACCTCCACACGAGGGCCCCGAACCTGGGTAGTTCTTGGTGTTTGCAGTGTTTCCTGAGCGCGTCTACTCGACGCGCGATCCCTCCCCGAATACCTACAGCGTCCATCGGCCCCAACACTTTAGCCATCTCATGACATCTGTCTTTACTCATCCACGACATTTATCTTATTTATTTGCAATGCCCTGACATGATCATTATTAGAACTTTCTTATCCATGCAATGCCCGTTCATCCATCCCTATGCCTACATTATTTATCCGTTGTTTACTTCAAACACTACTGTTGCTGCTGTTTTCATTCCACTGATGCTATTATTTCACTACTTCTGCTTCTAGAAAACTCTTACTACTGATAAACCACTGCGAACAAAAGTACTTTCAGGTGCAGGTGAATTGACAACTCACTTGTTAAGGCTCACAAAAATTCTCTGGATCCCCTTGTGTCAAATCAATAAATTTGGGTTTTACTTCCCTCGAAGACCGTTGCGATCCCCTATACTTGTGGGTCATCAAGACTATTTTCTGGCGCCGTTGCCGGGGAGCATAGCTTTATTTGCGAGCTCACCGGAGAGTATTATTATATACTGTCAATCATTCAACATAGGTAAGTCTCGTGATGGAAGAGTTCCTATATTGCCATCCACTACAAGAAGAGGTACAACTCTGAACACCTCTGTTGCTCTTGATTCACCGTCTGTTATGAGTAAGCTGCTTACACCACCACATGCTACACATGCTACTTCTGCTAAATCTGAAAATACTTCTGATACTTTTGATGATGCTTATACTGTGCTTGATGAGAGTGGTTCTCTCGGTCCTTTCCTAGATGCTACTATTGCTAAAGCTAAAAATATTGCAAACACTGAAACTCCTGATAAAAATCCTGTTAATACTGCTTTTTCACCTGAGTTTAGAGAGAATCCTAGTGATGATTTAGATGATGCTTATATTGAACTGAGTGATGATCTTATTGATGAAATACATGCTATGAAGGATAAAGATGCTGCTATACGACTTATGGAAAGTCGTGCTGTTAAATATAAATTATCTCCTGATGCTAAGTTTGCCACTTCTCCTATTAATATTAGGGATAAGGATTATGATTTCTCTCTTCATTTATCTTATATATCTATTGTTGAGAAAGAACCTTTTTGTGGAACTGAAAATGAAAGTGCTATGAAACATATGAATGAGCTCTCCTATTTGAGTAGTTTATTCTCTGATGGTCTTAAGAAACGTAGCTACTTTGTTGCTAAAATACTCCCTTTCTCGTTAAAGGATGAAGCTAAAACTTGGTTTAACAATTTGTCTCCTGGATCTATTGATAGTCCTATTGGTTTGGTTAATGCTTTCTTTCAGAAATATTTTAATGCTAGTGCTCAACATGCTGCTTTACAAAGTATATTTAATTACAAGCAATTGGAAGAAGAGAAATTGCATGTATCTTGGGCAAGGTTCTGTTCTTTAGTTAGGGCTAAACCTTGGCATAAGCTAGAAGATAATAAACTTCTTGATATATTCTATAATGGACTAACTGTTGAATCTAGGACATACCTGGATAGTTGTGCTGGATGTGTTTTCAGGCAAAGAACTCCAGAAGAAGCTCAGGAATTAATGGCTAAAATAAGCCAAAATCATGATGATTGGACTATGGTTGAGCCTAAGCCGACCCCTACTCCAGTACCTACACCAACACCCAAGAAGAGGGGAATGGTAGAATTAAATGATGAGGAGATGAGAGAAGCCAAGAAATCTCTTAAAGAGAGGGGTATTAAATCTGAAGATGTGAAGAATCTTCCACCTATAGAAGAATTATGTAAGCCAATCCCTCACTCGTCACCCATTGAGGTACACTGTCTCCAATATTTTGATAGTAGAGATATTGCTTATAGAAAACCTCCTGATCAATGCTTAGATGAATTTGATAATTATGTCATTAAGCAAGATAATTTTAATATGAGAGTGCAAAATCACCTCATGGAAAACTCTAAAGCTATTAATGATTTGCATGGTATTATAGAAAGAAGCTATAATGATGTTAAAATGCTTGTTAAACATTTTCAAATGGTTCAAACTCAAATTGATCAACTTATTAAAGTGCAAAAAGATTTGCTAGTTAATGCTTCTAAAGAAAAACATGCTTATGAAATAAGAACTAGAAGTGGTATTGCTACACAAGACCCTTTATATCCTAAGGGGCATCCTAAAAGAATTGAACAAGATTCTCAGCAAACTAAAAATGATGTTATTCATGCTAAAAGGAAAAATAAGAAGAAACATAAAACTGTCGTAGAATCCTCTCAACTTGCTAAAGATCCTAATAGTATATCTATCTCTGATGCTGAGACTGAAAGTGGTAATGAAAATAATGATGCTTCTGATAAAGAAGAACCTGTAGCTGAACCTGAAAAGCAAGCTAAAACTGCAAAGTACACTAAGGAAGATTTTATTGCTAATAAACATGGTAATGAAACAGAACCTTGGGTACAAAAACCAATGCCTTTCCCTGGTAAGATACACAAATCTACGGAAGAAGAACACTATAACAAGTTTTTTGAATGAATGAAATCTTTGTTCTTGCAAATTCCTTTAATCGATGCTGTTAAATTGCCTCATTATGCAAAATATATGAAATATATTGTCTCTAACAAAAGGAAGATTCCTAATGAGGAAATCTCCACTATGCTTGCTAATTACTCTTTTAATGGCAAGGTTACTGAGAAGCTTGGAGATCCTGGTATACCTACTATTCCATGTTCTATTAAAAATAATTATGTTAGACCTGCTTTGTGTGATCTGGGAGCTGGAGTTAGTGTTATGCCTTTTACTCTTTATAAAAGACTCCTTCTAGAAAATTGATACCAACTGATATATCTTTGCAAATGGCTGATAAGTCTACTACTATTCCTGTGGGTATATGTGAGAATGTTCATGTTCAAGTTGCTAATAATTGTCTGATATTATCTGACTTTGGTGTGTTGGAAATGCCTGAAGGTGATAATATGTATATTATTCTTGGAAGACCTTTTCTTAATACTACAGGGGCTGTTATTGATTGAAATCAAGGAAAAGTTACTTTTAATGTTAATGATAAAGAGCACACTGTTTTTTTTTCCAAGAAGATTGATAGAAAATATGGTCTAAATTCCATTGAAAATGTTGAGACCATCAAGATTGGAGAATTTTATTGTCCCATTCCAGCACCACCAAAAGAATATCAAATTATTATGATTGGGACTATGCCTATCAAGGTTGAGGTAACATAATTATTTAGTGAGAAACAAAGTTTTGTTTCATATAAAATTATTTTGGTAGCAAGACTTGATCACCCTTGTTAACAAAATGATTTTAAATGAAATGGGCAATGTTTTAACTATGTTTTCACCTTCCCCGTTATGTTTTCACCATGTTTACTTCTGTTATCACATTGTTACTTGAGTACAATCATGTTTTCCACCATCCTTATGCATGTTTTCCTGATGTTTTCACTCTGATTACTGAGGTTATGCATGTTTTCACCACCCATACTTTTGTTTTCACCACTACCACCTTTGTTTTCTTTGGATATTCTTTCATTAGATTGTCTTAGAACCTCTGGAGTTCTGGTTTTGGTTTTGTTTTCCATGTTTTCACTTTCGTTTTCCCGGTTTTTATTAATTATTAAAATTCTGGAAATACCTCAAAAATAAAGTTTCTTGAAAAAATCCAGAAAAATTATAATAATTTTTTACGTAAAAAATGAGGCAGAAAGCCACCTGGGAGACCCCAGGGGGACCCACCAGTCAGGCACATCCCAGGGTGGCGCGGCCAGCTCCCTGGTGGCGCCAACACATGGTGTGGGCCCCCTGGCCCTCCACTTACTCTCTCCACTGCCCAAGTCCTCTCTCTCACCTACCAAACTGAAAACATTTCCTGAAACCCGTGTTCTTGCTGTTCTTCCTCTGGATTTTCGATCTCCTTCTTCAGCCCATCATTTGTGCTGATTTTTGGTGTGTTTGATCTCTGGTATGTAACTCCTCCGATGATCCAAGTAGAATTTTGTTTAGTGAAGTATTTCTTGAGTATTTTGCCACACTAGGTGACATCTTATGTGAGTTTGCATGCTCGATTTGAGTAAAAATAATATAGTTTTGATGTATGTTTAGCTCTCATATAAGTCCCTATAGTAGTTTCCACCTTATAGTTGCTTATAATTAATTTTTATGATGATTGTTGAAAAATTTCAGAGATGGAGCACAATGCTTATCAACTAAACCAGAATGAGTTGGAGGTGCATGAGGTCATGCTCGTGCACCATGAAGAGAGGGTGTTTCCATCAATCTATCCGTGTCGGGAATTTATGCAAGTTACAAGAATTCTGCAGGATTTTAACACTCTAGTGCATAATGTAGGTTTAGAGCGTTTCATTGGGGATGAGCCCATCCAATATGTGAAACTAACTATGTGTGTGGTGCAATATTTTCATTTTAAACGGTCTCCAACTAACCCAATGGTCCACTATAAGATTTATAATAAAGCCGCGAGCCTGCCTTTTAGTATTTTCTGTGCAGCTATTAAGGTACCTGAGTGGGGGTCTTGTGAGAAAATAAGTGGGCAGCCCAAACCACTACTGGATTTATATGGAGAGATTTGCCAAGGCAGAATCTTCACAGGGGATAGTAGTAAAATTCGTGAATTTCAATCCCTGGCATTCGATACTTTGCCTACTTCATTTCTAAATGTGTATTAGCTAGGAAAAATTTCAGCAATTTATCTGTTTATGATTTGGCGTTTATTGCTGCTGCTTTGAGACACGATAGGTCTTATAACTTTGGCGCTTTGATTGCTTACCGTCTCTCACATAACCGTGAGAAGGGCGGAGTTTGTGGAGGTCTTATTGCCTCGCGCTTGTTAGCTTTGCATGGTTTGGAGCCATACCCTCTATGTTTCCAATTTCCTACAGAGAGGCTTAATCTTGTTTCCATGGTTCAACATAAGTTTCTTTCTACCATTCTCACTTACATAATTTATCTTTTGAATTAACTTTCTCCAAACGATCCGGGTGGAGAGTTGTTAAAACTGTTAGAGAAGTACTTTTGCCTGCACCTCTTTTGTTTGATCTTAATAACAGGCAAGGATGGGAGCTTTCTGAGAGTGAGCTGGACACATACCTTGAGCATCACCACCAGCAAGAGGAGGATGCCGACGAGGGGGACGATGGTGATTTCGTCCATCCCTATGACACCACGGGGATTCCATACCAGCACCCCGGTTATGACTATGCGCCAGCTGCATCATCCTCTTCTTATGCGCCCGAGTATGACCACGCGAGGGATGACCCACCGCAGTGGGGATATTTCCCGCGCTTTGATTGATGTCCACTTAGGCCAAAAGCCTAAGCTTGGGGGAGGTACACCAACATCACACTCATTTATATATCATGTTCGGTAGGTTCTTTGTATATCCATGCTTTATTTCTTTCGTTTGTTTTCGTTTCTCTTTATTTATTTCGCTTGTTTTCGTTTCTCTTATTTCTCTTTGTTTTTATTGGTTTTGTTTTCGCTTTCCAAAACACAAAAAGACCAAAAATATTTCTGTTGCTTCTCTCGATTTGTTTCCTTATTTGGTTTGCTTTCTTTTAGTTGTAGTTTAATATTCAAAAACCCAAAAATATTTTGTTTGGTTTATTTTTTTGCTTTCTTTTGATCTTGTTTCATTTCAAAAACCCAAAAATATTTTTTTTGCTTTGTTTGCTTGCTCTCTTCTTGTTCGTGACTTAATTGAAAAACCCAAAAATATTTGTTGTTCTTCTTTGGTTTTCTAAAGTTTGTTGCAGAGTTCAACAGTCGTCCGTGATTCCATTGGAGCTTGGTTTTCATTATATATTATTCGGGCCACAAGTGAAGAGCAATAATGACGATATACGACAATTCAAGTTGTGGTGAGAGGCTGGTATGAACTCTATTTGCTTTCATTTTTGTACATATATCCATCTATGTGAGCATGCTTAGTTTGTTCGTATAAGATATATGTGACTTAATGGCTGCTTAATAGTTCGTGCTCTCTCATGTTTTTTTCTAATTTATTGATAGTAAATAACCTGTCATATAAATATTTGTTTGCATTGTTCTATTCATAGAAGGGTATGATATTGTGGTAGCCTCCTCTGACTGTTTCATTTGAATCGACTTGGCACATGCTCATGTATGCTAAGACTGAAAACAAAAAGTCAATAAGCCTCAATGATTTATTTTGCCTCGGAGTTCTATTATCAATTTTATGCCTCAGTTAGTTTTACTTTGTCGCAAACATGATTATGATAGTTGTTGCTCTCTTGATTGTCGCTCCCTGTCTATTGCTAGCCTTCACCTGTACTGAGTACGAGCTCTACTCGTGCATCCAAATCCCTGAAAACTAAAGTTTGCCAAATGTGTCCACCATACCTACCTATATGTGATATTTAACCGCCACTCCAAGTAAATTGCTCATGTGCTATCTTTAAAACTCGCTAAAAATTAAGCCTGTTTTGTGCCACTGTTTTAGCTCATGAGGACGTAAATAGAGAATCTTTATCTCACTTGCACACCCTGGACTAGTGGCTTCATCCGCTTATCCAAATGATAGAAGAGCTGGTAGCGGGGTGCCCAGCCCCCAAATTAATACACACAAATTCTCTTCACTCTTTTTCCCCCTGATTTATCAGTCAAAGCATAATTGTGTAAACAAAAGATTGTCGCTCCCTGTCTATTGCTAGCCTTCACCTGTACTGAGTATGATCTCTACTCGTGCATCCAAATCCCTGAAAACCAAAGTTTGCCAAATGTGTCCACCATACCTACCTATATGTGATATTTAACCGCCACTCAAAGTAAATTGCTCATGTGCTATCTTTAAAACTCGCTAAAAATTATTCCTGTTTTGTGCCACTGTTTTAGCTCATGAGGACGTAAATAGAGAATCTTTATCTCACTTGCACACCCTGGACTAGTGGCTTCATCCGCTTATCCAAATGATAGAAGAGCTGGTAGCGGGGTGCCCAGCCCCCAAATTAATACACACAAATTCTCTTCACTCTTTTCCCCCCTGATTTATCAGTAAAAGCATAATTGTGTAAACAAAAGAGAAAGATGGATGACCTTTCTACCCAGATGCGTCCTTCACATGGGATCCGCTCTTGTGAATCCAGCTCACTTGTCACGTACTATATTGTATGTTTACCATTCGTTGACATAGGCATACACCTCTCTCAAAATGTTTTCAATACCTCTGTTCAATAAAATAAAAAGCTCTAGCACATGAGTGATCCATGCTTCCCTCTACGAAGGGTCTTTCTTTTACTTTTATGTTGAGTCTCCGCCTTATTCTTTGAGCACTTTCTTGAGAGCATATTTATCATTCTTAGTGTAATGTGTTTGTCCCAAAGCACGGTTGATTGTGGTATATTCTTGATACTTGCATCTTTGATATCTTTACTTCTAGTCTTCCATTGAACTTCAGAGGTGCCCTGGCATTTATGTTTTGCCCCAAACTTAAGAGCAAGCGAGATACCACTTTATCAGATCCTATTATGAATATTTCAATCTTACAAATAGTTATGCTTCATGTTGTTTATTATTAATATGTTGTTATCTCTTCATGGTTTGCATAGCTATTAAGTGACATTATCTTTCATGTATCTTATCATGAGCATAACTAAGTATCTGATCATATAGTGAGTATATTTACATCATATGAAACAAATGTGTTCGTAAAAGTCTTTTATCGCACTCAGTTGTCACTGAATTGCTTGAGGACAAGCAATAAGCTAAGCTTGGGGGGAGTTGATACGTCGAAAACGTATCTCCTTTTCCGAACACTTTTCTTATTGTTTTCCTCTAAACTTGTGTGTTTTGAATATAACTAACACGGACTAACGCTATTTTCAGCAGAATTACTTTGGTGTCTTGTTTTTATGCAGAAAAATCAACTTTCGGGAAAATGCCCAGAAAAGAGTCCATTGATGTTTTCACCCCGGAAGACCCCGGGAGCCAGAAGGGGGCCAGGAGAGGAGCCACAGGGTGGCCACACCCCCCTGGCGTGGGTCCCCCTGGCCACGCCAGCATAGGGTGTGGGCCCCCTAGAGCCCTCCTCGGACTCCCCTTTCGACTACAAGTAGCCTCCAACCCTAAAACCGACGGGGTTCGTCATATTCGACAGAAACACAACTGAGCGCCGCGGCCATCCCAAACCTCGATTCGGGGATCAGAAGTTCCTGTTCTGGCACCCTGCCAGGACGGGGAATTGGAGGAGATCATCGCCATCGTCATCTCCAACGCCTCTCCATCGACCATCCATGTTTCCCCCATCCATGTGTGAGTAATTCCCCGTTGTAGGCTGAAGGGGATGGTAGAGATTGGATGAGATCGTTCATGTAATAATGTCGTGATTGTTAGGGCATAGTGCCTAGTATCCTCTATTAGTGCAATTGACATTGTTGCAACTTGTTATGCTTAATGCTTGCCACTTTGGGCCCGAGTGCCATGATCTCAGATCTGAACATGTTATTGAATCATGATGATAATTATTGTTTCATGATCATACCTGCAAGTTGTGTACACATATCGTTGTCCGAAACCCGAGGCCCCGAAGTGACAGAAATTGGGACAACCGGAGGGGATGGCTGCGATGTGAGGATCACATGTTTTCACGGAGTGTTAATGCTTTGCTCCGGTGTTCTATTAAAAGGAATACCTTAATTACCAGTAGTTCCCTTGAGGCCCCGCTGAAAACGGGCTGGTAGGACAAAAGATGTTGTGCAAGTTCTCATTGCGAGCACGTACGACTATTTACGGAACACATGCCTATGGTTACTTAGTGCTTGGATGCTTTATCTTATTTATCTGCAATGCCCCTGACATGATCATTATTAGAACTTTCTTATCCATGCAACGCCCGTTTATCCATCCCTATGCCTACAGTATTTAATCCGATGTTTACTTCAAACACTACTGTTGCTGCTGTTTTCATTCCGCTGCTGCTATTATTTCACTACCGTTGCTTCTATAAAACTGTTACTACTGATAAACCACTGCGAACAAAAGTACTTTCAGATGCAGGTGAATTGACAACTCACTTGTTAAGGCTCACAAATATTCTTTGGCTACCCTTGTGTCGAATCAATAAATTTGGGTTTTACTTCTCTCGAAGACTGTTGCGATCCCCTATACTTGTGGGTCATCATGCATATGCAAGACATAAAGATTACTATGTGATTCATGCGGGCATTACAACAAGATACATAGACCGTTATCCAACTGCATATATGACTAATAATCCTTCTCCGAATATCATCCGAACAAACGTTGGGTATTAAGTTGCAAGCAATAGATAATCGCAGTAAGAAAAGTGTGTAATGTAAACAATAACATCATCCTTAGACAAAGCATTGTTGTTTTCTCCCTAATGGCAACAACACATCCTCCATCCGTCACGTTTCTGTCAGTCGAGCACAGATGCAAAGGAGGCATGAACCCACTATCGAGCATAAATACTCCCTCTTGGAGTTACTAGCATCTACTTGGCCAGAGCATCTACTAATAACGGAGAGCATGCAAGATCATAAATAACATAAGAATGAAGATAACATGATAGATTGATAATCAAAAGACATAGCATTCAACATTCATCAGATCCCAGCAAACACAACATGTAGCATTACATAAAGATGATCTTGATCATGATAGGCAGCTCACAAGATCTAAACATGAGGTACAAAGTGGAGAGAACAACCATCTGGCTACTGCTATGGACCTGTAGTCTAGGGATGAACTACTCACGCATCACTTCGGAGGAGGGCATGGTGGTGTAGACCCCTCCGGTGATGATTTCCCCCTCCGGCAGGGTGCCGGGGAGAGCTCCAGAACCCTCCCGATTTTGGGATGATGGTGACGGTGGCCTCGGGTGTTTCTCGGGCAAAAGTGATATATCCCTAGGGTTTTTGCCTTGGGGGGAATAAATAGACGAAAGGGCAGAGGCGGTGGAGGCTGAGGGGCCCCACACCACCCCCTGGCTTGGCCAAGGGGGGAGCCACCCTATGGTGTGAGCCCCCTGAGGCCCCCCTTCGGGTCTCTTCGGGACTCCGTAGAACCTCCAGGATTTCTAAGACTTCCGGATTTCGAATTTTCCAATTCCGAGAATATTTCCAGAACAACTTTTCTAAAACTAAAAACAGCAGAAAACAGGGAACTGGCTCTGTGGCATATTGTCAATAGGTTAGTCCGGAAAATTGTTAAAAATGACATAAAGTGTATAGCAAACATGTGGGAAACAGTAAGAAAACAACATGGAACATCAGAAATTAAGGATATGTTTGTGAAGTATCACCGCTCCACCCCATCCCCTGGTTGCTATGGGCCTCCCCCGACACCGCCTCTTCGCCTATAAATTGCCTTCTGCCCAAAAACCATAGGGGACGGATAATTTTTCAAGAAACAGATCCATAGGTGTCGTCACCTCGAAAGTATAATCGAGGGATTCTGGTGTCATGTTCCAGTGCCCTATAAGAGGGGGAAACGTCACCGAAGACTTCTTCATCACCATGTATGTCTCCCCGATGATGTGTGAGTAGTTCATCTTTGGACTACGGGTCCATAGCAGTAGCTAGATGGTGATATCTTCTCCTTTTTATATCATGCCACGGTCTTGTGAGCTGTCTAAACATGATCAAGATTGCTCTTACATAATTGCTACATATTGTATTTTGTTGGGATCCGATGAATTATGATCAATTTGTTCATGTCTTTTATTTGAGATCCACTTATATCTTGTTAGTGTTTTAATGTGTTCTTGCACACTCTTCATTGTATATGGATACTCTGGCCAACTTATTGTATGCATCTCCAATAGGAAGTTTTATGCTAGATAGTGGGTTTATGCCTCCTTGTTGCCTGGGTTCGAGTGACAGAAACGTGCATGGGAAAGGACGTGTTCTTGCCACTAAGGGAAAAACATCGATGTTCACATTTACGTGATAATAATTATTGCTTACATTATGTATTAATCTTAATGCAATTGTCTCTTGCTTACAATTTAATACCAGAGAGATTTGCTGGATAGATTTCTTTAGGTGGGCTATTAGATATAGATGCATGGCTAGATAGCATTCTATATGTCTTGACGTAATGCCTACATGATTAAAGCCTGTGAACTATATCTTGTCATAATAGTATTGGTATGCCCTCATGATTTGTCAATTTCCTAGTTGTAATTTGTTTATCCAACATGTATATTGTTTTACGGAGATACACCACTAGTAAAATAATAGCCCCCGATCCATTCTTTTACATTGATTACAACCTGGCTTACGTACTTTTTATCATCACTTACCCGTTGTTCGTTTTACTTTTCATCTCAAAACACACCATACGTTTAATATTTTTTTTCAGCAAGATGGGAAGTTTGACAACCTTTCTAGAAAGTTGGGGACGAGAGGGAGTTTGTGTTTTGCATGTAGGTTCACACTCTATGCACCGCGAGCATCTAGTTGATCGTCTTTGAAATTCTACAGCATTGACAACCTTAGTTTCCAACTGAGAGAAATTTGCTACTACGCTACATCATACCTTCTGCTTGGGGATCCCCAACGGGTGTGTAATCACGCCGGCAATCAATGGTGTGAGAGTGATTAATTTTATTGGAATATTTCTGATATATGTTGTGGTTTTAGTAATTCTTATGAATTATAATAACCGATTTTCTAACCACAATAGAACAGTAACACATGTTATGTGATTATGATGAGTCTTTTCGTGTTGGCAACAAATTTACAATGTTTATAAAATTTCTTTTTTGCGAGAAAGACCTGATTTATTATAAAATTCCATTGGAAGTACAAAGCATTCAAACATAACAATAATTATGGCGAGTTTCTTGGACCACATAACGACCAAAACCGACGGCAGAGCGAGCCATTGACCTGCCATAATTGGGCTGGCTTTGTTGATGTCAACCACTAAGTCTCCACTCACGTGCATGTAAGTACTAGCGCCCTGATACGTTGCAAGCGTATCTATAATTTTTTATGCTCCAAGCTTGTTTTCTGTCCAATGCATTTATATTTTCCACATGTTTTCCTTCATTTTACGGATATTTTCATACACTAACCTATAAACAAGATGCCCCAGGCCAGTTGCTATTTTCTACTGTTTTTCTATTTCAGAAAAGTCCTTAAAGAACTATTCTCGGAAAGGGCTGAAATTTCACGGAGATCGTTTTTTACCCAGAACAAAGACGGAGTCCAAAGAAGAGCCAAAGGGGAGCCAGGTGGCCCCCAGGGGGTGCCAGGAGCGGTCCCACCCTAGGCCACGCCTGGTGGGCCCCTAGGCGCCCTGGTCACCGCCTCTCGTCGCCTTTTCGCCTATAAGATGCCCTCAACCCTAATTTTATCGGGGACGGAGTTATTTTCTATGAAACATACATAAAGGCGTCGTCATCTCGAATAGGGCTTCTGCGGCCCTGTTTCGGCACCATGCCGAAGGGTGGAATCTCAACCGGAGGCCTCTTCATCGCCATGATTGCCTCCAAGATGATGCGTGAGTACTTCATCTTGGGACTACGGGTCCATAGCAGTAGCTAGTTGGTAGTTATCTCCATTATGCCTCCATGTTTAGAGTCTTGTGAGCTTTCTCACATGATCGGGACCACCGTTATGTAATTGTGCATGTTGTGTCTGCTGGGATCCGATGAACCATGAGATTATGATTATTTTGTTCATGTCAATCTGAGATGCTTCAATTATATTTTTAAAGAGTTTTAATGTTGTCTTGTAATGATCTCCGGTGTTTATGATTAGCTTGTCCACGTAGTTGTTTTCGCCTCCAAGAGAGCGTTTATATGCTAGATAGTGGGTTTATGTCTCCCTTACATCTGCGCTCAAGTGACAGAAACGTGACGGATGGGGGATATGCTATTTCCACTAGGGAGAAAACAGCGGTGCTCTTGTCTATGGACGAGAACCATTGCTTACATTGCGTACTTTACTTAATGCAATTTTCTGTTGCACACAAAGCAATCACTTCGTTGCTGCAACTTAATACCAGATAGATTTGCTGAATAGCTTTCTTGAGATGGACTTTTAGATATGGATGCATGCTGGATAGCGGTCCATATGCCTTGACGTAATGCCTACAATATTAGAACTCGTGAACTATATCTCGTCATAATAGTATTGTTATACGTTCATGATTTTTCAATTGCCAAACTGTAATTTGTTCACCCAACATGTTTGTTTTCTTTGAAGAGACACCACTAGTGAAACTATGGCCCCCGGTTCTATTTTTCTCATTATTGCAACCTTCTTTCAAGCATTTTCATTATTGTTTTCTTACTGTACCGTTTTTACTTTTATTACTTTTTATAACTCTATACTTTTAATTCTCTAGTTTTCAGCAAGACGAGAAGTCTGACAACCTTCTCGGAAAGTTGGGGACAAGAGAGAGTTTAAGTGTTGTGTGGAGGTTTCACGCTTGTTGACGCGCCAGACAATAAGAAACCTTCTCCAAGTTTTTGAAGTCCTACTGGCCGATAAACCCTGGTTTCACAATTGGAGAAAATTTCCGCTAGACTACATGATAACTTCCTCTTGGGTAACCCAACGAACGTGTGATCACGTACGAGAGCATCACGCCCAAAGCCAAAATCGTTGGATCAATCTGAATATTTTAACACCAAACACGTCGAAAAAACAAGATCCACCACTTCAAGGGAGTAGAGACGAGCTCCACCCTCGTCGACAACATTGGCGTTTTCGAAATAAGAAAAAAAAGTGCATTACACACTTGTAGCTTCTACTCTATTTTGTGAATACCCTACAAAACAATGTAATTTCATACAAAAAGAAACGCAATATTTTTTTAAACGGGGGCAAAAACTTTGCCCCAATCGATTAATTAAGGAGTTTTACAAGTAATTAAAGTGTGATTACAATATATTGACTACTCTCCCGCAATAATTTTCCTCAACCGCTTCGCATCCGCGGTGACCCAAAGGCGCGCCTCCCTCTTAATGTTCTCAAAAGCAAAGTAGGCGGCATATACTTGTTGCGGAAGATACGGGCGTTGCGCTCATTCCATATCTCCCAAGAGATTAGCAATGGAAGGGACGCTAACGCCTTCTGGTTTTTTGTGGAGTTGCGCGACATCTTGTGCCACCACTCCTTGAGAGTGAGGGTTGGCCAAACTTGAAAATCAAATCATGGAAGCCCCACCCAATTATTAACTAGACCACATATCCGCAATGTGTAGCGGCAATTGACGAAGAGAAAATTGTGGTTTGTGTCCCCTTTGCACGAGGGCTCCGGAGTTTCGTTGTGAAATGAAATTTATAGTGCTCTGTGAAAGAAAAGACAAATCAGTAGCCAAATAGGATTCTAAAAATAATATTTCAGAGCATTTTTTTCACAAAGCTTCACACATGTCATTGTCAACACGAAATTTGGCACGTGTTTAGAACAATTATATATATTCATCACTATTTTTCGATTTAAAAAAAATATTTTTTTGAACAGTAGCACGCACGTTCCCAGTTAAAATACAGAGACATATACTCGTATTTCATAGAGCCCGCTGCTGGGCCTACACAAGCCTAGCCAGTCGGCATCAGCTGTCACACATTTATCAACCAGCAGCACAAGAACGCGGCGCTGCTTTCCACCGAGACGCGGCACGCTGTCTCGACGCGGGCTCGGCGCGTACGATACGACGACGGTGGCAAGCCTCAGAGGGATTGGGATCGGCGCGCCACCGCCGGGACGGACGCGTCACCCACTCTTCGGGGCGGCCGGCCAGCACGAGTCCAGACTACAAAAGCTAGGCAAAACATTAATTCTCCCAGCTAGGCCCACGAAACAGAGCTTAACTAGCGTGGCTTGTCTGGTGGGTTAATGTACTACTACTAAACTATCCGGCTGCCATGTGACGTGAGATCTATACTTTCCATGTCTTACGCACACTCATTTGGAATCCTAGGACTACGTCCTAGAATAACGGATGCATCTCCAACGAACACCACCCTGGCCTGGGTATTCTATATCGTCCGTTGATTTATTTGCCGCGTGTGACGGTGTCGATTGCGATATTCGTCGGGTTTAGGAAGCAAGACTTTGCGCTTAACTCATCCAGAAAAAGTTTGCACTTAACTTGTTCGTTCCGCCCTCTTGTACGAGATCGCGTCGAGAGACGCTGGCAAACTACTTTGGAGGTCCGTAAAGCTGCAGATCAGCGATGGAGCCGCATCGAGCTCGAGTGAAGAGGTGATCTGTCTACTCTCTCTTGGTGGTCGCTTCGGTGGTGCCGAAGGAGAGGGACAGGCGATGGTTTTTTCACAGGATTTTCCTATCGTTTCAGTACTGTAATGTCAGTGTTTACGTGTCTTGTAACCGGATTTTTATCTTATGAATGACAACGTATTACCTTGTAAAGACGTGGAGTCATCAAGAAGTCATACGTGAAATGAATCCAGAGGAGAGAGGGGGCTAAGAGCAACTCTAGCGGAGCCGTAAAATCCTCGAAAAAAAACCGCCGCATACGGGCCGTGAGCGAAATATTTAGCAATAGTAGAACCCGTAAAATGTGCGGGTCCATAAAATTTTCTTGGGGCGACCAAGAATTTCCCGTTCCAATCCTTGAATCCCAGGGTTTCGATGCAGATCTGAGGGTGCCCTCCATCGCGAAGAAAGGATTGACGGGACAGAAATTTTAGCTCCTGCTACTAGCCGTCGCTGCCCCCGCTCCGACCTTCGTCTCCTGCTCCGGCCGTTCTCGCTCCTAGCGCCGTCATGACATCTGAGCAGTCCTCCCTCGTCAGCGTACGCGTGTGCGCAGATCCAGAATCCGATCCCGCGGGTCGTTCAGATCTGACGGAGGCCGCCGCGGCAGCGACTACGCCCGCTCCCGCTCCGGTGAAGCGCATGCGGCTGGGCACCGGGCAAGCTGCTAAAGCCGCCGATGCTGCTGCCTTTGAAGGAAGAGTCGGTTTGCTGTCCACGACAGCCATACCAGGGGCGGCGAAACCACCGAAGCCGCAACCAAAGAAGAAGAAATCGCCGACCCCTGCCGCCGTTCCAACGCCGATGCAGAGGTACGGATTCTCTCCTCCTCGAATTCGATTTGTATACAATTCTGTAGCTTGGCCGATTATTGTACCGATTCTGTAGCTTGGTCGGGATGAGGCCCCTACGACCGCGTACATGGACATGCTGAACAAGGTCAGCGTCAACATCGATGAACCCCCCCTTGGTGCTTTTAGCTACAACGAGGCCGAGGAAGGGATTGACGGTGCCGGCGATGAGGATGAGGACGACCTCGAGGAGATCAGCGGGCCGGTGTTCACCGCGAGCAAACGGCCGAGGGCGATGAATTACACACAGCTCGAAGGCGAGATCCTCATCAAAGCTTGGGAGGTCGTTTCTCTCGATGCCACTACCTGCACGGATCAAACCGGCAAGCGGTACTGGCAAAGCGTCGAGGATCAGTTCTTCTAGATGATGCCTCGATTTGACCAGAACGGCAAAGTGGTGACACAAACCCCACACACGTATCAACCACTGCAAGGTCGTTGGGATACGATCAAACTGATAGTGACCCGGTTCTGTAGATGCTTGGAGCAAGTTCGCAATGCACCTCCAGGTGGAACAAATGAGTGCGATATGTGAGTTCGCACGAGTCGACATTTCTAGTTTTCTTTATCGTTGCTGTTACGCTGACACGTTCCTTGTTTATTGAGGAACGGATTGCAAAAGAGCGGTACAAAGACATGCCATCTTCGAAGGGCAAGCCATTTCTACTCGATCATTGTTGGACTTTGCTCGAACGGAGTGAGAGATGGAAGGTGAGGGAGATGGTGAGGGGTGAAGTGAACTTGATCGACGACGAGGATGATGAAGGGGGAAGAAACTATGTGAAAGTGCATTCATTTTCCCGGTGTTTTGTGTGTTAGTTAACACTAATAAGTACATTATTTATCGAGGTGTTTAGTGTGCAGGTGTTATACTTAACATCGACATCGATCACCGAAAAGATCGGTGAAGATTGGGCTAAGTGATTTGGGACAGTGAGCAACCGGATTATTATAACCAGATTATTAAGGGAAATCGGATATTCCGGTTAGGATGGTTTGGGTCCAGTTTGGGACAGAGATGAACCGGAATTTTGGTACCAGATTATTCAAACTATACCGGATATTCCGGTTGTGGAGTTTCTGCTCGAAAATCGGCTAAGGACTGGAGTTGAAACTCACATATGTGAACCGGATTATTCCGGAGGAGCCGGAATATCTGGTTCAGTTGTCTGCGCAGGATAGAAGCCAACCGGATTATTGGTACCGGATTACTCAGAGGCAACCGGATAATCCAGTTTTAGTCAACGAAATCGAGCAGATCTGGATATTCCGGTGCCTGTTTTCCAGCCAAACGGCTAGATTTGAGGAGGGGGTATAAATACCCCTCCTCTTCCACCTTGAGCTCTAGTTCTTCCCATTGGCATTCAATAGCATTTAAGGGCTCACCAAATCCGCAATAACTCCCAATCCCTCCCACCAAACTCAAAGATCTTTGGAGGACTGAAGGAGAAGGCCCCGATCTATATCTTCACCAAGTCGTTCTTCATTTCCCCCTCTCTAGCTCGTGGGATCTAGCCTAGGGTTTCCTCTTGTGGAGAACCTAGGCTTCTTGCTACTCTTGGTGATTCAAGATTGTTGGGAGCCCCCAATTTGGTTGTGGGTGTGTGCCCCAAGTTGTTTGTAAAGGATTTGATTCCCGCCTCAAAGGGGATCAATAGTGGAAGGTGGACTAGGCCTTTGTGGCGGGGTTCATCGGAGAATAGGGTGAGGCCTTTGTGGCGTTGAGTAGGCCTTCGTGGCGAGCTCACACCCCTCCGATGAGACGTACTCCCTTAACAAGGAGGAACTCGGGATTACATCGTGTCTCCGTGTGCTTCATATCGGTTACCTCGTTCCCTTCTCCCTTTACTTGCACTTGTATTGTATTTGTAGTTATCCTTGTCATATAGGTAAATTCACCGTAGTTACATCATCCAGAGAATTTACCTTTGTGTCAAGCCTAATTGTGAAAGAAAAATTAAAATTGGTCGTAGCACCTATTCACCCCCACTCTAGGTGCCCATACTATACTTTCAGTATGTATCAGAGCCTCGGCTCTTCTATCAGGCTTAACCGCCTAAGAGTCTAAGTATGGTTGATGAGACGGAGACCGCCGGTTCCGAGGCGCCGGTCTCTATGAATGATCTCAATGAGTTGAAAAAATCATTGACCTCATCCATGGAGACCAAAATCGATGAGTTGCGTCAAGTCTTGATGCAACTTTTGAAAGCCAAAGGACCGGAGGTCACCGGCTCATCTCCTCCGGACGCAAATCCGGAGGGCGCTAAGAAAGGGGATGATGGTGATCCATCTAAAAATGCTTTCGCCGAAAACTCCACCGATAAGGGTACGGAAGGAGAGGAAGAATATCACTCCGTCAAAGGACGTTATTCGCCCGATCCTCCCGTCCCATATCCTCATATAATTCCTAGGGGAGATCCACCTAAAATTGATGCTTTTTCTTTTCGTGAATGGCAATATTACATGGAGACTCGCTTGAACTCTTCTTGTATAGAACTTTGGAGGGTCACTTGTGATGGATACAAGCCTCATGACCCCAAGAACTTGACAAGAAGAGAAGTTGTAGATTGTCAACTCAACTACACCGCCTTGTCAATTCTTCAACAAGCCATGGGTCCTAACCACATGCCGCATCTTCAACAATATTCCACCGCCAAGGAAACATCGGACGCCATTGTCGTCATGTTTGTGGGCAATGAGAGCATGCAAAGGAATAGGAATGATACCTTGATCCATTAGGGCGAAGGGTTCTATATGCATGTTGGAGAGAGCCATGAAGACATGTACCGAAGGCTCAAGACCCTTGCCACCGCTTTCTCCAAAGTTGGTGTCAAGTACATTGATGATGCTTGGATCAAAAGGAAGTACATGATTGCTCTCATGCCATTTGAGCCCGCGGACTTGAAGAGCATTCAAGAAAGACATGACTTTTCATATTTGACATCAACCCAAGTTATGCAAGAGATGTGCTCCTTTCAAGTGCAAACCAAGAATGCTCTTGACAACCGTACTAGGGCCATAGGAATGCACAAAGGGTCATCGGTTGCTTTGAAGGTCAAGGTAGTGTCAAGAGAGGTTGAGTATGAATAAGAGGGCCATGAGGACTTGGCTCCATTGAAGGATCAAGAATATGATCCCATGCTCAAGGATATCATTGCTCTCACCGTACAGAAGTTTTGGAGGAATCCTCCCAAGGCCAAGGCATATGTTGAGGAGAAGACCAAGTCTCGCTATGGAAATAATGGGACTCAAAGAGTAAGGTCTTGCTTCAATTTTTAAGATAAGCACCATTTCATTGCGGAGTGTCCCTGTGAAAATAGAGAACTCCATGGTGGCAATCTCATTCGCAATGACAAGTCCAAGGTTGACTACAAGAAACCTCACTTCAAGAAGAAACCATTCAACAAGAAGTCTCCCACAAAGTTTGTTCTTGCGACTCAAGAGGAATATGATTTTGGAAGTGATGAAGAAGAAGAAACCACAAGTGAAGTGGTTGCTCTTGCTATTGCTTCTACTCCATCATCTTCATCTCTATTTGAATCCCCCAATGAGAATCATCCTCACCCAAATGCCAAGTGCTTCATGGCTAAGGCCTCGGAGGTATCACCTTCTCCCAACTCTAAGACTCCAAGTGAACTAGAAAATGATGTTAGACCTAGAGTAGAAGATGAAATGCTCTCTTTGGAACGTTTTATGTCTAACATACAAGGGGAGACCAAGAAGTACTTCGATCATCTCATGAGCCAATTGGGAGAGGCCCATGAAGCTCTTGAGAAGAAAGGTGAAATTGAGAGAACCGATGCGGATGAGATAGCATCCCTCTCTATGACTCTTGAAGAAGAGCATGATGGGAGAGTTTCTCTTGAGGAGGAACTTGAATCTATTGAAGAGTCACATAATGAACTTGTTTCTAATATCACTAAGGAACATGACCTTGCAATTGCTAAATATAAAAAGGCTAAAAAGGATAAGGTTGAGTTTGGTGTTGGTCATGGTAAACTAACCGAGGAGTTTGGAAAACTAACCAAGGCTCACAAAGCTTTGGAGAGTCAACATTCTTCCCTCAAAGAGTTGCATGAACAACTTCAAACTCAACTTAATCAACTTAACAACCCTAGCATCTCTACTTCTTCTTGTGATCATGCAAATATTATTGAGGAAAATTCTAGGTTGAAGGATGAGCTAGCAAGGCTCAAGGGCAAAGGCCCTCAAGTTGAGAAGGTTATGGACTCTACCCCACAAGTGGTTACCCCTAGCCCTCATGTGGTTGTTTCTAGACCACAATTGAGAGCTCCAAGGCCACAAGTGGGCAAGCAAGGTCTTGGCTATGTTGCCAAGAAGAAGAACAAGAAGAAGAAGAGTAAAAGGAAGGCCAACAATGGTGCCTCGGGTGGTATTGTCATTAGGGATAACACTACTCGTAGCACACCCGCACAAGCGAGCAATGTTGCTTCAAGTAGCGGTATCATGAGGGACAACACTACTCGTAGAATTTCCGCAGGAACTAACAATCCACACCATTTCTTATATGTTGATTATTATGGTGTTGTGCAAGCTAAATATGTTGGTCCTTTTGAGGGTTACATTGACTATACCATTTGGGTTCCAAAGAACCTTGTTGCTAACATGAAGGGACCCTCCTCGGGTCCTAACTCTAGTCAATGATCTCTTGTAGGACTATGCTTCCGGTGGGTCTAAATGGATAATTTATAGTGGATGCACTAGTCATATGACCGGAAGCAAAGAACTTGTGACAGAGTTGCACCCAAATGACATTCAAGCAACCGTCAGCTATGGAGACAAGTCCAAGTCTAAGGTATCGGGGCTTGGCAAGGTTGTGATTGCTCCTGATATCACTATCGTGGACGCCATGCTTGTTGAATCCCTTGCTTACAATTTACTTTCAGTTCGTTCAATAGGGAAGATTGGTTTCTCCGTCTTCTTTGATCCTGATATTGTGGTCCTTTTGAGGAGCAAGACTCTTGACGTCGCATACGTGGGACATGTTGAAAATAAGTTGTTCGTGGTGCACTTTTCGAAGTCTACCAACTCTCAATCAAAGTGTCTTTTCAGAAAGGCGGACGTGGGATGGTTGTGGCATCGCCGCTTGTCCCATGTCAACATGAGAACTTTTCAAAGTCTTCACAAAGGTGGCCTTATTGTAGGACTAAAAGAAAATGTTTCCTTTTCCAAAGATCGCGTTTGTAGGTCGTGTGTTGAAGGAAAGATGCATGATATCTCGCACAAGGACAAGGCTATTATTTCATCAAAGAGGATCTTGGAGCTTCTCCATGTTGATCTCTTTGGTGCCATGCCCGAGGCAAGTCTTGGTGGAAACAAGTATTTCTTGGTGATTGTCGATGATTATTCAAGATACACTTGGGTTTATTTCTTCAAGTAGAAGAGTGAGACTCAACAAACCATCTTCGACTTCTCCAACCAAGTGCAATGTTAACACAATGCGAAAATTATGGCTATTAGGAGTGATAATGGTTCGGAGTTCAAGAACTAAACTTTGAATGAATTCCTTAGTAATGAGGGAATACGTCATCAATACTCCGCTACTTACACTCCTCAACAAAATGGTGTTGCCGAAAGGAAGAATCGCACTCTCTTGGATATGGCAAAGACCATGTTGGCGGAGTATTATTCTCCCCAATATTTATGGGCCGAGGCCATATCCACTGCATTCCACTCCTCCAACCACCTCTACATCCGCAAGGGCTTGGAAACGACTCCATATGAGATCCTCACCGGCAACAAGCCCAACGTCTCCTACTTCCGTGTATTCGGTTGTAAGTGCTTTTATTTGATCAAGGGTGTTAGGTTGTCTAAATTTCAATCCAAAACTATTGAGGGTATATTTGTTGGTTACGGTGCCGAATCCCACACTTATAGAGTCTTTGACAAAGCCTCACGGATTGTCATAGAATCTTGTAGTGTGGTTTTCGAGGAAAATGATGGCTCCCAAGTGGCGCAGTTTCATGTTTCTAATGTAGATGTTGAAATGCCTCAAGAAGCCAAAGGAAGGATGGGTGTGTGATTTTTTCGCCCCATTGAGGGACACCTTATGGCAACTCGAGAAGGACTATGATCTACTCAAGTGGATCCCTCCGCTACAATAGAAGAACAAGCCAAGGAGCCAAGTGATGCACCTACCCAAGAACATGTTGAAGAACCTCCTCTTATTCACGAAGTTACTACGCAAGATGCAACCAATCCTATCATTCATGCTAGTCAAGGTCAAGGCCAAGATCAGCCATCCACATCCTCCTCTCCTCAAGTTGAAGCTAGTGTTGAAGAAGTTGTTGATGATGATGATGATTGTCAGATATATACCGATTAGGGGTATATCCGGCATTGTCCTAAGAGCCGGATTACCAGGTTGGCCTATTGGTAATGGATCATAGTCCATTAGGCGGCCCAATAAACTGATGCGCAGAAGCTGGATTCTAGAAGAACCCGGACCACGGCCCAAAGTGGTGCAGCTTGGAGTAAGAGACGGATTCCTTCCTTTCCAAGTTAAGATACTTTCCGTAGTCTTCAAGGTTTCCTTTCTGTAAGCCCTAACCCGGCTATCTATATAAAGTCGGGTGGGAGAGACGAAACAGACAGACAATTAGCTAGAAGCCAACTCGCCGAGAAGTTGATCCTCGTCGAGTTAGCGAAACCCTACTCCCATTGTACTTTGTATACTTCAGGCTTCAGCCCTGATTTAGTGAGATTGCAGGAGTAGGAACGCCGCCAAGTTGTGACGTACCGAACCTGGGTAAATTTGGTGTTCCTGGTTGTCGTACTACCACGTCCCCCCACGTCTCTACCCGTAGTCTCATGGCACCCCCGTCTATGAACTCTACCACGATGTCTCGACAGTTGACGCCCACCGTGGGGCCAACGACGCCAGGCGTTATGTTTTGATCGTGGATACTCGGCGGAATCGGCAGTACCATAACTGTCGGAAGCTTGGAATTCGATAACGACGTCGGGCGATTCCTCGACAACGGATCGTACATGCCAGCACGGAAATCATCTGGTAAGTGCCTGCGTTTTACCGATTGGATCCTCAAACATCTTTATCGGATTAACTGCAGAAGCAATGGGATTCTGTGGTGGAAGCAAATTTATTCCACCCACCCTCTACCTAGTTGAAGAAAACTATGTAATCGGATTTTGCTCAGATCGCCAAAACTCTGAATTAGCTGCCTCTTCGGAAAGGCCTGCAATCATATCTCACTTCATTGGCATGGTGCAGTCCTAGGTCGCTGAAAACACGGAAGTAAGTAATCCCGTGGAAGAGGCAGAAAATAACAATCCCATAGAACAAGTGGAAGATCCGACACCCGCCAATGAAACGGTGAACTCGGAAGCCGACTCCATACTAGCTGCCATAGAGGCAAGATTGGAGTCGGAACCTGGATGTGAAGACATAGATTCAGATGATGAAGATGAAGATGCTTTCGAGAGAAAGGTTAAATCTATGCAAGGAGGCTTCCATGAAGTTCTTATGGCAAAACCGGCTGAAAACACGGATGTCGAAAGTCGGGAAGACCCCAAAACACCTCCGCCAGATGGCGAAACCAGTCCCATCTATCCTAATGTCAAGGAATTGACAAAAGAAGAACCTAGCAAAAATCCTCCCTCTTCCAAGAAGAAAAAGAAGTCTGCCAAGAAACTCCAGTACAAACTCCAGAAGAAGAAGTTGGCAGATAATGCTAACCAAAACCTGGAAGCAAGCGGAGTCACACCTGCGGAGAATAAAAAGAAAGACATTCATGTTCATGATATGTCGGAACAGGACGAGATTGATCTGATCAGAACCCCGGTTGGACCGTACGAGCCACCGAAAGTGCTAGAAGCCAGAAGGCAAACCATTATGCGGCAGCACTGTCGCACCCGGACTTCTAAAGGATACTCGTCGTTCCGTTGAACAGTAGTAGATTGGATTACGGGGCTTACCGGCACCCGCGTCCTCTTACGAGTAGGCCAACACACGTATGTGTGACAACCAACCCCTATCTGTTCAGCGTCGACATAAACTATCCCATAGAAATCAGGATACTTCCGTTGACGTACTTCAAAACATACACACATTGTACGTCAACGGCGTTTGAACAAGTGATATCACAACAGATCTCTACGACACAAAAGATGGAAATAAGTTGCAAATAGCTCTCACTAGAGCAGAGATAGCAAATACAATCATCCAGAGGACACATGTCCCAACAATTCATCATTACATCACAGCGGAAGCATTCAAAATGTCTGAGTACAGACAAGAACCAAATAGGCCTAGGAGGCCGGAAACGAACAGACGGAGCCCATCCACGAAGTCTCGGATCCTGCCCGGGTCCGCTATCTACTCGTCAGCAGTCTCGTCATACTCCACGTAGTAGCCACCCTGTAGATCTTCGGAAACGTAGGTCTGCGGAAACCACAGCCCCAAAGGGGTCAGTACATAAACGTACTGGCAAGCAAGACTCACAGTTCACCAAAGTGTAACCCGTCAACACCAAGCACAGATGCTTTGGGTTCAACGGAAGGAAAGGGGATATAAAAGATGCTGCAACTGGCTGCGCTAACCAACTATAGAGAACTACAACTTCCAACTAACAGAAAGGGGATAAGATCGAGTGTTGTAACCAACTGAAAGATAACTTCAAACAAACCCATCCTGGATCTCGCCCCTTATCCAAAGAAGCAATCCGAGGATAACTCACACAGTTGAGTTAATGGTGGTTCAGATTATTGTGTCAAATACGCCTATTACTAGTCAAGTTGTTAATCATTGGGTGTAAGGTTGTTAATCATTAGGTTTAAGTTGTCCTGAGTACTTGTTAGCCAGTACTTTCACCAAGTAATCCATAACCGCGGAAAACACGGCTTCTCGAGAAGATTATCCCTGCAGGGTTGCACCAATTTGGCCGTACACGCATGAATAACCCGCCAGATGGAAAGGCCCTTCCACCAAGCGGGGCACTCAACACAACTCAACTCTTCTTCGCATCAAGCCCAAAGAACCTTGGGCGCACGGCTAATCGAGCCCCGAAGAAAAGGGACCCTCATAGCACTCTAAGACCGTGTCCCCCTATATGCCGACTACGAAAGTTCCACCCGGGTACCAAGGGCTCGCAAGATCATGCATGCAGCAAATGGAAAACCCGAACTAAATGAGGCGATTTGGACGAGATGCGAATCGAGTCAAATTGAGGGGGGCGCCCATACTCGCTTCCCACATGCGGTTAGTGCGCTCATCATGGATCAGTAGACAAGACCCTTTTCCTATTAGGGTCGACACTAGCAGGCCTCAAAACCACAAAGGGCCTCCTGCCGGTGCCTTATCATCAAATTATTATTTAACAATAACATTAGCATGATTCATTGATTAAACACCGAGCCCCCAGAACATAATGAAGTAGTAACAGAAAGTAACGGGTAACAGACTCGAGAAAAACAACCTAAGCATGCTAGTAAGACACTGGCTCAACCAAAGGGGTGATAGGAGTGGAAGTGAGGCAATATCGAGGTTAAGGGATTCATGTGATGGGTTCGTAACAGAAACAACTACTACTAAGGCTAGCAGAAAAGAACAACGGAAAGTATCGGTAGCCAATGTTGAAAGGAACACGATGGTTCATGTGAGTGAATACTTGCCTGCAAAACCCAGTAGCCTGGTACTGAGCTAACTCCTTAGAAGGGGTGTCGTAAGTATCGTCGGTCTCAACGTCGTCGTGTATCCGAGAAGAAACAAACAATCAATGCAGAAAGATAAACAATCAATATCATGGCATAGTGCACAAACAGGGGATGATGCATGACCATTTAATTGATGCATCAAAATAAACTAGTTGACAAGATAACCACATGATTAAATGGACCCTCATGCAATTGGATTGCATATGAAAGCCCATGAATTATGGTTGAATTAATTGTTTTACAACTAATCATCATATGAAAGTGGATTAGCATGATGCATGGATGAGGAAAACAGCAAAATAACAACAATAGAAGCAATTGGAAATAAGGTTTAACAAGTTTGGAAATTTGTTTATTTAGTTAAGAAATTTTGGTTTCTTAAAGGTGTCACACAAGCATTTGTTGTTTTCATCAAGTTAAATTGTTCAAAACAGATAACAAAGTTTATATTTGATAAGAACACACAATTTTAGGTGGATTGCATGTTTCACTTGTTGAAAAAGGATTTCAAATAAATTATTTATGAATTAAACAAGTTTAAGCAAGAATTAAATGAATTTAATTCAAACATGAACTTATTTGAATTTTTATTTGTTCAAAAACATTAAGTGAGATTCATATTTGAAAAGTTTATACTTTTATGGTTGGAAAACATATTTTATATGTCACAAAAGAATTTGTTTTGATCAAGTTATGAATTTAGCAATATTAAATGATTTAAACAAGGTTTAAATCATTTAACCAATTTTAATTATTCAAAACATGTAACAAATTTTATATTTGGAAAGAGGGTTTAATTTTGCATGGAAAACATATTTCATTTGTGGAAATTGGATTTAAAATGAGCAAGTTATTATTTTGGCAATTTTAAATGCAATAAACAAGAAACAGTTGTTTTCAGCAATTTAAATTATTCAAAACAACAAACAAAATTTATATTTGGAAATTACATGAAAAGTTGATTGGAAAACATATTTAGTTTGTGGAATTTGGAATTTTTATGAACAAGTTATGAATTTTGCAAGTTTAAGTGAATTTGACAAGTTTTCAAATATTGCACCAATTTAAAATATTCAAAACAGTAAACAAATTTTATATTTGGAAAGAACATTTAATTTGGGACAGAAAACATATTTAAAAAGTCAAAATTGGAGTTACAATGATTTTCTTATGCAATTTACAAGATATAGTGCAAATCTGCCATTTTTTAATGAACCAGGGACTTAGAAATAATATTTCAGGGGTCTAGAAATAAGTTAGAGGGGCCTATTGGTGATTACCAGGAAGTTATGTGACCAAAACATTGCAAAAAAATAAAAGGTGGTTTATTGGTGGGAGGTGGGATTCGATCCTGGGACCTCCCACTGTGGGATTGTGGTGCTAACCAGTGGGATGGATGCGCTGCTTGTGGAAGGAAGGGGTCTCGGGGGAATAAGAGGTGTGGTTGCGGGTAACTTTCTGAATCTCAACTGAACCCGAACAGGACAGAGATCGACAGGGGCAGCGATCAGAGGTTGGTGGCGATCTGCTGGCGGCGCTCGCGGTTGGCCGTGGGGGCGCCGGGCGGGTGCGTGCGGTTGGAGGAGATGAGGGAGGGGAGAGGGAAAGGAGGCGAGAGGAGGTCTCACCTCGAGGCAAGCGGACAGCAGGAGGGGGACGGACGTGCAGAGCAGGTCGAGCAGCAGGCAAAGCAGGGCGCCGGCGATGGAGAAAACTTGACGGCGGCGCCGCCTCGGGCATCCACGGCCGGTGACGCCTTCAGCGAAGTTGGAGCTGGGAGGATGCCGGTTCCATTCCTGGGCTTGGATGGCGCCGGCGGGGGCTAGGGCGACGGCGGCGAGCCAGCGCGTCCACGGCCGCCGCAGCTCCCATGCGGTTCAGAAAAATTCAGAAGAAGCAGAGGGTTTTGGGAGAGGGAGATCGAGGGGAGAGGCAGGGTGGCGGCGTTGTGGAGGAGGCTAGGGTTAGGTAGGGCTCGGGGGAGGTGTAGGTTTTAACGTGCCCTTGAGCTCGGTACGGCAGTCATCTGAAGGGGGAGGAGGTTGATCGTTCGGTGGGGAGTTGGTCGTACAGAAGATGACGACAGGGAGGTGGAAGAAGGGTATCGGGCCAGAAAAAGAAACGGGCTGTGGGAGAAAAAGGGAAAGGGGTGGGCTTGGCTAGTGGGCTAGGAGAAAAGAAAAGGTTGGGCTAGCATGGTGCTCTCTCTCTCCCTTGTTAGCTTTAATCTTTTTAGTTCTAATTATTTTTTTTTGCTGAAAAAGGAATTGGAAGAAAAAGAAGGGTTTTATGCTAGGAAAAATATTAGAAAAATTTGGGTCAGCTATTTAGGTTAATAGAAAACAATTGCCAAGTTTTGTTTTCAGAAAGTTTGAAAATAAATTGATGTTTGGAAGTAATTCAAATTTGGGTGAATTTTGAATATTAAGTAACATTATTGAAGACAAGGTTTTAATAGGGTGAACCCTATGGTTTAATGTGATTGAATTAGTTGATTTAATTTTGGAGATTTTTATAAACTCAAGTTGGGTGCTGATTTGAAGAATTGCTTTGAATTTGAAACCAAGTTGGATTTAATTAATTGAAATAATACCACCATTTTATTAGTTGAACAAACATGGAATAAATGGAAACAATAGATTAGATTGTTTTGGTAATTTTCATAATTTTCAACTTGGGTGCTGTTTGTAAAATGTATTTGAGTTTTTGAATGTGATTTGGAAACAATTGATTGCTTAAAACCAGTAATTTAATAGTTGAGCACTATGGAATAAAAGAAAACAATTTGGTTGTTTTTATTTGAAATAACATTTTGGAAATTGTAACATCACAAGGATGAAACAAAGGGTTTGAAATTTGAGTTGAAATTCAAACAGAAAACAAAGGAAAACAAAGGAAAACAGTTGGAAAACAAATGAAAACAGAGAAAAACAAATGGAAAACAAACAAAACAATTGCAATCAACATGATGCCATGATGCAAAACATAAAATAACAGAGAGCAAAACATTCTAAAGGCTATTTTTCAGACTTGGGATGTTACAAGCACCAACAACTATTCCGATCTCAAGAAAATCTCCTCAAAGCACAAGCTAGTGTAAAAGCAAAGCAAGAGGAAATTGAAGGATATGAAAGACGGAATATGTCCGGGATTAGACCCACAAGATTACCCGGAATCACAAAACTGGATGCGCTGTCACCAAAAGAAAGGTTCGAAAACCCCTCTTGGCAAAAGCAAGTAAACGAAACTGATGCCAAGGGAGAACGCGTCTAAACCGCAGCAGAGAACGCGGAAGCCGCATTTTCCATCCTCAACGATGATCTGTACTCCAACGACAAAAAGCTTAAAGGAATTTCGTCGTTGCTGCATCCAGTTTCGCCAGGTCATCGATGATCTTGTACATCACTTACTCCAGAGCAACTATTCTTCATTGCTGCATCCTTACGATCTGGTGTTTTCTTGTCCTTTCTCGGATCTCCTTTCTTCTCTTTGGAATTGCCTAAATCTCCAGGTTCGCCAGGTCCAGGTGCTCCAGTGGCGCATGTGGCGGTTTTACATAGGGCTGATTCGTCATGCAACTTCCCTGATCTTGCCTGCCCTCGTTGTTGTTGTTGCAATGCTTTTCCTAAGTTGTGTCCAGTTTGAAGACGATTCATATGTCGACTTTATATCAAGATGGACAGCAATGAAGAATAGCTGATTTGGAGTAAGTGATATACAAGCAATGCATGCTTTCATCAATGGATTAAAACCCGGACTCGTACCGTTCATGGTTGGTTCAAAGGAGCACAAAGATCTCAGATCTATGCTTACTACCGCCAATGAGCACGCAGCGGCCGAGGATGACATCAGAGCGAGAGGTGGAAATATCGACGCTTTGGTTTAGGCCAAAAATACGCCTCGTTCTGAAAAGAAGACTACTCCAGAAGCACAGACAAAACCCAAAAAAGTAAATTTAACCTCTGGGAAGGATACTGACGGCAAATGGAAATGAAGAAACACAGAACCTATCTCCTATTCTAAGGAAGAGTGGGGAAAGATTAAGTCGAAAAGCTGTGTCCACCATTCGCAATTTGGGAAGCCTACCCATACAAATGCGCAGTGTCGCCTTAATAAACATATGAATGGCACTGCAGGATCCGGGAATAAAGGAAAGAACTCCAAGAGAAAATTCTCCAAGCAAAAGCTAGAAGCTGAAAAAAAAGACAGTGAATCGGACAGTGATGAAAAATCCAGGAACATCAGCGCAAAGGAGAGCCAAAATTCCCGAGAGTTGATGGAGAATGCAACTTAACTTTTCTGGCAACTCCATCAGCAAAACAGGCAAAGCGAACACTTCGAGAAATAAACGCGGTTGTCCCACCAACGCCCAAATTCTTGAAGTACTCCAATACGCCAATTACCTGGGATCAGTCAGGTCATCCCAAAAATATCCCAGAACCCGACACACAAGATTTAATTGTAACCCCCATTGTCTAAAACACTAGGCTAAAGAGAGTGTTGATGGATGGAGGATCCAGTATTAATATTTTGTACCTGGATACACTGAACCATCTACTAATCTCCGAGACCCAGCTCAATCACAGCAACATACGTTTCCACGGCATAATTCCTGGAAGACAAGCACATTCCCTAGGAGAAATTTCCCTAGATGTAACCTTTGGAAAAAGAGAACACTTCCGACAGGAAAAAATCTCATTCGAGGTGGTGCCGTTCGAAAGTGTATACCATGCAATACTCGGGCGTCCAGCTTTTGCCAAATTCATGGCAAGATCATGTTATATTTATAACAAGTCGAAGATGCCAGGGCCAAAAAGAGGAGTAATCGCCATATCGGGAGACTTCAAGTTGGCAAACGAGCTGGAAAAAGGAAACGCCCTTTGCGCTGAAAAAGTAATAACATAGGAAGAATTGAAAGATCTCGCAAAGGAAGTATCGCCGATGGAAATGCCGACAGGAAAAGAAAGTTGGAAGCCGGCAGATAGTTTCAAAGCTTCCGAGAATACAAGACAGGTTATCCTAGACCTCAAAGATCCGACAAAGTTTGTCGTAGTGGGAACTGGGATGACCGACAAATAGGAAGACGCGCTCATCGAGTTCCTCTGTGAGAACTGGGATATTTTTGCCTGGTGTCCTGCGGACATGCCGGGAGTACCCAGGGAACTTGCTGAGCATCAATTGAAGGTAATTCCAGGTTCAAAACCCGTCAAACAAGGTCTTCGTCGTTTTGATGGAAGAATACGAAAGGCTATAGGCAAGGAAATTTTCCGGATTTTAGCAGCTGATTTTATCCGGAAAGTTATACATACTGATTGGTCTGCAAACCCAGTATTAGTCCCGAAGAAAGACAATATTGTTCTTAGGATGTGTATAGATTACACCGGCTTGAAAAAATTGTGTCCAAAAGATAGGTTCGTGTTACCGCGAATCGATCAAATAATAGATGCCACTGCTGGCTCTGAGCTTTTATGCTTTTTGGATGCTTATTCCGGGTACCATCAAATACATATGAAGGAGGAAGATCAAATCAAAACTTCCTTCATAACCCCGTATGGAACATACTATTACATAACCATGTCTTTTGGCCTGAAGAACGCATGTGCTACATACTAGCGTTGCATGCACCGTTGTTTGCATAGTCAAATTTGCAAAAATGTCCATGTTTACGTGGATGACATTGACGTAGTTTCCAAGGAAAAGGATACACTCCTTGAAGATCTACGAGAAACCTTTGAAAATTTACGCACTTACAAAATCAAGTTGAATCCATTAAAGTGCGTATTCAGGGTTCCCTCGGGAAAACTTCTGGGTTTTATCGTTTCTTATAGAGGAATAGAAGTAAACCCGGAAAAGATCAAGGCAATCTTGAACATCACAAATCCTACGTGTTTAAAAGATGTACAAAGATTGACGGGTTCTGCAGCCTCAGTCAGCAGGTTTATAAGCCGGCTAGGAGATAAAGCTCTGCCATTATACAAATTATTGAAGAAATCCGACAAATTTGAATGACAGAAGAGGCGGACAAAGCAATAACCCAGCTGAAAGAAACCTTGATGAAAGCTCCGATTTTGGCGTCCCCAAAAGACGAAGAACCCATGTTATTGTATCTTACATCAACTAACAGGGTTATCAGCGCTGTGATAACTGTGGAAAGGCGAAAATATGAATAAATTATACCAGATCAGCATCCAACATACTATATTAGCGAAGTTTTCTCTGAGTCAAAGCAAAGGTATCCACATTATCAAAAGCTGACATATGGCGTGTTTTTCGCATGTAGAAAACTCTGCCATTATTTCCAAGGACATTCCATAACAGTGGTAAGCAAAGCACCACTAGGGGATATCATTAACAATGCGGACGCAACAGGTCGAGTAGCCAAATGGGGCATTGAGCTAACTGCGTTCGACATTAAGTATCAACCCCGAACGTCAATTAAATCCCAGGTGTTGGCAGATTTTGTCGCTGATTGGACCGAAGCAATGGAGAACACACCGATGCCGGAGTCGGAATACTGGGTCATGCATTTTGACGGATCCAAGATGAAGGAAGGCGCTGGAGCTGGTGTAGTGCTAAAATCCCCAAAAGGTGACCTTATGGAGTACGTATTACAGATACACTTCAACGCCAGTAACAACGTGGCAAAATACGAAGCATTGCTTCATGGCTTGCATATTGCAAAAGAAGTTGGTGTCACACTCATACTTTGTTACAGCGACTCGGATTTGGTGCAGCATCAACTAAACCAAACATGGGATGCTAAAAGCCCCATAATGGCCGAATATCGGAGAACTATAGACGAGTTTGCAATTTTCTTCCTTGGATTTGAAGTACTTCATATCAAAAGGGAAGAAAATTGGAACTCGGATGCATTAGCCCGCATGGGGTCGGAAAAGAGTGAAAACCCTACCACCTGGTGTGTTTGTCCAAAACTTGTACGAGCCATCTATTAAAGGTGGAGATGTTAATTATCCTCTTGTTTCCGAGTCAATTGAGGTTCTGCTCCTTAACCCGGATTAGACGATTCCATACTTAAACTTCTTAGTTGATCAGAAGTTCCCGGATGGAGCAGACGAGGTATTGCAAAGGCAGATATAGCACCGATGCAAAGGATACAAGGTAATCAATGGTTGCCTGTATAAACGCAGCACTATCGGAATTTTTCAGCGATGTATTTCGCCAGAGGAAGGACGAGAAATCTTGTAAGAAATCCACGCAGGAGATTGCGGACATCATGCTCAATCCAAAAGCATAGTCAAAAAAGCATTCCGTGCAGGGTTTTTCTGACTCACAGCCAAGATAGACGCCGAACACATAGTAAACACATGTGTCGGATGCCAGTATTACGCCAAGCAGACAAATATGCCAGCTCAAGCACTCAAAACTATCCCTATAACATGGCCGTTTGCGGTCTGGGGGCTAGATATGATGGGACCATTCAAAGCTGCAAGAGGCGGAATTACACATCTACTCGTGGCAGTGGATAAGTATACCAAGTGGGTGGAGGTGAAACCCATCAAGTAACTTGATGGTGTGACCGCTAGAAACTTTATCATTAACGTAGTCATGAGATACGGTGTTTCACACAGCATAATCACCGACAACGGGACAAATTTTTCAATTGGAGAGTTGGCAAAATATTGCCGACAAACGAGAATACGCCTAGATCTTGCATCCGTGGCACACCCACAATCCAATGGGCAGGTTGAAAGAATGAATAGCTCAATCCTGCAGGGAATACGCCCAAGACTCGAATCTCCTATTCATAGAGCAGCTGGAGCATGGGTAGAAGAATTGCCTGCCGTGCTTTGGAGTATTCAAACGACCCCAAATAGATCAACAGGGCAAACCCCGTTTTTCTTGGTTTATGGCGCAAAAGCAATGCTTCCAGCGGGCATGCTCCATGATAGCCCAAGAGTGCGAGCTTACGATGATTAGGATGCCGAAAGCGCATGACAGGATGCCATCGATCTTTTAGAAGAAGAACGAGACTTTGTGCTTCAAAGATCCGCCATTTACCAGCAAGGATTGCGACGCTACCATAGTCGGAAAATCAGACACCGTTCTTTCGAAGAAGGTGACTTAGTGCTAAGATTGGTACAGGAAAGAAAGCACAAGTTAGCCCAGTCTGGGAAGGACCATTTCTCATTAGCAAGGCTATGAAAAATGGATCTTATTATCTTGTAGATATTTGAGACGGAAGATGATCCCAAGCGTCCGAATTGCAAAAGAAAGAGAAAGATAGATGTTGAGTTAGGAGAAACAAAGAGACCCTGGAGCATCTAGCAGTTACGTCCCTTCTACACTTAGTTCAATTTCTATGTAAACATTTTTGAGTTCACGAAATAAAGTTGTCGGAATTCATGCATTAATGTTTTATCTGTTTTCATACAAAGTATAAGTCCGTCTTATCTATTTCCCACTAATCTTTTAAAATACTCAATGTTAACCCGAATTGTGCCTGCGTGCTCGGAGTTATAAAACTGAATGCTTTTTCAGCCTAAGGAGGCTTAGAGAAACCCAGATTGTGCCTGCGTGCCTGAGTTTCATACAATTTCAAAATTCCTTACTTTTCTCTAAGTATTATCTGATTGTTTATGTGTTGGGTCACTGAAATTAGTAAGTAAAAATGCCTTAGTACAATCCATGTTTCTGAGTTTCGACTGATCGGTTAAACCCAGTCACTTGGCGTAAAGATTAAGTACTATTGAGCCATTTCAAACACTAAGGACAGTTAAAGCATATAAACCAGAGAACTTAGAAGGCAAAGGAATTAAAACCCGGAAAACTTGCAAAGACTTATAAATTAAACTGCAAAAGCGGGGTACTTGCTTATACAAAGGATAGATAGCATTACAATGAATATTACATTGTAAGAGTAGTAATGCTTCTATTTTTCCTATCTTCTACCGACTCAAGTAGCTTCTTCGGGATCTGAGTCCTCCTCCTCGCTGCTGGACTCCTCGGGAGTTGTCGGAATTTCCTCCTCGAGATAGAAGGTGGAGATGTTCACCATTTGCGCTATTTTTGTGGCATGGCCTTTGATGGAGTCGAAGATGTTGGCCCGATGAGTGTCCGTGTATCCTTGAGGGATACCTGACGCCAGGCGCCAAGACTTGGCGGTTGTATAATGCATACGCATGAGCCCAAGGGCCATGCGTGCACCACCGCGAGCCGCAGAACGGAACCATGATTATTTGCGGTTCGCTGATACGTGCATTTTATATCATCATTTATACCCTCCATATAGGCATTATTGGGATGTTTTATCAATGTTATGTCATTGTTTTGCATGTTTTAGATGATTTTATGGGACTTTCCTACAAAGTCCCTATTTTTGGTATTTAATTTCTGGGTGTCAGAAAACACCTGTTTTCATGTTTTTGATGTTTCAGGAGCTACAGGTATCCAAATTGCAAAAGGAAAGAAACCCTCTCAGTTTTTCTTCGGGAGAAAGGCCGTGGGCACAAGACACAAAGGAGGAGGGCCAGGAGGCCCAAAAGGGGGTAGCCCACGCGGCCAGATTCCCTGGCCGCGTGTGGGGCCCCTAAATGGGCCCACACCACCTCCTCCCCGAGGTCTTTTTGCTGACGACTCCGTCTTCCCCGAAAACCAACACCCTAATTTTCCCGAGACGAGACGGAGCCGCCAGGGCGGCGAAACTCTCGAAACTCTCCGTGGGGGAGACAGATCCTGCTGCTCCGGAGCTCCGGAGAAGGGGGAAATCATCCCCATCTTCATCCCCATCTCCTCCTTGGCGTGGGAGGAGGCATCTCCATCACCATCCTCACTAGCACCTGCATCTCCACCATCACCATCACCGTGATCCACTCTGTTCCCCCTCATAGTTTGATCATTGCTACACCCTAGATACGTGTTATTGTACTCTGTTGCATGTTTGGGATTGAGTACTTGTCATTATTTGGTGGTGGATCCATTGTTTCAGATTGTGTTGTACCACATATGTCACCATACATGATCATGTTTGCACGTTGTGAGTAGTTCCCGCATGTTCCTGAGGGCATAGGATGAATTGGCAATGATTTGTTACATAAGATGAGTTGTTATTTGGTCTAGTATTTATCTTTTATGTGATTCTATGATGGTGTTGTACGAACGTCGACTGTACAACACTTCACCTACATGGGATCATAGGAGAACTCCGTAGTGTAGTGACGTGATGATGTCTTTAGGTGACAGGAACTTGAGACAGAGTCGTTGAATTGCATTATGAGGGTACTTGTATCGGGGACCTTAGAGCATAAGGCTATGGTGGGACATCATGTCTTAATAATTCTCGTGCTGTCATTTAATTGGCCATGTGATCCATCATAAGGGGTGATAGTTTATTTATTTAGCTATTCCTATTTGTGGCTCCGTCCGAAGAAGATTAAAACTAGACAAGATATACAAACATGTTATGCAATGAATCACTATGCCAGCTAAATCCCTACAGCCCTCGGGAACGTTTTCCACATATAAGACACAAACACACACTTGAGCTTGTCCTCTTGCGCATTAGAGGATTGGGCTTTGTCTCTCATTGAGACCTACTACTTGCTGCAATTTACTTTCCGCATTTTACTTTACTTGCACTACACAATTAAAACACAAAAACACCTGTTGCTTTTATTATTCCTTTGCTATTCTACTTACCAGTTCCTTCTGCTCCTCGTGGGTTCGACAACCTTTCTAATTCGAAAAGTACTACAATTGATCTCCTGCACTTGGGAGCCATCAACACACTTTTCAGGCGCCGTTGCCGGGGAGCATAGCGCTATTGGTAAGAAGTTTGGTAAGGAAACTTGAAAGCTGAATTTTACTTGCTGTTGCATCCTGTTATTATTATGGCTTTTATGAGAGATGCTTCGCTGAAACTTGCTTTATATGAGAGTGCTTATGCTATTAAACCTAAAGTTGTTGAAAAAGCACCTCATGATGATGGTTATATTATTCCCCTTGAATTTGTTAAAGCTGTTAGGAATGAGTATTTTGCAGGGGATAGAACGAAGGCTGCAAGTGATCACATACGGGCTATCGAGGATATATGTGGGCTAATTAGGCTCAAGGCTATTTCTGAGGAGGAGGTAAAATGAAAGTTATTGTACCAGTCCTTAACTGGTGATGCTCGAAAATGGTATATGTCCCTGGATGAAGAAATTACACATAATTGGGATACTTTTATGAAGGTTTTCTTTCTCAAATATTTTACTCCTAAAGAGGCTTATGAGAATCGTTTCTTTATATTTAATTTTTGGCCACGCCTTGGAGAGAGTATTACTCAAGCTTGGGGGAGGCTTAAGGACCTCCTTCGTAAGAATCCTTGTCATGATCTCACAAATAAACTTATATTGATAAAAATTTATGTGAGACTACCTGATAGGCTAAAGCAATATTTGGATGGTTCATCTGGTGGAAGCTTTACAAATAATACTTCAGAAGAAGCTTGGAATTTATTGGAAATTATTTCGAAGAACTCTGAATATTGGGACCTAGACAAAGGTAATGAAGCTTATTTTGATTATGGATATTCATGTGTAGAAAGTTTCTCTAGTTCTATTTTGTTCAAGAATGTTATTAAAGATTTTGGTCTTGATCCATATGTTGCAATTGAAATAGCTAAGAAATTTGCTGAGCACATTCGAATTCCTAAAAGTGGCTTTGATTATTATGTTGAACCTGTTAAATCTTCTATTGTTGTCCCTAAATTTATTAAAGAAACACCAGTGTCATCTGTAGTAATAGAAGAATATATCGAACCACCTCCCTATCCTGAAAAAGTTAAAGAGAATTTGCTTATTGTTGTTGCTGACAAAAGTAGAAAGAGATGTTCTCAACCTAAAGAACAGGTGGAAGTCAAGAACCAAGTCTCTATTATTAAGCAATTAAATGAAGAAGATCCTGTTGATGTTTATTTATGTGAAGATGCTACCAAAGTTATTAAAGGGAATTCATCCAAAGTTGGTAAGCCAATTATATCATGCTCTATTGGGACTTCTTGTTATCATGGTTTATGTGATATTGGAGCAAGCATTAGTGTCATTACATATTCTCTCTATCAAGAAATTAAGCCTGATATTGATCCTATCACCATGGAAGAAACAAGTATGACCATTCAGCTTGCTAATAAAGATTATATTAGTCCCTTTGGAATTGTTAGAGATGTTGAAGTATTGGTAGGGAAAATAAAATATCCTACTGATTTTATTGTGCTTGGTTGTCCACAAGATTCTTTCTGTCCTATTATATTTGGTAGACCTTTCTTACATACTGTTGGTGCTGAAATTGATTTGCCTAGAGAAATGGTGTTTATTGAATGTGCTGGAGAGAAACTTGAATTTAATTTTTCTAAATTTGCTGATAAACCTGCTAAGAAAGAACCAAAATCTAAAGATATAATTGAAACTCTTGCTCATATAGCTGTAGCTTCATCAGACGTGGTGGAACGTTATATGCTTAATCAAGAAGAGCCATTTAATGATGCAGAAAAAGAAGCTTTAAAACAAATATTATGGCAGCAACCTCCACAATTACAATTGCATATCCCACCTGATAATCTAGGAGTACTCCAACCTCCTAAAGGAGATCCTAGTTTTGAATTAAAGCCTTTGCCTGAAAATCTGAAATATGCATACTTGGATAAGAAAAATATATATCATGTTATTATTAGTGCTAACCTTTCAGCTGAGGAAGAAGAGAAATTACTTGATGTGCTTAAAGCTCATCGTAAGGCTATTGGTTATTCTCTTGATGATCTTAAGGGCATAAGTCCAGCTCTATGTATGCATAAAATTAATTTGGAAGAAGATGCTAAACCTGTTGTTGATTTCCAACGCCGTCTACATCCAAAAATGAAGGAAGTGGTAAGAAAGGAGGTAATTCGACTCATAGAGGCTGGTATTATTTATCCTATAGCTGATAGTAAATGGGTTAGTCCTGTTCATTGTGTTCCTAAGAAAGGTGGAATTACTGTGGTTCCTAATAAAGATGATGAACTTGTTGCTCAACGTACTGTTGTTGGTTATAGAATGTGCATTGATTATAGAAAATTAAATAAAGCAACTCGTAAGGACCATTATCCGTTGCCCTTTATTGATCAAATGCTAGAGAGATTATATAAACATTCTCACTTTTGTTATTTAGATGGGTATTCGGGCTTCTCTCAAATTCCAGTTCATAGTGATGATCAGGAAAAGACCACTTTTACTTGCCCATATGGTACATTTGCTTATAGGAGAATGCCTTTTGGCTTATGTAATGCGCCTGCTACTTTTTAGAGATGCATGAATGCTATATTTGCTGATTATATTGAAAATATAGTGGAAGTCTTTATGGATGATTTTTTGGTGTATGGTACCTCTTTCGATAATTGCTTGTTCAACCTTAACAAAGTTTTGCAGCGTTGTGAAGACCAACACCTTGTTCTTAATTGGGAGAAGTGTCACTTTATGGTAACAGAGGGAATTGTTCTTGGGCATCGTATTTCTGGAAGAGGAATAGAAGTTGACCCAGCAAAAATTGAAGCTATTGAGAAATTACCATATCCAAGAGACATCAAAGGTATAAGAAGTTTTCTCGGTCATGCAGGTTTTTATCGTAGGTTCATTAAAGGTTTCTCTAAAATATCAAAGCCTCTAACCAATCTTTTGCAAAAGGATGTTCCGTTTTCTTTTAATGATGATTGCATAGAATCCTTTAATGTTTTAAAGAAAGCCTTAATAACTGCACCTATTATTCAACCTCCTGATTGGAACTTGCCCTATGAAATTATGTGTGATGCTAGTGATTATGCAGTTGGAGCTGTTTTAGGCCAGAGGGTTGATAAGAAATTGAATGTTATTTACTATGCTAGTAAAACACTAGATAGTGCTCAAAGAAATTATGCTACAACTGAAAAAGAATTTTTAGCGGTAATATTTGCATGTGATAAATTTAGATCTTACATAATTGATTCAAAAGTCACTGTGCACTCTGATCATTCTGCTATTAAATATTTGATGAATAAGAAATATGCTAAGCCTGGGCTAATAAGATGGGTACTTTTGTTGCAAGAATTTGATTTACACATAGTAGATAGGAAAGGAGAAGATAATCCCGTAGCTGATCATCTTTCTAGAATGGAAAATAAACCTGATGATCCTATTCCTATTAATGATAGTTTTGCTAATGAACAACTTGCCTCTTGTTAGTGTTTCTAGTGCTAAAGTTGCATCTCCTTGGTTTGCCAATTATGCAAATTTTATTGTTGGGAAAGTTATGCCACCACAATTTACTTACCAGCAAAGAAAGAAATTCTTTTATGACCTTATACATTATTTTTGGGATGATCCATTCTTGTATAATAAAAGTGTTGATGTCATTATTAGACGTTGTGTACCTGAGCATGAACAGCAGGCTATTATAAGAGATTGTCATGACAGTCCCTATGGAGGACATCATGCAGGAGATCGTACTGCAGCAAAGGTATTACAATGTGGTTTTTATTGGCCTACTCTATTCAAGGATTGTGTTGAATATATTAAAACTTGTGATAAATGTCAAAGAGTAGGAAACATTGGTAGAAGGAATGAAATGCCTATGAACTATACATTACCACTTGAACCATTTGATGTGTGGGGTTTTGACTTTATGGGACAATTTCCTGCATCTAGTACAAAACATACTCACATTTTGGTTGCCGTTGATTATGTTACAAAATGGGTAGAAGCAATTCCTACTAAGAGTGCAGACCATGCCACAGCCATGCAAATGCTTAAAGAAATTATTTTCCCTAGATTTGGTGTTCCTAGATTTTTAATTACTGATGGTGGATCTCATTTTATGCATGGTGTTCTTAGAAAAACATTGGCAAAATATAATGTTAATCATAGAATTGCATCACCCTATCATCCTCAAACTAGTGGACAAGTTGAATTAAGTAATAGGGAAATTAAACTTATTTTAGAGAAAATAGTAAACAGAGCTAGATCTGATTGGCCACTTAAAATTAATGATGCATTGTGGGCTTATAGAACTGCTTATAAAAATCCTATGTGTATGTCTCCTTATAAAATGGTTTATGGAAAAGCATGTCATTTACCCATTGAATTAGAACATAAAGCTAGATGGGCTATTAAGAAACTAAATTTTGATTTAAAAACAGCGGGGGAGAAGAGATTGCTTGACCTAAATCTATTAGATGAATGGAGGAATGAACCATATGAAAGTGCAAAATTGTTTAAAGAGAAAGTTAAAATTTGGCATGACAAGAAAATTAAAAGAAAGGAATTTAAAGTAGGTGATCAAGTCCTATTGTACAACTCTCGTTTCAAGTTTTCTGCAGGGAAATTAGCTTCAAAATGGCAGGGTCCATTGGTAGTACAGGAGGTATACCGTTCGGGGGCCATCCGTCTTCACGGTGATATGAAAGGTAAACCTCATGTGGTCAATGGACAACGCCTAAAACATTATATTGCAGGAAAGAGCTTCATAGGAACCATCGAGGAGATAAAGTTAATGACACCGGAGGAGGTAATTGTAAGGGATCCTGCAGTTTCAGAAACCCAAATTCAATAATTTACAATTATTGTGTTTCGAAGTTTCTCGGAATTGCGTGAAAACTTACGGAACTCATTTTTTATGGAAATTAACGTGTGGGACAAGAAAATTGGAAGGAATTGGACCTCGAGGGGGAAAAGAGGACCCCACACGCGGCCAGATTCCTTGGCCGCGTGGAGGTACCCCTTTTCCACCTCGGAGTCCCGTTCCGTCTCGTTTTCGACTCCGACACTTCGTCTTACCCTAAAACCCGTCAATATATACCCCCCTTTTGTCGATCTAATCCCGCACCGAGAGTTCTCGCACGATCTTTGTTTTGTCTATTCTGTCTGTCAGGTTTTCCAAGCCATGACTTCGGGAGACTCCTACCAATGCACCTCCATGGACGATGATGATGATGAGCTTGAGGGCAACAGCCCCACATCCATCCACAGGAAGAATAGGAAGAAGAAGGACTACTCGGATGACGAGGACGTGGAGCTTCGCGAGATCATGGATGAAGAACCTGACGAGGAAGATGACGAGGCCATCTTCGACATACCACCTCTTGCAACAGCACCTCCATCACCAATCCCTGTTGCTGGCGTACGGGTGAACATGTCTTTTGGAAACAAGAGACAGTCCGCACGTATGAGCACCGGAGTGAAGGCTCCAAGGCACTCACTTGCTAGCAAAAACGCAGTTTCTCCTCTTCTTGGCAGGGAAACTCCCACTGAGAAGAATTGCACTGGAGATTGGGATCACCTTATTCCCAAGAAGAAAGCACCAAGCCTGGAGTGGAAAACTCCCAAGGAGACGGTGGAGAAGGACCTCATGGAAAGGTTGGGAAAAGCTGCAGGAGCATTTGAGCAAGCCTATAACCTCATGATGCGCATCATTGGAGAGATTGAAGACAACTATGAAGAGAAGAAGAAGAAAGAGTGGTGGGCTGAGTACGAGAAGAAGCGAGAATGAAGAAATTACCGCAACCATCTAAGCTTGGGGGAGTTTCACCTATCCCCCGTCTTTTATCAGCTTTATCATGTCTATCTAGTTTTGGTGTGTCTTGCTTTTATTATCAAGTATCGTTTTCGTTTAGGCTTGAGTGAGCTCATTGAGCATTATCATGCATCCTCGTCTTATGGTTTATCAATGAATAATAAAGTATGGTGTCATCCATGATTCCCTTGTTTTGGGGATTTATGGGTAACACTCATGCAAATGAGCATGGCATATTTAGAGGTTTCAATCACATCTTGCCTTGAAATTAATTAACTTGAGTGTGTTGGACAATTGTAGAATTATCTCAATATGACATAAATCCACTATCTATCTATTAGCTTAATGGCTATTCCGAGCATGTTCACCATGTTATAGTTTCATTTATGCTCTAAATTAAGATGCTTATGTTATTAATTGGCATGGGCTGAATTTGGGATAAGACTCTCACAAACTTTTGAATGCACACATTTATTTCTATTGCACTTAACAAACATGACCCATTAATGGGAGCTAAAATTTTTGTGCTTGACAAGGATTTTGGTTGGGAGTTGGCTAACACGTGCATCACGTTAAAAGCTTTCAACATTGCACAAAGAAATTTTATATTTAGTTGATGTCATGTGCTTTTGTTTTTGGACTCCTGCCATGCCGAAATGAAATAGAGGAATAGTAAGTTTTGATGAGTAAGTATATATGACTAGAGAAATTGCATTGGGCCGCTAACCCAAGCCATGCTTGATCATGGTGGAAATTTACTTACAGCTAGAGTGGACTCTACAAACACATCCTACAATAAAATAAGAAGTTATGCATATAGTGAATGAAATAAAAAAGGATGATGAGTCTACTCCGTTTGTTCATCTTGTTATTGTGACATGGGCTGGTTTCTATGTCATGGGGCAAGAGGTACCTCTTTGCAATTCTCTATGATGTCATTAATACTTATTATGATTGTACAAAGCTTATTAGGAATCTTAAGTTGAGTAATCATGGAGTAGGTTTTCACGCTCACGGGGCATGAGACATTCAACCAACACCTTGTCAACCACATTACTTCAACATTCATAAATTAAGATGCTAATGATAAAGGGGCAATGAGAGTCTTAGCCCAATGGATGAGACATTCAACCAACACCTTGTCAACCACATTACTTCAACATTCATAAATTAAGATGCTAATGATAAAGGGGCAATGAGAGTCTTAGCCCAATGGATGCCACATTACAATTAGTAATTTAAGCTGAATAGTTTGGAAACTAAATGAGACTTGATCATGTTTTACGTCTACTCATTTATCTTTCTCCAAATTAAAGAGTATAATTCGATTGTCCAACATACAATGGTTATTTGCTTTCAAAAGTATAGGGTGTTTGCTAGAGCTTCGAATATGTTATCCTTATGTGTATGAGTTCTATTCATTCATCTTGCATTATAACTGAACATGATGATGATACAATGCCCGTATTTATTTATCAACCATAAGTCCATTGATGCATGTAATGATCTATGTCCTTATTTACTCGAGGACGAGCAAAGGTTTAAGCTTGGGGGAGTTGATACGTGCATTTTATATCATCATTTATACCCTCCATATAGGCATTATTGGGATGTTTTATCAATGTTATGTCATTGTTTTGCATGTTTTAGATGATTTTATGGGACTTTCCTACAAAGTGTCTATTTTTGGTATTTAATTTCTGGGTGTCAGAAAACACCTGTTTTCATGTTTTTGATGTTTCAGGAGCTACAGGTATCCAAATTGCGAAAGGAAAGAAACCCTGTCAGTTTTTCTTCGGGAGAAAGGCCGTGGGCACAAGACACAAAGGAGGAGGGCCAGGAGGCCCAAAAGGGGGTAGCCCACGCGGCCAGATTCCCTGGTCGCGTGTGGGGCCCCCAAATGGGCCCACATCACCTCCTCCCCGAGGTCTTTTTGCTGACGACTCCGTCTTCCCCGAAAACCAACACCCTAATTTTCCCGAGACGAGACGGAGCCGCCAGGGCGGCGAAACTCTCGAAACTCTCCGTGGGGGAGACAAATCCTGCTGCTCCGGAGCTCCGGAGAAGGGGGAAATCATCCCCATCTCCATCCCCATCTCCTCCTTGGCGTGGGAGGAGGCATCTCCATCACCATCGTCACCAGCACCTGCTTCTCCACCATCACCATCACCGTGATCCACTCCGTTCCCCTCATAGTTTGATCATTGCTACACCATAGATACGTGTTATTGTACTCCGTTGCATGTTTGGGATTGAGTACTTGTCATTATTTGGTGGTGGATCCATTGTTTCAGATTGTGTTGTACCACATATGTCACCATACATGATCATGTTTGCACGTTGTGAGTAGTTCCCGCATGTTCCTGAGGGCATAGGATGAATTGGCAATGATTTGTTACATAAGATGAGTTGTTATTTGGTCTAGTATTTATCTTTTATGTGATTCTATGATGGTGTTGTACGAACGTCGACTGTACAACACTTCACCTACATGGGCTCATAGGAGAACACCGTAGTGTAGTGACGTGATGATGTCTTTAGGTGACAGGAACTTGAGACAGAGTCGTTGAATTGCATTATGAGGGTACTTGTATCGGGGACCTTAGAGCATAAGGCTATGGTGGGACATCATGTCTTAATAATTCTCGTGCTGTCATTTAATTGGCCACGTGATCCATCATAAGGGGTGATAGTTTATTTATTTAGCTATTCCTATTTGTGGCTCCGTCCGAAGAAGATTAAAACTAGACAAGATATACAAACATGTTATGCAATGAATCACTATGCCAGCTAAATCCCTGCAGCCCTCGGGAACGTTTTCCACATATAAGACACAAACACACACTTGAGCTTGTCCTCTTGCACATTAGAGGATTGGGCTTTGTCTCTCATTGAGACCTACTACTTGCTTCAATTTACTTTCCGCATTTTACTTTACTTGCACTACACAATTAAAACACAAAAATACCTGTTGCTTTTATTATTCCTTTGCTATTCTACTTACCAGTTCCTTCTGCTCCTCGTGGGTTCGACAACCTTTCTAATTCGAAAAGTACTACAATTTGTCTCCTGCACTTGGGAGCCATCATTCGCCACCTCCTTGATTGCCTCCGGAAGTTTGCTAACTTCCGAGAGTTCTCCTGCTTTGTCGGGATTGTACTTATTGATAAGTAACATCCCCGCGGACTTCAGTGCGACAAAGACTTTCCCGAAAGCCCGGATTCGATCAATCTGGGTAAGCAAGGGGTTCCCTTCTGTTAAATCAACAAAATAAAGTTAGAACAAAACAGAGGAGGAAAAGGGAAAATCCGGTAAAAGTTTAAGAACTTACCAAGAATCATGTCCATCTCCGTGCCTTCCTCAAGGCGTTGGTTCAGGGCATTTTCCAAGTCCTTGACGGTGGCCTGGTCCTTCTTAGCCTAGCTAGAGGCCTTGGACTCGGCAATGCCGACAACCAGTTGGCTGGCCTCCAGGTCCTTCTGGAGCTTCACATTGATCTTGTGAAGTTCCATGTTTTCCTTGCGGAGGTTCTCCGCATTTCCAGCATCTTTAGCAATTTGTTTGGCTTTCGCCAAAGAAGCTGAAAAGCAAGTAAAATGAAGAGTTAAAACACGGAATAATACTTAGAAAAAATTCTAAAAAACAACAGAAAGAAAAAATTACCTGATGATTCAGTCAGCTTTTGCTGAACGGAGGCCAGATCTGCATCATTTTCATCAAGAATGCTAAGGAGAGTTTTCACCTCCTTATTCTTGATAGTAAGATTGCTGAAAACTTCCATGTTAATGTTTTCAGCAGTTTGCTGAAACATGGAAAAGAGACACAATGCTTAAGTAAGAAAACAAGCAAGGTCGTAATAAAAGCATTAAGTCAAAAAAATGTATACATTTGGCATAATGCTTGGGGGCTAGAGATATTACGTGGCTCATTTTTGTCAAGTTTGCCAGATTTTTGTTGAACTCTTTTGCATAGTCTGCAAAAAGAATCCCGACGTGGCAAAGGCCGTCCTGGATGACCAACCAAGGTAAAAATACGAAGTTATTCCTAACAATAAGCCCGCCTTGCGGCCAAGGACGGATTAAGGGAGCTGGAATGAAGTGCTTTGTCGCCCACGGATGCATATACCCGTGTTGATCAAACGACTCTTCCTTTACCTTGAACTCTTTGTCGAATGTTGGGATAGGTTCCTCCTCTGGAGCACGAGAAGGACCTCCACTTCTGGCACCGCCCTTTCCCTCGCGTCCGACTCGTACGCAATGGGCTGGCTAGACTGCAAAGGGTATTCTTCCTCCCTTTCAGCCAGGTTCTCTCCTCCTGTGGCAACTGGTGTGTCGGGGGCTGCAGCAAGAGACGACTGCACCCCTCTGCTAACAACTATCTTATGCTTCTTCCGGGCTTTTGTCTTTAGAGTGGTAGGAGCAAGGCTGGAAAAGAAGGGAAAGGAAAGAAATTCTGAGAAATAAGAATCCGAGAAAGAAATAAAAATACATGCAATAAAAAGCATAAGAGAAAACCCGGGAAATTCTTACATGGATGTTGCGACGGGAACACCGTCAAGGTTGATGACCTCCTGAGTGGTGGAAGGCTTCTTACTCTTCCGCCCACCAGCAAAGTTGGCACGTAGAGTGTCCAACTCAGCGTCTGATGCAAGCTCCGAATCAGGAAGAGTTGTAATATGTCAAAAAGGACAAAGGTCCGGGTAAGACAGAAACATCCGAGAAAAGTGAAATGCGAGAAATTTTCCTAAAGGGGAAAAAGTTTACCTTTGGAGCTGGATGCCCAGCATGATACATTTCTCGACTTTCTTTATACTGGTATCGAGTAGAGACCAATTGATTTAGCCGTTTCTTGAAGTCCTTCTTCAGAAAACCTCTGTTTGTTGTCCTCATCTTGTCCTCCGGGCCAGAGAATTCACACATTAGCCGTTTTCCGCGATAGGCTAATGGCTGAATACGCCTTCCGAGCCAGCACAAAATTGTGTCTGTGCCAGTGAGAGGAGGAGTGGCGGATACAAGCTTGGCTATGCGCCGCTTGATCCTCATCAGATCTGCCGGCAGAGTCTGGATCGCTTCTACATCCCAATTATCTTGGGGCTAGCAGCGGAATTATCGAAAGGTGGAATTCCCGTCCCCTTTCCAGGAAACGGGACATCTTCATGATAGAAGAAGGAACCCGTCCAAAATTTGACGGATTCCGAGGTTTTTATCTTGGGGAACCAGTCCTCCCTAAACCTACGGAGGGTGAAGGAAATGGTCCCGCAAGTGGGGAGAGCGCCCTCATAAGGGTTTCGCTTAACCCCAAAACAGTATTGCCAGAAGTCTAACCTTGGTTCTATTCCTAAGTATCATCCGAAAAGGGCTTGAAACCAGCAAGGTAGAGAGTAGAGTTTGGTGGAAGGTTATGTGGTTGGATGTTGTAGTGGTGAAGGACTTGGAGGAAAAAGGCAGAAGGTGGGAAACCCATACCTCTATTTATGGGAGAGGCGAGGAGAACCCTTTCTCCGGCCTTCGGCAGTGGCTCGGAGTCGTCCTCCTCGTACTGTCATTTGTCCTTGAGAACATACCCTTCCTTCTCCATTGACGGAAGAAGGGATGGAACCACATTGCAGTGGCTCCAATTCCCGGAATTTTCTTCCGTGTCTTCTTCAGCTCCGGCGGCGCCCGGGACGGCGAGCTCCTCACCGCCGCGAGCGAGGTTTTCTTCCGTAGGATCGGTGGCGAGGGGTGGAGTAGGGGTGGCAGACGACGACGGTATGTCTTCGGCCGCAGGAGGAAGATCCCCGCAGACCGAATCAACGGCGTTTTCCTCCGACGCGCTCTCGGTGGCACGGCCGGGAGAATCCAACAGCGGGTCAATATCGTTGATGATGCTGTCGATGTCCAGGGCGACGGAGCTCATTTCTGCGACGCGGGGTGATCCTCCGGTGGTCATTTTCGGGCGGCGCGGTCTCGATCCGGATCCTCCGATGGTTTTATCCGGAGAGGGCACTCATTCTCTGCTAACTCTCGCAAGTTTGAGATCGAGCTCTATGGCAATGGCGCTGGGGGCTTGAAGGAGAAGTGGAAGCGGAAGGAAAATCCGAAGGACCCGAGGCGGCTATTTATAGCCGGGAATGCGTTGAGATTGGCTACAACGGCTATTTTAGCCGTTGGATCCTTGACGCGTGTCACGTCCGAGATTTCCGGGAAATGAAGAGATAAAGTGATAAGTGATATCTCCTCGATTCCCGAAAGAATCTGTCAGGAGATACGCTGCAGGGTTTTGACTGAACCCAAAGGTCCGTGATGTCAGCACGATTTCACCGCTGACGTCATGAAGTTCCTTCTCCACGAAGGCTCGTAGAAGAAAAGTCAGATTCTGGTAAATCCGAGTTTTGAGTTATACATTAAGAAATTCCTTCTCCAGGAAGGACCGTGGTGGAAAAAGCCAGATCTTGGTGAAATCCGAGTTATGTGTTATGAAGTTTTGGGAAAAAGAAGAATCAAGACAAAGCGCCAACATTTCTTGGAACAGATTGACGAAAGGTGGCAGAATGAAGTCTCAATCCTTCTTGGGGGCTACTGTCGGATATATACCAATTAGGGGTATATCCGGCATTGTCCTAAGAGCCGGATTACTAGGGTGTCCTGTTGGTAATGGATCATAGTCCATTAGGCGGCCCAGTAAGCTGATGCACAGAAGCCGGATTCTAGAAGAACCCAGACCACGGCCCAAAGTGGTGCGGCTTGGAGTAGGAGACATATTCCTTCCTTTCCAAGTTAAGATACTTTCCTTAGTATTCTAGGTTTCCTTTATGTAAGCCCTAACCCATCTATCTATATAAAGCCGGGCGAGAGAGACGAAACAGACAGACAATTAGCTAGAAGCCAACTCACCGAGAAGTCGATCCTCGTCGACTTAGCGAAACCCTACTCACATTGTACTTTGTATACTTCAGGCTTCAGCCCTGATTTAGTGAGATTGCAGGAGTAGGAACGCTACCAAGTTGCGAGGTACCGAACCTGGGTAAATTTGGTGTTCCTGGTTGTTGTACTACCACGTCCCCCAACGTCTCTACCCGTAGTCTCATGGCACCCCTGTCTATGAACTCTACCACGATGTCTCGACAATGATGATCAAGGCCAAGTTGGTCAAGACGGGGACCAAATGATCAAGATGATCAAGTGATCCCTCCTCGCAATAATGAGGAGATCAAAGCCCGTCGTGCTAGAAGGATAAGAAGAGCTTTGAAGCATATTGATGCCCGAGATAACAAGGTCTTGGAAGATATTCAAGCTAGAATATCCAAAAGAAGGCAATTGGCACATTTTAGTGAGCATCAATCTCACATATCTATGATGGAACCAAAGAAAGTGTTTGAAGCTCTTTAGGACTCCGATTGGGTTGAAGCTATGCATAATGAGCTCAACAACTTTGAACGAAACAAGGTTTGGAGATTAGTTGAGAAGCCCAAAGATTGCCACAATGTTATTGGCACTAAGTGGATATTCAAGAACAAGCAAGATGAGCATGGTATTGTTATAAGGAACTGATGGTGCAGATCTTTCACTCGTTGGGATACCCCAAGAGGAGGGTGTGATGAGCACAGCGGTAGGAGTTTTCCCCTTAGTTAAGAACCAAGGTTATTAATCCAGTAGGAGAAAGAGGACCTTCGGAAGGTTGATGCCACTCACAGTGGTGATGGCTCACCGGTGTCAGTAACAATGTGGAACCTGCACACAACACAACCAAAATACTTTGTCCCAACGGTACAGTGAGGTTGTCAATCTCACCGGTCTTGCTGAAAACAAAGATTAGACGTATAGTGTGGAAAATAATGTATGCTTGCAGTAAGTAAAGAAAGCACGAAATTGTGGTGGTATTTTTAACAGTGTAAGAAAATTGACCGGGGTTCATAAGTTCACTAGTGGTGTCTCTCCATAAAAGATAGCATGCTGGGTGAACAAATTAGAGCTGGGCAATTGACAAATAAAGGTTGCACCGTAGTGCACATTCATGACATGATGACTACTATGATATTTAGTGCGGGCATTACAACAATATACATAGACCGTAATCCAACTGCATCTATGACTAATAATCCACCCTCAGTTTATCATCTGAACCCCCTTAGGTATTAAGTTGCAAGCAACTAATAACTGCATTAAACAAAGTGTGTAATGTAAGGAATGATTGTACACGCGGGCACTCTCACCGTTGTTTTCTCCCTAGTGGCAAAAGCACGTCCTCCCCCTTCACATTTCTGTCACTCGAGCAAGGCGAAAAGGAGGCATGAACCCACTATCGAGCATAAATAATCCCTCTTGGAGTCACTAGCAACTACTTTGCCAGAGCAACCACTAGCAATGGAAAGCATGCAAGATCAGAATTAACATATGCAATAAAGACTATAATCAACTTGGCATAAGTTTAATATTCATCGGATCCAAGCAAACATAGCACAGAGAATTACATAAGATCAATCTAGATCATGTTAGGAAGCTCACGAGATCTAAACATGGAGGCATATGAGGAGAAGACAACCATCTAGCTACTGATATGGACCCGTAGTCCAAGGATGAACTACTCACGCATCACTCCGGAGGAAGACATGGTGATGTAGAGGCCTCCGGTGATGATTTCCTCTCTGGCAGGGTGCCGGAGATAGCTACAGAACCCCCTGATCTAGGGTTGACGGTGACGGCGGCTGTGGAACTTTTCGGGGATTTTTGATCAGGTATCTAGGGTTTTCCATCCGGGGGGAATAGATAGGCGAAAGGGCAGAGGCGGTCGAGCCCTGTGGGCGCGCCACCCCATGGTGTGGGCCCCTGATGCCCCTCTTTGTCTCCTCTTCGGTCTTCTGGATGCTTTCTGGGAAAATAGGCACTTTGGGCTTTGTGGGGTCCAATTCCGAGAATATTTCCAGAACAACTTTTCTGAAACCAAAAACAGCAGAAAACAGGAAACTGGCACTTGGCATCTTGTTAATAGGTTAGTCCCGGAAAACGTGTAAAAATGACATAAAGAAGGGATAAAAAATGTAAGAATTGGCATAATATTATCATGGAGCATCAGAAATTATAGATACGTTGGAGACGTATCAAGCATCCCCAAGCTTAGTTCCTACTTGTCCTCGAGTAGGTAAACGATAAAACAATAATTTTTGAGGTGACATGCTACTAACATAATCTTGATCATAAAAATGTAAAGGCGTATGCAAGCTGAGATCATAGAACTTCAAACACAAACATGATAAATAGAACTTTAATAATAAAGCAAAGTAATAAATTTTCATCATGAAGAGTATATCAATAAAGGATCATGAGAAATAATGCAAAGAAAGATAAACGTCTGTTTCAGGTATAGAGAAAGCATGGCAAAGTGATATTTCGCTAGTCCTTAAGAGTGGGGCAAAACATAAATGCCAGGACACCTTCAAAGTTCATGAGGAAGACTAGAGAAAATAATTTAAGAACAAATGATATCACATCATGAAGTAATTATTGATGTTCATGGGATAATGCATGTAGAACTAAGAATGACAAAAATGCTCTCTCAACTGTGCATGAAGTTAGAAGATGGAGACTCAACATAAAAGTAAAAGAAAGGCCCTTCGCGGAGGGAAGCAGGGATCACTCATGTGCTAGAGCTTTTATTTTATTAAACAGAGGTATTAAAAGTTTGACACTCCTCCCATCCATATTTCACAAACCATGGCTAACCAAATCCTCGGGTGCCTGCCAACAATCACATACCATGGAGGAGTGTCTATATTTTGGGAGATGTATGCTAATGTCAACAAATGGTAAACAGAAATTAAAGTACGTCACAAGCCAACTGGATTCACAAGAGCGGCTCCCACGTGAAGGACACATCGGGCTAGAAGGTCATCCCTCTTTCTCTTTTGTTTACACAATTATGCTTTGACTGATAAATCAGGGGCAAAAATAGTGAGGAGATTTTGTATGTATTAATTTGGGGCTGGGAACCCCGCTGCCAGCTCTTCTATCATTTGGATAAGCGGATGAAGCCACTAGTCCAGGGTGTGAAATCCAATCAACAAGTGAGATAAAGATTCTCTATTGACGTCCTCATGAGCAAAAACAGGAACATAAAGTAGGAGTAATTTTGAAAGTTTTAAAGGTAACACATGAACAATTTACTTGGGGAGCCAGTTAAATACCACATATAGGTAGGTATGGTGGACACAATGGGAAAAACTTTGGTTTCAGGGAGTTGGATGAACGAGTAGAGCTCATACTCAGTACGGGTGGAGGCTAGCAAAAGACTGGGAGCGAATAATCAAGAGAGCATAAGAGCCATAATCATGCATAGCGACATAATCATCATTAATTAAAGCATAATCAGTATCATAGTTCAAAAACTAAGTGGTCATGGAGGCTATTCATGACTGGTTTGTAGTCATAGACATGGTGTGAGCATGCGCCAAGTCAACCAAATAAAACATTCGAAAGAGAATACCAAATTTTTTGCTTCCTTATGACAAGAACAACTCATGAATCTTTCAATGACATATAAAAACTCTCGGCTATTTGAGTCTATTCATGCTACTCAACATCACAAAGCTTTATAACTAAAATAACATTTAGCATGGCATGAAAAAGTTCTAGCAACAGTCTATACAAGCTTCTACTTGCACCGATATAAATTCTACTTTAAACAACAGTTTCTTTCTCCCAACAAGCACCATACACAATATCTTTTTAACAAAAACTCTCTAAATGATACAACAAGAAAACATGAGATTACTCACATAATACTACTAAAACTAACAGCTCTAATAAGAGATGCATGCACAACAGGAGCTAAATAAATGCAGCAGCCAGATAAAGATTAAGAATACAAAGTATTCCCATGAAAAAAGCGGAGCGTGTCACTCTCCAATAAAAGAAATGCTGGGGTCTAACCAAGTTTATTGCAAAAAGTAAAAAAAACAACTGAAAGCAAAAACAAAAACAAACTGAAAGCAAAAACAAAAGACGCTCCAAGTAAAGCACATAAGATGTGACCGAATAAAAATATAGTTTCACTAGAAGTGACCTGATAATTTGTTGATGAAGAAGGGGATGCCTTGGGCATCCCCGATCTTAGACGCTTGAGTCTTCTTGGAATTTTCTAGGATGTACCACCGGGTCATCCCCAAGCTTAGCCTCTTCACTCTTCTTGATCACATCGTATCATCCTCTTCTCTTGACCCTTGAAAACTTCCTTCACACCAAACTTCTCACAATCCTCATTAGCAACGTTAGTGCAATCAAAATAATAAATTCACATGGTTCAGTTTAAACAAAATTCTAACTCTCAAAAATACATTATCTACTGTCACAACTTCTTTTAAAACTCTTTTTCTCAAAAGAACACCAAAAGAAAGCGATTAAGATGCAAATGCAATTATTGGCAGAAATCTGTCAAAACAGGACAGCCGGTAAAGATGATTTTTTTAGAACATCTTATGTTGCTCAAAGCAAAAAAGTGGACAACTAAGAAAAGTTGTGTATACAGCTCAGGATTACGCACAAAAAACTCAGGTCATTTTGAATTTTCTGTGATTTTATAAGGAATAAACAGTGGACAACAGAAATCTGTTTCCTGCGCAGAAATCCGAAATATAGCCTCAACTTTCCACTAGAGGCTTTACTTGGCTCAACAAAAACTCAAAAGAAAAGATACAGCGGGGTTGCTAAGGAAATAGAAAACACCCAGGTGCAAAGCCAACAAAATAAAACAAAGGAAAACGGGTTGAAAACTGCGAAATAAAACGGGTTGTCTCCCGGTAGCGCTTTTCTTTAACGCCTTTCAGATAGGCATAGAAAGGTGGAATCACGTGGATGCTCACATAAGAAATACGAATTGAAGCAAAAGAGAGCATCATTAAGAAAATGTAAAACAAATTTAAGTCTAACCCACTTCCTATGCATAGGAATCTTGTAAAGAAATAAATTAAAGAAGCTCAAACTAGAAATCATGGGAAGGTAGAACAAGAGCAACTTTAAAACTTTCAACAAAAAGAGAGGTGTTTTAGTAACATGAAAATTCCTACAACCATATTTTCCTCTCTCGTAATAATTTTCAGTTGCATCATGAACAAAGTCAACAACATAATTATCACATAAAGCATGTTTGTCATGGTCTAAAAGAATACAATTCATATCAAGCTCCAAAATAGTGGGATCAAAATTTAAAATCAGCTCCTCTTTTCCCATTTTTAGCAATATCAAAACAAGATGATTGATCACTCATAAAAGGTATAGGACACATTATAGCAATCCTGTTTTCAGTAGCATTATAATTTATAACATCAAGTAACATAGGACCATCATCAAGAGCATTATCATAAGATTTATCCAAGTAGCATGGATTATCATAAATAACAGTAGCAATATCATTCTCACAAGTTTCATTCATAGTAGTATCAAGGTCACAAGTATAGCAAGTATCAATTTCATCAAATAATGTATGAGTTAAAGAGTTACTATCATTGGGAGGTAGACATAGGTTCCATTCGTCCTCCTCTTGATCATCACTCTCCTCCTCTTTTTCATCCAATGAGCTTCCAAATTCAGCAATTTCTTCTTCCATAGGCTCCTGCAAGGCATCAGTTACTTCCTTAGGTTGAGACAATTTATTAATATATTCCATTATGTAGTAATTACAATCCTTGTAATTATCAAAGCAATATTCAAGTATAGCATAAATCTCATATTTATAAGGTGCATCATCAATACTTTCAAGCAAATAGGAAATTTCGGATGCACCCTTCCAAGAAATAAATTCTTCAATTTGTTCCACATCATATAATTCATAATTTCCCTTAACATAATAAGAGATGGTAACATCATCATTATACTCACATTGAAAAGGAAGGTGTTTATACCTCCGACAATAACAAGATTTATCAAAGCAATAAGTAACATTATAAGTAGAGCACAAGTTTTTAGCATAGTCATGCAATTTATTAACTTGCTCCCATAAGTGTATCCCTTTTTGTCACAAGCGGTGTTCCTTATAATGTTTTTTTTGTTCATCCGTGAACCCACCTTGCCTAAAAGATCTAGTTTCAAAGACATCAAACATTGATAGCACGCATGATAAAGCAAAAATAGCAAGTGAATACTTCACTTGAAAATACTTGAGTTGCTTTCTATGCTATGAAGTAAACTAATTTTTTTGTTTTTTTGGTATAAAGAAGCAAAACAAGACAAAAAAATAAAAACAAGACAATAAACAAAATAAAGAGGTTGAGAGTGAGAGACTCCCCTTGCCAAAAGACTTCTTTCTCCCCGGCAACAGCGCCAGAAAAAGTCCTTGACGGTGCAGATCTTGCACTCGTTGGGATACCCCAAGAGGAGGGTGTGATGAGCACAGTGGTAGGAGTTTTCCCCTTAGTTAAGAACCAAGGTTATCAATCCAGTAGGAGAAAGAGGACCTTCAGAAGGTTGATGCCACTGACGGTGGTGATGGCTCACCGGTGTCAGCAACAACGTGGAACCTGCACACAACACAACCAAAATACTTTGTCCCAACGGTACAATGAGGTTGTCAATCTCACCGGTCTTTCTGAAAATAAAGATTAGACGTATAGTGTGGAAAATAATGTATGCTTGAAGTAAGTAAAAAAAGCAGGAAATTGTGGTGGTTTGTTTAACAGTGTAAGAAAACGGGGTTCATAGGTTCACTAGTGGTGTCTCTCCATAAAAGATAGTATGTTGGGTGAAAAAAATACAGCTGGGCAATTGACAAACAAATTTTGCACCGTAGTGCACATTCATGAAATGATGACTACTATGATATTTAGTGCGGGCATTACAACAATATACATAGACCGTAATCCAACTGCATCTATGACTAATAATCCACCCTCAGGTTATCATCCGAACCCCCTTAGGTATTAAGTTGCAAGCAACAGATAACTGCATTAAACAAAGTGTGTAATGTAAGCAATGATTGTACACGCGGGCACTCTCACCGCTGTTTTCTCCCTAGTGGCAACAGAACATCCTCCCCCTTCACGTTTCTGTCACTCGAGCAAGGCGAAAAAGAGGCATGAACCCACTATCGAGCATAAATACTCCCTCTTGGAGTCACTAGCAACTACTTGGCCAGAGCAGCCACTAGCAACGGAAAGCATGCAAGATCACAAATAACATATGCAATAAAGACTATAATCAACTTGGCGTAAGTTCAATATTCATCGGATCCCAGCAAACAGAGCATAGAGAATTACATAAGATCAATCTCGATCATGTTAGGCAGCTCACGAGATCTAAACATGGAGGCATATGAGGAGAAGACAACCATCTAGCTACTGCTATGGACCTGTAGTCCAAGGAACTACTCACGTATCACTCCGGAGGCAGGCATGGTGATGTAGAGGTCTCCGGTGATGATTTCCTCTCTGGCAGGGTGCCAGAGACAGCTTCAGAACCCCCCCCCCCGGATCTAGGGTTGACGGTGACGGCGGTTGCGGAACTTTTCGGGGATTTTTGATGAGGTATCTAGGGTTTTCCATCCGGGGGGAATAAATAGGCGAAAGGGCAGAGGCGGTGGAGCCCTGGGGGCCCCACACCACCCCCTGGCGTAGCCAAGCGGGGGCGCCACCCCATGGTGTGGGCCCTCTGATACCCTCTTCGTCTCCTGTTCGGTCTTCTGGATACTTCCGGGGAAAATAGGCACTTCGGGCTTTGTGGGGTCCAATTCCAAGAATATTTCCAGAACAACTTTTCTGAAACAAAAAACAACAGAAAAGAGGGAACTGGCACTTGGCATCTTGTTAATAGGTTAGTCCTAGAAAAGCTGTAAAAATGGCGTAAAGATGGGAGAAAACATGTAGCAATTGGCATAATATTATCGTGGAACATCAGAAATTTTAGATACATTGTAGACGTATCAGGAACAAGGCAAGATTGGTAGCTCAAGGTTACACTCAAGTTGAAGGCATTGACTTTGATGAAACCTATGCTCCCGTGGCTCGCCTTGAGTCCATCCATATCCTTCTTGCATATGCATCTTCGCATAATTTCAAATTGCAACAAATGGATGTCAAAAGTGCTTTCTTGAATGGTCCACTCAAAGAGGAGGTATATGTTAAGCAACCTCCGGGGTTCGAGAACCTAAACTTTCCGAACCATGTCTACAAGCTCGATAAGGCGCTCTATGGACTTAAACAAGCACCACGTGTGTGGTATGAGCACCTTAGAGAGTTATTAGATGACCGTGGTTTTGAAGTTGGGAAGATCGACCCCACTCTCTTCACAAAGAGAGTAAATGGAGATCTTTTCATATGCCAACTCTATGTGGACGATATTATATTTGGCTCAACTAACCAAACTTTCAATAATGAGTTATCAAAGCTTATGACTGGCAGGTTCGAGATGTCTATGATGGGAGAGCTTAAATTCTTCCTTGGCTTTGAGATCAAGCAATTGGCTCGTGGTACTTTCATTTCTCAAGCCAAGTATACCCAAGACATGATCAAGAGGTTTAATTTCCAAAATGCAAAGATCAAGCCATCTCCTATGCAAGTCAAGTGCCACCTCAAGCGTAACCCGGATGGTAAAGGTGTGGACCAAAAGTTGTATCGTTCTATGATTGGTTATTTGCTTTACCTTTGTGCATCTAGGCCCGATATCGTTTTGAGTGTAGGTGTGTGTGCAAGGTATCAAGCGGCTCCTAAGGAAAGCCACTTAGTGGCGGTCCATAGGATTTTTCGGTATTTGGTTCATACCTCAAGGTTTGGTTTGTGGTACCCAAAGGGGCACAATTCTCTCTCAAGGGCTACACGGATTCCGATTGGGCGGGTGATCAAGATGATAGGAATTCCACTTCCGGGGCTTGCCAATTTCTTGGTAGGTCTTTGGTGAGTTGGTCTTCCAAGAAGCAAAATTGCATATATCTCTCCACCGCCGAAGCCGAGTATGTAGCCGCCGCAAGTGCTTGCACCCACTTGCTATGGATGAGGCAAACTCTCAAGGAATATGATGTTCATTTGGATAAGGTGCCTCTCATGTGTGACAATGAAAGTTCCATCACAATCGCCTACAACCCCGTGCAACACACAAGAACGAAGCACATTGAGATTCGTCATCATTTCATCCGTGACCATGTGGCAAGAGGTGATATTGCTCTCGCATATGTGCCCACCAAGGACAATCTTGCGGATATCTTCACGAAGCCACTCGACGATGCAAGATTCATGTTCTTGAGGAATGAACTAAACATCATTGATTCTAGGAGTTTGACTTGAGGATCTTGCACACACCCCTATAGATGAAATGTGTTTGGGTTTAGGTGTAGACATGGACATAGGGGGAGTATTATCCTAACACATTGGGTTCTTCCTCCCCCAATTATGCCCAAAGAAAAAATTCATTGATATCTCTTTTTTTCTAATGTTGAATTGTGAGCTTCATTGTCGAGTATTGGCCATGCACCCAAGATATATCTTCGCGGTGTCATACCATGATCTCTTACATGGTGGCTTAGTCCACCAACCTCTTCTTTGTGAAGAGTTGGATCTTAGTTGGGGTTTATTTGATATTTCATTGCATTTCTTGTTGCCCCCCCCCCCCTAAGTGTTCTTTCGTAGGAAAATCTCACTCAATTGGTCTTTTGTTTGTTTGATTCTTGCAATTGAGCGGGATAAGTACTACTTTAAGTTTGTTGTTTCTATCCTAAGCCCTCCTACCCAAAAACCAAACTCTATCTAGCAAATTTGTCGTTCCTTTGAAACTAGGAAGTTTCGAATCGGATGGTAGCCGGAATTTCCGGTTCAATTTTGAACCGGAATATACGGGTGGTACCGGAATATCTGGTTCAAACTTGAAGCAGAATATCCGGTCCGGCGCAAATCACTTATATCGGAGGGGCACAGGGAGAGAAGCAGTTCTTGCCTTTTTCTTCTCCCCCAACTCCTCTTCTCCACCCCAAACGCTGCCACCTTGATTCTTGGCCTCCCGGGCCACTTCATCCGCGGGATCTGTGAGTTCTTGCCCGAATCTTGTTCCCCTCGTGCTCGGGAGCATTTCCATCCAAGCATCTTCTTCCATGGACGTCGGTAAAGTTCAAATCCTTTGAATCTTGGTGCCATAACCATACCCATCCATGGATTTGTGTTTTTGTTGACAATTCTTGGTAGAAAGTACTCCCTAGGGTACCATATGCATGCTAGAGACAATAGTTTAGATTCACATGTCACCGATCTAGTTTTCAAATCTAGTGGAGAATCAATCTAGTGTTGTTTTCGTGCTGTCGAAATATCCGGTTCAGTTTTGAACCGGAATATCCGGTTGTGTTCTATCGAGCAGCCCGAATATCTGGTTCAGTTTTGAACCGGAATATCCGGCTAGGTTCTTTCATGAAATCGGAATATCCGGTATAGAACTGAACCGGAATATCCAGTTGAGTTCTGTCCCGAATTTCTCAAGTACTATTTTGATCCTAGCTAGAATTGTTTCTCGATCATTATATGGAATCTTCCCTATTGTTTTTACGTATGATTCCTCCGTTACTTGACATATGTGCACTTATCCCTATTACTTCCTCTATGATTCTCCTTCACAGGTAGCTCTCACGCTGACAAGTTGGGCCCTCGCAAGCGTCCTTCGTACAAGGACACTAGTGATGAGGATCCCGGTGACCGCCTCCAAGGAAAACTGTTGCCAAGGGAAAGTATCTCGCCTTGAAGCCATCAAAGAAGAAGAAACGAAAGGCAGCTAGTGAAAGTGCATGGTTCCCCATATGTGGTTTTGGTAATTAATGACAATCCTTATGTACTAATGTTTGCATTGAGTTATCCTTGTAGATCTTGTCCATAGGAAATAATGGAGTTCATGTATATTCAAGGATTTACATGAAGAATGGTCATGGTTTGAGTTGAGCTTATTGCTAGTGTGTCTTGAAGAAAAGTATTAGGTTATCCTTCATGGTTATCTTCAAGACATCATCATTTGAAGTGAGAAGAAAAGATACAAGGTTGATCAAGCTAGTGATCAACACACAAAGCTACACGATGTACCAAGTGGGATTGTGTATCTCATGGTATGGTAAGAAATTGTCAATATAGATTTGTGATCTAACCCATATATGTGTGTGTGGCATCTCTATGTGTGGTTAGGTATCTTTCCATGGGCATGAACAAAAAGGAAGATTTCATATTGCCCATGGTCTATGTCATCGTCAAGCGGTGTTCATCACCTAGCTTAACGTGGAAGCTCAAGTGAAGCATCTAGAAGAAATCCTATGCTTGATGCTTGCCACCCTTTTGGAGTTTGTGGCCTCGTGAAGATTTGCCATTAAGGGTCTCTCCCATAATGTTGTATGGGGGATCATCCTCTCCCATAGTGGTGTATGGGGGAGCAACTTGCAAGGCTTCATCAAGCGGAGCATGTGCTAGCAAGCACGATCAAGAAAGAAGATCCAACTTGAGAGAGTCAAGATCGTCATCATCTATCTCAATTGGATTGCGCAAGGAAAAGGTATGACTTAGATATGGTTTTTATTTTACCGGTCTCATTATGCTAGTTGGGAGACCGGATTATAGGATAGATAACCGTACTATCAAGAGGGGCTCTTGAATGCATATCTTGATCGTATCTATCGTAGAGAGCTCAAACCTTTGCATACTTGGCATCATCCTAATTACTTCTTATTTGGGTTTTCTCCATGTAAGGTTTTATAGCTTTTCATGTTCTTCATGTCAAGCTCAAGTTCATCAAAAATGGATTTCGTATGAAAAACTTATCGCATTTTTGTTGTTGGAGGTTTCTACCGGTTGTTCTTTATTGATAGGCCAAACCTTTCATCATTTGGTTTTATATTCCCATTTTTTACTATGATTTTTCTTTGTATATTCTTGTAGTGATCGTCGTTTTGATTTCAACGAACCTAAGAACATTAAAAACGGAGTCCGGATGCAAAAGTTATGACCGTTTTCATATAGGGTGTTCTGCAGTTTTTTCCACCACCGGAGGTTCCGGTGGTGGCTCCGTCGGAAACCCTTTCGGGATGATGTTGGCGGAGCCTCCGGTGGTCCGGTGGTTGGGGCATTTTCAGCCCTTTTGGTGTTTTAACTCATCCGGGGGGCGGAGGTTCCGGTGGTTTCACCGGAGGTTCCGCCCCTGCGAGATTTTTCCTCCAACGGTTGGATATTTGGGTGACCTATTTAAGGGGCCTTCTTCCCCAATGGTTCCCCAACCGTTTGGGCAAGTTTTACCTCCATTGTTTACCTCCAAAAGCTTGCTATCTCTCAATCCCTCCAATGATTCTTGCTTCCACTTGAGGGAAAAGAGAGAGGAGATCTAGATCTACCACTTCACCAATAAATCCCTCCTTTTTGTGAGGGGAATCTATTGGATCTAGATCTAGGGATTCATTTGTTGTTTTCCTTGTTCTTCCTCCTTCCTCCCTCCATAGCATTAGTTTCTTTGGTGGGATTTGAGAGGGGAGTTCTTGACCACTTTGTGTGTTCTTGCCATTGCATTAGGTGCATCGGTTTGAGTTCCCCACGAGATTCGTGAAAGAGAAGTTCGTGAGCTTGTTACTCTTGGGGCTTGGTCACCGGAGAGATTGTTCCTCTTGGGTGTATTGAGCACCCTAGACGGTTAGTGCTTGGGGATTCCACCTTGTTGCAAGAAGCTTCGTTGACAGCCTCCAATTGAGTTGTGGAGATAGCCTCAACCCCGTGTAAGGTTTGGTCAACGCCTTCAAGTCGACCTCATAGTGGAAACGAGCATCTCCCTCACCGGAGAAGCTCAAGGAGAATAAGGTGTGCACATCCGTTCTATTGAGGAGCGCCTAGGTGGCTCCCCACCTCTCCAACAAAGACGTACTTCCCTTGGGAAGGAACTTCGGTAATCACACCGGTGTCTCCTTCTGCTTCAGTTATTTCTATACTCTAGCTCGTTACTTATGCATTTACCTTTGTGATAGACATTGTGCTTGAAGTCATCTATCTTTCTATCTCATAGTTGTATATCATGCCTAGCATAAGTTGTTGGTGCACATAGGTAAACCTAGCTTGCATAGGTTTTGTGCTTGATAAATTAAACGCTAGTTTTATTCCGCATTTACTCAATCCTAAACCGTAATTATTTTAAAGCGCCTATTCACCCCCCCTCTAGGCGGCATCCTTATACTTTCAATTGGTATCATAGCAATGGCTCTCATTATTAGGCTTCACCTCCTTGAGAGTAATGATGTCGCTTAGTGAATTAGTGCACGATCCCACATTTCATTTCGATGGCACAAACTATGATGTTTGGAAATTTTGCATGCTTATTTATTTTCGGGTCATGGACCCACATATGGAGCAAATTGTAGAGTTGGGTTTTTCTCCTCCAAAGGATCCTCAAAATCCAACTTTAGAGGAAGAGAAAAACTTATCTCTCGATGCTCTTGCTATTAATGCGTTTTTCCTTCTTGTGAGCCTTGTAGTTATTAAACCACTCTTTCCTATCGGGAATGCTCATGAGGTATGGACAAAGCTTCAAGATAAATATGGTGTGTCCAATGTTGGATAAGATGATTTTTATCCCTCCACTTCCATTCGTGATGTGTTCTCAACTTCTTCTACTTCACCAACATGTGGTAATCCACAAACTAATGAGATGGTGAGTAGTGATAGGCTTTGCAATAATGATAGTTAGATTATTATTGATGATCCTTTATCTCTATCTTATTGTCATGCCTCATCTTTGGACTTAAACACAACTAGAACCAAAAATGTTTTACATGCTTGTGTTGATAGTCTTTGCAAATCATGTCGACATTGCTTGACTAAATCTCATGATGATATGCTTGCTTTATCTTGTTCCCATCATAAAAATTATTGTTTTTCCTCTAGTATTTGTATGGCTAACAATGTAAAGGAAACCCAACTCTCTATGGAACAAGATGTGGACTTGAGTGGTGCCTCAAGTAATGATCTATCATCATCTACCACCTTTTGCCTCATGGCTAAGGATTAAAAGGAATCTTCCAGTTTGAACCCCAATATATCTTATGATGATAGTAGTGATGATGATGTTGGTAAGGAGGTTGATGACGAGTATAAGAAATTAGGCTTATGGTTATCAAGCCTTGTTGATGAGACCAAAGAAAATGTGAATGCTCTCCTAGAACAACTTGATAAGGCTAACTCGCTTATAGATGAAAAGGAGGATATCATCGTGACTTTGGAAAGTCATAGTGGTAGGCATTCTATCAAGGACAAAGAGCTTGAAAAGGCTTTTGAGAAAGAGCGGTCCCTTAGATCTTCTCTTGAAGAGAAACTATATAGTCTAGAAGAAACATATGCTATTAGCGTTTCTAAGCTTAGAAGGGACAATGGATTATCTCTTTATCTTGCTAATGACCTCAAAGCTAAAAATGTTGATGCTTGTGCCACTAACTCTATTTCTTGTGAAGCATCCACATTAAAGGAGAATGTTGAGCTACGGGCTCAACTTGAGTTGCTAACTAGTAATTATGGGAAATTGGAAGAAACTCATGAAAAGCTCTCAAGCTCTCATAAGGATCTTCTAGTCTCCCATGAGAGGCTAAAATTAGCTCATAAGGCTATTTTAAATAATGTAACATCTTGTGAGCCTCATGTGGACAAAGGCACAATATCTACTCTAAATGCTATATTGCCTTGTGCTATTCCTAGTAATTCATCCTCTCATAATGTTCCCACATATTATGATGAATTTCTTTCCTTACCTTGTTGCTCTAATAATGATGCATATCTAACTCTTGTGTTGATACTAACCATGTAGAGGAAATCAAAGAGCTCAAGGCCCAAGTCACTTCATTGGAGAAAGACTTGGAGAAGTGTCATAAAGGGAAGTCCACACTTGACAATATGTTGAGTGTCCAAAAATCCCCCAATGACAAGAGAGGACTTGGATTCATTTCCAATCACAAGAACAAGTCCAAGGTCGACAAGATGAAGGGCCATGAACAAGACAAGAATTTGGCCAAGATTTTTTTCTTTAAGTGCAAGGTTGAAGGGCATCATGTTAGATCATGCCCTTTGAAGAAGAAGAAACTTAGCGAGAAGCAACAAGGGGAACAGCCACAAGTTCAACCTCAATCTCAACTTCAAGTTGAAGAAAGGCCTCTTCCAATGAAGACTCAAGCTAATGCTTCTCAAGTTGAGAAATAAACTAAGAAGAATGGAAGGAGTCGTTGTTGCTACTTATGTCGTGAAAAGGTCCATCTTGCTTCTTCATGCACTAATGGTACATTATCCAACCCTATCATAATTGATGATGTGTATTCCATTCGGAAGGATAATGTGGGCAATGTGTTTGCCAAATATGTTGGTACTCAAAGTGGTGTCAAGAAAAGAACCATTTGGGTTGCCAAGCCTATTGTGACTAACCTCTTAGGACCCAACTTGGTTGGGGACCAACAAGCTCAAACTTGATCAATAGTTGTTATCGGAGGGCATTGGAGACTTGGCTATATCATGAAGAATTAAGGGATCTTCATCACGTATATTTTCCTTAAGCCAAGTCATTTGGATTATCACGTCTCTATCTCATATTCCATGCTCCTTCTTGCGGTAACTTGTATTTATTACATTATATATACATTGAAAGTTTCTTGCCCCTTTGCATGTATTAGTTTTGTAACTTGCTTGTATTTTGTATATTTTGTGCTTACTACTTACTTATCCTTGAGTAATCTAGTATGTGTTTGTCGGTTCGCACAAAATGTATGTGTGAGTTTTCTTTGAGCCTAATTGCATCTTGTATGTATCTTATTTGGCTCTTTTGAGTGATTAATGGACTATCCCATTCTGGGAAAGTAATATGCCTTTGGCACTTCACAATCCCAAAATGTGTGTACATGAGGAATATCACATAGTGTTGATATTTCAATATTATCTAGTCTCTATGTGGTATCTCATACTCATGAGAAATTCAAATTCTAATGTCTATTAATTATCTCAAGTTGGTCTTTGTTTGCCTCTTGCTAAGAAGATACGGATTATCACATTATCAGGGAGTAATATGTTGTGCATATTACAAGCCTAAAGAATGTGAACATTTAAGGTTTTTCCACATAGAATTGATATTGTTAATTATCTTGTTCCTATGTGGCATGTGTGCTCAAACAAGTTTCAATTTTCTTAAATGATTTTATTTGCTCATCTTTTGGTATCTTATTTGTGAGAGAGATTCTTGGTGCGGTTTTCCACAAATTAGCACTAGAATTTACCTTCTCGGGAACCGCTTGCTTCTTGATATATTAATCATTTCTTTGCATGATCATTCGACTATTGAAGCCACCAAGAATCTCTATTTAAGTATGGTGTTTTCGTTCCTATCTTTTACCACATGCTTATGTTTTTTGAATATGATTGTGAACAAATATACCACCGAGAAATATCTCCATACATCTCTTGTCTCTGACAAGTTATAATAATTTGTGGTAAGTTTATTGATCATATTTACTTTGTTCATTGCTCTAAAATTGCCTTGTTTCTTGCCAAGGATTTGTTTGGTTCAAACTCCTTTGTGTCTTCCTTGCTCTACTCAAAATTTTATTTATGCTTTATTGAGTTAGGAAAAGCAATGATCCCATTCGTGGGCACTTTCATTCAAAGTCATACTTCTTTGTGTTGCATTTCTTGGGGAAGCTATCCTACATTGAGTAGAACACAATTCTTTAATTGGTATTGCATCTTATTGCTTTTCTTGAGCTTGACTAGTGTTTGAACAATATATATGGATAATAATGATTCCATTGTGTGCATCTTGTATTCAAATGCAATATCATAATTAATGCACTATTATTGGAAGAACTATCCTATATGTGTTTGAACACTTGTTGTCTTGAAATTGGTATTTTATCCCAATGACTTGTCTCTTTGTGTGCCATCATGAAAAGTGTAGAGGGTTTGTTTATTCTTTGATGTTGTTTTTGTTATCTTCTCTATTTGATTTCCTAACTCATGTGTTGATTTGGGGTTTTGATATAATTTGGACACTTCGTTTGATTTTATCTCTTGTGAGTGCCTTCTTTGTTTTAATTGGTATTTTGTCCAATTTTTATCTTGTTTGGTTCTTGAAAGTTTTGTGCATGTATATTTACTATGTATATCCTTTGACATGCTTACTTTCGTTGATCCAATATATAGGATAAACTCCATCAAATCCTAAATGGCTAAGATGTGCATAAAATTCAAATTCATATTAATATGCACATATTTATGTGGACTTTGTCCTATGTATTGTAGTTGTTCCAACTACTTTGGACCCAATAAGTTTGGGAAACATTTTGTACTTGATTTTTGTTTTTTAGGTACAATTGAGATACATTGGTTGCTTGCTCCATTCATAAGGAATATGTTCTCACCATCATATCATAGGAGTCTAGCTACGATGATTATCAAACTCGCATCCTCTTCATCACCAATGTCGTCTCAGTAACAAGTATCTATTCCATACATACATTTCTAGCATTCAACCTTGTGTAGGTTGCATCTTGGCATGAATTCCATTTGTTTCATTTCATTTGGCTTTTGCAAATGTCTTATCAAAAACATCTTTATTGCAACTATGAGTAAGCCGGGATGATTAAATACTAAGGGGATATTTATAATCATTTTCATGATTCACCAATCCCAAGTATATTAATGTAGTAACTTCTACTTAAAGTCTCTCATATGCAATATTGATGAATTCTCAAAAACCATTTGAATCTTTTGTTATATGCGTTACCTTTCTCAAAGCATTCCAACTATCACTTTCCCTTGTGATATTTGTGATGCTTTGGTGAGTTTATTGTTTGTCCATCTATATCCCCTTAAGATTAAACTAAGCCTAGTGCTTTGCTTTCAAGCAAAAATCTTATTGGTATATTTATGAACCTATCTTGTATATCATGTTCTTCACCCATGTACCTATTTTTGTGTGTGCATATTTCTTTGTGGATATATATATTTGTGATTGGTGTCCACTTAGAAACTTATACACACGAGAATAGTTACATCTTTAATTGATATTCTATTTCTTTAGTGACCATGTTTTATTGCTTTATATTACTTGGTGGTTCCTAAAAGGCACAAGCTTTGCTTTTCTTTTGGTATTCCTTTTGCATCTTATAAAGCTTGTGTACCTATGTGTTTTATCATTTGTTGGTTTGTGTGTATGGGAAAGACATGATATGCACTATGTGCCTCATATATTTAAAGACTATGATGAAGCTTTGCTCATCCTATTAGTCTCCTACAAATGTCTTTCCTTGTCACACTCATCTCTTTTGGTTGAGTAAATCTTTACTTGTCGCTTCTTGATCTTAATTGCTCAACTCTTGTTTGTTTGCAAGTTTCTTTGCTTCATTTCCAATCTACTCTCTTGATCTTGTTTGTGTTCAAAATTATCTAGAAGGGAGTTATGATTCCATGTTGTGCACATTATATAGTAATGCAAATCTAACATTGTGCATGTACCTTGGGGAGTTCCCTCTTGATTTTCTAGAACACTTGGTTGATCTTATCATAATATTGATTTTGGTCAATCGGTTTTTCAGATCCTTTGGTTGGTTGCTTCTTTATGAAAGTATCCTTCAATTTGACTTTGCTTGTAAATCTTTGGATCCTCAATATAGTTTGATCTCCCTCCATCTATTCCTAGTTGGATATATGCTCTTGATTTCACTCATATCATGAGTAATACATACACTATGGGGGAGCTCTTATTATATTGGCCTTCTAATCTTTTTTCCCATTTCGGCAATGGATGCCAATGGGAGAGAAGTTTAGAGGGTTTAAGGGAATTTGGTTCTATGCTTTAGTTTCGTTCTTAAGCATTTGCCTTCCATGCTATTGCATCCTTGCTCTTTGTTTTGCAGGGTTGCTTAATTCATCATATAAACCCTCGTAAAAAGGGATTGTCATCAATTACCAAAATGGGGGATATTTAAAGTGCATGGTTCCCCATATGTGGTTTTGGTAATTAATGACAATCCTTATGGACTAATGTTTGCATTGAGTTATCCTTGTAGATCTTGTCCATAGGAAATAATGGAGTTCATGTATATTCAAGGATTTACATGAAGAATGGTCATGGTTTGAGTTGAGCTTATTGCTAGTATGTCTTGAAGAAAAGTATTAGGTTATCCTTCATGGTTATCTTCAAGACATCATCATTTTAAGTGAGAAGAAAAGATACAAGGTTGATCAAGCTAGTGATCAACACACAAAGCTACACGATGTACCAAGTGGGATTGTGTATCTCATCGTATGGTAAGCAATTGTCAATATAGCTTTGTGATCTAACCCATATATGTGTGTGTGTGGCATCTCTATGTTTGGTTAGGTATCTTTCCATGGGATGAACAAAAAGTAAGATTTCATATTGCCCATGGTCTATGTCATCGTCAAGCGGTGTTCGTCACCTAGCTTGACGTGGAAGCTCAAGTGAAGTATCTAGAAGAAATCCTATGCTTTATGATTGCCACCCTTTTGGAGTTTGTGGCCTCGTGAAGATTTGCCATTAAGGGTCTCTCCCATAATGGTGTATGGGGGAGAATCCTCTCCCATAGTGGTGTATGGGGGAGCAACTTGCAAGTCTTCATCAAGCGGAGCATGTGCTAGCAAGCACGATCAAGAAAGAAGATCCAACTTGAGAGAGTCAAGATCGTCATAATCTAGCTCAATTGGATTGCGCAAGGAAAAGGTATGACTTAGATATGGTTTCTATTTTACCGGTCTCATTATGCTAGTTGGGAGACCGGATTATAGGATAGATAACCGTACTATCAAGAGGGGCTCTTGAATGCATATCTTGATCGTATCTATCGTAGAGAGCTCAAACCTTTACATACTTGGCATCATCCTTGTTGGTTCTTATTTCGGTTTTATACATGTAAGGTTTTATAGCTTGTCATGTTCTTCATGTCAAGCTCAAGTTCATCTAAAATGGATTTCGTATGAAAAACTTATCGCATTTTTGTTGTTGGAGGTTTCTACTGGTTGTTATTTATGGATAGGCCAAACCTTTCATCATTTGGTTTTATATTCCCATTTTGTACTATGATGTTTCTCTGCATATTCTTGTAGTGATCATCGTTGCGATTTCAACGAGCCCAAGAACATCGAAAACGGAGTCCGGATGCAAAAGTTACGATCGTTTTCACATAGGGTGTTCTGCAGTTTTTTCCACCACCGGAGGTTCCGGTGGTGGCTCCGCCGGAAACCCTTTTGGGATTATGTTGGCGGATCCTCCGGTGGTTGGGGCATTTTTTCAGCCCTTTTGGTGTTCTAACTCATCCGGGGGCGGAGGTTCCGGTGGTTTCACCGGAGGTTCCGCCCCTGCGCGATTTTTCCTCCAACGGTTGGATATTTGGGTGACCTATTTAAGGGGCCTTCTTCCCCAATGGTTCCCCAACCTTTTGGGCAAGTTTGACCTCCATTGTTGACCTCCAAAATCTTGCTATCTCTCAATCCCTCCAATGATTCTTGCTTCCACTTGAGGCAAAAGAGAGAGGAGATCTAGATCTACCACTTCACCAATCAATCCCTCCTCTTTGTGAGGGGAATCTATTGGATCTAGATCTAGGGATTCATTTGTTGTTTTCCTTGTTCTTCCTCCTTCCTCCCTCCATAGCATTAGTTGCTTTGGTGGGATTTGAGAGAGAAGTTCTTGACCACTTTGTGTGTTCTTGCCATTGCATTAGGTGCATCGGTTTGAGTTCCCCACGAGATTCGTGAAAGAGAAGTTCGTGAGCTTGTTACTCTTGGGTGCTTGGTCACCGGAGAGATGGTTCCTCTTGGGTGTATTGAGCACCCTAGACGGTTAGTGCTTGGGGATCCCACCTTGTTGCAAGAAGCTTCATTAACGGCCTCCAATTGAGTTGTGGAGATAGCCTCAACCCCGTGTAAGGTTTGGTCAACGCCTTCAAGTCGACCTCATAGTGGAAACGAGCATCTCCCTCACCGGAGAAGCTCAAGGAGAATAAGGTGTGCACATACGTGCTATTGAGGAGCGCCTAGGTGGCTCCCCACCTCTCCAACAAATACGTACTTCCCTTGGGAAGGAACTTCGGTAATCACACCGGTGTCTCCTTGTGCTTCGGTTATTTCTATACTCTAGCTCGTTACTTATGCATTTACCTTTGTGATAGCCATCGTGCTTGAAGTCATCTATCTTTCTATCTCATAGTTGTATATCATGCCTAGCATAAGTTGTTGGTGCACATAGGTAAACCTAGCTTGCATAGGTTTTGTGCTTGATAAATTAAACGCTAGTTTTATTCCGCATTTACTCAAGCCTAAACCGTAATTATTTTAAAGCTCCTATTCACCCCCTCTAGGCGGCATCCTTATACTTTCAGCTAGGCAGAACTACAAGACATATATCTCCACTCAGGACTATGCTCAGATCAGCCAGAAGGATTGGTACAACACTCCTTATGATGTGGAGTGTGAGGATGCTCGTTTCTGGAACTTGGAGCAGTCATATATCTATGCTGACATCTACTCCGACTACAAGTTTCCTATCTGTGAGATGCATCCTACCAAGTTTCAGATGATCAGGGACAAGGAAGAGTTTGTTGATGCTGCCAGTATCATTGAGAGGTTTGGTCTTGTGAAGCTTCTGGAGACCTAGTGCCCCTACAACACCGAGCTTGTTGTTCAGTTCATGTCCACATTGGTGTTTGACAACAGTGTTCCTTGCTCTGTGAAGTGGATGACTCAGACAACTGCCTGTGAGATTCCTTTTCATAGATTGGCTTGTCTGCTTGGTTACCGGCACAACTCTCACCCTCCACTTGGTTACCGTATGCATGATGTGGAGAGACCTCAGAGGGAGAAATCTATGGCAGATATGTATGCTCCAGGTTTTGCTATTGGGAAGCTGGAAGGGCTCCTCCCCTTCTATGATCAGCTCGTGCGCCTCTTCCGGTCTTTCTTGATGCCAAGTGGAGGTAACAATGATGCTCTCACTAGTCCTTTGTGCAACCTTCTCATATTGGCTAAGAAGTGTATTGAGGATGAGGACCCTACTGCTTCTTATACTATGGATGTCATGGACATCATTTTCCATGAGTTGCGCAATGCTATGATTGGTGGGAACACCATACCATATGGACCATATATCATGATGCTAATAAAGGATGCGATGAAGAGGGAATTTTCTGAGTTGCCCATGGAAGAGCACAAGTTCAAGAAGCTGTACATCAAGAGGAAGAAGGATGTTCCTGCTCCTGTTCCTCCTTCTGAGGGTGGTTCCTCTAGAGGAGGTGTGGCCCCTTCTAGTGCTCCCCAGGCTGATCCTTCCTCCACCTTGCGCAATGTCAGGAAGCTCTCTTGGTTTCAGCGCAACGTGCTTTGCATGAAGGTGGATATCCACAAGGAGCAGTACCAGGCCTACCGCAGGGACACAACTATGACTAGCACTCAGAGTCAGATCCTTCACCATGTGAGTGGTGCTTCTGGTGATCTTTCTGCCCCTCTTGTTCCACAGTCCTACTCTCAGTGGTCTGCCAGAGACCGTACTCCTTGGGAGCGGATTGAGGAGGCTCTTCGTGCCACAGCTGCTTCTTCCCGTGCTCGTGATGGAGATGACTTTGAGGAGGAAGATGAGGATGAGGACGCGGATCTAGAGAGGGAGGCCGAGGGTGCTTCTGACGCGTCAGCTGGAGAGTCGTCTGAGCATTCCGATGCTTAGATCGTTGTTGGGACGCTAGCACCACTACCTATCTCCTTTTTGGTGTCTCGATGCCAAAGGGGGATAAGTAGTAGTAGGCCTACGGGGATTTGCATGGGTGTCAGGCACAAGCGTATTATTTCACCATTTCTTGAAAGCTTATGTCCATTTAGTCTTATTCGTGAACTATTTTCGTTTCTTTGTCTCGTTTAAAACTATGTGCTATCATGTGTTGTGAGACTATGTTATTGGTTATCATGGATTATCTATCTTATGTTATTGGTTACCATGGATTATCTATCTTATATGTTGAGGATATTATCTATTGTTGTGCTTGGGTATTCTTGTTTCATCTCTACGCAAAAGGTATATATTTCTCTCGTATTCTCAACATATTGGTGATATTGTTACTTTGGCATGTTTGCTACTTATTGGAAATTTCTCTCCGTATATTATTGCACTTTTTGCATTTGAGGCAAACAAAAAGATGTGCATATAGATAGGGGGAGACATTTCCATTTTGTTTCAAACATGTACTCGTCAAAGTTTTATTGCAAATCTTAGTACTGTCATCTAACACAAGGGGGAGATTGAAAGTGCATTTCATTTTCCCGGTGTTTTGTGTGTTAGTTAACAATCCTAAGTACATTATTTATCGAGTTGTTTAGTGTGCAGGTGTTATACTTAACATCGGCATCTATCACCGAAAAGATCGGTGAAGATTGGGCTAAGTGATTTGGGACACTGAGCAACCGGATTATTCTAACCGGAATATTCAGGGAAACCGGATATTCCGATTAGGATGGTTTGGGTCCAGTTTGGGACAGAGATGAGCCAGAATTTTGGTACTGGATTATTCAAACCATACCGGATATTCCGGCTGTGGAGTTTCTGCTCGAAAATCGGCTAAGGACTGGAGTTGAAACTCACAGATGTGAACCGGATTATTTGTACCGGATTATTTTGGAGGAGCCGGAATATTCGGTTCAGTTGCTTGCGTAGGACATAAGCCAACCGGATTATTCAGAGGCAACCGGATAATCCGGTTTTAGTCAACGAAATCGAGCAGCTCTAGAGACCGGATATTCCGGTACCTGTTTTCCAGCCAAACGGCTAGATTTGAGGAGGGGTATAAATACCCCTCCTCTTCCACCTTGAGCTCTAGTTCTTCCCCTTGGCATTCAACAGCATTCAAGAGCTCACCAAATCCGCAATAACTCCCAATCCCTCCCACAAAACTCGAAGATCTTTGGAGGATTGAAGGAGAAGGCCCCGATCTAAATCTTCACCGAGCCGTTCTTCATTTCCCCCTCTCTACCTCGAGGGATCTAGCCTAGGGTTTCCTCTTGTGGATAACCTAGCATCTTGCTACTCTTGGTGATTCAAGATTGTTGGGATCCCCCAATTTGGTTGTGGGTGTGTGCCCCAAGTTGTTTGTAAAGGATTCGATTCCCGCCTCAAAGGAAATCAATAGTGGAAGGTGGACTAGGCCTTTGTGGCGGGGTTCATCGGAGAATAGGGTGAGGCCTTTGTGGCGTTGAGTAGGCCTTTGTGGCGAGCTCACACCCATCCAACGAGACGTACTCCCTTAACAAGGAGAAACTAGGGATTACATCGTGTCTCCGTGTGCTTCATATCGGTTACCTCGTTCCCTTCTCCCTTTACTTGCACTTGTATTGTATTTGTAGTTATCCTTGTCATATATGTAAATTCACCGTAGTTACATCATCTAGAGAATTTACCTTTGTGTCAAGCCTAATTGTGAAGAAAAATTAAAATTGGTCGTAGCACCTATTCACCCCCCCTCTAGGTGCCCATACTATACTTTCACTATGGAAGGCCCGAGGGCACGAAGAAGGCCAAAGACAGACCCAAGTCCCAAGCCGAGGCTGCAAGCTTGCGGGGTTAGATAGAGAACATGGTGAAATCCTATGAGCCGTTAACGTCCAATACTCTAGAAGCAAAGAGGGAAATGTCTGAGAAAAGGGCCCAAGAGAAGAAAGATAAGTGGAAAATGGTCCGGCAAGAGGGGCTGCGCAAAGACGTCGCTGAAGAGGAGCTGCGCAAACCTGCCATTAAAGAAGCAGGAGCCAATGTCGAGGAAAACATGGCACTCGCCAAGTTGCTTGCCGAGGAGAACAACATCATGATGATGAACCGCGCTGAAATAGATGAACTGATCCTAGAGTGGCACAACATTGTAAGACAACAAATCCTCGAGCGTAGTAAGCAAGCTATCATTGCGGCATTTGCTACTGGTGGTGGAGGTGGGGGTGGTGGCCGCGGTGGTGCTACTGTCGCTTGATTTGGTGATCCGTGCCTCTTTTGTTCTCCTTGTTTTCCCTGTTCGTGTTGAACATCCTATTTGTCGCAGTTGAGAATTCAAACTATTTTAATTGTCGAATATTTTTCGAAATTACGATGAATTGTGCTAAATGATCATAGTTTCAGTTTTTCGGTTTACGGGTTGAAAATTGGTGCACCGTAGCAGTCCCCGTAAACCCGACCTGTAAAACAAAAACCCGACCTGTAAAATAGAAGGGTTTACAGGGACTGCTACGACGCACCAGTTTTCAACCCGTAAACCGCGCTTTCCCCGACCCGTATCCCGCGTTTTCAGTTCCACGGGATAGACGTTTTGCTAGAGTTGCTCTAATGCGGGAGGGTGGACAAATGGCTTCTGGGCTCGAGGGAGCTCGTTTTTTTAAAATATCGGCAACGACATTTGTAAGTTTCAAAAAGTTAAGAAAAAAATCATGAGTGCAGACAATGATTTACTCTAGTAGTATGCAAAAAAAATCAAAATAAAATTCGTCATTTTAAGGCGCAGCAGAAATGACAAATAGGTACGTAGATCTGAGCGTGGTGAACATTGGACATTCTGAAAACTTCAAATTTTGTCAGGTTTATTGTTTTTTATATAGGACAAAATAAAACGAATTTTGAATGTTATTATGCACGATGATAGATTTAGATTTCAGCGCTATCTATACCTATTTTTTTTTTGCTCCCGAGATTTGAAACTTCCAAATATGCTTTTTCTTAAGAATGTCCACTACGGAGGTCGGGCTCCAAATGTGGTTTCCGCTAAAGAAGTGCCTAAGGGCATCTCCAGCCGTTGCGCCCCCTCCCCCCAGGGCCCAAAACGCCGTCGTTTTGGGGCCGCCGCGGCGCCAAACGGCGCTAATCTGGAACCTGGGGGGCAGACTTCCCAGTCCCCCCCCCCCCCCGAGCCCAACTTTCGGCCCAAAAAACAGAGGAATGAAAATTCGACATATTTTATTTGATTCGACGCAAATTTGAACTAAACATCGAGAAATAAACCAAACAGTGCGAAAACCTTATAAATCTACAGCGGCGACTATTCTAGGCGTCGTCGTCTTCATCGTCGTCCTCCTCGCGGTTATCCTTCGCCACCATGGCGAGCCGGTTGGAGGGGCCAGCTTCGCCGTCATCCTTCGCCGCCATGGCGAGCCAGCGCCGCTCCGCCCGGCCTTGCACCCGCAGCCGGTGGAGCTGTGCCTGTTCGGAGGGCTGGCGGTTGCGCCGCTCGCTCTGCAGCGCCACCTGCCGACGGTCGTCCTCGTACTGCGCGATGAGCGCCTGCTGCTCGACCGACGCCGCGTTTTCGGCCAGCTGCCGGTACGCCTCGCGCTCCGCCTCTTCCCTCCGGTGGGTCTCCAGAGATGCCCGAACGGCGGCAGCCTCAGCTGCCGCCGCCGTCTGCTCGAGGCCGCCGAGGACCTGGTGGAACGCTTCCTCGTTCCGCGCAGTCTCGAAGGAGTGGTAGGCCGCGTGCTACTCCGGCCACACCGGCTGACTCCTCCGTTCGCTCCTCCAGCGCCGGGCAGCCTGCGCCGGCAGCAGCTCGGGCGCCAGCTCTTCCTGGGAGGGCTGCTGCTCGGGCGCCACCGCTCCCTGCGCCGGCTGCTGCTCGGGCGCCACCTCCTACGCCGGGTGCTGTTCCTCTCCGTCGCTGTCCCCGTCGCTGGGGCCTCCCGCGGGCCACGCATCCCAGTGGCGAGGCATCGTTGCTAGGTGCGCCGAGAGTGGCGAGGAGGAGGAGGCGAGAATGAGAGAACGGCGAGGAGGAGGAGGCGAGAATGGGAGAACGGCAAGGGGCGAGCGCCCTTTTATAGCCTGGCGGGCCAGTCGCTGCGCCGCGCGTGTCACCTCTGCCGCCCCGCCATTAATCCGGCAGCCTTTGACTGGGGCGCATGCACTGGCCGGCCGGCACGCCATTACTCCGGCAGCCTTTGACGGCGCGCGCGCCGAGAAGAAGGTCACGGGCGGGGGTTTCTGTTACCGCGTTTTTTCGGCGCGTCACTGACAGAGCTGGCCCGCGCGGGCTGCAGCGCAGTTTCGCCCCTCCCCCCAAAGTCGAACCCAGCGGGCTGGGTTTGGCCTGGGTGCCGCGGCGCGAAATAGCGCCGAAACGACGCTATTTGGGCTTCGGGGGGGGGGGGCGACTGGTGCGGAAACGGCGCTATTCGCCGCTTCCGGCGCTAAAAAGGCCGCCTGGGGGGGCGACTTGAGATGCCCTAAAGCACGGCAAATATTTCGGAGTGATTTTTGGATGTGAACTCATGTGCACTTTCGGCACACACACACACACACAAAAAAGTGACAAGCCATGTGTGTGGACGTATGTTCAGGTTTTCAGCGGCCGAATTGCAGGCTCTAGAGCATTGTTTATTTTGACAGATACCGCGCATGATCTTTTGATGGCGAGTTTATGGCTAGTTTGCAGGAACAAAGTCGTGAAGCTCACAAAACCCTTTTTATACTCCGGTCTCCAAATGCTAAAGAGAAGTCTATCCGGTCCAGGGAATCAAGCAAAGTAACATATTATCACTGGCCGGCGAAATTGGAGATATTCGTTTCGTATAAAGAAACAGAGATATTCGTTGCCCTTCTCCAAGCGCACGAGTCATCATCGCCGACCTTCCTGTGGTCGTTCTCACCACCGGATGACAAGTGGAGAACGCTTAATTATAAATAATCTGATGTTAACTCTCGCGAATCGTTAGACTGAAGGAGCAAAAAACATGCGGTCGAATTGGTCCAGGGTGTTCTGTAGTGGAGCTTCACTTTCTCGAAACAATGGATCAGTTTCTGGTTGGCGTCCCCGCTTTACTAATTAATCAAAAGAAAACCACCATGTCAAAGTGTCAACATTATGCGATTCGGTTTTGTTGCACCTGCTCAAAAGGCAAAAGAGAAAAAGCTTTCATACAGTAAGCTGAAGGCTCTGGAGAGTAGGCCACTTGGGTGCTCCTTGAGGAATTCGTTTTCAGAATCTCTTGAAAAAGCAATACTAACGTGTATCAGAGCATTCGTTTTCCTTATCAAAATATATTATTCCCGATCCCTGCAACTCTGCCTGGAATTGTTTCTTGCAAAACTTCAGAACACTCTTTTTTTTTCGGTGGACAGATTTTAGAAGACTCGAGCCCATTACATTTGATACTGCAATGAAACGCCATTCCGCCCATACCATAATGGGCTTTGTCGAACTGGAGCAACTCCTTCTCTTTCTTTCGGCCCCTTATCCACATCCACAACTCTCGTCTCCGCTCGCGACCAAACCAGCGCCATGCCACTGCCGCTGCCCGCCGTGGGCACGGCCCCCGCGGCGCCGCTAGCTCCGGCCACCGCCGTCCCGGCTGCGAGTACTCTTAGATGTCGCCACGTACGACTCCAGGCATCTCTGTCCACGGCATCCTCTCCGTCGACCTCGGTGGTCTCCAGCCCGCGGGCCCCTCCGTCAGCGAGGCATTCCCGCAAGCACCTGTCAGGCAGAGGCGACGCCCCGGCGAGGCCCTCCAAGGACCGGGTCTTCTTCCTCGACGTCAACCCGATCTGCTTCCGCGGCTCTCAACGCAGCCTCGGCGCCTTCGCGCGCTGGCTTTCGCTCTTCTTCGCGCACGTCAGCCTCCGTGACCCCGTCATCGCCGTGAGGACACCCTCCCTCCCAGACTGTCATCTTTGCGTGCTCTTTGTAGCGATTTCTTGAACTCTCCCGCTGTGCCAGGTATTCGACGGGCCGGGGGGAAACGAATACCGGAGACGGCTGATGCCGTCCTACAAGGCCCACCGGACTCGCGGCGTAGGCACCGGTGCCGATTCGCGCGTGGTCGACGTGCTCCGCGAGTGCAATGTTCCGGTGAGTCAGTGAGTGAACCAGAGATGGCAAACATTGTTGAATTGCACATTCCACAATGCTTTCTTTGGCAAACCCAGATTGTGCAAGTGGATGGATATGAGGCAGACGATGTGGTGGCTACCTTGACAGAGCAAGTACTACAGAAAGGCTACCGAGCTGTTATTGGCTCACCGGATAAAGATTTCAAGCAGCTGATATCTGAAGATGTTCAGTTAGTTATGCCCATTCCTGAGATTGGCCGGTGGTCCTTTTATACGCTGAGGCATTATGTTGCACAGTACAAGTGCGATCCAACTGCAGATTTAAGCCTCAGTGAGTGTATATTTTGTTTGTTGATCCGCAACCGTTCAGTTCTTCTGTCATCATTTGCACTCTGGTTCTGTCATGTCAAGTAATGAATTAGAAGTTAATGCTATGTAGGATGCTTTATGGGCGATGAAGCAGATGGTGTTCCTGGAATTCAGCATCTGGCTCCTGGTTTTGGTCGCAAGACTGCAGTGAAACTACTTAACAAACACGGCTCGTTAGAAAACTTGCTTAGGACAGCTGCGATTAGAACTGTTGGCAAGGAGTATGCACAGGATGTTCTCATCAAGCATGCAGATTACTTGCGGAAAAACTACCAAGTTCTTAGCTTGAAGAGGTATGATTCTTTTTCAGATATGTATAACACTCAAAAACTTTCATCTGCTCATACCCATAGTCCCAATCTTGGAAATATATACATGATCGGCATTGTAGAGTCAAATATAGAACTTATATTGTATCTATTAGTATTATCACGCAACAATGTGTTAATATAGTAGCATCCAGAATAAGTCATGTAAGTTACATTGTCTTTTATATATTTTATTACTACACAAGAGTAAATTTTATTATCATACCAGAAGTATGGTTGCAGATATGACTTTATAGTAATACTAAACTGAATCTCCTACGGTGTATGCAAAATTAACATATTATCTTTCTGTGCGCAGGGATGTAAATGTTCAGCTTGACGAGAGATGGTTATCTACGAGGGACACTTGCAACGACACCAGTGTATTATCTAATTTCATCCTTAAGTTTAACGAAGGAAGAAGCTAAATGGTGGGTAAAACATAATATGGCACCAATTTTGTTTCCTCCTCGTAAGTTCTATCTATCAGTAAAAACAAACAGGATCCAATAGTTAGATGAGATTTGCCCTCTTAACAAGGTGACTAATGTTTGTTTGGTCAGAGATTTTTTGTCACTGATCATTGTTTGTTTAATACGGAAATTTTCTCGTATAATCACAACGATTTTGGCTTAACTTGGCTGCAAAAGAGACTGGGAAGAATCTTTCATTTGTAGTTGATCTCATGTAGTAAACTAAAAGTAGTACATTGATGGATCAACTGAGTACGAAATTATTATTCTGGAGATTCTATGTTGCCTTGTTCTGGTAGCCGTCAGTTGCCGTCTGTCATTCAAAGAAAGGGTCTTCATTGCAGTATCCGTGCGGAAACTAGTATGGCCGGTTTCCTAGACATCCTTGCTTTGAAGATGTCTGATATAGTAGCATGACGCTGTGTGTGTTAATGGAATTCTAGGTTCAGAACTGGAAATGAACAGAGGCAGTAACTAACCAACCCACGCACTTTCATTTGGTTGAACAAACAGGTCACGCTGCTGGCCCCAGAATGCAGAGATGTGGTCCAGCCCTGGAGCAGCCTACTACGTGCCGAGTCAGAGTGAGTCATCGTCTCACCGAGGACATGCTATCTCAGCACTTTTGTCACGCTAGTAGCAGAGATGTTGTATGCAGAATTGACATATTCTAGGCCAATCTCTTTAGCCAGCTCCCCCCCCCCCCCCCCCCCCAAGCCGCTTTGAGAGTCGAGAGCGGTCGCGTTGACCCGGGCTGGAACTGAGCCTTCCTCGCCGGCGCTGCCGGAGAGAGATGGCGAGGGGATAGCGCCGGCGGTAGTGTTAGGTTTAGGGTAGTTAGTTTCCTCTGCTTGTGGCCCTTTGTGGCGTTTAGGGGTAGTTTCTTGGCCGTCGGCGGCCATGGCCAAGATCCCCTTCTGCTCTTTCTCCTGGCGGCGGCGTTGGGGTGGCGTCCGGCGGCGTTCGAGGCGGAAGGTGCGAAGGGCATCTCCATAAATAAGGCTCGCGCTGGCAGCTACACCGGAGAGGTTGCGGGATCCTCGTCGGAGTGGTGGAGCTCTGCATCTTCCTTTGCTCATCGGAAGAGGAAAGGGATGGTGGGAGGCTACCGCTGCCCAATAAATTCCGCCCCCCTGATCTACGCTCATCGGCATCATCTCTGCTCGCTCTCCCCGGCCCGTGGCAGGCGCTGTGGTGATGGTGAGTTAATTTCGTCGGCCCGATGTGTGCAGGTCTTCGTCGTCTCCGATCCTCTATGCTCGTTTTCCCTCTTCCGTTCTGTGATTGCCGTGGTGGTGGGCAAGAACGGAAAGAAGGAAGGTGTTGCTGCGGGTTCGAAGCGGCCTCGGAGTTCTAGGACCAACCTTTGGAGTATCTCGTCAGCGAACAAGATGGTTCAGCTGACATCCACGGCGAAGAAGGCGCCTGCAAAGCCGTCGATGAAGTACGGCAAGAGATCTACCTCCTGTCGGAGGCCCTCCAAGAGATGTGCCTCTGAGTTTATCACCAGGGCAGGGGCAAGTGGCCATGTCCCCGCTGCTGTCCATGGTTGCAGAGCTCAGCTCTCTGTACTCCTCGCTGGAGAAGAGGAAGGACATGATCGCGTTTTCTAGTTTCTTTTCGAGGTCTTCCTTGCATATATCAGGGACCTATGTGTATTTTCTTTTTCTTATGGGGTCTCCTGTGATTTCCCATCTCCTCCAGTGTTGTAACTCAAGCAGGTTCTAGTCCCTTCGGGGACGCTCCAATGTTCAAAAAAAAAGAATTGACATATTCTATTTCTGTGCTCAGGGATGTAAATGTTCAGCTTGACGAGAGATCGTTATCCACGAGGGACGCTTGCAACGACGCCAGTGTATTATCTAATTTCATCCTTAAATACAATGAAGGAAGAAGCTAAATGGCGGGTAAAACAAAATATAGCACCAATTTTGTTTATTTCTCATATAAGTTCTATGTATCAGACGACCAGGATTCAATAGTTAGATGAGGTGTGGTCTCTTAACAAGGTGACTATAATGTTTGCTTGGTCAAAAAAACCGTCACTGATCACCATGTGTATTATACGGAAATTTACTTGTATAATCACAAGGATCCTGGCTTAACTTGGTGTCTTTTCATTTTTACTCCCTCCGTTGCAATGAATAAGGCGCGCACGCTTTTCAAGATTTATCTTTGACCAAGAATTGATCCATATATATAATAGTATTTGGTATAAAATCAATATCATTAGAAAGTGTTTTTTACTGCGAATCTAACAATGTCAAAGTTGCATTATATAGTCAAGATATTGTTACTCAAATCTTTCGGTCAAAGTTTGTCTTGAAATGTGTGTGCGCCTTATTCATCGAAACGGAGGCAGTAGTTTGTTACCTGGAGTACTAAAAGTAGAGTACTCCCTCCGATCAATATTAATTGTTGTTCAATCGCATGTATCTAAGGGCATCTCCAGTCGTTGCGCCCCCCAGGACGCAAAAACCCTCGCTTTTTTTGCGCCGCGGCGCGAAACGACGCTATTCTCGGAACTGGGGGGGGCGCGTTTCCCAGCCGTGAACCCAGGCCGCCCCCCCCCCCCCCCCCAGCGGCGACTCGGCCAAATTTGGGCAATCAAAAAAAATCCCACCAAATTTGGGCATGATGTGTTGCAGCGTGTCGAATCTCCTGTCGCTTGGTGAGGAAGTCTGTCCATGATGCCGGCACCTGATGATCAACATCTGCAAGAGGGCCCTGCCGGTAGTATGGTGTGCTTGCCTCACTGTCAGGCACCGGGTCATCCCACTCACTCTCAATGATCATGTTGTGCAAGATCACACAACACTGCATCACCTCCCACATGTTGGACTTCGACCAAGTCATAGCTGGGTACCGGACAACAGCGAATCGAGATTGCAGCGCACTAAATGCCCGCTCAACATCCTTCCTGCAAGCCTCCTGGCACTTGGTAAACCAAGCTCGGCGAGGCAGGCGAGCAGAAAAGACGAGTCGGGGGGTGGGGAAAGTGGGCAAATAGCGCTCCCCTCGCCGACAGCGCTGGCCCACGCGCGCTTTTCCTTTCGCCGCCCCCCAGGCCGAACCCAACAGACTGGGTTCCGCCTGGGGGCGGCGGCGCTAATTTCCGCCGAAACGGCGCTTTTTCAGGTCCTGGGGGGCGACTGGTGAAAAAACGGCGCTATTCACGCAAAACGGCGCTATTTTGCGTCCTGGAGGGGCTCTGGGGGACGACTGGAGATGCCCTAAACTTTAAAAAAAAAGTCTAGCTATATGCGGCAATTAATATGGATTGGAGGTAATACTACATTGGTGGATCAACTGAGTACGAAATTCTTGGTCTCAAGATTCTGTGTTGCTCTGTTCTGGTAGCCGCCAGTTGCTGTCTATCATTCAAGGGAAGGGTCCTCATTACAGTATCCGCAAGCAAAGTATTATCGCCGGTTTCCTAGACGTTCATGCTCTGAAGATGTCTGATATAGTAGCCTTACTCAGTGTGTGTTAATGGCCATTCTAGGTTGAGAACTGGAAATGGACAGAGGCGCCACTGAGGCAGTATCTAACCAGCCCACGCAGAGATAATAGCACAAAACTACCACTTTAGACGTGAAATTTCGAAAAACTACCACTTTATGTTTCAATAGCAAAATTCTACCACATTTTTTTAAACTGTTCGCAATAAACACTGATCTCTATTTGATGACGAATTGATACGATTCTGACAGTGGGATCCACTTGTCAGCCCAGTTATGTCGAGACATCGTAGTAGTTTTCATAGACGGGGGTGCCATGAGACTACGGGTAGAGACGTGGGGAGGCGTGGTTGTGTGAAGGACAGAGACACAGGATTTACCCAGGTTCGGTACGTCGCAATAATGCGGCGTTACTACTCCTGCAATCTCACTAATCAGGGCTAAACCCTGTGTATACAAGTACAATGTGAGGTTCTGTTTAGCTATTCGCAGAGGATCAACTTCCCGGCGAGTTAGCCTGCAGCTTCTTATCTATCTATCATATCTCCCGTCCGGCTTTATATAATAGCCGGGTTAGGGCATACAGAGTAGGAAACCTAGAAGACTACGGCAACTATTAACTTGCAAAATAAGGAATCCGCCTTCTACTCCAAGACAGATCACGTGGGCCGTGATCCGGGTTCTTCTAGAATCCGGCTTCTGTGCGTCAGCTTACTGGGCCGCCCAATGGACCGTAGCCCACTAGGGCCACCCGGGTAATCCGGCACTTTAGACTACCATCCGATATACCCCTATTTGGTATATATCCGACAGTAGCCCCCAAGAAGGATCGAGACTCCGTTTTCGCCGTCTTTCGTCAAATGCATCCTTCCGAGAAATACTGGCCTGCAGTCTTGATTCTTCTTTTCTTCCTTTAAAGGAGATGGTAACGTAAAACGCGGAATCCAGAAAATCCGGCTTTTCTCACACGATCCTTCGCAGAGAAGGAACTTCCTACGTCACCGCTTAAAACTTGCTGACGTTTGGGTTACAGGCGAGAAAACCCAGAAACATCTTTCTGACAGATTTTCGCAGGAAACGAGGAGATAACCATAATCATCCTGTCGATTCTTTCCCTGATTTTTCGGCGAGTGAAACGCGTTGAACATCCAACGTTCAAAAGAGCCGTTAGCACGTATCGCGACGAGATTTCGGCTATAAATAGCCGTCTTCGTCCTCAACAAAAAACTTCCGCTCTCACTTCGCACGCCATTCGAGCGCCTAAGCTCACTGCAGAGAAAAGCTCCCGAACGCCACTGCGTCCAAGTCCTCACCGGAGACGCCCAAGCGCCGCTCCGTGATGGCTTCTCCGTCGTCCTCGCCAGCCCGCACCGTCGCCCAAGAAATCGAGGACATCATCAACACGATGGATCCTCAACTGGATTCCCCAGTGCACGCCGCCGACGACGAGCCAGCAAAGACCACGGGCACTGCGGCGGACGGTGGAAATCTTTCCGCCGCCGTGGATCTTGCGGGTTCCAGTTCCGCGCCCACTCCGCCGTTCGCTCCCGAAACGGTGGAGGAAAAGATTACACTCATTGGCGACGAGCTCGCAGCCGCGGAGGCCGCGTCTTCCGCCGCTGCCGGAGAAGAAGAGATGGAATCTGCCGGCAACTGGAGTGCCTGCAGTATTCCATCGTCCCTCTTTCCGACAATGGAAAAGGAGGGGCTTGTTCTGAAGGGGAAGTGGCGGCTTCCTGAGGACGAGACTGAACCCATGCCGAACGACGGAGAACGGGTTCTTCTCTCCTCCCACCTTCTCAGAGGTATGGGTCTCCCACCTTCCGCCTTCTTCCTCCAGGTCCTTTCCCACTACAATATCCAGCCCCACAACCTGTCACCAAATTCCATCCTGTACTTAGCCGGATTTCATGCCCTTTTCGAGGGTTATCTAGGCATAGAACCTATATTAGATTTCTGGCTGTATTGTTTCGGGGTTAAGCGGAACTCTTCGGAGGGCGCACTCCCAACTTGCGGAACCATTTCTTTCACTCTTCGTAGATTCCGAGAGGATTGGTTCCCCAAGATAAAGACCTCGGAATCCGTCAAATTTTGGACGGGTTCCTTCTTTTATCATCCTGATGTTCCTTTCCCTAAAAAGGCCATCGGGGTTCCATCTTTCATGAACACTGCTGCTGTTCCCCAAGAAAATTGGGGAACTGAAGCCGTTCAGGTTCTGCCGCCTGACCTTCTAAGGATCAAGCGGCGCATCGCAAAACTCACCTCTTCTGATCCGCCTCTAACCGACATGGACACAGTCCTTTGCTGGTTGGATAGGCGGATCCAACCTTTAGCCAACCATGGTGGCCACCTCCTTTGCGAGTATACGGGCACTAACGACAAGATGCGGACAACCAGCAAAGACTGGACCGCGAAAGACTTGCGGAAGCGCGTGAATCAGTTGGTCGCATCTCGCGACCAATATGAAGCGAGTCGGCCAATGTACACGGCCGACAATCCGGCTTCCAAGGTATTATTTTCCGTCTTTTGGGATTTAAACTTTTCCACGTTTACTCGGATTTTTTGCTTCTAACTCTGCTTTTCCTTTTTGACAGATTGCCGAACTTCCTGAGTCGGATCTGGCTTCCGACGCTAAACTGGAGGCGTTGCGAGCCACCTTTGCGGGTGGGCGAAAGCGCAAGAAGATCTCCTCCTCTGAGGAAATCATCGATCTCGACGGGGTTCCCGTTGCCACCTCCAGGTTAGAGCATCCGGGTTACTTTCCTTTGTCGGAGTTTTCTTTTGCTTTCGGAGTTTTAACTTTTCGATTTTTTGCTTTTAGCCTGCCTCCTTCTACTCTAAAGCCAAAAAAGCTGAAGAGGCACAAGGTTGTGTCCAGCAGAGGCCATCACCCTTCTCCTGCCACCGCACCGGACACGCCGTCCACGATGACAGAAGAGCATGCTGCAGCCCCCACCACCGAGTCTTTGGAGCCCAGCCATCCTATTGTGCCAGAAACGGACACGAGGGAAAGGGCGGCTCCCGAGGTGGGAGGTCCTTCTCGAACAACTGAGGAGGAAATCCCCACCTTTGACAAGGACTTCAAGAACATCAGCGATGGCCTTAGCGCGGCCAGGACTCTTTTTGCGGAGTACGCAAAAGAATTCGCTGAAAACTTAGCCGGGTTACAGCGGATGAGCCAGGTATTAACCTCAGCCCCCAAGTATTAAGTAAAATGTCTACTTTTCACTTGATGCTTTTCAATATCATGATTTTTTCATTTCCGTGTTCCAGCAAACCGCTGAAACCATTAACATGGAAGTTTTCAATTAACTTTCCGTCAAGAATAAGGAGGTTAGAAACCTTCTTTCTATTCTTGAAGTGAAAGAAGCAGAGCTGGCATCATCTCAGCTACAGCTGTCAGAGACAACAGGTATGCTTTATTCTCTGAAGTTTCTTTATCCAGTTTTTTGTCTAAGTAATTTCTCGAATTTTTCTAAACTCGGAATTTTTTACTTGCTTTCCAGCTGCTTTGGCTAAGGCCAAGGAAATAGCTGAAGATGCCGGCAATGCCGAGTTTCTCCGAAAGGAGAATTTGGACCTTCATAACGATCTTATGAAGGCTCAAAAAGATCTGGAAGCCAGCAATCTGACCCTTGGAATTGCTCACTCCAAGGCTTCCGAACAGGCGGAAAAGGACAAATCTACTATCCAGGACTTGGAAAGTGCCTTAAACCTTCGCCTGGAAGAAGGCTCCGAAATCGACAAGATTCTCGGTAAGTTTATTTTGATTTACCGGTTTTTCCATGTCTTGCTTTCTTTCTCTGCTTTTTCACTTAACCTTTTGGTTGTTTGTCTGAAAAAACAGGAGATAACCCAGATCTTACTTGGATTGAGAGAATCCGAGCCTTTGGGAAGGTGTGGACTGCGATCAGAGCTGCTGGCATGCAGCTGGTCAACAAGTTCCTTCCCATAAGGACTGGGGAATTCTCGGAAGTTGAGAAACTTCCGGGATCTATCCTGGAGGTGGCGGAATCCAGGGAGTCCACCTTGCGCTCCGCAGCACGGGGGGGCGCACGCATGGCTCTCGGCCTTATGCGCATGCATTACCCTGGTGCCAAATCTTGGCGCGTGGCATCCGGTATCCCTCAAGGATACACGGAAACCCAGCGAACCACCATCTTTGACGAGATCAAGAGTCACGCCACCAAGATCGCCTCCATGGTGAACATCTCCATCACCTATCCAGAAGAAGCGATTCCTGAAGCCCCCGAGAACGACAGCAGCGACGAAGACTCGGATGCCTGAAGGATTCTGCTTAACCTGGATGGTGGAAGTAGAAAATAGGAGCATTACTGCACTTTACAATGTAAATTTATATTGTAATGCTTCTATCCTTTTGTATAAACAAGTACTCCGCCTTTTGCAGTTTAATTATGAAATCTTTGCAAGTTTTCCGGGGATCTATATTCCTTTATCTTCTAAGTTCTCTGGCTTATGTGTTTTAACTGTCCTTAGTGTTTGAATTGGTCAATAGTATTATGAATCGTCATGCCGAGTTACTGGGTGAAACCAATCAGTTCAAAATCGGAAACATGGATCATACTAAGGGCATTTTTACTAACTAGCTCTAGTGACCCAACACACAAACAATCAGATAATGCTTAGAGAATAGTAAAGGAATTTTTTGAATGAAACTTGGGCACGTAGGCACAATCCGAGTTTCCTTTAGCCTTTGGTAGGCTGAAAATCATTCAGTTTTTAAACGCCGAGCACGCAGGCACAATTCGGGTTAACATTGAGTATTTTGTAAGATCATTGGGAAATAGATAAGGTGGAATCATGTTTTGAACTATAGTAAACTTGTAAAAAACATGGATATAATAATTCCGACAACTTTATTTCATGATCTCAAAGATGTTTATGTAGAATTGAACTAAGTATAGAAGGGACGTAACTGCTGGATACTCCAGAGCCTCTTTGTCTCTCCTAGCTCATCATCTGTCTTTCTCTTTCTTTTGCGATTCGGTTTCTCGGGATCATCCTCCGTATCGCGAATGTCAACAAGATAATATGATCCATTCTTCATGGCTTTACTGATGACAAATGGTCCTTCCCATACTGGGGCCAGTTTGTGCTTTCTTTGCTGCACCAATCTTAGCACTAGGTCACCTTCTTTAAAAGAAGGATGCCTGATTTTCTGACTATGATAACATCGTAAACCTTGCTGATAGATGGCGGATCTTTGGAGCACAAGTTCTCGTTCCTCTTCTAAGAGATCGATGGCATCCTGTCGTGCTTTTTCGGCATCCGAGTCATCGAAATCTTGCACTCTTGGGCTATCATGGATCATGTCCGTTGGAAGGATTGCCTCCGCACCATAAACTAGGAAAAATGGGGTTTTCCCTGTTTACCTGTTCGGTGTTGTTCGAATACTCCAAAGCACGGAAGGTAGCTCTTCTACCCATGCTCCAGCTGCTCTATGAAGAGGAGATTCGAGTCTTGGACGTATTCCTTGCAGGATTGAGCTATTCATTCTTTCAACCTGTCCGTTGGATTGCGGGTGTGCCACAGATGCGAGATCTAGGCGAATTCCCGTTTGCCGGCAATATTTTGCCAACTCTCCAATGGAAAAGTTTGTCCCATTGTCGGTTATTATGCTGTGTGGAACGCCATATCTCATGACTATGTCAATGATGAAATTTCTAGCAGTTACACCGTCAAGATTTTTGATGGGTTTAGCCTCCACCCACTTGGTATATTTGTCAACAGCTACAAGTAGATGTGTAAGTCCGCCTCGTGCAGTTTTGAATGGTCCTATCATATCTAGCCCCCAGACCGCAAAGGGCCATGTAATGGGGATAGTTTTGAGTGCTTAGGCTGGCATATTAGTCTGCTTGGCGTAATACTGACTTCCTTCACATGTATTTACTATGTACTCAGCGTCTGTCTTGGCTGTTAGCCAGAAAAACCCGGCACGGAATGCTTTTTTGACTATGCTTTTTGATTGAGCATGATGTCCGCAATCTCCGGCATGGATTTCTTGCAGGATTTCTCGTCCTTCTTCTGGTGAAATACATCGCAGAAAAATTCCGGAAGTACTGCGTTTATACAGGCAATTGTTAATTACCGTGTATCCTTTGCATCGACGCTGGATTTGTCTTTGCAAGACTTCATATGCTCCTTCCGGGTACTTCTGATTAACTAAGAAGTTTATATATGGGATTGTCCAATCCGGTTTAACGAGCATGACTTCAATTGACTCGGAAGCCAGGGGATAATCAACATCTCCACCTTTTATCGATGGTTCGTACAAATGTTGGACGAAAACACCTGGTGGTAGGATTTTTACCCTTTCTGATCCCATGCGGGCCAACGCATCCGCGTTCCAATTCTCCTCCCTTTTAACATGGAGTACTTCGAATCCGAAGAAACAAATGGCGAACTCGTCCACCGTTCTCCGATATTCGGCCATTATAGGGCTTTTTGCGTCCCAAGTTTGGTTGAGCTGATGCTGTACCAAATCTGAATCGCCATAGCACAAAATACGCTTGCCCCTATTTCTTTTGCAATATGCAAGCCATGAAGCAAAGCTTCATATTATGCCACGTTGTTGCTGGCGTTGAAGTGTATTTGTAATACATACTCCATTGTGTCTCCTTTAGGGGATTTTAAAACTACACCAGCTCCTGCGTCCTTCTTCATCTTGGATCCATCAAAATGCATGATCCAGTATTCGGACTCCGGCATTGGTGTTTTCTCCATTGCTTCCGTCTAGTCGGCAACAAAATCTGCCAAAACCTGGGATTCTATTGCCGTCCTGGGCTGATACTTAATGTCGAAGGCTGCTAACTCGATGCCCCATTTGGCTACTCGGCCAGTCGCCTCCGCATTGTTTATTATATCCCCTAGTGGTGCTTTACATACCACCGTTATGGAATGTCCTTGGAAGTAATGGCGAAGTTTTCTGGATGAGAAAAATACGCCATATGCCAGTTTTTGATAGTGTGGGTATCTTTGTTTGGACTCGGAGAAAACTTTCTTATATAATATACCGGATGCTGATCTGGTATGCTCTGTTCGTCTTTCTTCCGTTCCACAACAATTACTGCACTGATAACCCGGTTTGTAGCCGTAAGGTATAATAACATAGGTTCTTCGTCTTTTGGCGATGCCAAAATCGGAGCTTTCATCAAAGTTTCCTTTAACTGGGTTAACGCCGCATTTGCCTCTTCTGTCCACTCGAATTTGTCGGATTTTTGCAGCAACTTGTAGAGTGGTAAATCTTTGTCCCCCAGCCGACTAATAAATCTGCTGACGGCTGCGGCGGAACCCGTCAATCTTTGGACATCTTTTATACACGTAGGCTTGGAGATGTTTAAGATTGCTTTGATCTTTTCTGGGTTAACTTCTATTCCTCTATGAGAAACGATGAAACCCAGAAGTTTTTCTGAGGGAACCCCGAATACGCACTTTAATGGATTTAATTTCATCTTGTAAGTGCGCAAGTTTTCGAAGGTTTCTCGTAAATCCTCAAGGAGTGTATCTCTTTCCTTGGTTACGACAGCAATGTCGTCCACGTAAACATGGACATTTTTGCCAATCTGACTATGCAAACAACGTTGCATGCAACACTGATAGGTGGCAACTGCGTTCTTCAGGCCAAATGGCATGGTTATGTAATAGTACGTCCCATAGGGGGTTATAAAAGAAGTCTTAATTTGATCTTCCTTTTTCATGCGTATTTGATGGTACCCGGAATATGCATCCAAAAAGCATAAGAGCTCAGAGCCTGCAGCGGTATCTATTATTTGATCGATTCGCGGTAACGCAAACCTATCTTTTGGACACAACTTGTTTAGACCGGTGTAATCTATACACATTCTAAGGGCAGTGGTATCTTTCTTCGGTACTAACACCGGATTTGCGGACCAATCGGTGTGTATAACTTCCTCGATAAAGTCTGCTGCTAAAAGCCGGATAATTTCCTTGCCGATAGCCTTCCGTCTTCTTCCGTCAAATCGACGGAGACCTTGTTTGACGGGTTTGGAGCCTGGAATCACCTTAAGTTGATGCTCAGCAAGTTCCCTGGGTACGCCTGGCATGTCAGCTGGACACCAGGAAAAAATATCCCAGTTCTCACGGAGGAAATTGATGAGCTCGCTTTCCTATTTGTCGGTCGTCCCAGTTCCCACTACGACAAATTTTGTCGGATCTTTGGGATCTAGGATTACCTGTCTTGTGTTCTCGGAGGCCTTGAAGCTATATGCTGGCTTCCGGGTTTCTTTTCCTGCCGGCATTTCTATCGGCGATACCTCTTTGGCCAGCTCGTTCAATTTTTCCTTTGCTATGATTTTTTCGGCGCAAAGGGCGTTTTCTTTTTCCAGCTTGTTTGCCAACTTGAAGTCTCCTGATATGGTGATTACTCCTCCTTTTGGCCCTGGCATCTTCAGCTTGTTATAGATATAACATGATCTTGCCATAAATTTGGCGAAAGCTGGACGTCCGAGTATCTCGTGATACACGCTTTCGAACGGCACCACTTCGAATGATACTTTTTCTTGACGGAAGTGATCTTTTTCTCCGAAAGTGACATCTAGGGAAATTTCTCCTAGGGATCTTGCTTGGCTGCCAGGAACAATGCCGTGAAAACGTATGTTGCTATGGTTGAGCTGGGTCTCGGAGATTTTCAGATGCCTCAGTGTATCCAGGTACATTATATTAATGTTGGATCCTCCATCCATCAGCACTCTCTTTAGCCTAGTGTTCTGGACAATAGGGCTTACAACAAGGGCTTGCGTGCCGGGTTCAGGGATATTTCCGGGATGATCAGACTGATCCCAGTTAATTGGTGTATTTGAATACTTCAAGAATTTCGGGGTTGCCGGAACAACCGCGTTTATTTCTCGAACCGTTCTTTTTGCCACCTTTGCTGACGGAGTTGCCAGGAAAGTTAGGGCACACTCTCCATCAACTCTCGGAAACTTGGGTTCGCCTTTTCGCTGTTGTTCCTGGATTTTTCGTCAGTGTCCGATTCACTGTCTTCTTTCTCAGCTTCTGGCTTTTGCTTGGAAAATTTCCTTTTGGAATTCTTCCCCTTGTTTCCGGATCATGCACTGCCTTTCATATGCTTGTTCAGTCGGCATTGTGCGTTCGTATGGGTGGGTTTCCCAAATTGCGAATGGTGGATGCAGGGTTCCGACTTAATCTTTTCTCATTCTTCTTTGGTGTAATTGATTGGTTCCGAACTGTGTCCTTTCCACCTATTCCCTTTTTCACTTCCAAAGGCTATGTTAACTTCTTTGGGTTTTTTGTGATGCGTCTGGAGCTCCTTTTTTATCAGGGCGAGGATTCTTTTTGGTCTGTACCAGTGTGTCGATACTACCTCCTCTAGCTCTGATATCGTCTTCGGCTGCAGCATGTTCATTGGCGGTTGTAAGCATAGATCCGAGATCTTTGTGCTGTTTGGAACCAACCATGAACGATACAAGTCCGGGTTTTAGGCCATTGATGAAAGCATGCATTGCTTGAACGTCAGTTACTCCAGAGCAGCTATTCTTCATTGCAGTCCATCTTGAGATAAAATACACGTATGGTTCGTCTTCAAATTGGGTGCAACGGTTTAGCTCGTTGATGCTATTCGGGCGTTTGTAGGTTTCCCGGAAATGTTGAGTAAATACTCGACCCATATCATCCCAGCTGTCGACAGTTCTAGAAGGTAATCCGTTAATCCAATCTCTGGCTCCATCCAGTAACATTAGGGGAAGAAACTTTACAGCTTCCAGGTTTGTCTCATTGTTAATCTGGACGGCTGTATAGTAGTCTGAGAGTCAGTTATCCGGGTTTGTACTACCGGTGTATTTTTGGTACGTTGGACCAACTTTGGCAAAGCCAGAATGCAGGGTTATCCTTCGGATCCTATCTGTGAAGCACTTAGGTCCAAAGTATAAGTCGTCTCTTTCCGCCCTGTCCATGTGTGCGGAGTACCTGCCGGCTGAATGGACAGAAGGGGATCTACTCCTTTCTTTTCCATTGTTGCGCGGACGCGCTTTTCCGGGATCGTCTCTATTTCTTCCGATATCACGTCCCTTTGGATGAGGTGGAGTTCTACTCCTGCATCTTTCCGTGTCCTTGGGGGGTGTTCGAGATCTCTCACGCCTGTGAGGTATACCCTGTCTTCCGGCTTTTTCAGCTGGGTTTCTTGGAGGTGGCATTGCTTTGTCGTCATTCCGGTATTTTTCTTCCCGATCGTGGGTGTTAAGTCCACCTTTTGGGAGATGGGATCCGGTTCTAGACGCTTCATCCCTGTTATCGGGATTTTTCTTGTCTTTTCTCGGATCCGTTTTCCTCTCATTTGGATCTCTTGGTTCCTCCGGTCCGGGTGCTCCAGCGGCGCAAGGAGCTGTTTTGCATAGGCCGGAGTCGTCTTGCAGCCTCCCTGATCGCTCTTGCCCCCGGTGTTGTTGCTGCAATGCCTTTCCGAGGAAAGCATATACCCCTTGAAGTTTTTCACCGTTTGAGTACATATCGTTGTTGAGGATGGCGAACGCTGCTTCCGCGTTTTCTGGTGCGGTTTTGTATATTGGTTCGCCTCTGGCATCTTTGCCGTTTACCTACTTTTGCCAAGATGGGTTGTGAAACCTTTCTTTTGGCGGCAGTACTTCCGGTCTTACGATTCCGGGTAACCTTGTAGGTTTAATGCCAGATCTATTCTTTTTCTCGTATTCCTCGATTTCTTGCTTCATGACCTTGATGTCATCCTGGGTTTTTTGGAGGTGTTCACGGGTTCTGAATAAATGTTGCTGTTGCCTTTGGAGAGCTTGTCTCCTGGCTTCTAGCACTTCAGGGGGTTCATGCAATCCCACTGGTGTTTGTAGTAACTCCTGTTCTTCTTGTTCTGTCATTGGCGGAACAAGGATTTATTTTGTTTTCTTCTCCGCAAGTTTTGTTCCGCTTGCATCTCCTACTTCCGGGCTTTCATCAGCTGGATCAGCCAATTTCTTCTTCCGGAGTTTGTATTGGAGTTTTTTAGCGGCCTTGTTCTTTTTCTTGGAAGAGGGAGGCTTTTTAGCAGGTTCATCCTCTGTCAATTCTTTGACATTGGGAAATATTGGAGAAGTTTCTCCGTCTTCTCTCTCTTCCTCTGGCGGAGGAGTTCTAGGGCTTTCCTGACTGCCGGCATCCATGTTTTCAGCCGGTTTCGCCATTAGTACTTCATGGAATCCCTCCTGAAAAGATTTAACTTTTCTTTCGAAGGCGTCCACGTCTTCGTCTTCGGAATCAAAGTCATCTGATCCGGTTTCTGACTCTAATATCGCCTCAATGGCGGCTAGCACAGAGTCAGCTTCCGAGTTCATCGCTGGATTGGCGGATGTCGGATCTTCCACTTCTGTAGTGGGTTTGCTGTTTTCTGCCTCTTGCACGGGATTACTTTCATCCGTGTTTTCGGCGACCTCGGATTGCACCATACTGATAAAGTGTGAATCACTTTTTTGTCGGCGATCTGAGCAAAACCAGGTATCATAGTCGTCTTCGACTGGGTATAGGGCGGGTGGGAAAAATTTGCTTCCACCGCAAAACCCCATGGCCTCTGTAGTTAGTCCGATAAAGATATTTGTAGATCCAATTGGTAACACGCAGACACTTACCAGGTGATTTTGCGCCGGTATGTAAGATCCATTGTCGAGGAAGTGTCCAACATCGTCGTCGAACTCCAGGCTTCCGACGGTTATGGAACTGCCGATTCCGCCAAGTATCCCAGATCGAAATTTAACGCCTGACGCCGTCGGGCCCACGGTGGGCGCCAACTGTCGAGACATCGTAGTAGTTTTCATAGACGGGGGTGCCATGAGACTACGGGTAGAGACGTGGGGAGCCGTGGTTGTGCGAAGGACAGAGACACAGGATTTACCCAGGTTCGGTACGTCGCAATAATGCGGCGTTCCTACTCCTGCAATCTCACTAATCAGGGCTAAACCCTGTGTATACAAGTACAATGTGAGGTTCTGTTTAGCTATTCGCAGAGGATCAACTTCCCGGCGAGTTAGCCTGCAGCTTCTTGTCTATCTATCATATCTCCCGTCCGGCTTTATATAATAGCCGGGTTAGGGCATACAGAGTAGGAAACTTAGAAGACTACGGCAACTATTAACTTGGAAAGTAAGAAATCCGCCTTTTACTCCAAGCCAGATCACGTGAGACGTGATCCGGGTTCTTCTAGAATCCGGCTTCTGTGCGTCAGCTTACTGAGCCGCCCAATTGACCGTAGCCCACTACCATTCAGGCCACCCGGGTAATCCGGCACTTTAGACTACCATCCGATATACCCCTATTTGGTATATATCCGACAAGTTAAGAAAATGAAAAAAATAAAAAGGAAAATATCTCAAAAAAAAAAGGCAACTGGATAAGGTGCCATTGACCCTGCATCTCGTTTGTACCGCGCATCCCCGCTGCTGCCGCCCCGCTGCTGTCGCCTGCGCGCGCCGCCCTACTGCTTCCCAACGTGCCCAAGGACTAGGTGCTCCAGGACCCGCCCCGAACGCGCGGGGGTACAGCAAGCTCGCCGGCGCGGCGGCGCCTCCTCCGCCGCGTGCTCCTGTGCATTTTTCCTCCTGCTCGTCCTCGCCATGCCGTTCGTCGGCGAGCAGCATCTCGAGGAGCTCTAGCGTCAGCAGCTTGTGCGCCACGCCCTGGTTCACGAGGTGGGTGACGAACCTTGGCACGGCTGCAATGTCTCCGGCAGCGTGGGCGCGACAGAGACGGATCACAAGGCGGACGAGGAGTCGTCCGACGTCAGGCAGAGCAGGACGCGCACACGGACTTGAGGCTGGCCCTGTCGCCGGCGGCGGGATGTACATGTTCCTGCCCGTGGATGTCGACCTCGTGTGCGCGTCACCGCGCCGCCCGCCCGCACGACTCCGGCGAGGGCTGCGACCCTGCAGGACAGAGGAGGAGCGGAGGCGCCGGCGAGGGAGGCCGCGGGGGCGGACGCGACGTCGATGGACAAAGCCACGCGCAGACGGTGGACTTCGGGGTCGGCGGCCACGGAGCGGGAACGCACGCGTGGCCGGCGGGAATGCACGCACGGCCGGCACGAACGGCGGCGGCAACGCACGCTCAGTGCCAAGCTAGGACGAGCTCGCTTAGCGGCAAACAAGCACGCGCGCCAGCAGCCGCGGAGTGGCAACGCATGAACGGCCGGCCGCACAGCGGCATGCACGCCTGGCCTTCTTTTATATTATTTTTTTAGAAATTAGATTTTTTATGGGTCTGGCATGTGGGACCTATGTCCACCTCCCAAAAGAAATTATTTTCTTAGATTTTTATTTGTTAATTGCACTGACAAGTGGGCCCAGTGTCAGTTTTGGTATCAATTCGCCATCAGAGACAGTTTAGTGTTTATTGCGAACGTCGGAGAAAAATCTGGTAGTTTTTACGATTGAAACATCTAGTGGTGGTTTTCCGCACAAAAGCGACTAAAGTGGTAGTTTTATGCTATTATCTCGCCCACGCACTTTCTTACGTGGTCCAGTACGTGAAGAATCAGAGTGAGTCACCATCGTCTCACCGAAGACATGCTATCTCAGCGCTTTATCTCAGAGGAACCAACAAAGATTCAAGAATAGAGCATCTGCCGAGCACAGATCTGATGCATCCTCGGAATGCTATTAGCCTATTGCTCGCTTGGAATTGAATGCTGTGTGCTAGTTTCGGTTGATGGAACACTGGCCCGAATCTGAATGATGTGCATAACCATGATCTGTTTCTAGTTTTTTTTTTTGTTCTTTTGTTATAATCCAGTTGGACAAAGGAAAAAGTTTCACGACGGGCCCATAACTAGAAGAATGGGAACCGGAAAGAGCATCTATCTTGTTGCCTCGAGGAGCATGGCCCGGACCTGAAATCTTGGGGACTTGGTCGCGCGCGCAAGCTCGTGCAAAGCTCCAAAAGGCAGCCCGGCCAACAGAGTCTTTGCGGACCGTTGCAATCGAAACGGAATCCAAGGTACGACAGGAACACCTTCAGATCGAATCCTGCTCCGTTTCTCCACGAGTCTGAAACCTTCAGGTAAGAGAGGATCAGTTTCAGAGCCAACTCTTGTTTTTCCATTGCGCCGTGGAACCAAAAGAAGAAAAAAAAATGATTTTCTGCTAAATTGTTAGTAGGAATCTCTAGTAAGCCAGCGGCGCTTTCCCGGCTCCCCAAAACATGGCATCACGCTTTAGATTTCCCGGGACCCTGTTGCACAGAAAAGCAGGACCGGATAAATAAACAAGAATAATTCTGCGTTGTAACTTTCCCCTTTCCCCTTCTCCTCGTCTACAGTACCGCTTGAGAGTCCACCGCCGGAGTAGTGTAGATCCGGCCGTCCCCGGCGCTAGCGCTTGCGCTAGATGCTGCGGTGATGCTCTAGGGTGCCGGCCCCTCCTGTATAGAAGTAGTCTAGCTTGTTGTTGCTTTCGTCTTGCTCGGGATGAGCTTGTCTGGAGTAGCACGTCGAATCCCATCGGCCGGGTTCGTCGTTCCCATGCTCTGACCTCCGTTGCAGGTCAACTCCGGTGGCAGGGGTTGAGGATTGTGGCGGATTTGGGGCGCGGCATCTCGTCAAATAAGGCCGTCCTCCTTCGTTTCCCGAGCCTTCTTCTCCGGGCGTCAGCGTGCGATGCTCTGAGATGGCGGCGTGATGTTTCTTGCAGGCTTCCATGGAGGAAGACAACCAAGGCTTATCCTGCTGCGGGCTCTTCAGATAAGCACGGTGCGGTTCTGCATCCTCAGTTGACTAGTGCTCATCTCTGCTTTCTTGTCATGCTTGGCCATGGAGGTCAGGGAGGCAAGAGGAGCTGTGGGATGGATGCTCAGAGATTGGGATGCTGGGTTCTCGATTCTGCTACTGCTGCGGCGATTTCCAAGCTTTCGCGTCAAGACGCTGAAGCTATCTTTGGTCACCGGAGGGGTGGCCTCGCCGAACTCGAGCGTGGCCAAGGCTCGAGCATGTGTTTCTTCCTCCTTGACTGGAGGATCTTCCTCTGCCTCGGTGTGGCTCTTACGGCCGCCGCTGGTCCAAGTGGTTTCGTCCCCGGCTTCAGCGACGGTGGCTACGCCTGGAGGCAGATTGTCGACGGTGGTGCCCCTGGATGCGATGGCGTTTTTGCTTTTGTCGGCAGGGGGTTCGTTCATAGTTTGCAGGGCCTAGTTGTAATCTCTTTTTTCTTTGAGGTCCTCTCTGTAAACCCGTTGACTTAATGCAGAATCTGGGTCTTTCGAGACCCGCCCTTTGTTCAAAAAAAAAAAAAAAAAAAAAAAACGCTTTAGATTTCCCGCCTTTCCCCTATTTCTTTCTCCATCCAATCTCCACCGACTCAGTGTAGTAGCAGTGACTAGTGATAGTACGCTCTTGTTTTTACGGTGTCCTTTATCCTTTGCCAGCGGCCTAATCACGGTCGCTCAGCTGGGAGTAGCAGCACCATGTCCATGCTCTCTGGATCCTGACGGCACAGGGACAGATATGGGCGTTGAAACGTGCTCGCCCCACTGGATAATTGGGAAGCTCGTACTACGCGCCTTCACTCTTCAGCATGTGCTGTGTTTTCCGCCCTGATTTTACCTAGTACTACTACTACCACGAACATAGATTCGATGATAAAAATTGCAGACTGGGGGGGTTAAGCCTGGGTTACATTACAGCCCTGAACTAGTAGTATTATTTCCTTCCGTTTTGCTGCCTGGTCCCGATGGAAGGAATCCGATGGAGTTCACTGCACCGAACCGCGCTGTGCTCTCAGATGCATGTGGACGGTACGCACTCTACTCCACGGTTTCCCTATATCGCGCGTGATCTGCGGTCGGAGGAGGGAATCGGCGCGGGATAGCAGAGCTTTTGGCCGGACCTGCTGATGGGCGCCAGGGCCGGCCCATATGGGTGGGCAAGCGGGGCGCCCGCCCCGGCCCCCGAAAGGCAGGGGCCCTATTCTATGTACTATTTCTATAGTATTTTCTCCGTCTCGAAATAATTGTCTCAAAGTTGGACAAAAGTGGATGTATCTAAACATATTCTAGTGTAAGATACATCCATTTTTGTCCAATTTTGGGACAGTTATTTTGAGACGGAGGGAGTATTATTGGTGTAAACTTGTCTTAGTTCTAATTATGTATAAAATATTGAAATCTAAAAGTATGTACTAAAATATTAGGAGGCTCAAGTCTAACGGACCAAGTCGAACCCACCAAACCTACACACTCTATTCTCAAGAGGCAGGAACAAAGACGGTCGACACTTCATTTGTTGACTCTTCTCCCAAAAATTCTCAATAGCCTTTTCTGGTAATAAGGTGTCTCCTCCTTGATTCCGAGGTCACATGCAGCCACTAATATAGATCAGCGACATAATTGAATCACCCTAATCAGCTCTCCTTCCATCATCAACCTTTCACTCACTCTCTGTCAACGAGACGTTGGAGAGATGGTGCAAGTTCAACCTTCCCATTTCTCTGTTCGGCTTCCAATGGATTAATTTGTTTTGCTCTCATGGCTCAAAATTTTCGTAAGTACTCCTCTGCTCATCCATGAATTGACTTCATAAAAAAACAGTTTGATTTTTCAATTTTAATGTTTAGAGATAATCTATTATCATGTACGGTTTCATATTTCATTTTTAAAATATAACATATTTTATGTTTATATGTGCGTGCAAGAGCCCTGGGTTGTCGTCTTGCCCCTGGGCCCTGTAAATGTATGGACCGGCCCTGATGGGCGCCGATTATGATCGTCCATCCATCGATACGAAGACGGCGTTGCAACTTGCGGGTCGCGGCCGGCGCCGAACCGGGCGAAGGCGATGCCGTCAGTCGCGCTCGTCATGCGGTCGGAACGAGGGTGACCACATGATTCCCCCCACCACGCTGAGTGCCACTCCCACGACGGAACGAAACGAACAGGGAAATGACGAGCGCAACGGGAAGCCGTGCGTGGGCTTGGTCTCTTTCTCGTCGCACGCTGCAGCGTCAGTGACCTCTGTTTTTTTTTTTTTGAAAGTCAGTGACCTCTGTTGTGGTCGGGTAACTCGGCTGTTGCAGCAGCGAAGGCGCACGCACGGTGTTGTGTACGAACGACCGACCGGTGTGGTCGATGCGCGATGGACCCGCCGGCCGCTTGGTCCCGGGCACCCACCGGCCCCGGAAGAAGCCCAGTCCGGACTGGTCCAACTGCACACACCAAATGATGCACCTGCGTCCTTCCTGCCCATCGCCTCCATCGATCCACCGATGGATCGCCCGCGCGCAACCAGCAACCGTCCCGGCCGCTCCGCTCGTCCCAATTTAATATCCCACGGCGGGCGTGCCCCGGCCGTCCCTCGGGGACCCCCGAACGCAATGCACGGCGATCAATTCAAGCGCACGATCCATCCATCAGCGCATGCAGGTCGCATATCAAGTGCACATGCACGTCCGACTCTACTACTCCATTGGAGTTTTGGAGAGAGATAGCAGGTGCCGATAGATAACTGAGCCCAGTGATATGAGCAGAGTGGAAGGATTCCAAGGGCAGCTCTCGCCGGCGCAGGCGCGGGCTCCACCATTTACGCCATTCAATATCTACTACAATCACGGCGGTCTCGCTCCGACAATCAACGAAGCATGTCTACTTCAGTTCAGCACCATGCAACGCGAGGGGAGACGGAAGCCGGTAAATGTTTGTTCCCCGAGTTAAGAAGGATCCGGCGACCAACCAGACGACACGACACGGGCAGCATCGAGAACACGAGGTCGAAATGAATTCCATACGGGCAGTATCATTTACTGGGCCGGCATAAATGGGGCACGCCAACGTCAAACATGACAATGGTGCATGTTCCGTCCTGCCCTGCCATGGCACCTACTATCATCAGCCCCAGCCTCCCTCCCTTGCCCACCATTTAAAAGCCGCATGCCGGCTGCAACAAGAACGGGGTCCTCCCTCCCCTCCTCGCACCTTTTTTCTCTTTCTTTCGCATGCAAAGAACACACGGCGTGTCAGTGCCAAAAAGAAAAATGTTGCACAAAGCTCGCCATCCCGTCCTTCGATGAAAGTTGCAACAGCAATTTTGAGCATACAAGGCGGCGAGCCCAGCACCAGCACATGGCCGACCTGGACGGACATGACACCAGCGAGGAGGCCTCCATTTCATTTTATTTTTTTTGAGCATACAAGACTGTATAAGCCCTTTTTGTCCTCGATTTTTTTTTTACTCTGCGGTCAAAGGGAAAGGCGACTGGCCACAGTGCCGCACCCTTCTTTTGCCTTGTTTATCTGCGACACAGCTGTGTCCGGCGGTCGCTTTTTCCTCTTCGGTCTCCGCGGGGTTGTTTCGGGGGGCACCACACGACACGACACACGGTGACAGCCAGCCTCGGAGCGGGACACGGCCGCCTCCGCTGGATGGATGTTCCTTCTTCCTCCACCCACGCCTTAGTTTAACGCCCCATCATTACCAACACCGAACGCCTTTCTTGTTGCTAATCTGACTACGACCTGCAGCCTTGTCCTCTTGCCCTTTGTTTCCTTCTTTGTTTTATGATGATGCCAGGTACAGTCAGCTTGGCTGCCCTGTCTATATATACCTAGACGTGTTATTACTACTCCCTCCGATCCAGATACATCCACTTCAGCGCCTATTAATATGGATCGGAGGGAGTAACAAAATTGGCTAACTTTTCACATCGACAAATGATGCTGTCAGCGACAAGTGAAATGGTAGTTTATGCAACCATGGCTCACCATGGTCATCAGCATTCAGCAATGCCTTGTTGAAGAACTGATCCTGAAGAGAACCTTGCCTGCTGGAAATGGCCAAAGAAAAACCTCGGGAACATGGAGAGGGCGCAACTGCCTCCCCTAAACAGAGGCAATGAAAACGGGGAGACCAACAGCATAACATGGGATTGATGAATGATGGCAGTACTTCTAGATATAACATATCCATGGAAGATCCAGGGAAGATGCAATGTACAGACACATTTACAGAGCAGCAGATATAAGTATATATGCTTCAGTCCTTTGCTCCCACGTTTCTTTCTCCCCCTCGACAACAACCCATCACGACGTCATTATATCAACCAGCCTCCTCTCCCGACTATCACAAAATCAAGCTCTCACTTTGGGTTTTTTTTAATTAAACAAATGCGCGCGGAATGTGAACCGGAAAAAAAAAATCAAAGAACGAAACCAAAAAGGTTTATCTTCTTCTATCAGCAGGGAACATGCTCGCTCCAATGGTGGTGGCGCTATGGTGAACTGTAGGTATCACTCAGACCGACTCGCTCGTGCTCTTCACCTTGGACCTGTAGAGGAGCTTCTTCTTCTTCGATGCCGGGTTGTTGATCGTTAGCGCGATCTTCCCGGCCTCGCTCACCTTGAAGCTGCCCTTCATGATTGGCTCCTCGTTCGCCGGGACCTTCCTTGTTTTCTGCACGATGACGGTGTACCCGCCCTCCGCGGCCGGGGTGAACTCCGCGCCGTAGCTGACTTCCCAGCCGAGCACCCGGAGCTCCCATACGATGGTCGAGTTCTATAGAGGTAGAGGATGAGTTATATGTATGAACCAACCGGAAGAATTGAGAAGCAAACATCAATTTAGGATGTACAGAAGAAGGCCAACCTCAGTGACAGGGATCTCGATGGTCTCTTTGGATGAAGCTTTGATGGTGAGCTCGGTGACAGCGTCAGAGGTGGTGAACTCGGGATCATCTTCCTTGAACAGGCCTCCGAATTGGACCGGGACTTGCTCTGGCGCAATGTATCTGAATTTTGGTTCCAGAGGATGGACAATGATTAAGGACACGATCCCTCGAAGTATGTAACACTGAAAAACAGAAATCGTTAACTATACTGCGAGCAATATACCTGAAGAGTGTTTCAGGTGTCTTGGCCTGGCTGGCAAAGACGAACTTGCTCTTGGTGCGCTGTGTGAGGAAAGGGCTCATCATTTTGTTGGCAGCGAGATACCACCATGGCACGTTGATGAACACCTGCAGACCATCATCCAACCAAACTTATCATCCCATTCCATGGTATTTACTGTAATTAACTACAGATTGATATAGTAACAAAAACAAATATAGTACCACTTGGCCAACCATGGTCATAACAGAAATGGTTAAAGTATGAGCAAAAGGGAAAGATCCCCAATTTGCGCTATGATTACCAAAGCCCACGCCAAAAGACACCAGTCAACTCAAGCCAGGACTCAATTTTGACAAGAGAACATGCTTTGGGCCCAATCATTCACTCCTAACGTTAAACTGTGAACGCATAGAAACTGAATCTTTGGCACAATCAGCTGCGACTAGATTTCAAACTACACTAGTATCACAATTTTGAATGACAATTACTGCAGTTGCAAAATTCCAAATGAGCAATTCAATGCCGGAGAGAGGCGTTACCTTCTTGGCGATGAACTCGGGGTAGTTGTCCTGGAGCAGCGCGACGGCCTGGCGGGTGACGGCGCGGTGCTTGCCGAGCATGGGCGGCGAGTTCTTGAGGTCGGTGACCTGCACCATGGAGCAGATGCCGCTGGGCTCGAAGTCCAGCTGCGACAGGATGCCGCGCTCCAGCAGCTGGATGCGCCACTTGAGGAAGCGCTCCCGCTTCTCCTCGTCGCCGAAGGCCTTCTCGTACAGCTCCTTGTCCTGGAACTCGCCGTACACGTTGTAGCACACGGGGTGGCTCTCGCGGTCGGCGCCGCGGTAGAACACCACCTTCTCCAGCTCCGGGAAGGCGAGGTCGGTGTCGAGGAGCGACTCGATGCCGAAGCGCTTGCGCCACAGCACCGCGGACTTGAGCATCGCCATGGCCTCCTTCACCTTGAACTCGCGCGCGCGCAGGAACTTGAGCAGCACCGCGTCCGTGCGCTCGTCGTCGCCAACGAGCGGCACGCCCCAGATGAACACGGGCTCGGGCGCGACTGCCTCCGCTTCCGGCGCCGGTGCCTCCTCTGAGGTGGCGGCGGCGGCGGTTTCGTCGACTGCTTCCGCCGTCTTGGTGCCCTCCTCGGCGACCACCACGACTGCCTCCTCCGTCTTCGGCTCGACCGGCTTGGCCTCCTCAGACTTGGGTTCCTCCTTGGCTGGCTCCGCAGCAGCTGCCTCGGCGACGACCTCGGCCTTGGGTTCCTCCTTCGTCGGCTCTTCAGCCTTGGGCTCCTCCTTCGCCGGCTCTTCCGCCCTTGCCTCTTCCTTGGCCGTCTCCTCGGTTTTGGCCTCCTCCTTGGCGGGTTCCTCCGTCTTGGTCTCCTCGGCGGCGGCCTCGGTCTTGGCCTTGGGTGGCGGCGGAGGAGGGGGCAGGTTGAACTCGCCGGCGGCGAGCGCGGCAACGATCAGCTCCTTGAACTCGTCGAGCGCCTTCTTCTCCGGGTCTGGCAGATCGGCCACGAGGTTGCTCTCCTCCTTGAAAGAGCCGGTCGCCTCGACGGCGCCGCCATCGTCGGCGACTGCGGCCGACTCCTCGGCCTCGGCCTCCGCCGCCGCAGGCTCCTCCACCTTCTTCTCCACCTCCGCCGGCGCCTTCTCGGCTACGACCAGCTCTGGGGCGGCTTCGGCGGCGGGGGCAGCGGCGGCTGCCTGTGGCTGCGTCTCCTCTGCCATCTCCTCGAGCTTTTTCGAGACTGTGCTGGAGGGGACAGAGAAGGTGGGAGAGAGGGAGAGGGGGAAGAGAGCACGGGAGGGAGGTAGAGAGAGAAAGCTTGGATGGTGTGCTGGGACTAGGGTTTGGGGAGGAGAGATATAGGAGGAGCGGGGAGAGCAAGGCTGTCAGAGTGGGGAGGCCAGCTTTGCTGCTGCTGCTCTCTCTTGCGCTGGCGCTGGAAGAGAACGGAGCAGAGCAAGGAAGGTGGCGCCGCGCGGTGGGCCCCGCATCATGCAACGGGTTTGTTCCAATTAATGGCGGGGTTAATGGGTGATTTGTTTCTTGGCCATTCCACGGATGGTTGAGCTTTCGTGTTGTGTTGGAAATGATAAATGGACGGCAAGGATGCATTCAAAAAGGAAAAATGGACGGCGGGAACGGGACCATAACTTTTCACCGCTACATTTCACAGTATTTACCATGTGTGGATAAATAAAAACATCTTTTTTAAGAAAAGGGTTCCCCACAAATTCTATTAAAGAAATATCAATGTTCTTACCGGAAAAAGATAGCCAAAAAAGAGAAAAAAAGGAGTTTCTATCTACATAGGTTGTTTTTGCGAGATGACTTGTTCCGTTTCAAGCTTCCAAAGACCCCTACTCCCTCTCCCTCCATTCCAATATAGATGACTTCTACTCTCGCTGTTTCTAAATGTAAGTTGTTTTAGCTCTTTACCACGTACACATGACTACATGTATCTAGACAACTTTTAGTGTATATGTTCACTCACATTAGTCCGCATCTAGACAACATGAACAATAGCTAGAACATCGTATATTTAGAAACGGAAGGAGTATTTGTTTAGAGAAAAAAACTGATCTATTTTAGAGCGAAGGGAACTACATGGTAAAGCCGCGTTCATGCAACCTAGGTCCTTTAACCAAGCCCTCCATACTCTTTCATAGTACAATTTTTTTCTTTTTTGAGCTCAGAGTATAAATAATTGGTCAAGATAGTAGATGATATTTCCTAATACCCAGATCCTCCTCGCACAGGAACCGAGCCCGGTAGAAGTCCATCTTTCTTTTTTGGACCCAACATGAAAAGAATATCATGTATAATGGAATACTACTAAGGCTACAATCGATAAGAATCAATTTGCCTTCAACTGACATCATTTTTCCTTGCCAACAGCCTAATTTACTCCCCAATTTTTTTCAGTTATACCCTATTCTTCATTCACTAATCTTTTTTGGTTTAATGGTACCCCTAGATAATTGATAGGTACATATCCAACTAGGCAAGAAAAATCAATCCATATTAATCTCTCTTAGTTGCCACCCTCCCAACCCAAACAGCATATTTCACTCTTATCGTAGTTATTCTAGAGCCAAGAGTTGCTCGAAAGCACACAAAATAAACTTCATATTTTGCGCACTTAAAATATCATCATCCAAAAAGAAGATCGTATCATCCGCATATTGTAATAACATCAAACCGCCCTCAACCAGCTCAGAAATCAAACCCTTCACAACACAATTCACTTTAGCTGTTTCCATAACAATTGCCAAGCCATCCGCTGCAAGGTCAAAAAGAAAAGGGGACAAAAAGCCCCCCTTCCTAAGCCCTTGGTGGGTTTTAAAATAAGGTCCAAGCATATTGTTAATCTTAACACCAACTTTTCCTCCTATAATTGTTTTCATAACCATGTCATACCATTCTTCCTTGAATCCCTTCATCTTAAGCATCTGGTAGAGGAAGGGTCATTTGATTATATCGTACGCCTTCTCGAAATCGACCTTAAACATGATCCCACTTCGTTTACTATATTGTAAAGAATTCAAAGTTTCGTGAAAAATAAGCATACCTTCTATAATATATCGTTTTTTTAATACAGAATTGAACTTGTTTGGTCAAGTAAGGGCGCAGTCTGCATTGGGCCAGTGACTGGATCCACCACCGGACTCAGTCTATCCGTAAAAAAATTGTAATTATTTTGAAAATGACATTTAAAAGCACATATGTGGCGATTTTTTTTACAATAGTTTAACCGCTCAATAGCAAGTTTCCCCAATTGAAAATCATCAATTAGTTCCTTGAGGTCATTCTTAAGCAATTCCCAAATGTTCTGGCATAATTCATTTGGGAACTCGTCGGCACCAGCCGATTTGTTAATCGCCATTTCGAAGACCATATTTTTTATTTCTTCCATAAAAAAGTTGGTGTCGCATTATTAGCAATATTGGGCTCGATAGTAGGAACATTTCCCGTGGCTAGCCTCAAAGTAGTGACAGTTGGTTGTTCAAAAAGCTTTTTGTAAAAATATGTAATATACTATTCTAATTTTTACTATCCCGCAATTTTCTTTCAATTGTCCTCCAAAGAAACAATCGGATTTCTTCGATATCTCGCATTAGGTTTCGCATGAAAGTAACGAGCATTTGCTTCGCCTTCTCTAAGATTAAGAACATTAACTCTTTGTATCCATTTTAGCTCTTCCTGTTTTCGTAACCTCGTCATTTGTTCTTTCAACTCTTTTTTTTTCCGTAAACTGCCGACAGCCCATTGATACGTCCAAAATGTATCTACAATTTCCTATTGTTCCGCGTTTGTTTTATACCAATGTCTTATGTTTTTCCTATAATTTTTTATTGGTTTCCAAGCATTTTCCTCTACTAACATATCGACAAGATGTCTAGCACCAGTTCCTATTTTCTACGGTTTTTATATTTCAGAAAGTTGAAGAGAGCAAGTCTGCAGAAAATTCCACGAAAAAATCAGGAGGAAGTTTTTCCTGGAACGAAGACGGAGACCAACGGAGAGCTAGAGGTGGGGCCCACTGCCTCATGCGACCTGAGGGCGTGGGTTGGGCTAGGGTCGCGCCCTCAATCCCCCTAGCCCACCTAGGCCACCTCCCCTGTGACGCCCCGAGACCGGGCACTATGCAGATTTCAGCATTCCCGCCAAATTCCACATAATAACCGATTCCAGGTTGCCACGTGAGATAACATTACAATAGTTCACGAATATTCCACAATTACAACAGAAGCAGATAGATACAAGATGACTCAGACGAGCCAGGGATACAACTGATACATTACAAAGATCCAAATAACAGCGGAAGAAACAACATATCGTCCGGCTACGGACAAGATCCAAATTGGACTAAGAGTCCTGAAGATAACCGAAGGCGTCCAATCCCTGCCCAGGCCAAGCCGGAGGGATTCCCAAGCTAACGTCGTCAGACTTCAAACCTGTTGACTGCAATATTGAATATGCAGCCACGAAAGAGATTCGTGGGTCAGTACGGTTAAGTACTGGCAAGTGGATGAACCCATACTCACAAGATACCGGCGTAGCCAGTCATCACAAGATACAAATACTTTAGGATCAACGGAAAGGAAGGGGTTATTGCAATTAAGCGACAGCGGGCTGCACTAACCAACTACAGAGAGATACTACAACTTCCGGCTAACAGAAAGAAGATAAGATCGAGTATTGTAACCAACGGAAAGTAAATCCAAACAAACCCATCCTGGATCTCGCCCCTTTATCCAAAGAAGCAATCCGAGGATAACTCACACAGTTGGATTAATGATGGTTCAGATTATTGTGTCAATAAGCCTATTACTAGTCAAGTTGTTACTCGTTGGGTGTAAGATTGTTAACCATTAGGTTTAAGTTGTCCTGAGTACTTGTTAGCCAGTACTTTCACCAAGTAATCCATAACCGCGGAAAACACGGCTTCTCGAGAAGATTATCCCTGCAGGGTTGCACCAATTTAGCCGTACACGTATGAATAACCCGCCAGATGGAACGGCCGTTCCACCAAGCGGGGCACTCAACACGACCCAACCCTTCTTCGCATCAAGCCCAAAGCACCACGTGATGTGCGTGCGCGGCTAATCGAGCCCCCGAAGAAAAGGGGACCCTCATAGCACTGGAAGACCACGCCGCCCTAAATGCCGACTACGAAAGTTCCACCCGGGTACCAAGGGCTCGCAAGATCATGCATGCAGCAAATGGAACACCCGAACTAAATGTGGCGATTTGGACGAGATGCGAATCGAGTCAAGTTGAGGGGGGCGCCCATACTCGCTTCCCACATGCGGGTAGTGCGCTCATCATGGATCAGTAGACAAGACCCTTTTCCTATTAGGGTCGACACTAGCAGGCCTCAAAACCACCCTGGGCCTCCTACCGGTGCCTTATCATCAAATTATTATTAACAGTAGCATTAGCATGTTTGATTGATTAAACATCGAGCCCCCAGAACATAATAGAGTAATAACAGAAAGTAACGGGTAACAGACTCGAGCAAAACAACCCTAAGCATGATAGTAAGACACGGGCAACAAACAATGGCTATAGGTATGGAGGTGAGACATTATCAAGGTTAAGGGATTCATGTGATGGGTTCGTAACAGAAACAACTACTACTAAGGATAGCAGAAAGAATCAACGGAAAAAATCGGTAACAAGTGATGAAAGGCAGCCATATGGCAGCAAGTGAGTATACTTGCCTGAGATCCCGCAAGGTAGCAGAACTTGTCGTTGCTCACATCATCTCAACGTCCTATCCGGGAAGAAGCAATGAACCTCGAACAAACACCGGATGCAACAATTACTACTACGGCAAAAGATCCAGCATGATCAAGATATGGATGCATGACAGTTTAATGGATGCATAGAAATAAACTAGTTGACAAGATAAACAAATTTAAATGGACCCATATGCAATGTGAGTTGCATATGGATGCACATGTTGAGGTTGGAGCAATGATCTATACTTAGTTAACATGTGTAAGTGGTTTATCATGAGGCATGCATGATGAAAGCTATAATGAACAACAAGATTAGATGCAATTGGAATGATAGTGAACAAGTTAGGGAATTTATTATTAAGTTTGGGAATTGGGTTACTTAATGATGTTACACAATTAATTGTTGTTTTCATCAAGTTAAAGGGTTCAAAACAATTAACAAAAATTATATTTGAAAAGAACATCAAATTTTGGTTGGAGCACATGTTTCAAATGTTGAATTTGGAATTAGGATGTATTTATTATGAATTAAACAATATTAAACAAGTTTTAATTGAATTTAAAACAAGTTTGAATATTATTTGAATTTTATTTGTTCAAATCATAAATTCAAATTCACATTTGAAAAGTTCACACTTTGATGGTTTGAAAACATATTTTGCATGTTCAAAAATATTTTATTTTGAGTAAGTTATGATTTTAGCAATTTTAATCGAATTAAACAAGATTTAAATTATTTAGGCAATTTAAATTATTCAAACCATGAAACAAAAAATTATATTTGAAAAGGTTATTCAAAATGGTATAGAAAACATATTTTATTTGCATTTATTGGATTAAGAATGAATTATTTATTGAATTTAGAAATTTGCATTTGAATTATTCAAAATTGAATTTTAAATGCATTTGGGAATTTCAAAACAGTACACAATTGGAATATTTGGATAGATAATTAAATTTAGAACAATAAGCATATTTAACTTTTGTTATTTAGAGTTATATGTGGAAAGTTATTCAAGTTTTAAATTTGGGTTTCAAATCTGCAATTTAAAAGGAATTGTATTGAGGCAGAAACGTGCAGAGCATTTTGTACACGCTGGGGTTCTACCCGGTCCACTGCCAGTGGGCCACGGGGATCCCACTGTACGCGCGCGTGGCAGGAGTGTGGATGACGTGTGGGGCCCAGTGGTCAGCGCGGAAGGAAAAATGTGAAAAAGGTGGGGGGCGTCCCGAGGGACTCGATCCCGCGATCGATGCAGCGCGCGGATGGAACAGCACCAGTGCGCTGTGCGATTGTATCGTGACAGTGTACGTGCGCGTTTGTTTTTCAGGCGAAAGGCCAAGCCTTGAACTCTTGCGGACGAACTGACGAAACTGAATTTGTTTGTCAGTTAGCAGATACAGCAGAGATGGTAGCGACGCGGCGGCGCTCACCGCGGTGCGGCCCGATGGTTCGCAACCAGAGCAAGGGAGGGGAAGGAAGGAGCGGTACGGGAGATGCGGCTCACCTCGAGATGGACGCGCGCTGCCCGCGAAGATGGAACTGCGGTGACAAACTGGACGACGGCGACCGCTCGGCCGTAGGTTCAAGACGACGGTGACGACGAGCTTGGCGGGAACCAGAAGTGCTTCCAGCTCTGTCGTAGCGCCGGGAAGCAGAGGGGGTCGAGGCGCAACTCCTGGACCTGTCCTTGGAGCTTGGAGGTCCTCGACGTGACGGCGCCATGCGAGGCCGCAGCTCTGGTCAGCGGCCATGGCGGAACAGACGTCGGTCAGAAAATGACACGACCAATTCTAGCGCGAAAGGGGCGGATCTTGACGAGAATCGGAAGGTTGGCTCACCAAGAGGATGCCGGGGTGGTAGTGCGTGCCCGATGTCGTCCGCAGCGGCGAGAAATCGAAGAAACCCGCCGGTGTTCGAACTGAAGATGATGAACCCGCAGACGTTCTGCTGCCCCTCCGAGTGGTGCTTTAGGTCGAGGAGAACGAGGGAGTGCGGGTGGTTCTTGTCCACCGATCGTCTTGGTGCGGGAGGGTTCACGGCGTCGGAGCGGCTGTGAGGTGCTCCGGTGGGTTACAGAGAAAAGAAACGTGCGGGAGAGAAGTTGGCGGCGGAGGGTGAAGGAGGGGGCTCTAGGCTAGGCTAGGGCAGGGAGAAGGCGTGGTTTATATTGGGGCTGGCGCTGGTACGGCAGCGCATCGAGGAGGGGGGGAGGAGGTGATCGATGGTGGGGCTGTGATCGTACTGTCGTGACGACAGCCACGAGGAAGAAGAGAGCGACGGGGAGGGATAGTGGGCTCGAGTGGGAAAAAAAATAGGTGGGCTTAGGGTTAGATAGGTTATCTGCTGCGCGCCTGTTCCTTTTTTTTCTATTTTGTTTTCTTTTATTATTTTTTTTTTGCTGAAACCCAAATGGAAGAAAAAGGAGGCTTTTTAGGTTAATAGAAATTTTAGAAAAATTAGTGTTAGCTAGTTAGGTCAGAAGAAAACAAATGCCAAACTTTGTTTTCAGAAAACTTTAATTTTATTTGATGTTTGTTTGTAATTCAAAGTTGGATGCATTTTAATTAAGTGACCATTTAATAAAAACAATTTTGAATAGGGGAACCCCTATGATTAATTTGATTGAAAATAGTTGATTTGATTGTTAAAGTTTATAAGTTCATAAGTGTTCTTGTTTGATGCATTTGATTTGAAATTGAAGGTGATTTGATTAATTAAGTGAATCAATGGTTTGATTAAAACCAACAATTTAATGAGTGATTTGATTTAAAAATTTGAATTAGCCATTAGGGTTTTTATCAAAAGGGGAAATTTATTAACAGGCAATTGGACTAAAACAAGATTCAACCAGTGAAAAACAATTGAGTGGTTTAGTTTGAAATTTTGAAATTGGAAATTTTGAGCAGGGGTGAAAGTTTAAATTGTTTTGAAATTTTCAGTTGTGATGCAAACATGGTGCAATGCAATGTGATGCATATGATGCAAGCAAAACAAACAGGTAACACCCCAGGTGTTACAGACGACACCACTAACAAGGGATTGCGCCCTCGCAATCCACCTGCTAACCCGGGAGGGGAAAGAAGTTCGACTATCGATTCTTCGTGCTTCCGGTTGATCTCCTCGACACCACTAACAAGAGATTCTTGCTAGGGCTGACGACAATGTTCTTCCACCAGGAATCTTCCGATGATCGAACCTATTAGGTTAAGGGCTCAGAAAACATCCACCCACGTAGGATCCTAACACTTTGAAAGATAGACAAGGGGGAGAGACTCCAAAACAAATAAGATGGGAGGGGAAATAGAATAGAGATAAGGAGAAAAACAAGAATCCTATTAAGATATTTTTCCAAAATAGTTTAGCAGAAATAGTTTTTTGACACTCTAGAAACAACGACCGTTAGCGAGGTTAACCTACAGGCTTTGCGGACCCGTTGCTTCGATAACCATTCGTATCGAAACAATATCGGGAATCGGAACCAAGGCTCTGATACCATTTGTGACGCCCCGAGACCGGGCACTATGCAGATTTCAGCATTCCCGCCAAATTCCACATAATAACCGATTCCAGGTTGCCACGTGAGATAACATTACAATAGTTCACGAATATTCCACAATTACAACAGAAGCAGATAGATACAAGATGACTCAGACGAGCCAGGGATACAACTGATACATTACAAAGATCCAAATAACAGCGGAAGAAACAACATATCGTCCGGCTACGGACAAGATCCAAATTGGACTAAGAGTCCTGAAGATAACCGAAGGCGTCCAATCCCTGCCCAGGCCAAGCCGGAGGGATTCCCAAGCTAACGTCGTCAGACTTCAAACCTGTTGACTGCAATATTGAATATGCAGCCACGAAAGAGATTCGTGGGTCAGTACGGTTAAGTACTGGCAAGTGGATGAACCCATACTCACAAGATACCGGCGTAGCCAGTCATCACAAGATACAAATACTTTAGGATCAACAGAAAGGAAGGGGTTATTGCAATTAAGCGACAGCGGGCTGCACTAACCAACTACAGAGAGATACTACAACTTCCGGCTAACAGAAAGAAGATAAGATCGAGTATTGTAACCAAATGAAAGTAAATCCAAACAAACCCATCCTGGATCTCGCCCCTTTATCCAAAGAAGCAATCCGAGGATAACTCACACAGTTGGATTAATGATGGTTCAGATTATTGTGTCAATAAGCCTATTACTAGTCAAGTTGTTACTCGTTGGGTGTAAGATTGTTAACCATTAGGTTTAAGTTGTCCTGAGTACTTGTTAGCCAGTACTTTTACCAAGTAATCCATAACCGCGGAAAACACGGCTTCTCGAGAAGATTATCTCTGCAGGGTTGCACCAATTTAGCCGTACACGTATGAATAACCCGCCAGATGGAACGGCCGTTCCACCAAGCGGGGCACTCAACACGACCCAACCCTTCTTCGCATCAAGCCCAAAGCACCACGTGTTGTGCGTGCGCGGCTAATCGAGCCCCCGAAGAAAAGGGGACCCTCATAGCACTGGAAGACCACGCCGCCCTAAATGCCGACTACGAAAGTTCCACCCGGGTACCAAGGGCTCGCAAGGTCATGCATGCAGCAAATGGAACACCCGAACTAAATGTGGCGATTTGGACGAGATGCGAATCGAGTCAAGTTGAGGGGGGCGCCCATACTCGCTTCCCACATGCGGGTAGTGCGCTCATCATGGATCAGTAGACAAGACCCTTTTCCTATTAGGGTCGACACTAGCAGGCCTCAAAACCACCCTGGGCCTCCTGCCGGTGCCTTATCATCAAATTATTATTAACAGTAGCATTAGCATGTTTGATTGATTAAACATCGAGCCCCCAGAACATAATAGAGTAATAACAGAAAGTAACGGGCAACAGACTCGAGCAAAACAACCCTAAGCATGATAGTAAGACACGGGCAACAAACAATGGCTATAGGTATGGAGGTGAGGCATTATCAAGGTTAAGGGATTCATGTGATGGGTTCGTAACAGAAACAACTACTACTAAGGATAGCAGAAAGAATCAACGGAAAAAATCGGTAACAAGTGATGAAAGGCAGCCATATGGCAGCAAGTGAGTATACTTGCCTGAGATCCCGCAAGGTAGCAGAACTTGTCGTTGCTCACATCATCTCAACGTCCTATCCGGGAAGAAGCAATGAACCTCGAACAAACACCGGATGCAACAATTACTACTACGGCAAAAGATCCAGCATGATCAAGATATGGATGCATGACAGTTTAATGGATGCATAGAAATAAACTAGTTGACAAGATAAACAAATTTAAATGGACCCATATGCAATGTGAGTTGCATATGGATGCACATGTTGAGGTTGGAGCAATGATCTATACTTAGTTAACATGTGTAAGTGGTTTATCATGAGGCATGCATGATGAAAGCTATAATGAACAACAAGATTAGATGCAATTGGAATGATAGTGAACAAGTTAGGGAATTTATTATTAAGTTTGGGAATTGGGTTACTTAATGATGTTACACAATTAATTGTTGTTTTCATCAAGTTAAAGGGTTCAAAACAATTAACAAAAATTATATTTGAAAATAACATCAAATTTTGGTTGGAGCACATGTTTCAAATGTTGAATTTGGAATTAGGATGTATTTATTATGAATTAAACAATATTAAACAAGTTTGAATTGAATTTAAAACAAGTTTGAATATTATTTGAATTTTATTTGTTCAAATCATAAATTCAAATTCACATTTGAAAAGTTCACACTTTGATGGTTTGAAAACATATTTTGCATGTTCAAAAATATTTTATTTTGAGTAAGTTATGATTTTAGCAATTTTAATCGAATTAAACAAGATTTAAATTATTTAGGCAATTTAAATTATTCAAACCATGAAACAAAAAATTATATTTGGAAAGGTTATTCAAAATGGTATAGAAAACATATTTTATTTGCATTTATTGGATTAAGAATGAATTATTTATTGAATTTAGAAATTTGCATTTGAATTATTCAAAATTGAATTTTAAATGCATTTGGGAATTTCAAAACAGTACACAATTGGAATATTTGGATAGATAATTAAATTTAGAACAATAAGCATATTTAACTTTTGTTATTTAGAGTTATATGTGGAAAGTTATTCAAGTTTTAAATTTGGGTTTCAAATCTGCAATTTAAAAGGAATTGTATTGAGGCAGAAACGTGCAGAGCATTTTGTACACGTTGGGGTTCTACCCGGTCCACTGCCAGTGTGCCACGGGGATCACTGTGCCCACTGTACGCGCGCGTGGCAGGAGTGTGGATGACGTGTGGGGCCCAGTGGTCAGCGCGGAAGGAAAAATGTGAAAAAGGTGGGGGGCGTCCCCAGGGACTCGATCCCGCGATCGATGCAGCGCGCGGATGGAACAGCACCAGTGCGCTGTGCGATTGTATCGTGACAGTGTACGTGCGCGTTTTTTTTTCAGGCGAAAGGCCAAGCCTTGAACTCTTGCGGACGAACTGACGAAACTGAATTTGTTTGTCAGTTAGCAGATACAGCAGAGATGGTAGCGACGCGGCGGCGCTCACCGCGGTGCGGCCCGATGGATCGCAACCAGAGCAAGGGAGGGGAAGGAAGGAGCGGTACGGGAGATGCGGCTCACCTCGAGATGGACGCGCGCTGCCCGCGAAGATGGAACTGCGGTGACGAACTGGACGACGGCGACCGCTCGGCCGTAGGTTCAAGACGACGGTGACGACGAGCTTGGTGGGAACCAGAAGTGCTTCCAGCTCTGTCGTAGCGCCGGGAAGCAGAGGGGGTCGAGGCGCAACTCCTGGACCTGTCCTTGGAGCTTGGAGGTCCTCGACGTGACGGCGCCATGCGAGGCCGCAGCTCTGGTCAGCGGCCATGGCGGAACAGACGTCGGTCAGAAAATGACACGACCAATTCTAGCGCGAAAGGGGCGGATCTTGACGGGAATCGGAAGGTTGGCTCACCAAGAGGATGCCGGGGTGGTAGTGCGTGCCCGATGTCGTCCGCAGCGGCGAGAAATCGAAGAAACCCGCCGGCGTTCGAACTGAAGATGATGAACCCGCAGACGTTCTGCTGCCCCTCCGAGTGGTGCTTCAGGTCGAGGAGAACGAGGGAGTGCGGGTGGTTCTTGTCCACCGATCGTCTTGGTGCGGGAGGGTTCACGGCGTCGGAGTGGCTGTGAGGTGCTCCGGTGGGTTACAGAGAAAAGAAACGTGCGGGAGAGAAGTTGGCGGCGGAGGGTGAAGGAGGGGGCTCTAGGCTAGGCTAGGGCAGGGAGAAGGCGTGGTTTATATTGGGGCTGGCGCTGGTACGGCAGCGCATCGAGGAGGGGGGGAGGAGGTGATCGACGGTGGGGCTGTGATCGTACTGTCGTGACGACAGCCACGAGGAAGAAGAGAGCGACGGGGAGGGATAGTGGGCTCGAGTGGGGAAAAAAAAGGTGGGCTTAGGGTTAGATAGGTTATCTGCTGCGCGCCTGTTCCTTTTTTTTTCTATTTTGTTTTCTTTTATTTATTTATTTTGCTGAAACCCAAATGGAAGAAAAAGGAGGCTTTTTAGGTTAATAGAAATTTTAGAAAAATTAGTGTTAGCTAGTTAGGTCAGAAGAAAACAAATGCCAAACTTTGTTTTCAGAAAACTTTAATTTTGCTTGATGTTTGTTTGTAATTCAAAGTTGGATGCATTTTAATTAAGTGACCATTTAATAAAAACAATTTTGAATAGGGGAACCCCTATGATTAATTTGATTGAAAATAGTTGATTTGATTGTTAAAGTTTATAAGTTCATAAGTGTTCTTGTTTGATGCATTTGATTTGAAATTGAAGGTGATTTGATTAATTAAGTGAATCAATGGTTTGATTAAAACCAACAATTTAATGAGTGATTTGATTTAAAAATTTGAATTAGCCATTAGGGTTTTTATCAAAAGGGGAAATTTATTAACAGGCAATTGGACTAAAACAAGATTCAACCAGTGAAAAACAATTGAGTGGTTTAGTTTGAAATTTTGAAATTGGAAATTTTGAGCAGGGGTGAAAGTTTAAATTGTTTTGAAATTTTCAGTTGTGATGCAAACATGGTGCAATGCAATGTGATGCATATGATGCAAGCAAAACAAACAGGTAACACCCCAGGTGTTACATCCCCGACCCCCCTCGCCTATAAAATGCATCTGACCTATTTTTTTTTGGCGTAGTGGCTATTTTTCACGAAATCCATACACGGCCGCCGTCATGTCGAAAGTTCAATCTAGCGCTTCTGTAGCCCTCCTCCAGCACCTCGCTGGAAGGGAGAATCGTTATCGGAGGCTTCTTCATCGCCACGATTTCCTCAAGAGCCATGCGTGAGTAGTTCATACTTGGACGACTGGTCCATAGCAGTAGCTAGATGGTTGTATATTCTCCTTGTGCTACCGTGTTTAGATCTGGTGAGCTTCCAAACATGATCAATATCACTGTTATGTAATTTCTACATGTCGTGTTTGTTGGAATCCGATGCATTGTGAAGTTGTGATGAGATTATTCATGTTTCTTATACGATTTTGATACTTTATTTGTGTTAATGTTCTATTGTGTTCTTACATGCTATCCGGTGTGTATGTGGTTGATTTTGTTCGTGTTTGGGATAGAATCGATCGTACTCCTTCTGGGAGGGATCGTGTTACGTGTTATAGGTGTGCGGGATAGGCCCCGAAGCCTTGTACAGAACGGACTCGGTATAGGGGTAGAGTACTACTCTATACCCTATACCGAGTAAGGTTTAGATTACGTCTAAACTCCTCAAGTTTCTTAGTACATAAAGTCTTTGTAAAACCATCAACTATCTGGTATTTACTAGAGATGAACCTAACATCAAACTGTTTGTTTGCAACACGTTCATGCACAAAGTAAAAAATCAATCTCAATGTGTCTGGTACGAGCATGAAACACTAGGTTGGCAGAAAGAAAAGTTGCTCCAAGATTATCATACCATAGACATGGCTTCTCCTGAAGTGTCACACCAAGTTCTCTTGTAAGAGCCTCAACCCATATTAATCCAGCAGTGGCATTTGCTAATGCTTTGTATTCTGCTTCAGTGCTAGAACGAGATACAATTGGTTGCTTTCGAGTACTCCAAGAAATAAGATGGACCAAAGAAAATGGCAAACCCTCATGTTGATCGTCTATCATCTAAGTCACCTGCCCAGTCAGCATCTGAAAAGGCACTAAGCAATGTAAAAGAGGACCTCTGAAATGTCAGCCCTATGGTCCTTATACCTTGAATATACCTTAATATTCTTTTGACGGTTGTCCAATGTGCAGAAGTAGGAGCATGTAGAAACTGACAGACCTTGTTAACTGAAAATGAGAGATCAGGTCTTGTCAATGTTAAGTACTGAAGTGCACCAACAATACTTCTATAATTAGAACTATCCTCAGGACCAAGTGGTGCACCATCACCAATAGACAAACTCTCACTACTAGAAAGAGGTGTAGGACATGATGTACAAGTGTCCATACCAACTCGTTTTAACAAGTCAGTAGCATATTTTCCTGATTGAGAAACAAACCATCAGAAGATTTGTGAACTTCAAGCCCCAAGAAGAAGTGAAGATCACCTAGATCTTTGAGTGCAAAGTCATTACTTAAATTCTGTAGAAGTGCTGCAATTGCTGTATCTGATGAACTTGTCACAATTATATCATCAACATAGATCAAAAGAAACATAGTGATACCTGATCTGTCAAACAAGAACAAAGATGTATCTACCTTGGAAGGTACAAAACCAAGAGTATGCAAGTTGTTACTGAGTCTAGAGTACCATGCTCGAAGAGCTTGTTTTAATCCATATATTGCCTCGTCAAGTTTGCAAATGTAATGAGGATCAGCAGAAGACTCAAAAACTAGTGGTTGTTTCATATAAACTTCCTCTTCTAGAACACCATGTAAGAACGTGTTTTTTTACGTCTAGCTGTCTAATACTCCATCCTTTTGACACAACAATATAAAGAACAAGTCTAATAGTGGCTACCTTGACAACTGGACTGAAAGTATCCTCATAATCAATATCATATCTCTGTTTAAACCCCTTGGCTACCAATCTAGCTTTGTATCTGTCAATAGTGCCATCAGCATGCCTTTTGATATGATAAACCCATTTGCAGTCAATGACATTTTTGTTGGAACTAGGTGGTACAAGATGCCATGTGTTATTTGCAAGAAGTGCATTGTATTCATCTTGCATAGCATGTTTCCAATTGCTATCTATGAGGGCTCCAACAAACCATCGGCTTCTCTTGTCGGTGAACTACCTGCTGAGGATCTTATTGTCGTTGCTCTCGAGGCTGGCTCTCGCTTGGTGGAACATGATGTGCTTGATCTTGCCAGGGCCTGCGATATCTCTCAGACTGAGGTGGAACTGGGCCAACTCGCTATCTTGGAGCCCGCTGGTTCTCCATGATGTAGCCTTCCTTCAACACTTGGGCCTGCTAGCCCCTTTCGCCGTCCTCCACCGTCCTGTCTAGATTCAGCTGCTCCTGCTACCATTATTGTGTTGGGAATATGCCCTAGAGGCAATCATGTAGGATGTAATTCCCAATGTATTCATAAAGTTATTAAGTCGTCCTTGTTTTGAACATCTGATACATGTCATTGAATATGTGATTCGATTGTGGAACTATGTATTCATGTTGTTCATATTAGATTGTCCTTGGTCATTTAGGTTGTGCTGGACACACACCCTAGACTAATATGAGTGTTGGCTGATGACACGGTTCCACTTGTCATGGGCATGGTGATGCCATTCCAACGTTCACAGACTTGGCTAAAGAGTTTAGTGTAACATCCCAGTGTTTGGGAAGTTATAAGGATCTAAATTTAATATGTGCATTTGCAAAGCATGCATCTAAAAGTACGGGAAATTTTGGCGCGAAAGTTTAAACGAATCAAAGTGACCAATGTTTCACTTGACATGATGAAATAGGTCTAGTTCATCTAGACAAGAGTACATTTGGAGTGATCTTTATAACAAGTATCTTAAGTAACTAAATCATCTGATTACACAAACCATAATTGGTTGTGACCAACAGAAACTATCAACAACCTAAACCACAAGTCTTTAAGTGACTTGGGATAATTCACTAGGTATTTAGAACTCAAAGAGGGGTGAGTATCCAAATCACATATCTGATAATCATACTTTCACCAATGAGTAATAGACAATTGAACTATCTCCTCAATAGAGGTGTTATGTACTCTCAAACAACAACCCTTTAGTTATAGACCATTCACACAATACCTTTATAAATTATATCATAATTGTTAAGTGCATCTTCATAAGTAAATAACAAAGTTTCAATAGAACACAAGTGATACAAAGAAGTGTTAACTCAAAACCCACAAGTGGGAAGTGACATAATAATTGTATTAACATATTTATCGAATCTGTACATATCTCCTCAACCATAAAAGAAGCATCTAAAAGAAGAATTAAATCTTCTTAACCAACTGTTAAACCTTGATCATTACATAGGATCTTTCCAAATCTCTATATCTGCATTATCAATGACAAAGGTAATAAAGAGAAGAATATAAAATAACAACTTTGACATAAGTCCTTAAACCTCAATAACTCTCACAAGTTCATTGTCTCAATCCTCTTATACAAGTGAACATATGAAATCTCAACACCTCAATGAACCATTGGATCCACTTCCTATTAATCCATCAGTCCATAAGCATTTCACACCTCTACTCAAATTCAAACCATCACTGAACCACTAAAGTAACTTTGCATACAACTAAGGAATAACAAGATATAACCTCTATTAGAGGAATTGAATTGATCACTAAGTAAATAAATCCTAGATGATATAATTATATATGATTTGGGAAATAAAATAAGAAGTATATGGAAGGATAATAAAAGCATGAACTAACTCTTAATCTAGATCTTGTTTTGTTGTCAAGGCCATCCTATCTTGTTTCCCAATCTTCTCTAAGTAATTCTACAAGTGAAGCAACCACAAGAAGAGAGGAACCACCACCAGATGATCTACAAGAAGATTATTTAGAGTGTACTTGAAGTGCTATTCTAATATATTACAAGAGTACTTGGAAACTCTTATATATTGATCTGATCTTATTAACTCTCTTGAAATAGGGTGATACTCCAATGTTAGTGTTATATAGAAGTAGTTTGGTAACAAGCTTGTACACCTTGTTAACAGATCACTTTTGTATACTCAAACAATTGAGTGTCATACACAAACAAACATAAGATCATATAAACCTAGTACATCTCAACCTATTGTGTATGAGCAGTAATTTGGAGGCAAGTCTGGCCCACTTGTTAACAAGTTATTCTTGTATGCATATGGCAACTGGATGTTACAAAATTAACTCACATTCTTTTACTATCATCTAAGTAAAATCCTTGCTTGGAGTAATTGGATGTGTTCACCACAATGGTGAGATAGTGGAAGTTGGAAACCAAGAGATGAACCTACCTGCAATGGACAAAGGTGATAACAGAAGACCACAAGAAGCAACACTGCATCAGTAAGGAAGTATAAGAAATTATCCAGTGAATGATTAGGTATTATTAGAGAACCTATGATTTCTATTCCTTGACAAGCTCATCTGAGATGAGGAACTCATAATAATATCTTCAATGGAAACAAGTATCAAGTATGAAATAATAACTAGCCATTTCATCCACATGTCTTGAGATGTGGAGGTTAATAGAAACCAGCTTAATACCTTGTTTTCTATCCCCTTTTCATACATAAGACTAATAGCTGATACTAAAAGTTCATCTACATATCATCATGTAAATGATTGCATGTTCCAAAACAAACATGGGATAATATCCATATTGGAATCTATGTGGAAAACCAGAAAATAAGATCCCAAGACCATACATGTTTTTCCACTTGATCAAGTAATGAAAACCACAAACAAATAGTACACACACCTCAGTTAGATGCCAACCAAAATTGCTAAGAGTTGTAACTATGAAAATAACAGAGCCTCATAAGAGAAAACAAGTTCATGACCTAATAAAAATAATTTGGTATGTCATGGAATACTATTCTCTATTAAGTGATTTTCATTTCAATACACAGAAACAATACCAAATAATGTTACCCGATTATTTTCTAAAAAAGAATTTGTATCTAAAATGGTCCAATTAGAACACACCACTTGGTGAACCACATGTGTGTTGTGTGAATATAATATTCATGCCTAAAGTAAATTTTGAGACATTTAACAAATTAAATAGAGTGAAAACAATAAAATCACTTAATCTAGCATCTTAAATAAAAAATACATTGATTCTTCAAATTCACCAAAACAAAACATGGTGAGATGTGGAATTTGATGAGGAATTCAAAGATATTTTTTAGTAATTTTTCTGCTTACAAATTGGCCCTGAAAACAAATGTTTTTGTTCAGTTTATAGGACAAAAGGACTAAGTTGTGAAATCTGGAAAATATAAGGGGTTACTGAAAATCGCCTTTTCTGTTTCCCTTTCTTCTTCCTCTGCCAGAAGGCAGAGGAGATCGACACCGTGGCCATGTCGTTGCCACGACCTGCTGCCGCCTCCTCTCGCGGATAAGAAGGAGTGAGGCCGTGCCTCACTTGGTCTCTCCCTCCCTCACTCGCTCATTCTCTCTACCTCTCTGCTCTGAACCCGAACAAAAACCTAACCCTAGTTCATCGGGTCACCGCCGACTGCCGGAGTTAGGAGCCACGGGAAGCATCGTGGAGCATCTCTGGAGCTTCCTCATCATCGTAGAATCCTCCTCAACCAACCTCGTTTGCAGGGAAGGCCGCAAGAGGATGAATCGGAACTTCTCCTTCGAGTACGGCCGCCGGCCGGAATTCAACACCGCCGTCGATTCCGGTCACCTTCTGAGGAACCGTGTGCACCAGAGGATGCGCCGTGATCTCCTCTATCTCCTCGTGGAGCCCCGCATGCTGGGAAGTCTGGAGGGCGAGGAATTCCACCGTTCCTTTTCTCTTTGCCGCCGGCCGCCATGGAAGTTCTCCGGCGAGTTCGACCACGCCGTGCTTCACCGATAGCTCCACCGTACTCCTCGTGAGCTTCCTCTCCTCGTGGTACCATTTGATTTCTTTTTTGACGACGAATTCCATGTTTCACCGTGGACCACCGCCGGACGCCGCACCGGTGATCGCCGGAGTAGCTCCGGTGACCATTTGGTCACTCCACGGCCACCCTCACACTCGCCTAGAGCTCCTCTAGCTAGTAGCTAGATTCAATTGAGTCAATTTCCAGCAAAAGCATCGGATTCGAGTTCAACAGGATGGAATTGGTCCTGTGCTGACTCAATCATGACGTCACAGTGACGTCGTGGCTGTTTTTCTTTTTCTTTTCTTTTATTTTTGGCTTTATAAATTAACCTGACAGGTGGAGCCCACCTGTCAATTTAAAATAAGGCAGTAATTAATTAAAACTATTAATTCAATAACTTTAATTCTGTAAATAAGAAAAATATAAATAATATATCATACTAATCAGAAAAATAAAATCTATTTGATTATGACATTTTCAAATGAATTTGATAAAGTTTAAAATTAAACATTTTCCTTAATTAATTAAATCATTTTAAATAAAGAAAAATAATAAATAATTCATAAAATCAGAAAAATACAAGTTATATACCAAAGTGCTTAAAATGACAAATGCAACTCATCTATGATGTTTGCAAAGTCATTTGACCAAGATTTCATGAGTGCAATAATTGCCTAGTCATTTAATTCATTTAAAATTAATAAATTAATCATTTATTCAAATATTTTCAGAAAACATTGAATGATATATCAAATTAAAGAGAAATATATTTCCAACTCAAATACGTTAATTGTAAGACATTTTAATTAACTTCTAAATTTTCTTTTATAAGTATACTGAAAGTCTATTAAAAACAATAGATGACTACCACATCATTATTTTCCTTATTTGATAAAAACCTCATGTTTTCACACTTACTCAAACCTACCATCACAAGTCATTAGAAATATTGTGATGATAGAGTTAGTTATACCAGTTCACCATTTTCAATCTAATTCCTTGTCATAAGCTCTACACTCTAAAATACGAAATAAAATATGTCTGTTATCTTTTCAATAATTGTTTACCATGTGCTATTGTCTTGTTGCCTAACCATGTTATAACACTTCTACGTAAACATGATAACAAGTGTTTGTTCAATAAAAGTGAAACACACTTAAGCCTAAAAGAAATAACAGCATCACCACAAGTAATGAAACAACTCTAAGTCACCTAACAATTGTGTGAATGCGTTATCGTTTCAAACGTGGCTTACACTTGTAAGCTGGGGTGTTTTCTAGGGTATTTCACGATGCATCTCATTACTATGCATGTGTCATCTTGCCAGTGTTTTCTGTAGTCCTTACCAGGACTACTTTGCTATCTTTCAGATATTTGGATTTCTCTACGCGACCCTCGAACCCCGAAGACCTGGATTATTATTATGGTTATTTCAATCTCAGGCAAGTTCATCACTTGTTCATATCCTTTGCAATACTTCATAACAAACTAATTGCAAAAACCCTATCGTCTTATCACCTACTCTCAAAAGAATGCATGATCCTATTTTTATAATAATATGACTAATTGAATGACTACCCGAGTGGTAGTGTTCTGTTTGGTGGGCGGATGGAACCATGGTAAGATGAATAGGTCAAAGGAAGGTTCCATCTGCATGGGAACGTATTACCTAGGAATTAACAACAACTGCCGTCAGGATTCTTGCGCCGTAAATTCGCGTTGACCATGGATCTTCTATGGGGGGAGTAAGTCAACCGTGATACTTTTCTCGTTCGCATGTCAACGGACGCGCCAGAGACGTACGCTGTAGGTCTTGCGGGACTACATGCACATGGGTGGGAGCCCTTACGTCCCACGAACTCTGGGGTCTATGAGTGTCTGCCAGGGGCGCGTAGATCTCCATCGTGAGGGGTGGAATCAGGCGTTCAACCTACTGGCAGAAATGGGTGGGCATGCGTTGTGCGGAGAAGCACGGTTTGGCTTGGACCAACAACCGGGCCCCACACCTGAGTGGGAGTGGACAGGAATGTACACCTGGTTGTGCAACATGGTCTTGGTCGTCCATGGGTAAAGTAACGCACCTCTGCATAGTGTAAAAGGATGTGGCATGTTACCCCTTGTTCCGGGAAGGAGCTGCGAACGCCGCAGGAAAGGCAACTCCATGAAAGTTCTAATCCTGTGAAGATCTGGCGGGCATAGTTTTCAGAATTAAAAGCAACCTCTTGAAGAAAGTTTTACAAAACCTTGCATTACTTTATGACTCTTTCGAGTCTAAAGCTGTAGTTAGTGCATCAACCACCCACTATATATCATGAATTTGCTGAGTAACGCTCGTTACTCATTCTATCCCGTTTGACCCCTTGCTTAGAGTTGAAGCCTGTTGAAGTCGTCATCGAGAAGCCATCGCTGTCTACGGAAGCTAGGTGGGGTCTTATACTACTTAGCCAGTAAAGCATCATCATCAACAACGCTGATGGAGGAGAAGCTATCAAGGTGTAGGTAGAGTCCATTCTTGGACTTAGCAATTTCAAGCCATATTTTAGGGCTGACATCAGCCGTAGTGGTTTAATTCTGAGCTAGAGTTCTTCTCCGGCTTGGAGCTTCGAATTGCTTCTTCTGATGTTTCATTTGCCGGACATCTTCTTGATTCATCAGGGAGATTCTCAAGATTTTGTAATGAAGTTTGTATCCTATAGTTTTACCTGGACCCGCTGTGTTTCTGTTGTACCACTCTAAGAGATGTAATATTCACGGATAAGTCCTTCTGTGAGTATTATGTCACTGACTTGCGCACTACACATGCAGTGGTGTGCTGGGTCACCACATTTAGCAAGTTGGACTGACCCATATTGAGATGCAACGAGTATGTTGTCATTTGTATGTCTCAATCAATGTAATCCTTAGACCTGAGATTGTCGCACAATCCGAGTTGTGGATCACCGACTTAGGTTCTGTCAAACGCTGTTCCGTGACAAGGCAGTTATAAAGGCAAAGTTCGGGTCGAATGAGAAGCAAACTGCGTGATGTGGATAATCAAGATGGGATTTTGCCCCTCCGAATGAAGAGATATTCTCTGGGCCCTCTCTAGTGATATGATTCCAGAAGCATGGCCATGCGTGACTCAGTTAAGTGTTAGCTGGGTCTATTGACTAAGAGTTAGTCAGATGAATCATATATCATGGACCGAGAAGAGAGTTGAGCTATTAAGGGATGACGATAATTCGCTTATAGTTCGACAAGGTATATCGTGAGGCAAAAGGGACTAAGATGAAAGTCGCATTGGAAGGTATGTCGTCATGACTCTATGGCACTTGGGAGTCGGCACGTTCTACTAGGAGCCGCTACCGATTGATCGATTGAGAGTCGGACTCCAATCGTGTCCAAGTCGTCATGCGCCTGCAGGGTCGCACACTTAAGAGCGGGAGCAAGTGTATTGGTCGGGTTGGTCCCGAACCGGAAATTGACTGAATTTGTGAGTCGGACTCACAGAGGGAATGGGCCACAAGCGTTGTGAAGCCCACTACCACTCACTATATAAAGAGGGACGCAGGTTGCCCAGCGGGCATGTTACTCCACTCCCATGCGTTGGGAACTCTGGCCCCACTCAGTCCAGCCGTCGCACCGGACCTAGCAGTCCGCCGTCGGAGCTCCTCCTCGTACGTGTGGATACCGGCAGAGGTGTTGTACGTTCAACACTTCGGTTCGCGGGATTGGGTCGGCTGGATAGGATCGTGGGACTGCACTGCATCGACGCGCTGCATCGATAATCCGCAACCGCGCGTCTAGTGGTAATCCTCGTGGCCTTCTACCTCGGCTAGATCTTGGAAGTACCGCGTAGGAAAAAGTTTTGTTTATCTCTACGCGTTCCAACATATTGGGCCATCCAGTGTTGGGTCAAGACTTTGTCTTTGCCCTTGGATCTGTGCTGCCCGCTATAGTCTATTTTCTGCCTTAGTCTTGTTTTCCTTTTAGAATTTCATTTGGGACCGTTCTACGGCTATGTCTGTAATATTTGTGGGCTTGTACCCATTTTTTATGTGAGGCGGCAATCTTATGTGTCTTACTCTTGTTGTCCTTCAGTTTTTCTATGAGTATTAAGCCCTCTCTAGCTGATTGAAATGTTCGTGGTCTAGGCCAGCAGGCTAAGCGTGATGATGTTAGGGCTGCGGTTGACCACCTATCCCCATCTATTCTCTGCCTGCATGAGACCAAGCTCCAGGACATTTCCACCTTTACTGCTTCCTCCTTCCTTCCCCCAAATCTTAGATCCTTTGTTTCCAAACCCTCTATTGGCGCCTCTGGGGTATTATCACTGCTTGGGATGATAGGACTGTTCAGCTCACTAGCCACTCCATTGACGATTTTTCCATCACCACTTCCTTCTCCTTCCGCCTTGACAAGCTTGATCTTGCTATTGTCAATGTCTATGGGCCATGCGAGCACCTTCAAAAACCTGTCTTCCTCGACTCGATTACATCTGTTGTCTCCAATCTTATCGGTCACATTGCCATTGTTGGTGAATTTAACCTTATTCGCTCTCCTCGGGACCGCTCCAATGGGAACTTCAACGCTACGGAAGTTGCTTGGTTTAATGACACTATTAATGCTTTGGGGCTCATCGAAATCCCTCTTCTGGATCGCCAATATACTTGGTCAAATCAGCAAACCCCGCCGATTATGGCTCGCCTGGATTGGCTGCTTGTCAATGCTTGCTGGAGTATTGCTCTTCCTGATTCCACCCTTTCCTCCTCCCATCGCCCTACTTCAGACCATGTTCCTCTTACTCTAGAAGCCTCTTCCAAAGCCCCCAGGAGCACCATTTTTCGCACCAGTGTCCATATACCAGTTTGTATCTACCCCATATGCAGCTTTGTTATCAGGAGTTGTGTCATCATCATCATGATCATCACCATAACGCCACCAACAATCTCCAGCAGCATGACCTTCCTTCTTGCAAATATAACAGAAGACACCCTCCTGCCATGGTGTGGCAACACGGTCACGCTTACCCCTCCCTCCTTTGGGGCGATGCCCTTGATCCTGTTTACCCTGCTCAATACGCACACGGTTTTGGGGAGGACAAAACTGTTGAGAAGGGTGTGGTGGCTGATAATAAGGTGTGGGAGGTTGCGGAGGGTAGTAGGGAAGGTTTGGTGAATGGTATGGGGGATAATAATGTGGTGTAGGGGATGGATATGGGTATGGGGTGTATGGTGTTGGTGGTGGTTGATATGGTGGAAGGGATAGTGTCGGGTTGTATGGTGGGTGGTGTGGGGGCGGGTTGTAGGTAGTGGTGTTGGTAGGTGTAGGAAGTGGTAACAGAGGAGGTTTGGCGGGACTAGGACCAAAGCTATTGTTAGGGCGTCGAGGAGCAACATTAACCGAGGAAGTAAAAGTGTTTGTTCCTTGACCAGTGGCAGCAAGCATGGTTTCACGGTACTCATAATACATCAGCTGAGAGCATAGATCATTAAGCGTAGTGGAAGGCACAACGTTAATAGAGGCAATGAGAGGGTTGAAGGTACCATCAAGACCATTGAGGATATAGTCTTTAAGCTCATCATCATCCACATGTTTACTCGCAGCGGCAAGCTCAGAAGCGAACCCTTTCATCTTGGAGATAAATTGTCGGGATGTCATGTCAAGTTTTTCTTGGTGTTGGTGAGTGCACCACGGAGAGAGGAAACTCTGGCCTTGGACTGAGAGGAATGCAAGTTGTTGATTGCAGCCCAAACTTCAGAAGCATGCTCAAGACCATATGCATGCGGGAGGACTTCCTCTGAGAGAGAATTCACAAGAAAACTCACAACCAGCTGATCTCGAGAAACCCATGTATCATAGGCCGGGTTTTGGACAGTAACCTTCTTGTGGTTTCGTCCTCTGACTCAAAAAACTCGGGTGGTGCAACTTCCTTTCCCTCGAGGAGAGACATGACACGGGCACCACGCATGGTGGGGAGTACCTGAGCCTTCCATGATAGGAAATTTTCACGGGTCAATTTGGTGGACGGTGGAGAGCCAAGACCGGCTGACGAGGATGCAGATGCGGCCATAGGGAGGGAGGTGAGGGAGGATCTAGGTTTAGAACTAGTTTTTTTGGAGGTTTCGGGTGTCGGGTGTTTTTGTGTCTAGGGTTCTAGGCTGTTTTTGGAGAGAGGGGTTGTGGGAAGTATGATCAGCCGGCAAGACGGAGCGGCGATCGGTTGTGGTCTTGTGATCCTTTGCGGCGGCGGCGGCAGCTAGAAGAAGGGAGGAGGAAGAGCTCTTGATACCATGTTCGTGTTTTGGATAGAATCGATCGTACTCCTTCTAGGAGGGATCGTGTTACGTGTTATAGGTGTGCGGGATAGGCACCGAAGCCTTGTACAGAACAGACTCGGTATAGGGGTAGAGTACTACTCTATACCCTATACCGAGTATGTATTACATCCAACAGATTTAGCCAAGTGATCACATGCATCTCCAAGAGAGAGTTTAGTGTTAGATAGTGGGTTCATGCCTCCTCCGATCCTGAGCACGAGTGACAAAAACGTCTTAGGGCGGGGATGTGATGTTGTCATTAAGGGGGAAACAACGGTGTTTACTTCTACTTATTGAAATATTTCTTACATTATGTAAGGTGCTTAATGAAATTATTCATTTCTTATGTAACTTAATACCAGTGAGATGCATGCTGGATAGCGATCTCAAGGTGGATTAATAGTTATAGATGCATGCTGGATAACGTTCTATATATGTTTGACGTAATGCCTAGATGAATAGCGCATGATTTGTTAATTGACCAGCTATAATTTGTTCAACCAACATGTTTATTGTTTTATACAGAGACACCACTAGTGAAACTATGGCCCTGGTCAATTTTTTTGTTAATTGACCAGCTATAATTTGTTCAACCAACATGGTTATTGTTTTATAGAGAGACACCACTAGTGAAACTATGGTCCTGGTCCATTTTTTTCTACTTTGATTACAAGCTCGTTTACTTGCTTTCAATCATCACTTGCTCGATGTTCCTTTCCACTTTTATTACTTCCAAATACACCTTACGTTTAATTCTTTCGTCAACAACAAGACGGAAAACTTGATAACCTTCCTAGAAAGTTGGGGACGAAGGAGAGTTTGTGTCTTCTGTGCAGGTTCACGCCCGTGAACACACAATTGCATTTCTGGTGGATTTTATTTCAAGTGCTACTGGATTGATAACTTTGGTTTCTAATTGAGGGAAATTTGCTACTAAGCTACATCATAACTTTCACTTGGGGTTTCCCAACTCGTGTGTCTGATTTACACCATCAGGCAAAATTTCTGGCACCATTGTCGGAGATTTCAAGCTTTCATCTAGGATAGTTTCATATTTTCATACTCTCTATCTTTTGTTTTTTCCTTGTTTAGTTACTTTTTTTTGCTTGTTTTCTTTTTCTAATAAAAAACACACAAAAATAGTATTTCAACTTCTAATCTTTTACTTGTTTCGTTAGCTTATCTTTATCTTTGCTTTATTACTACATATAACTCTACTCCTTTTATTATGTCACCTGAAGTTGAGTCTCTCACCTTCAAGCAAAGAGGTGGAGAAAATTCAAAAGATGCTTGGTATAGAATTAGTGATGCCCAACACAGATCCAGTAAAAAGCAAACAACTATTATTCCTCTCGCAAAAAATTTATGTTGGTATTACTAATTGATATAGATATGTTCTAGACACTTTAATATGTGGGAAATTCTTGGTAGCGCAGATACCTTGGAAGCTCTCAATTTTATAGAAAGTCTAGGTGGAACCCCTCCTATTATTGACACTAAAACTGAAATTATTTTAGAACACATCGTAGAAAGGTTGGATACCGTGGAGAAAAGTACGCCAAGTATGAATAAGACAAATGAGAATGATAAAATGTCTTATGAGAGCGTTGATAAACTTGATAGTTCCATAAAGAATGTTACTAAAAGAATTAAGACTTTGGAAACAATCAAAACAAAGGATAACCAACCTTCAAGAATTGATAAGCCCCCCAATGTAAACATCCAAACAAACCATTAGAGTTTATGTCAAACATGTGTATATGCTACGGTTAGATTTGGACGTGGTTAGGTTACGTGTTACACTCGAACACGTATTGGAGAATGATCCGGTGCTCGTGGTAGGTGTTCAAGACCTTTTGTGTTTGCACATAGTGGTGGGCTTGTCGACGACACTATTTTGGTTAGTACATAGAAAGGAGCGTCGGCTAAACATGTCCTGAAAGAGGTAGGCGACGTTGATTATTGAACTGCGTTAGCAAATCTCTCATATACTTGCTGTAAATATACGAAGAAGAAGAGACTACATTACAGTACATATCAAATTTCTATTACTGCCTCTAAGATGCTATTACAACAAATATAGCAGTACATCTCGTATCATGGGCGAAGAGAGTATGTTCCGACACTAATCAATAAGATTTTGGAAGCCCGAATACTAAAGCGAAGTTACCAAGCGGCCGTCGTCGGCCAGCCTTGCAGCGGGTCACACATCACACACTCCGTTGCTCCGTCGCCGATGCACGTTCCAGTAAGAAAAGCGCGGTGCTATTTTGTTATCTTATGATCATCGTCGCACGGTGGTGTTTTGTTGTCTTGTGATTAACGTTTTATAAAGCTGCATGGATTCTTCCTAAGATCGTAGCGCGGTAGCTTTCTTTCGAACAGGTGTTCCGATAACTCGGATTTTTTGACGCGAAACCATCAGGGGTGTTATTATTAGTCGCTGTACACGCAGACTTTCGCGGCGCACGTAGTACGTACTGCTGCGGTTAGCTGGATAATGAGAAGGACACGAGCTTGGGACGTGTTAGCGGAGACTAGGAAATGTTTTTATTAGCTTAAAAATTCCATAGAATTCAACGGCATTAAAATACATTCTGCAGCCTGTTGTGTATCAAGGATTTCACTGGCCGGTTTTAGAAAACCCAAAACGCCCTAAGCCAGCTCCTCTGTCTGCGCCGGGGACAACGCCTCGAACCCTCGGTTTACTCTACATTCTGTAGACGCTTCCCTCGATGAAAAGCCACAGCTGCACTGCAGCAACCAAAGCATCCTATGGCATCGCGGATGCCAAAGTAGCACACATGCTGACAACTCAAGCAGGTCTCAGGTGAGATCAACGTGACAGTCTCCACACAGGAACGGCTGTTGGTGTGGCGTTTACCGTATTAGGCGCACTAAGATAACATCAGCTCCTGCTGCTCCTGCCGTGTTTTGTTTCGGAAGACACTACTGGACACAGCACCACCGGCTGGGAGCAGCAGGCATACGTCCATCAGGCAGATCGGCTGCTAGCAGTGCGAGTGAACTGAGAACTTGAGATACAGACACCACCCATGTACAGTACAACTGACGTATTGACACGTCGGTGCCTGGCTGAAACGGGCATGGATCCTATGTACGTACTCTGTTCGCTTTCAAATGAGGAGGTTCCGTTGGCATGGGTATCCAATGCAGGGCCACGTTTTGAAATGCTAATCTGAAGCATCTAGACGTTGGAGAGAGGATGTCCGAGCATCTCGCTGAGTTTCACGTGGTCATTTTCTATTCACCCACTAGATTAAAACGCCAACTAGACCATGTCGCCGTTTTAACCATCTTAGTACAGTATTATTCTGGCATCGGAACCTATGAGGCTCTCTCTTCTCCGCCGAAAGCCACGAAACAGCGCAATATATACAAGATTTCAGAAAGGGATGGTTCAGACGTCTACCCTGTCAATGCTAATTCTGCTCCCAGATAAACCCTAGCCGGAGAGAAGGAGAATAATGTTGGTAGCATATTTGGCAACCCCTAAACTGACAGGTAGTATCTCGGTGACAACCCATCAATCAAACCGAAAACATAGCTGCCTTCCGACGTGTGATTGAAGGAGAGGGCCACCATGGACCCTGCTTTACGCAGCCATCAGCTGGCTGACAGCTTGACGTAAATCATATCCAAGATACTGTTGCGCAGAGCATGCATTCCACTAACTCGCGCAGAACCCCAGAAATGGCTACATGAAATTCATTCATGGCCCGGTGACGTACCACCGAAAAGCGAACAGCACCTAATTTGGAGCGCTAATCCATCATTTTGTGGGGGGTCTGCGGCATGTAGCACCATTGGTGCCCATCAAAGTACTCCTTGTAGTGGCACTGCATCATGTCCCTAATCAATCAAACTGTTGAGAGACAAATGAATCGAACTCTTTCTTTTCCATTGATGATCAAGATATATATACAGAGAGGAAGGGACGCGACTAACAGACGCATCCGATTGTGGGGGTGTGAGGAACCACCGCGCCGGTTGCGATAGGGGCAACCGCACGTTCGGTTATTTACAGAAGAGGATTATCCTAATTACATATTAATTATATCCTAACACAAACAACGGCCTCAGGGTACGGTAATCCAACACCCCACCCCGCATAATTAATTTCGAGCGCGCGCAAAGCCTCTTCCAAAGTCCGATTTGTGCGAGACTGATTAGCGAGAACCAGGGGGGCGGGCAATGATTGATCCGGGCATAAATAAAACAATGCTGGAATCAAGACGTTAGGGAGGACTGGTTGCGAGAAAAACACGGGCCAGTGTGTTTGGAGGGCGTTATTATTGTGGCCATGTACGTGTAGTCTCCAGACTCCAGCTTGTGCAAGGCTGGGATCGGGCGAGCGACAAGACAATCGGACAGCCAAACCTGATTACCTGACGCCATCCGATCATTCCACTACTATATCCGACTCCTGACTCCTCCCATGTTTCTTCTTTCCTCCTCTTCGCCGGAGCCCCAGCTTGCATGCCGGTAAGTTAACTGATTGATTAGTCTACGTGGTGATGATTAGATTAAGGGATTGTCATGAACCAATTGAGCACCAGGCCTACCTTAGGGCATGTACAGTGTTGCCAAAGCCAAATTTGCCACATAGATTTATTTGGCATGAGTGCTAAGGTTGCTATGTTAGCTACAATGTGGTAAAGCCAAAGCCAAATGCCAAAATCACTAATTTGTGGCCCACTAGGTATAAAGTAATAATAAAATATTCATGGGCTGCTCACTTCCCTCTAGTCCCACCCCTCCATCCTATTATTTTATTCACTCAAATGAATTTGGCATTGGATCTTCTAGTTGCTCCTACGCCAAATTATTTGGCTTTGGCATCAAGATTTGGCACCTCTACAATGTAGCAAACCGATGCCAAAAGCCAAATATGCTATTTGGCATCCATATTTGGCACACACTGTGGATGCCCTTAGAGTCTACAACTGGAGAACCTGGAAATTATAATGTGACCTCCACTAAACCCCGGCCCTGATTGGATCCGGAGGAACGTGGGGTGCCAAGCCAGGGCCTTGCTGTACATAGGCTCTCCCGAGTTCCAACGTCTATGTGTTGTGTTTGTCGCGAAGACCGGATATTTAGACGACTGCTGGCACATGATCGGTGTCCCACCTGGATTTTCATCTGTTTTTATTTGCTCTCCCTGCTTTGTTTTCTCTTCGCCTGCCTTGATGCCGGACATATTGTGCCGTGGCTGAGGCCAGTATGGGAACCAGCAGTCGTGCCGTTGGACCGATCGATGGATGCTGATCTGTGGCGGGTGTGGGGATCGCTGGCCGCCTGCCGCAATTCGGTATGGCGAATCTGCCTGTTGTCGACATTGTCACGGTCTTTGTTCTGTTTTCTCTACTGCATTCTTGTTTCGGGTTCCATAAAAAGAGTTGTCACCAACTCAAAACTTAATAACTATCAGTCAGCAAGTTGTGCAAATGTTGCACGTTAGTCGCTCCGTCACGGCTGCAGTTAAAAATGCCGAGGCGGGAAATTTTTTATTTGGATTGTCGGAATTTATAAGAATTTTGTAGGATTCCGAACCTTAGGTTTTTTTCCTATGGTTTGCCTTTGGATTAAAAGAACGGTGTCAACCAAATTCATGTGGAATAGATTCCTATGCATCAATTCCATAGAAATTTGAACATCGAATCCAACTTCTTTTTTAGACTCAAGCGGTTAGGACCAAGTCACTTTTCCTTTGTTTTTCTTGCATTTCATCCAAATGATTATTCCTGTGATTTTCCTGTATTTTACTATCCTCTGTTTTATATAGACAAATCTGTCAAATTCCTGCAATCCAAAGAGGCCCTTAACCGTCTGCAAAAATATTTTTCATCTGTAACATTACAACTCCTTACCAAGAAATATAAAAATAATTTTCCTCAAATGCATGAAGTCCACATGTGCAATTTTGACAATTAATTCCAATCCATATGGATCAAATGGTTTCACTAAGTTTAATATAATACAAGGGGATTGTTCCATAAGCAATGCATGGAACCATTTGATGGATTCATGGATGTATTTAACATTTGACAATTTGAGGTAAACATCAACGTTACCATTAATCTCAAGTGTATGTTTTCAGGCTGTATGTATTTTTCTAAGGTTTTTCTATTTTTACGGGACTGAAGTTGCTTAACATGAGACCCGGTTATAGGTTTATTAGACTATCAACAATATGAGTATCTTGATCGCATCATTCATGGTGAATTCAAGTGTTTGCATGCTTGGCACCCCGTCTTTGGTTTATATATTGTTTCTCTACGTGAGTATCCGGAGTTTTCTCCTATCTTAAAGACAATATGGAGCTCACGAAAAAAATTGTTTACATATGCAAAAAGTTATCGCATATTTGGTGTTAGAGTTTTGCCTGTCTATTGTAGAGAGCTCAAACCTTTTTATTTGTGCAAGTATATCATTGTTTGTTTCATATTTGGTGTTTTCTCCGAGTGAGGAACTAGACCATATTCTTAGCTTTCAAACAATCCCAAGTTTATCGAAAACATAGTTCGTATGAGAAAGATATCACGTTTTCCATGTAAGTGGTTTTTTGTTGTTGTTTCAGGCCAGAGTTTCCGGGATTTTCAAGCAAAGACTGTGGGGGTGTATTTTCTCAGTATATGGGCGAATTCCTTGTGTACTTAGTGCATCTCCTAAAGTGTCTCTAAACTAGCGCGGCCATAAAAAAACAGCCGATTTAGCGCGTGCGGGCCAAAACTCGGCGGTCCAATAGCCGTGTTAAATCCACACGCGCGCTAAAATTATGCCGAGGCACGGAGAAAAGCCCCATCCGGCGCCCAGAATATCCAGCATCCATTCCACAGTGCGTCATGGTGGAGCTCGCGCGCGAAGGGCCAACTGCACGGGGAAACTTTTCACGCTCGCGTCCACGATAGCTCAACCTTCCATTTCCCCTCCCTTCCCCCAGCGCAAAAATCCTCACGCCACCGCGGCACCCCGACGCCCAAATCCTCCCACCCACCAGTCCACCACCGGCATGGCCGCCAGTTAGGCGCTGCCATGGTAAGATGCTCCCGTCAGCGCTCTCCCCAAATCCGCGCTTCTTGTCTCTCTATCAAGGTCTCCGCCGCCGTCGATTCTTCCCGCATTTTTCCACGCGTGCGCGCCAGTGGCAGTGCAGCGACCCACCGTGCGCAAGGTGTTCAACACAATTTCTCAAAGGTCTGTAGGGGTGATGAATTTCTTATTTTCATGTTACTTTATTTGTATACGAATTTGAAGAATAATTGCCATTTTATCTTTGCATATGAGTTCATCTTATGACTCGTCCGATAAAGAATGTGATCTTAAAGAGGAACATGACATAACCATTCTTTTGGCTTTGCACACCAACAAGAGGGCGAAGCACGTTTGGTCTGTTCGCGGAAGAGGGAGGTTGTGGAGAGAAAGGATCGATGGCCATAACAAGTTGATGCGGAACTATTTTATGGAGAATGCCATCTATCCCGAGAGATATTTTCGGCGCAGATTTAGGATGGGCACCGAGTTGTTCAAGAAGATCTCAACGAAGGTGATGAAGTACATATTTTCCAGCAAATGAGGAATGCCACCGGAGAACTTGGCCATAGCACTTACTGGATGGTGAACGCCGTCTTGCTCCGACGAATCTTGTTGATGACCATTTGAAAATGGGTGAGAGCCAAACTATCAAGTGTGGCAAAAGTTTTGTGGTAGCAGTGTCGTAAGTGTTCGGTGATGAATACCTGAGATCTTCCAGTGCTCAAGAAACGGTTAGACTGTTGAAGTTGAGCAAAGCTCGGTGATTTTCGGTCATTCTTTGTTTCATTGATTGTATTCATTGGAGTTGAAAAAATTGTCCAGTGGCATGGTATGGACAATTCAAAGGAAAAAAAGGATTCCACTCTAATCCTTGAAGCCGTGGAAGATTATGAGGTTTATAATTGGTATGATTTCTTTGAATATCCGGATCTTGCAATGATATCAATGTTCTTTCACCGGTCACCGCTAATTAACTAGATTGCAAATGTTGAAATGCTTCTGATGCAGTTTGAAGCAAACAACCATACATCCAACTACAAATACTATTAAGTGGACGATATCTATCCAAGGTGAAAAACATTTGTGAAGCCGGTGAAGAAATCGCAAGTTAAAAAACAATGTGGTTTTCACAATGCTCAGGTGGCGGCTAGCAAAGATGTGGATGGAGCGCTTGATATTTTGCAATCCCAATTTTCTATTGTTAGGGGGGTGACTAGATTTTGGGATCAAGATATCCTTTGGTACATTATGACTGCTCGTGAGATCATGCATAATATAACATGATCATCTAGAATGAGCGTGTGCATGATTTAGACTATTACTTCTACAAGTTGACGGGACAACCCTTACGAGTGAGAAGGGGAGAAGAGAGAATTGCATGTTTTATTGCATCCTACCATTCCATTCGTCAGAACGATCTGCATGATAATATTCACAAGATATCATGGACAAGTGGTGGAAATGGAATGGATAACAAAGCTACTAGTTTCTATGTTTTTGTATGTTTAATTGAGAGCTACCTAAGGAACGAATTTGCTGTATTTTTCATGAACTATTGTTTGTGTTGTGTAGTATTCTTTTGTACCGTAAGAGGTAATGAAATATGTTTATTATAGTATTTTGTGCCTTTGTTTGAACTATTTTGTGCTATATATTTGTTTGTATGAGATTTCTGCCGCCACACGCGCACTATTTTGCAGGTAAACCGCCGCCGCCGACGCGCGCACTATTTAAGGGCATGTGTCGTGCGCACTCTGAGCGTTCAAACGTCGCTGCAACCCGATTTTAGCATGCACAGCTATTGCGGCTTGATACATCATAAACGTATTTTTAATTTCTGATGTTCCATGTTGTTTTTACGCCATATGCTACATGTTTTACTTACACTTTATGTCATTTTTATCGATTTCTTGGGACTAGCCTATTGACAAGATGCCACAAAGCCAGTTTATGTTTTCTGCTGTTTTTAGTTTCAGAAAAGTTGTTCTGAAAATATTGTCGGATTTGGAAAACTTGAAGCCCGAAAGTCTTAGAATTCCTGAAGGTTCCACAGAGTCCCGAAGAGGCCCGGAGGGTGGCCACACCATAGGGCGGCGCGCCCTGGCCGTGCCTAGGGCTGGTGTGGCCCCCTCGGGCGCCCACCGCCCTCGCCCTTTCACCTATATATTCCCTCCGATGCATGAAACCTAGAAATATACCACTTTTCCACGAAAAACACCCGAGGCCGCCGTCATCGTCAATCCAAGACCAGGAGGGTTCTAGAGTTCTCCCCAGTACCCTTCCGGGAGGGGAAATCATCACTCGAGGGCTCTAGACCACCATGTCCGCCTCCAGAGTGATGCGTGAGTAGTTCATCCTTGGACTACGGGTCCATAGTAGTAGCTAGATGGTTTTACTCTCCTCTTTATGCCTCATGTTTAGATCTCATGAGCTTCCCTACATAATCGAGATCATCTTATTGTAATGCTACATGTTGTGTTTACTGGGATCCGATTATTATTGAATGCTATGTCTCTTGATTATCAATATATCATGTGCTTCATGTATGTTATTTAAGATCTTGCATGATCTCTGTTGTTAGTGGATGTTCTATCCAAGTAGATGCTAGTGACTCTAAGAGGGAGTATTTATGCTCGATAGTGGGTTCATGCCTCCTTTGCATCTGTGCTCGAGTGACAGAAACGTGACGGATCGAGGATGTGTTGTTGCCACTAGGGAGAAAACAATGGTGTTTACTTTGTTTACATTGTTTACATTACACACTTTGCTTAATGCGATTATCTGTTGCTTGCAAGTTAATACCCAATGTTTGTTTGAATGATATTCGGATGGTGGATTATTAGTCATAGATGCAGTAGGATGACGGTCTATGTATCTTGTTGTAATGCCCACATGAATCTCATAGTAATCATTATGTCATGCATGTTTCATTATCTATCAATTGCCCAGTTGTAATTTGTTCGCCACGCATGTTAGCTATCTTTTATGGAGAGGCACCACTAGTGAACTGTGGACCCCAGTCCATTTTCTCATAGTGATAATACAACCATTGCATTTACTGTTTCACACTGTTTTCACTCTTTTGACACTGCTACTACTATTTTCATATTGTTCTCCTACTTTTTTCCACACCATACATTTAATCTCTTTGTATCAGCAAAGCCGGTGAGATTGACAACCTCACTGCTTCGTTGGGGCAAAGTGACCTGATTGTGTTGTGTAGCTTCCACGTTGCTGATGAACCAGTAGTGCGCCCTACCATCTCAACTGCATCAACCTTCAGAAATTGTCTTTTCCTCCTACTGGTCGATTCAACATTGGTTTCTTTTCTGAGGGAAACTTGCTGTTGCACTCTTCATACCTTACTCTTGGGGTCTCCCAACGAATGTGTCTTCACACGTATCATGACTCTGTTGGATATGCTCTTAAATAAGTTTTTCTTGCACATGAAAACTAGGATTTTGGATCTTGTTTTCTCCCATTACTTTGAGATTTCCCCTTGTCCCAAGTCCTAGATCCCCTTCTATGTGAAGGAAATTTTATAGATATAGTTCTAGAAGACATTAGTTGACTTCCTCCGTTGTTATTCTTCTCTAATCCCTTCATAGGATGGGTTCCTTTGGGAGGGAGGGAGGAGAGAGAGGGAGATTTGAGCATGTGTTATGTTATTAATTTTCATCTTGTTTCTTTAATTATTTGAGCTTTGTGCATTAGTTAATTCTAGTGAGATCCCGCGAGAGGGTGTCCTTCTGAGAAGTCTTAGTGGTTATTTTTATTGTGAAAGACTATCGGCATTCACTTTCGTAGAGTTTGTGGACCTTACCATCCTCATAATGGAGGAAGAAGCTAGCCATAGGAATTAAGGCCCAATTTCGTGGTGGAGGCTCGAGGGCAAGAGGTGAGCTTTTGAGGAGTTTAGGGAACTTCGTGGTTATCCGCACATTTCCAACGATGATTAGATTACTTGCAAGGAAGTGAACAATAGGACAAATCTTGCCTCCGAGTGTCTTGGTTAATTTTGTACCCTAGTTCATTCTCTCAAGCTTTATACTGTGTAGCCTTTCTGATTAGTTTTTTATCTGGATGAAGCAATGCTTCATGAGACATTTTGGCCCAATAAAGAAAACGATTTTTTCTCCATTTTTACATTTTAAAGACTTTTATTTTATCTTAACATTTTTAAATATGAACAAAAATTGAATCTAAACATTTTTTAAAATATGAACTTCTAAATTTGAATAGATTTTGAATATGAGCATATTTCAAATTTAAACGGTTTTTAAAATTTGAAAAATATGAACATATTTTTGAATCAGAACGGTTCTTTAATTTGAACAGATTCCAAATCTACCAATTTTTCAAAATTCTCAACGTTTTCTCAATTCAAACAAATTTAAATCTAAACAATTTGCAAATGTGTTTTTTTTTCAGATTCTGAACAATTTTTGGGAAAAATAAAAATCACAAAATAGCCAAAAAATAAACAAAAAAACAGAAAATAAAACGTGTTAAGACAAGAAAAAACAGAATAAAAAATGAAAAATTGAGAAGCCTTCACGCGCCCTTGTGGGCCGGCCCATCTCCCAGGTTTGTGTATTCTTTCCTTTTTTTTATTTCTGCCAATTTTTTCTCTGTCTATTTTTTCATTTTTTTTCTGCACCATTTTTCTGTTTGTTTTCTTCACCATTTTAAAAATCTGAACCATTTTAAAAAACGAACTTTTTTAAATCTAATTTTTTCAAAAAAGAATAATTTAAAATCTGAACAATCAAATATAATATATTTTTTTGGATACGAACAAATTTTGAAAATAAACAATTTTTTAAATAATCAAATTTCTAAAATGAATACTTTTCTAAAATAATATTTTTTTTGTTTTTTCTTTTGTTTCTTTGAAAAATTCTTCATTGTGAGAAAATCACCATTTTTAAATTTTTTTGATTTCCAAATTTCATTCACAATTTCGAAAATTATTTATTTTTCAGTTTTATTAAACTATTTAGCGTACAAGCCTACAGGCCTACAAGCCTTCTCTTGTCGCGGCAATGGGCCATGCCGATGTAGCTTGAGCCAGCCGGCCTTCTCCCTCGCTCCTAGCGTGAGCGAGGCTAGGCAAGGGCTCGCTAAGAGCAATTTATAGGAACCCCCCACGCGTGCCACCGATTACCGTAACTTGTGACAACTAGGAATCCTTGATACTGACTGGTACCATTCTTTTCCATATTATCGAATTCCCAGACCCAATAAATTAGGCCATCTTCATGTCACCAGTGGGAGCAAGTACAATAAGTCCTACTGAGCAGGCTATAAGGTTTGCCATGTCATCAAAATCCTAGGTAGAAGAGAGAGAAAGCAGGAGAGAGAGCAAAGCGGGCTCTTCATCTATCGCCCGGCGGTACGCACGTTCCAAGAAACAATAGCCGGCATGCAGCCCGCGGCAAGCGCTAGGCCGGCTCTTCTCTCCTCCGCCTGTGTCCACTAGCCTATCAACATGCAAACATTAAATGTTTCACTATTAAATTGTGTCACTCTGATAGCTAGTACTCCCTCTGTCCGGGTTTAAAAGTCCTCTAGTGGAAAAATATTTGTCCCAATATTATCTCCAAATAAGGCCCGTATTCATTTATTATCCTAATTAACTATGCCATAATAATTGTAAAATCCCACCTAGTCTCATTTTGATTGGTTTGCATGGTCAAATTAATTGCGCAATTAATCAGATAATGGAAAATTGTGACGTTGATTGATGAAAAGGACACCAATAGAATTACGCCTTGGTCGCGATGCTCTTCATTAGGGGACTAGTAATCATGGACGGAGGGAGTTACTAAAAGTCCAATCCGTTGTATGCCAAGGCGGTAGATGACATGGCACACTATAGCCAGCAACAGGCTTTAGGCTGGCCACAATGGGAGTAACTAAGGTAGTAACATCACACATTTCAAGGCAATTTTGCTTATGTGGCACATATTTAATGAAGAGAGAAGTGTTTGTGGTAACTACCTATGTTACTAGTAACATCACACTTACCAAGGAAAAATGTGTCTATAGCCCTAATAAATGAAGCCATGCATGACACCACAAATATGTTACTACCCACTCTCGAGGTAGTAACTTAGACTAGTAAGACTAGTCACAATGGGGAGTATCATATACTAGTATCATGCATATGATACTAGTCTATGTTACTACTTCCACAATGCATAGTAACATATGCGTGGTATCATACACTAATATATTTATGAGGCTATAGACACATCTTATCTTGGAAAGCGTTATGTTACGGTATCTACCTATGATACCACTACCACCTCTCTCCTCATTAATTGTGTGCCACATCATCTTTTTTGCTTATGTGGCACTTATGTTACTCCCATTGTGAGTAGTCTAACATCACGATGTTACCACTAGTTACTTCCCATTGTGACTGGACTTAGTTATTGTCCTTGCTCTGAGCTATCAAAAGGACGGAGACCGAACAGCCGCAGCTCTGTTTCCGAAGCGCATGGAGCTGTACGTACGCAGAAACGCTCGATGAAGGCGAGTGGGTAGTCCTTGCGAATTCATCTTCTTGACGCACTAGTACTCCATATATGAGTGACAGCTTACGAGGGAAGCGTGAGTCCTCATTTGATAGTCTGCTACTGCTGCTCCACACTCCCAAACACACTCCACACAAGATTCAGTTCAATTTTCTCCATCTGCCATGTCATTTGCCGGCGTGTCTATCGTCGGCAATGGCGAGGCCACCGGCCACGCGATCAGCGTCACCACCGCCAGCGGGTATCACTGCTTGTGGTTAACAGCTACTCGCGGTCCAAAGCGACTGCTCCTACTGGCAAGAGGATTGTCTCTTCCCCTTTCACGGTAGGAGGCCATCGTTGGTCCATCCGCTACTACCCTAATGGCAGCAACTCGGAGTGTGCCGATTATATCTCTCTCTGTCTGCACCTTGTTGATGAAAATGTTACAGAAGTTCTGAATGTGCAGTACACTTTAAGCTTTGTCGCTGAGCTTGAGAAGCAAGATTTAGCATATATTCGTGCAAGCGTGCCAGACGAATTCTCCAGCAGCGGATCATCTTGGGGTTACAGGAATTTCATAAGAAGAAAAGACCTTGAGAAATCAATCCATCTGAAAGACGATTGTTTCACCATCCGGTGTGACATCTCTCATCTCTGTTGCCACCCCCGTTGATCTCTTCATTAAACTACCTGCTTCTAGCATACAACAACATATCAGTGACCTTCTGTTGTCCAAGGAGGGCAGTGACGTGACGTTCAAGGTTGGCGATGAGACGTTCGTTGCCCATCGGTGCGTGCTCGCAGCTCGGTCTGCGGTCTTCAGGGCAGAGCTCTTTGGCCCCATGAAGGAGGGAAACATAGCAAGTGTCATTGACGTGGAGGACATGGAAGCAGGTGTGTTTAGGGCCATGCTCGGCTTTATATACACTGACTCACTACCAAAGATGGAGTCAGGCATGGTGAAAGAAGAAGGGGAAGAAACCCAAGAAGCATCGTGGCTGCAACACTTGCTTGCAGCCGCGGATAGATATGATCTCCAAAGGCTGAAATCACTGTGTGAACAAAAGCTGTGCGAACACATAAGCGTGAGCTCGGTGATGACTATTCTTACTCTAGCTGAGCGCCATAACTGTTGTGGATTGAAAGAGATATGCCTCGAGTTCGTGAGGACTCCTGCTAATTTGAAAGAGATAACGGCGGCTGATGGCTTGGACGACATAATCAGAACATGCCCCTCTCTTGTGAAGGAGCTCTTTGCCAAGTTTGCCTCCTAAAATCGATAAATGGTCAGTATCTGTATTCCTTAAGATACTACTCTGAAATCTTTGTTCTAGGTTGCAGTCTTGTTTATTGCTATTGTTCGATGTACGATGATGATGTCCCAGAAAGCCAGTTTAGTTCGATGCATCGTGTACATCTTTGCTTATGATAATATATTGTTTTGCACTGTCCTTTTCTCACTCGGTTATCACATGAAACTTTTTATTTATTCCAGGTGGCAAATTCAGTACAAAAAAGCTGGACAATGGGTGGCTTGGACAGTCTAGCCACATGATGCCATCTGTTCTAAAAAAATATCAATGCCAATCTTGCTTCCCTAAGGAATCTAGCAACATGATGCGTTTCGAGTCTCAAATATACATTGCCAACCTTGCTTACCTTAAGAAATGCTAATGTTGTTTTCTAATATTATTAGTTTTTTTTGAAGCATTTTATCAACATTGTGGAATTCAGTTCTGGTTAGAACTGCCACACAATTGGATGGTCTCTTGATGATTCTGTAAGGGCGTGTTTGATAACCTGCATCCATTTTGTGGCTGCGTGGAGGCCAGGCTCAACTCGGCCTGGCCGGCTGAGAACCCAGCTCATGTGTGTTGTGTTAGTTGTTTGTTTGCCTACATTAGAGAACATGGTCCGAAGTAACATCTCGTTTGTAGGCTGTAATTTCCATTTCTGTGTGTAGCAATGACAACACGGTGTTTAGTTGTGTTCTCTGATGCACTATGTGCACTCACCACTTTCAATCTTGGCGAGCTTACCAGCACACATGCCATAGCAAGTGCAAGCTAAGCAGCAACAACAAACAAAACAACACAACACAACAGAATAGCATGACAACCTAATCAACACATACTATATAAGTACTTAGGCCAGTGCTAGACACCACTTGCACAAAAGCTACGAGTTTAAGTTACAACCCACTAGGATTAGAGTTAAACACGTGCAATCTGCGCACTTAGTAAGTACATATCCCTGACAGCAAAAGCAGTAGAGGCATCCAATATACTGTGCCTACACAACATACTTCATCTTCATCACCGGTAACATTAGTGGTGTTGGTAGACGTCGGAGAAGTATACCTGCTCGGTGGAGTTCGTGAACTTGACCAACATCACCTTAAACCCCTCATCGTCAAACTTCAGGACGAGGAGATCGCCAGTCTTAATGTTGATGGACTTGGTGAGATCCTCCCAGCCCTGGAAGATGACGAGGTGATAATCGTACCACCTCAGCTGGATGTAGAACTCGCAACATTTGGTGTTGCGAATGGGGATGCTGACCTTCAACTCGGTCTCACCATTCTTGTCCCGGCTGTTCTTGCATTTCTTCACTTTCAGCTTCTTCACGAGGAGGGGGTGATGGCCCGAGAGATGACCAAGGCCTGGAGCTCCAAGAATGTGACCTCCATGCTGAAGGGATAGGGCCATGGCTCCACTGCCTCCTTTCCCAGCCTTATTTTACGCCCACTTTAAGGCTTAAACATGTTTAACGCCTTTTCCTTCATCGCGAAGACCAACACCGGGACATGTTTAACGCCTTTTCCTTCATCGCGAAGACCAACACCGGGACAAGAAGCTTGCTTCCCACCCGGGCCTCGTTGTGGAACATGCAATCCCTGAGATTCTCATGCGGCTCTCCCTGGAGAATGCATAGCTCATCCTGGTGAGGATGAACATGGAGGGTTTGGACCGATGAGAAATAACAAGACCATGCAATTAATGACAAGCAATTGATCACAAGCAACAAGATCATTGAACTGATCACAAGCAACAAATCATTCACCTGACTACAAGCAATAAGATCATGCAACCGATCACAAGCAACAACATCATGCAACTGGTCACAAGTAACAAGATCATGCAATTGATGACAAACTATGGGATGACAAGCAACTGATCATGCAATTGATGAGGGGCTATGTGATGACAAGGTACTGATGAGAAGCTATGTGATCACAAGCAACAATTCAACGATGCCCAAATAGCAAAATGGACAATATAGAAGCTAATGTTGACAAGCTATGTGGAACAAGCAAATGGAGAATGATGCACTTAAGACAAGCAAGTGGAGACAGCTATGCCCAATTCGGCAATGCGGAATGGAGCATTGCTTGATCTAAGTGCTATGCAACTAGGCAATCATAATCGTACGCATCATGGTGAGTTAATTAAAATCTTACCACGGTTTTCACGACTGAAGAAGGAGAACGAGAACGCGGCTTGGAGGGTCAGGCTTCGTCGCGCATACGCGATCTTCAAGATCCACCAGTGTGGCCTGGAGCGACCACAAACATCCAACGCCGGTTGCTACATATCTCGTCAGTGGGTACAAATCCACCGTCGGAGGGTGCACCGGCACAGGGCTGAAGCCCGGTGGGTGCGGAAGCGGCAGGGTAGGGTTCCGCGGCGGTGCAAATGCGTGAGCGGTCGCCATGAGCGCAACCACCTGACGGCGTTTCGCCTACACCTCCCTCCTCCATGCATCCATCGCGGCCGCGGTAGGCCGATGCGAGATCGACGATGGACGATTGAGACATGGGGAGTTCGGTGGCATCGATTTGCGCCGCCGCGCTGGTATTCTACGCCGTCTCGTACTCTGCGAGGGTGCACATGGTCTCCGCCGAGGTCCGGTGACCGTAGTTACTGAAGCACGGTTCGTGGCCTAGCGGTGGTGGAGGAGGAGGAGCAGCGGAGGACATCAGGGTTTCCTCCCGGGAATGAGGAGTCGATGAAACTTGAGAGTGGAGTGTGTGGTGACAGCAGTGGAGCGAGAGTGTGTGGGAAGTTATTCGTGTCTCCCGCGCTTCTCCGCACGTTCATGTGGACAGCAGTTTTTTCCCACGCTGCGCTCGACTCGGCCCGGCTCCACGGAAACGGACAAATCAACTGTTCCTAGCGGGCCTAGCCCGAGTGACGTGGGGATGCCTCTCGAGCCTCCCTGACATGCACATCCGGTCTAAGCTAAGCATAAAGGCGCAACACAAGGAACCACCCTAATCTTTCAAAAGGACCAACTGCGGCCCACCCACAAGACTTGTAGGCCAAGGCATGGAGGAGTTACCGACTAGGGCTAGGGTTTGTAACCTATCCGGGTAAGGTTTCGAGACCTAGCCTCCTATATAAAGGCTGGGAGAACCACCCGGAGGGGATCATCTAATCTTGACTGCCGCCATAGGTGCTGCTTCTCGAGATCCAATCTCTCGACTAGAGTGCCCGTCATTGTAATCTCACATCAATACAATCCAGACAAGAAGGAGTAAGGGTTTTACCTCCTCGAGGGCCCCGAGCCTGGGTAAATCATGCCCATGTTAACCGCTGAGTCCGCCAGCTTCTAATCATTTCCTACTCGCAAAGCCCCATCATGCTATCCGGGGGGTTTGTTGATATGAGTCATCAACAATTGACGCCGTTTTTGGGAACGACAGGCGCTGGATCCACGGCTTCGCCGGTCTCATCTGCACCGGGCTTCAACTGGAGCTCGCAATCGTCGGCAAGAGGTGAAATCACCGCCATCGTCATCGTCATCACTCCGGGCATTATCAAGATCATCATCATCATCATCATAATCATTATCACCACCAGCACCATCACCCTCATCATCCACCGTCATACCTCTGTAACAATTAGGGGCCTCTATCGTTGTTTTGCATTAGATCTTTCTCCCGGTGTGGATTACTTGTTAGTAGTTGATGCTTGTGAGATTTATCGGTGTTTGCACTTTACGACCAGATTGTTATCATCCATTATATCACCTCTGATCATGATCCATATGATGTCTTGTGAGTAGTTCGTGTTGTTCTTGAGGACATGGGAGAAGTCAAGTTGTTAGTAGTGAAGTAATGTTGAGTAATATTTAAATTTTGATATTTAAGTTGTGGTGTTATTCTTCTAGTGGTGTCATGTGAACGTCGACTACATGATACTTCACCATTTATGGGCCTAGGGGAATGGATCGTGTATTTGGCTACTAATTGTGGGGTTGCCGGAGTGACAGAAACCTAAACCCCCTTTAGGAAACCATTACACAAGGGAGCGTAGGATCCCGGAGTTTAAAGCTGTGGTTAGATTTATTTCTTAATTACTTTCTTGTAGTTAAAGATGCTTGCAAGGGGTATAATCACAAGTATGTATTAGTATTGGATGGGACTGTACATTAGCATAGGTTCACCCACACAACACTTATCAAAACACAAAAATTATTCAGCTGCATGAACAAAATCACTTGACAAAAACCTCCCGTGTGTCCCCGAGAATGTTTGTTAATCATAGGTAAACTCACCGGCTTGTCCTTTGCTGAAGAAAGGATTGGTCCACTTGCTGCAATTATTACTAGTGCATTTTATTTACTCGCACTTTATTTATCTGTAATATCAAAAACCCCTACAAATCTATTTTCCAGTATTTACAGTTATTCCTTCATCGAAACTGCTTGTCAACACCTTCTGCTCCTCGTTGGGTTCGACACTCTTATTTATCGAAAGTACTACGATACACCCCCTATACTTGTGGTTCATCAAGACTATTTTTTGGCGCCGTTGCCGAGGAGTGAAGCGCTATTGGGAAGTGGAATTGATAAAGGAAGTTTCTGCTGTAAGTGTTGTTTTTATTACTGTGTACCGTTTTATTACACTATGTTTGGATCTCCTTCTGAGTCCTTATTTGCGGGCACTGCTACCACTGCTAGGGTAGTAAGTGACCCATCACCTGATGATTTGGATCCTTATAAAATACCTATAAAGATTGCTAAATATGCTAGGGATAACTGCTATTCAGGTGATGGAACTGTCCATCCTGGTGATCATTTGCTCTTTTTACATGAATTATGCGAGTTGTTCAAGTGTGCAGGTATTACGATGAGCCAAGTGAAGAGGAGATTATTCGCTATATCATTGATAGGCCGAGCCGCTTAATGGTTCAAACTGCTGAAAAATAGCTAGACTTTTGGATGAGAGGAAATTGTACCTCTCTTTTATTCTAAATTCTATCCTCCAAGTGAAATCCATAAACATCGGAATTATATATAATTTTTGGCCTCATGACGGACAGAGTATTGCCCAAGCATGGGGGAGATTGAAGTTGCTAATGCTCAAATTCCCCATTCACGAGCTCCCCAGTAATATTGTTATTAATAATTTCTATGCAAGGCTTCCTCTTCATGATAATGATTTATTGGATGCTTCTTGTTCTGGATCATTTACACGTATGAAGGATGAAGATAAATGGGATCTTCTTGACCGTATTGAGGAAAACACTGAATCATGGGAGAATGATAAAGGTAGAAAGTCAGGTATAAATTATGACTATGAATGCATTAAAACTTTTATGTCATCCGAGGATTTTCATAATGTTAGGGTTATTTATGGTCTTGATTCTCAAGTTGATGCAAACTTATATAAGGCTTTTGTTTCTTACATTTATATTCCTAAAAGGGAATGGGATAAGTACCATGCACCTTATAAAGATACTATTAATTGTGTTCCTGCTAGAGATATAGAAGTTCATACTGTTGATTCTATTGTGCCTGAACCTTATATTGAGAAAATGCCTTTCCCTGCTAAGGTAAAAGAACATTCTATGTTAGCTAGTGTGGTTAATAAAAGTGCAAGGAAACTTGTAGAACCCGAGGAACAAATAACTGCAGAACCTACAATAGCAATAGTTAAAGAGCTTGTTTCTGAAAATGTAGAAGAGGGGCACATTATAGTTTGTGAAGATGCTTCTAATATTGTCTCTCATCCTAGTAAATCTTGGAAACCTAGTGTTTCTGTTCTATCTGTTAGGATAGGTGATCATTGCTATTATGGTTTATGTGATATTGGTGCTAGTTCTAGTGCTATTCCTTATGAGATTTATAAAGAAATCATGCATGAAATTGGTTCTTGTGAATTTGAAGACATTGATGTGATTATTCAACTTGCTAATAGGGAAACTATTTCTCCAATTGGTATTTTTAGACACGTGGAGGTTTTATGTGGTAAAACTAAATATCCTGCTGATTTTCTAGTACTAGGCACTTCTACTAGTGATACTTGTCCTATTATATTCGGCAGACCTTTCTTAAACACTTGTGGTGCTGTTATAGATTATAAAAAGGAGAAAATCCTTACAAAGTTTGATGGAGAGTCTTATGAATTTAATTTCTCCAAATTTGCTAAAACACCTTATGAAGCTGAATTACCTAATGAAAATTATAGAGTTGAACAATTGGCTGCTATTGCTCTTGCTCCTAACAATCCTTTGCAGCAATACATGGAAGACCACAAAAGTGATGTCTTTATGGAAGAAAGGAATGAAATTGATGAGATTTTACTACATCAGCCAGCAATGCTGAAACATAATTTACCTGTGGAAGACTTCGGTACCACATTACCACCCAAGGAGGATCCTGTTTTTTGATTTAAAGCCTTTACCTGATAATCTTAAACATGCTCATATTGATGATAAGAAATTATATCCTGTTATAATTAGTTCTCAACTTTCTAATAAAGAAGAGGAGAGATTATTGGGAATATTGAAGAAACATAGAGGTGACATTGGTTATACTCTTGATGATTTGAAGGGGATTTTTCCTGCTTAATGTCAGCATGCTATTAATATTGAACCTCATGCAAAGCCAGTTGTTGAACATCAACGCTGTTTAAATCCTAAGATGAAGGATGTGGTAAGAAATGAGGTATTGAAACTCCTTGATGCTGGCATTATTTATCCTATTGCTGATAGTAGATGGGTTAGTCATGTGCATTGTGTGCCTAAGAAAGGAGGGATGGCTGTTGTGCCAAATGAAAATAATGAACTTATTCCTCAAAGAGTAGTGGTTGGTTATAGGATGTGCATTGATTTTAGAAAGGTTAACAAAGTCACTAAGAAAGATCATTATCCTTTGCCTTTTATTGATCAAATGTTAGAAAGGTTGTCTAAGAAAACTCATTTCTGCTTTCTTGATGGTTATTCTGGGTTCTCTCAAATTGCTGTTAAAAAGCTTGATCAAGAGAAAACAACTTTCACTTGTCCCTATGGAACCTATGCTTATAGACGTATGCCTTTTGGTTTATGTAATGCTCCTTCTACTTTTCAAAGATGCATGTATGCTATCTTTCATGGTTTTTGTGAAGAAATTGTGGAAGTCTTCATGGATGATTTCTCCGTCTATGGAACTTCTTTTGATAATTGTTTGCAGAATATTTATAAAGTTTTGTAGATATGTGAGGAGACTAATCTTGTTCTTAACTGGGAGAAATGCCATTTTATGGTTAATGAAGGGATTGTTCTTGGACATAAAATTTCTAAAAGAGGTATTGAAGTTGATAGATCTAAAGTTGAAGCTATTGAGAAAATGCCCTGTCCTAGGGATGTCAAAGGTATTCGTAGTATTCTTGGTCATGCGGGTTTCTATAGAAGGTTTATTAAAGATTTCTCTAAAATATCAAAGCCTCTTAGTAATCTTCTTCAAAAGGATGTACCTTTTGTTTTTGATGAAGATTGTAGAGAAGCTTTTGAAATTTTAAAGAAGGCTTTAATATCTGCCACTATTGTTCAACCACCTGATTGGAATTTACCGTTTGAAATTATGTGTGATGCTAGTGATTATGATGTAGGTGCTGTTCTTGGACAACGGATAGATAAGAAGTTTAATGTTATTCATTATTCTAGTAAAACTCTTGATGATCCTCAAAGGAATTATGCTACCACTGAAAAAGAATTCCTAGCTGTAGTTTTTTCTTGTGATAAATTTAGGCAGTATATTGTTGATTCTATAGTTACTATTCATACTGATCATGCTGATATTAAGTACCTTATGGAAAATAAAGATGCTAAGCCTAGGCTTATTATATGGGTGCTTCTTTTACAAGATTTTGATTTACATATTGTGGATAGGAAGGGTGCTGAAAATCATGTTGCTGATAATTTGTCTAGATTAGAAAATATCCCTGATGACCCTCTTCCTGCTAATGATAGTTTTCCTAATGATCAGTTAGCTGCAATAAAAGTGAGCTCTCAAGAGAGTCCATGGTATGCTGATTATGCTAACTTTATTGTTTCCAAGTATTTTCCTCCTACCTTTACAGCTCAGTAAAGAAGAAAATTCTTCTAGGATTTGAGACATTATTTTTGGGATGACCCACACTTATATAAAGAAGGTGTTGATGGTATTATGAGAAGATGTGTTCCTGAAAATGAACAACGAGAGATATTGAGAAAATGTCATAGTAGTGCTTATGGAGGACATCGCGCTGGAGATAGAACTGCACATAAGGTTCTACAATCAGGTTTTTATTGGCCTACTCTCTTTAAAGATGCTAGAAAGTTTCTAGACGTAATGAAATGCCTGTGAATTATTCTCTTGTTATTGAACCGTTTGATTGTTGGGTTTTTGACTTTATGGGTCTTTTCCCTCCTTCACAAGGCTACACTCATATTCTTGTTGCTGTTGATTATGTTACTAAATGGGTAGAAGCTATACCTACTAAAAGTGCTGATGGTGAAACCTCATTAAAAATTCTTAAGGACATTATTTTCCCTAGGTTTTGTGTCCCTAGATATCTTATGACTGATGGGGGTTCTCATTTTATTCATGGAGGTTTTAGAAAAACCCATGATAAATATGATGTTAATCATAGAATTTCTTCACCCTATCATCCTCAAACTAGTAGGCAAGTAGAATTATCAAATAGAGAAATCAAATCTATCTTGCAAAAGATTGTTAACAAATCTAGGAAAAATTGGGCTAAGAAATTAAGTGATGCTTTGTGGGCTTATAGAACTGCTTATAAAAATCCCATGGGCATGTCTCCTTATGAAATGGTTTATGGAAAAGCTTGTCACTTGCCTTTAGAATTAGAACACAAAGCTTATTGGGCAGTGACAGACCTAAATAGAGATTTTAAACTTGCTGGTGAGAAAAGGTTGCTTGAATTAAGTTCTTTAGATGAATGGAGGAGTGAAGCATATGAAAATGCTAAGCTCTTTAAAGAGAAAGTTAAAAGGTGGCATGATAAGAGAATTATTAAAAGAGAGTGTCATGTTGGTGAGAAAGTGCTATTGTATAGGTCTCGTCTCAGTTTTTTGCAGGAAAATTACTCTCGAGATGGGAAGGACCTTTTGTTACCAAAGAGGTATATCGTTCGGAGGCAATTAAAATTGTTTCCCTTGAAGACAACACTTTCCAAGTGGTGAATGGACAAAGACTCAAGCATTATATTTCTGGAGATACTTATAATAAAAATGTTGATTGTATTCAAGGCATGATCCCGGTAGATTTATTAAGAAGCATATTTCAAAAACTGCAGAGTTAGTTTTCAAATAGGTATCAATTTTGGTAAGAAAACATTCGCAAAACATCTTCCAACTTTTATTTTACTGTTTTTGGAAAATATGAAAAATTATGAGCCGGAAACGAGGCGGAGGCGGAGCCCGGAGGCTCCACACCATAGGGTGGCATGGGCCCACTCCTGGTCGCGCCAGCCCATGGTGTGGGCGCCCCGGAGCCCCTCTCCGACTCGTTTTCGACCTGGACTTTTCTTTCGTTATGAAACTTTTTGCTATATAATCCCACGGATCCCTCGAGATCTGTATATTCTCGTCGTGTTTCTGTTTCGAGTTGTTTCTGCCAGGATCTATTTTCGGTTTTAGAAGCATCATGGTCTCCGCCAACGACAACAAGGGGAAGGGACCGAAGGAAGATGATGTCCAAGACCTGGAGCAGGAGGAGGAGATCGAGAGTGGAGCTGAAGGAGATGTAGAAGAGAACTTGCGAGTGCGTCCACGCGCCACCGTCGCAAGCATTAGAGTGGTTGCTAACCCCTTGAAGCTCAAGAGATGCGCGCGGATGAGCACCGGAGGGAAGGTTCCACCTCACTCCTTAGCATCGAGAACGCCTGCTGCGGGCATTAAGAACCACTTCCACTCATTAATTCATGATTATCAGTACAAAAAGGTGCCCCAGAGGGATTTTCCCTCTATGTGGGATATCAATCGTTCTAACAGTGCGGATGAAGGAAGCTCTCAACCTAAGTAAGAGTGGGGGAAAATCTTGGTGGCTGGGATTCACAGTCCGACAGGCATGCAAACTGTACTGATCGCAATACGGAGGTGATGCGTATGCTTATGTTCGCGATTGAAGACCTGAATAAATAAATTGATAAGCTCATCGAGAAGGACTCACCACCACCACCGAAGAATTTATTCGTCATTGGGTTTGGCATCCCCTCGTCTTGTTCCAAGCTTGGCGGGAGTGCCACGGTATCACATCACTATCTTTCAACTTTTTTACTTTTTCAGTAGAGTCATATCATGAGTAGAGAACTTATCATATAGGATGGTTTGCAGTATGGAAGTGTCTCTCCTTAGTTGGTTATCGTTGTATCCGTTGGTGTGAGTTGCTGGTTTGAAATATTAATGAGAAGTTTCATCATTTACTTTCTGCACGTATCATTTTAGTTTTCAATTTCTGTCACATGGTTGGGCTTGTTATTTGTATTCGGTATCACTCTAGAGATCATCAAGTTAATCTAGTTGGTTTTGGCAAACTTAGCTTGGGTCAGCAGAAATAATAATTTGAGATGCTAGTATAAGAAAGAGGAATTTGCCAATTAGCTCGTAAACTTAGTATTCACAAGTTAAAATCGCTTGGGTTTTCAATGAAGATTGCATGATTGGTTTCATCATATGTATATTTGTTCGTTTTCCCTCAAATCTTATGCTTACTACCCAACCTTGCTAGCCAAAAACCCTGTACTAAGAGGGAATGTTTCTCGTGCATCCAAAACCTTGAGCCCCAAAACCTTGCCATTTGTGTACACCATACCTACCTATATGTGGTATTTAACTGCCACTCCAAGTAAATTGCTCATGTGCTACCTTTCAAACTTTCAAAATTACTCCTGTTTTGTGTTCCTGTTTTTGCTCATGAGGACAGCAATAGATAATCTTTATCTCACTTGTTGATTGGACTTCAAACACCTGGACTAGTGGCTTCATCCGCTTATCCAAATGCTAGAAGAGCCGGCAGCGGGGTGCCCAGCCCCAAAACTAATTCACAAATTCTCTTCACTATTTTTGCCCCTGATTTATCAGTCAAAGCATAATCGAGTAAACAAAAGAGAATAAGGGATGACCTTCTACACCAGTTGCGTACCTCATATGGGAGCCGCTCTTATGAAGTCTAGTTGGCTTGTGACGTACTGCATTGTCAGTTTACCATTTGTTGACATAAGCATACACCTCTCTTAAAAATGTTTTCAATATCTCTGTTTAATAAAATAAAAGCTCTAGTACATGAGTAATCCATGCTTCCCTCTGCGAAGGGACTTTCTTTTAATTTTATGTTGAGTCAGTAAACCCATTTCTCGCTGTCTCTAGCAAGCATTTGAGTTTTTGTGATCTCACCATCTATATGTTGATTTATTCAATCATGTTTTCTATCCTTCTTTGTTTAGCACATGCGTTGTTATCTGAATGAATATTACTTTGAAAAGCTATGAATTACTGTAAAAGAATTGTTATAATTAAACATGTTAAGCCCCACAAGATGAGCCTTATTATAAAGAGTTCACCTAAGATAAGCAGGATATCATTAAATGTTCTCTGACCAAGAATGAAGTTTGTGTTGGGAATATGCCCTAGAGGCAATCATGTATGATGTAATTCCCAATGTATTCATAAATTTATTATGTCGTCCTTGTTTTGAACATCTGATATATGTCATTGAATATGTGATTCAATTGTGGAACTATATATTCGTATTGTTCATACTAAATTGTCCTTGGTCATTAAGGTTGTGCTGGACACACACCCTAGACTAATGTGAGTGTTGGCGGATGATACGGTTCCACTTTTCATGGGCATGGAGATGCCATTCCAACGATCACGGACTTGGCTAAAGAGTTTAGCAAGTCAGACTGACCCACATTGAGATGCAACAAGCAAGTCGTCATTTGCATATCTCAATCAATGTAATCCTTAGACCTGAGGTTGTCGCACAATCCGAGTTGTGGATCACCGACTTAGGTTCTGTTAAACGCTGCTCTGTGACAAGGCAGTTATAAAGGCAGAGTTCGGGTCGAATGAGAAATAAGCTGCGTGATGTCGATAATCAAGATGGGATTTTGCCCCTCCGAATGGAGAGATATTCTTTGGCCCCTCTCGAGTGATATGATTCAGGAAGCATGGCCATGCGCGACTCAGTTAAGTGTTAACTGTGTCTGTTGACTAAGAGTTAGTCAGATGAATCACATATCACGGATCGAGAAGAGAGTTGAACTATTAAAGGGATGACGATACATCGCCTATTGTTCGACAAGGTATATCGTGAGGCAAAAGGGACTAAGATGAATATCACATTGAAAGGTATGTCGTCATGACTCAATGGGACTTGGGAGTCGACACGTTCTGCTAGGAGCCGCTACCGATTGATCGATTAGGAGTTGGACTCCAATCGTGTCCAAGTCGCCATGAGCCTGCAGGGTCGCACACTTAAGAGCGGGAGCAAATGTATTGGTTGGGTTGGACCCGAACCGGAAACGGACTGAGTTTGTGAGTCGGACTCACAGAGGGAATGGGCCACAAGTGTTGTGAAGCCCACTACCATTCGCTATATAAAGAGGGGCGCAGGTTGCCCAGCGGGCACGTTAGTCCACTCCCATGCGTTGGGAACCCTAGCCCCACTCAGTCCAGCCGTCGCACCGGCCCTAGAAGTCCGCCGACGGAGCTCCTCCTCGTACGTGTGGATACCGGTAGAGGTGCTGTACGTTCAGCACTTCGACGTTCGTGGGATTGGATCGGCTGGATCGGATCGTGGGACTACACTGCTCCGACACGCTTCATCGATAATCCGCAACCGCGCGTCTAGTGGTAATCATCGTGGCCTTCTACCTCAGCTAGATCTTGGAAGTACCGCGTAGGAAAAAGTTTTATTTATCTCTACGCGTTCCAACAGTTTGCCAATACCAATTTTGATTCTCTCTTTTGCATCTTTGTTTGTGACTCCCATTACTCGTTTCAAGTTAGGTTGTATGAGAGGAAGTTGCTGTCTATAATGATTGGTGCATAGATAGATGTGATGCTTCTTGTCCGTATTTTATTTATCGACTCCTCACTCCAGAAACCTTTGATCATGTTTTCTGAGTTGAGTTTCGCTTGGAGACAAGCGAGGTCTAAGCTTGGGGGGAGTTGATACGTCCATTTTGCATCACTATTTTATATCATAATTTTCTGTTATTCATCTATATATTTCATGTTATGATGCATCTCTTATGTTATTTTATCTTATTTTGCATGTTTTATCATTTTTGGAGAATAAACACGGGGACCAGGAATCTGATGGAAAAAGCATCGTCGTGATACCATATTTCAGAAGACCAGAAGAAGAAGTGGGACACCGGGGGTGTCCTAAAATTTCAGAGGAGGAACCCAGACGGAAGGAGAGCCAGAGGGGGGCCACCAGGGGCCCACACCATGGGGTGGCGCCCCCCTTGGCCGCGCCACCTAGGGGTGTGGCCAACCTGGCCCACCTCTGGGGGATATTTTCTGCGTGTCTGTCAGGGAACCTTAAGCCTCATTCCATCGTTGAAGAATTATTCCGCCGCTGCATCGGGGCGGAAAACACCCGAGAGAGAAAAGCTCTCTGGCAGGGCCGGGGAAATTCCTCTCCGGAGAGGGGAAATCACCGCCATCGTCACCGTCATCACTCCGGGCATCATCAAGATCGTCATAATCATCATCATCACCACAAGCACCATCACCCTCATCATCCACCTTCATCCCTCTATAACAATTAGGGGCCTCTATCGTTGTTTTGCATTAGATATTTCTCCCGGTGTGGATTACTTGTTAGTAGTTGATGCTTGTGAGATTTATCGGTGTTTGCACTTTATGACCAGATTGTTATCATCCATTATATCACCTCTGATCATGATCCATATGATGTCTTGTGAGTAGTTCGTGTTGTTCTTGAGGACATGGGAGAAGTCAAGTTGTTAGTAGTGAAGTAATGTTAAGTAATATTTAAAGTTTGATATTTAAGTTGTGGTGTTATTTTTCTAGTGGTGTCATGTGAACGTCGACTACATGATAGTTCACCATTTATGGGCCTAGGGGAATGCATCGTGTATTTGGCTACTAATTGTGGGGTTGCCGGAGTGACAGAAACCTAAACCGGCTTTAGAAACCATTACACCAGGGAGCGTAGGATCCCAGAGTTTAAAGCTGTGGTTAGATTTGTTTCTTAATTACTTTCTTGTAGTTGTGGATGCTTGCAAGGGGTATAATCACAAGTATGTAGTAGTCTTGGATGGGACGGTACATTAGCATAGGTTCACCCACACAACACGTATCAAAACACCAAAATTATTCAGCTGCATGGAACAAAAGCACTTGACAGAAACCTCTCGTGTGTCCTCGAGAACGTTTGTTAATCATAAGTAAACCCAACGGCTTGTCCTTTGCTGAAGAAAGGATTGGGCCACTTGCTGCAATTATTACTACTGTATTTTATTTACTCGCACTTTATTTATCTACAATATGAAAACCCCTACAAATCTATTTCCAGTATTTACAGTTATTCCTTCATAGAAACTGCTTGTCAACACATTCTGCTCCTCTTTGGGTTCGACGCTCTTATTTATCGAAAGTATTACGGTACACCCCCTATACTTTTGGGTCATCAGTGGACGACATCTATCCAAGGTGAAAAACATTTGTGAAGCCGGTGAAGAAATCGAAAGGTAAAAAACAATGTGGTTTTCACAATGCTTAGGTGGCGGCTAGCAAAGATGTGGAGGGAGCGTTTGAGATTTTCAATCCGAATTTTCTATTGTTAGGAGGATGGCTAGATTTTGGGATCAAGATATCCTTTTGTACATTATGAGAGCTCGTGTGATCATGCATAATATAACATGATCATCTAGAATGAGCGTGTGCAAGATTTAGACTATTACTTCTACAAGTTGATTGGACAACCCTTACGAGTGAGAAGGGGAGAAGAGAGAATTGCCCGTTTTATTGCATCCTACCATTCTCGTCAAAACAATCTGCATGATAATATTCACAAGATATCATGGACAAGTCGTGGAACTGGAATGGACAATAAAGATACTAGTTTCTATGTTTTTGTATGTTTAATTGAGAGCTACCTAACGAACGGATTTGCTGTATTTTTCATGAACTATTGTTTGTGTTGTGTAGTATTTTTTTGTACTGTAAGAGTTAATCAAAGTATGTTTATTATAATATTTTGTGCCTTTGTTTGAACTATTTTGTGCTATATATATGTTTGTATGAGATTGCTGCCGCCATGGCGCACTATTTTACAACGTCTGGTAAACCGCCGCCGCTGACGCGCGCACTATTTAAGGGCAACTGTCGTGCGCACTTTGAGCGTTCAAACGACATTGCAACCCGATTTTAGCATGCACAGCTATTGCGGCTTGATACGTCATAAACGCATCCTTAATTTCTGATGTTCCATGTCGTTTTCATGCCATATGCTACATGTTTTCCTTACATTTTATGTCAATTTTATCAATTTCTTGGGACTAACCTATTGATAAGATGCCACAAAGCAAGTTCATGTTTTTTTACTGTTTTTAGTTTCAGAAAAGTTGTTCTGGAAATATTCTCGGAATTGGAAAATTCGAAACCCGAAAGTCTTAAAATTCCCGAAGGTTCCACGGAGTCCCGAAGAGGCCCGGAGGGGGGCCACACCATAGGGCGGCGCCCCCGGCCACGCCTGGGGCTAGTGTGGGCCCCTCGGGCGCCCACCGCCATCGCCCTTTCGCCTATTTATTCCCCTCGATGCGTGAACCCCTAGAAACATACCACTTTTCCACGAAAAACACCCGAGGCCACCGTCATCGTCAATCTGAGATCGGGAGGGTTTTGGAGTTCTCCCCGGCACCCTGCCGGGAGGGAAAATCATCACTGGAGGGCTCTAGACCACCATGCCCGCCTCCGGAGTGATGCATCAGTAGTTCATCCTTGGACTACGGGTCCATAGCAGTAGCTAGATGGTTTTCCTCACCTCTTTATGCCTCATGTTTAGATCTCTTGAGCTTCCCTACATAATCAAGATCATCTTATTGTAATCCTACATGTTGTGTTTGCTGGGATCCGATGATTATTGAATGCTATGTCTCTTGATTATCAATCTATCATGTTGTCTTCATGTATGTTATTTATGATCTTGCATGCTCTTCGTTGTTAGTGGGTGCTCTGTCCAAGTAGATGCTAGTGACTCCAAGAGGGAGTATTTATGCTCGATAGTGGGTTCATGCCTCCTTTGCATCTGTGCTCGAGTGACATAAACGTGACGGATGGAGGATGTGGTGTTGCCATTAGGGAGATAACAACGATGTTTACTTTGTTTACATTGTTTACATTACATAGTTTGCTTACTACGATTATCTGTTGCTTGCAACTTAATACTCAACGTTTGTTCGCATGATATTCAGAGGGTGGATTATTAGTCATAGATGCACTTGGATGACGGTCTATGTATCTTGTTGTAATGCCCACATGAATCTCATTGTAATCATCATGTCATGCATGTTTCATTATCTATCAATTGCCCAGCTGTAATTTGTTCACCACGCATGTTAGCTATCTTTTATGGAGAGGCACCACTAGTGAACTGTGGACCCCAATCCATTTTCTCATAGTGATAATACAACCACTCCAATTACTGTTTTCACACTGTTTTCACTATTTTCACACTGCTACTACTATTTTCATATTGTTGTCCTACTTTTTTCCACACCATACATTTAACCTCTTTGTATCAGCAAAGCCGGTGAGATTGACAACTTCACTGCTTCGTTGGGGCAAAATGATTTGATTGTGTTGTGTAGGTTTTACGTTGCTGCTGAACCGGTAGTGCGCCCTACCATCTCAACTGCATCAACCTTCAGAAGTTGCTTTTCCCTCCTACTGGTCGATTCAACCTTGGTTTCTTTTATGAGGGAAGCTTGCTGCTGCACTTTCCATACCTTCCTCTTGGGGCGTCCCAACGAACGTGTGTTCAAACGCATCACGGCTCTGTTGGATATGCTCTTAAATGAGTTTTTCTTGCACATGATAACTAGGATTTTGGATCTTGTTTTCTCTCATTCCTTTTATATTTTCCCCTTGTCCCAAGTCCTAGATCCCCTTCTATGTGAAGGAAATTTTATAGATATAGTTCTAGAAGACATTAGTTGACTTCCTCCGTTGTTATTCTTCTCTAATCCCTTCATATGATGGGTTCCTTTGGGAGGGAGGGAGAGAGCAAGCAAGCGAGACAGAGAGAGAGTGCGAGAGAGATTTGAGCATGTGTTGTGTTATTAATTTTCATCTCTTGTCTTTAATTATTTGAGCTTTGTGCATTGGTTAATTCTAGTGAGATCCCGTGAGCTTATAACCTTGGAGGGTGTCCCTCTGAGAAGTCTTAGTGGTTATTTTTATTGTGAAAGACTATCGGCATTCACTTTCGTAGAGTTTGTGGACCTTACCATCCTCATAATGGAGGAAGAAGCTAGCCATAGGAATTAATGCCCAATTTCGTGGTGGAGGCTAGAGAGCAAGAGGTGAGCTTCCGAGGAGTTTGGGGAACTTCATGGTTATCCGCACATTTCCAACGATGATTAGATTACTTGTAAGGAAGTGAATAATAGGGCAAATCTTGCCTTCGAGTGTCTTGGTTAATTTTGTACCCTAGTTCATTCTCTCAAGTTTTATACTGTGTAGCTTTTCTGATTAATTTTTTTCTGGATGAAGCAATGCTTCATGAGTCAATTCGGCCCAATAAAGAAAACAATTTTTTCTCCATTTTTACATTTTTATAATAATTATCGTCAACCTTCACGCGCCCATCTCCCAGGTTTGTGTATTCTTTCCTTTTTTCTTTCTGCCAATTTTTTTCCGTGTTAATTTTTTCATTGGTTTTTCTGCACCATTTTTCTGTTTGTTTTCTTCACCATTTAAAAAATCTAAACCATTTATAAAAAACAATTTTTAAAATCTAATTTTTTCAAAAAAGAATAATTCAAAATCTGAACAATTATAATATAATTTTTTTTGGATACAAACAAATTTTGAAAATAAACAATTTTTTAAATGCTCAAATTTCTAAAATGAACACTTTTCTAAAAGGAATAATTTTGTTTTTCTGTTTTTCTTCTGTTTCTTTGAAAAAATCTTCATTGTGAAAAAATCACCATTTAAAAGATTTGTTCAGTTCCAAATTTCGTTCACAATTTCTAAAATTATTTTTTTTTCAAAAAAAAACAAGTTTTATTAAACTATTTAGCGTTCAAGCCTATAGGCATACAAGCCTTCTCTGTTCGCGGCAATGGGCCAGGCCCATGTAGCTTGAGCCAGCCGGCCTTCTCCGTCGCTCCTAGCGTGAGCGAGGCTAGTTAAGAGTAATTTATAGGAAACCCCCCGCGCGTGTCTCTGATTAACGTAGTGACAACTATTCCCTCCGTTCCAATGAATAAGGCGCGCACGTTTTTTAAGATTTGTCTTTGACCAAAAATTAATTCATATATATAATAATATCTAGTGTAAAATCAATATTATTAGAAAGTGTTTTCCAATACGAATCTACTAAAATCAATATTAACAATATCTTGACTATATAGTACTCAAATTTGCACTATATAGTCAAGATATTGTTACTCAAATCTTTCGGTCAAAATTTGTCTTGAAATGTGTGTGCGTCTTAGGCTGCTCATAGTTGAGAGTAACATAAGGGCATCTCCAATAGTTGTAAGATAGGTGTTGGTAGATTTTCCCACATAGGATTTTTGATGATGTGGCATAAAATAAATGAGGTGAGAGAGTGAGGTTGTATGTAGATTAACCAACAACCCTTGCACAAGCTCCGAGGTAGAATAGAGAGAGGTCTTGCATATTCTCTCACCTCCTATTGGTCAAACTACATACAACCATTGGAGTGGTTGTAAGATGTGTTGTTGGTTGATGACATGTCCAATTTTACCAACAAGTTAACCAACAAACTGTTAAAGATGCCCTAAGTGTGGTGTCATGCATGCATGCATTTATTATTTTGTAGACTCATAGTGCATTGGTATGTGTGATGTTATAGTAACATATTATGTTACCACAACCATTTATCATGTGCCATATCATCTTTTTTACCTAAATATGTGTGATGTTACCACCCATTATGAGCAGCCTTATTTATAGGAACGGAGGTACTAAGGTACTATAGTAGTACCATTCTTTTCCATATCATTATCGAATTCCCAGACGCAATAAGTTAGGCCATCTTCATGTCACCAGTTATCGAAATGATGGAGACCGAACAGCCGCAACTCTGTTTCCGAAGCGCATGCAGCTATACATACTCAGAAACGCTCGATGAAGACGAGTGGGTAGTCCTTGCGAATTCATCTTCTTGACGCACTAGTACTCCATTATATGACAGCTTAGGAGGGGAGTGTGAGTCCTCATTTGCTAGTCTGCTACTGCTGCTCCACACTTCCGAACACACTCCAAACGAGATTCAGTTCAATTTTCTCCATCTGCCATGTCATTTGCCGGCGTGTCTATTGTCGGCAATGGCGAGGCCACCGGCCACGCCATCAGCGTCACCACGGCCAGCGGGTATCACCTGCTTGTGGTTAACAGCTACTCGCGGTCCAAAGCAACTACTCCTACTGGCAAGAGGATTGTCTCTCTCCCTTTCACGGTAGGAGGCCATCGTTGGTCCATCCGCTACTACCCTAATGGCATCAACTCGGAGTGTGCCGATTCTATCTCTCTCTTTCTGCACCTTGTTGATGAAAACGTTGCAGAAGTTCTGAATGTGCAAAACACTTTTAGCTTTGTCAATGAGCTTGAGAAGCAAGATTTAGCATATATTCGTGCAAGCGTGCCAGACGAATTCTCCAGCAGCGGATCATCTTGGGGTTATATGAATTTCATAAAAAGAAAAGACCTTGAGAAATCAATCCATCTGAAAGACGATTGTTTCACCATCCGGTGTGACATCTCTGTTGCCACCCCCGTTGATCTCTTCATTAAAGTACCTGCTTCTAGCATACAACAACATATCAGTGACCTTCTGTTCTCCAAGGAAGGCACTGATGTGACATTCAAGGTTGGCGATCAGACGTTCATTGCCCATCGGTGCGTGCTTGCAGCTCGATCTGCGGTCTTCAAGGCAGAGCTCTTTGGCCCCATTAAGGAGGGCACAATAGCAAGTGTCATAGATGTGGAAGACATGGAAGCAAGTGTATTTAAGGCCCTGCTTGGCTTTGTATACACTGACTCACTGCCAAAGACGACGGAGACAGGCATGGTGGAAGAAGAACTGAAAGAACTAGATAATGCCCCGCGCGTTGCTGCGGCAATTATTAAAAAACATGAAAGATAAAGTTAGTAGATATCCCAATTTCTTGATGGAATAGAAGATCATAAAGGTAGGTGCTGCGTGAAAAGAGTGGGTCTATGCAGTTAATGAAAACAAAATATTTTCCCATTTCGGAAAGTGAACATGGTGATTAAAATGAGAACAAAATATTTTTCCATATCGGAAAGTGAACATGGTGATTAAAATGATAAGTATACCATAGCAATGGAAATTATTCACACAAAATAATAAAGTGGAAAATTCCAACACTCTTTATATAGGCAACCTAGCTCATTAAGCGCATTCTGTGAAATTCCATGAGACTAAATCATGATTTGCCTAGAAGTTTGGAGAAAGAGGAGTAACCGTATAGGAATATAAATTTCATGTGTATGCCATGAATCATTGAGTTACAGAGAAAACATCTTGACATGTCAGAATCAAGTAAATAAGTTTTGACACAAATTATTGCAATCTGCTTGCATTCTCCCAAACACCTAGTCCGAACCACTATTCATGTAAACAGTAAAGCTACAGAGGAATAGTTCTTACAAAGTTCTAGTGTGTCAAGTTGCTACTTGATAATTGCATTGAAGCATATGATAAAAAAATGCACCGAACATCATATCATAGTGGCTAGTATGCACGTTCTGAAAATCTACCATATGAGCTGACATATATTTAATCTTGAAAGAAGAATCTCTAACCGTCCAACATATTTTTTTTTTTTTTTTTTAGAAATGGGGAGAACCCCGGCCTCTGCATCGAGTGATGCACACAGCCTTTATTGATTATTAAAATTCATAGTATCCAAAAGTTTACACCACTTATTAACCCTTACATGGAACAGGACAACTCCCTTATTCCGAAAAACAGCCAAAACAAAGGAACTACAAAATCCTATTATGATGCTGCCACGTATATTGGGAGAAAAACTCCTGTGCCACCGTAAGGAGACGCGTGCAGCCATCCACCATAAGCTTCCTCTGGTCTGGAGGCAGAAGAATAGCCCATAGTTGGATCCAATGAGCTGCTGAGTGAATAACCTGTAAAACATGGAAATATTTCTTTTTGTTAAAAACAACATTGTTTCTACAAGTCCAGATAGCCCAACAAATTGCGGATACACCAATCCTAATCCTTTTCTTAGTTTTCACATCAATCCCATTTAGCCAATTCCCAAACATATTAGTCACGTTGGAGGGGGGGGTAATATTAAAAGTGCAAAAGATCACTCGCCAAATAAGTTTAGCCAAAGGACAAGAAATAAATAGATGTTCTACTGACTCATTACTCCCACAAAAGGAACAATGCATATCACCTTTCCACCCTTTTCTTGCTAAATTATCCTTAGTCAAAATCACTTTCCTATCCAAAAACCACATGAAGATCTTGATCTTGAGTGGTAATTTTAGTTTCCATAAGTAAGTTTTGAGAAAAATAGTGTGTCCATTCATCATATCCTCATACATAGATTTCACAGAGAAGGTCCCATTCTGTGTAAGTTTCCAAACAAACTTATCATTATCCGAGGACAGAGAGACATTCATAAGACGCAAGCATAGATGAGACCACATATCCCAAGTAATGCCTACTAAATTCCTACGAAAGGAAATATTGATTGGTGGTGCATTCTGAAAAACATCCGCAACCGATACATTTTTAGACTGCACAATATGATATAAAAGAGGGTATTGGTCAGATAGAGGGGTTTGGCCTAGCCAAATATCCTCCCAAAATCTAGTTGTTTCACCATTACCAATTCTAAAGGAACCTCTACTAAAGAACTCCCTCTTAACTTTCATTAAACCCTTCCAGAAAGGAGAATCAGTGGGTTGTGCCTCAACTTGAGCTAAAGGTTTACTATGTAAGTATTTATTTTGTAACAATTCCTGCCAAATACCTTCCTCATGAAGTATTTTAAACAGCCATTTAGCCAATAAACACTTATTCTTAAGCTCTAGCACTTCCACACCTAAACCACCTTGATCTTTGGGTCTACAAATGATATTCCATTTTGTTAATCTGTATTTACGCTTGGTTTCATCGCTCTGCCAGAAAAAACGAGATCTATAAAAGTCTAATCTCTTACGGACACCCTTAGGAATCTCAAAGAAGGAAAGCATAAACATGGGTAAACTTGTTAACACGGAATTAACAAGAACTAATCTATCCCCATAGGATAATAATTTTCCTTTCCAACATCCAAGTTTGTCCTCAAAACGGCACTCCACAGGGTGCCACTCTGAATTAGTAAGTTTTCTGTGGTGGATAGGAATACCCAAATATTTAAAAGGTAACAGACCAGACTCACAACCAAAGATTTGTTTATACTGGTGCTCCACCTCTTTAGCCTTGCCAAAACAAAAAACTTCACTCTTATGAAAGTTAATCTTGAGACCCGACAATTGCTCAAAGATACACAAGATTAATTTCAGATTTAGAGCCTTATCAAAATCATGCTCTAAGAATAACACCGTATCATCAGCATATTGAAGGATAGACAAACCCCCTTCAACTAGATCAGGAATAAGACCTCCAATTTGTCCTAATTCCTTAGCTCTAGCAATTAGAATAGCAAGCATATCAGCCACAATGTTAAAAAGAATTGGAGATAGAGGATCCCCCTGCCTAAGTCCTTTTTTAGTTTGGAAAAAGTGGCCAATTGCGTCATTAACCCGAATACCTACACTTCCACCCTGAACAAACTGGATAATCATATCACACCACTCCTGAGAAAAACCTTTCATACGTAAAGCCTGAAGAAGAAACGGCCACTTGACCTTATCATAAGCCTTCTCAAAGTCAATTTTAAAAATTACCCCATCCAATTTCTTCCTATTAAGTTCATGGATGGTTTCATGCAAGATAACAACTCCTTCCAAGATGTTTCTCCCAGGCATAAAAGCGGATTGAGATGGTCTAACCACCTTCTGCACTATCTGGGTAATACGATTAGTACCCACTTTAGTGAAAATTTTAAAACTCACATTAAGAAGGCAAATAGGTCTATACTGTTGGATTTGAACTGCATTATCCTTTTTAGGAAGCAAAGTAATCACCCCAAAGTTCAGTTTAAACAACTGAAGATTACCTTGCTTGAACTCAAAAAACATAGCCATCAAATCCTTTTTAATAACTTCCCAAAAAGTTTTGTAAAATTCAGCAGGGAAACCATCGGGGCCTGGAGATTTGTTGGGTTCCATCTGTGATATTGCCTCAAAAACCTCTTCCACTAAGAAGTCAGCAGTGAGAATATCATTTTCCTCTTGAGTTAACTGAGGTATATCCTGAATATTACTCTCCACTAAGGAGATATTATTAGGTATGGAAGGTCCAAATAATTTCTTATAATACTCAGAAATATATAACCTCAAGTCCTCATCTCCAACAATCGTCCCCTCCTCTTGTTCTAACTGAAAAATCTTCTTCCTACGGTGTTTCCCATTCGCCATAAGATGGAAATATTTAGTATTATCTCCCCCCTCCAACACATGTCTAACCTTAGCCCTTTGCGCCCATTTACTTTCTTCCTCTCTACGCAGAAAACAGAGACGCTCATTGGCATTACGCAGAGATTCCCTCTCTCCCGAAGAAAGAGGTACACTCTCAGCTTTAATGTCCAACTCCTCAATAATCCTGATTAATTTATCTCTCTCAATTCTATATTTACCACTAAGGTTTTTAGCCCATCCCTTAAGAAAACGTCTTAGATGTCGAATTTTGTTTTGCCAAACCGAAATAGCAGTATCCCCCTTGTGGAAAGCCCCCCCATTCAGCAGCAACCAACTCGAAAAAACCATCCATTCTGAGCCACGAAAGCTCAAAAGAGAAGCCACTTTTATTCCCCACATGAGCAGGAGCACCAAAATCCAACAACAAAGGAGTGTGGTCCGAGCCATTCCTAGCCAAAGCTTGAACGGTTGCTAGAGGAAATTTTTGCTCCCACTCTACGGTAGAAAGAATTCTATCCAGTTTTTCAAAAGTTGTAGTTGCTCTCCTACTAGCCCAAGTAAATTGTCTACCCGATAATTCAATCTCTTTTAAGTCTAAGCTATGTATAATTGCATTAAACATAACAGGCCATCTAGAATTGTAATTATCATTATTCTTTTCTTCAGGTTTACGTATTATATTAAAATCCCCACCTACCAACAACGGTAATGTTTCATTTTCACATATACGAACAAACTCTGATAAGAAGTTAGGTTTAAATTCATCCTGGGCAGCACCATAAACCGACACTAGAATCCACTCAAAGCCATCATGCTTAGACTTGACATATAGTTTAACAGAGAAATCCCCCACTTCCACATTCCTAACCTCAATAGACTGTGAGTTTATGCCAATGAGCATACCTCCTGACCGACCTCTAGGTGGTAAACAAAACCACACAAAGTCCAAGCCCGAAGCTAGGTGAGATAGAAAGGATTGTGCAAAATGAGATCTACCTGTCTCTGACAAAGCCACAAAATCAAGTTTTCTCTCTCTGATACTTTCCTGAATGAAATGATGTTTACCTGGGTCACGAAAACCCTCACTATTCCAGAACATCCCACAAAGATTATGCATCTTGTTTAGAATTATTACGCTTAATTCGTACACTTCTTCGTTTGTATGTAGTAGAGTAATCCTTCTTTTTTCTGGTTCTCTTAATTTTCTCACAATCAACCACTAAATCAATTGGAGAAACAGATTTAGGAGAACACTCATTCTCCACTAAATCTTCAGAGAGACTAGCAATCTTGTCAAGAATCAAATTACGAGGCTGTGGATCATGATTATTATCCAAATTATTATTAAGAATAGATAAAGTCCTATGTAAATCTCCATCCTTAATAAGTTTAGCAGATTCTAACTTGGTAGCACTAGAAGAACCCAAAGAAACTCCTAGGCTAGTAGCTCTATCAATAATATCGGAATCAGAGAAAGACAGAATCGATAAATTCTTACAAGAAATAGAAGACTTCATACCTGCCCCCGAGTCCCTTCTAGCAGCGATCAACATCGCCCTCTCCAATTGCGTGTCATCCGCATTAGGTTGAGCCCGAATACGACCACTTGAACGCACACCCGAAGTATTAACGTCAAGAATACCTCCAAAATCCTCAATTTTCTTCCTGGAATCAGATAGAAAAGAACTACCAAAACCCACTAAAGGGAAAGGTGGAAGTGGAGTGGTCGGGCTATTGATCATCGGAGAAGGTGGAGACAAAGCAGGTACCACCATAGGGGAACTAATCCCAGCATTCGTATGGTTATCACCTGCTCCAACCGAAGAACACATGTTATTAGTCAACACCGAAACCGAGCCAAGCAAAGTATCAACATTAGCAGTATTACCACAATCTGATGAAACCAAAGAATTAGAGACTACGGTTTTTGAAAGGGGGAGAGAGGTAGAAGTCATACCCTCTGGCAATGACACTAAGCCATTCCCATTAATAACGGAAGAAGAAACCCCCGTCTGAGCAGTAGCCTCGGAAACCCTTTGAAAACCAAAACCAGTAGCATTCTTCTCGGCCATCAAGATCGCCTCACCTTGTTGCACTAAGACCTGAGCATCTGCCTTGGCCACTAAGGCATTGGCATCCATCTCCATATCTGAAACGCAGGCAGCAGGAAAAACACCAGAAAGCTCTGCCGCAGCCCCAAAAAACGGCAAAATCTCTGCCGGCTGTGCCGTGGCAGGAACCTGTGCTGGAATCGCTGCCGCAGGAGCAAAATGAGATGAAAAGTCTGCCGTCTCTGCCGTAGCTCCCATCTCTGCCGTGGGCTTCAAAGAAAGAACCGAGACCTCTGCCTGGGGTTCTGTACTCGATGCCATAGCACAAGAAAGCGGCAAGGGCAACAAAGGTCCATTTGCAACAGGGGTAGCCGAAATAAAATCAATATTAACATCCATATCTTGCTCCACAAAATCATCATGAACCAGCTTGGTACCCGAAAATAACTCAGATATTTCCCTCCTAGCACGATCAAAAGAATTTCGTACGAGAGGAGAGAAAACCAAACCCGATAGAACATTGTTTGACATGGGTTTCTTACCACTGCCACCATCATTTGCAGAAGGTGTTTTTGGTTTCGGATCAGTAGAAGTTGCTTTATTTTTACCAGTGAGTTCATCCACTTTATCTTGGAAATCATCACCAAGACCATCGGAGTCATCCTCACTCTCATCATCTCCCTCATCACCCTCCATGTCCACATCGTCAACAGACAAGGGTGCATTCTCCTCCACTTCAAAAGATAGATTATAAAAGCCATCCTTGATAAACATCCTGAAACGCCTAGGAATCTTGCGATGATTAACACAACCAATACGAATACGCAAAATCCCATGTTTTCGAGTGTAAGGCATATCAATTTCTTTGGTCATACCAAACATATCTCCTACAGCCCATAAAGCAAGATAATCACCAATGTGTGGACTCGGAATACCTTCCACACGCAACCATACCTCAGGTAGAGCCTCTGCAGGTTCTGGTTCTTTGTTCCAACTATCCACAGTGATCTCACAAGAACTATTAGGTATAATGCATCTCCCAAAGATCTTCAACCTTTCCAACTCAGTACTGTTAGGGAATTCCACCTGAAAAATGTTGTGTCCCATACGAATAACATTCCATACAAAATCCTCTGTTGGTACCAACCTTTGTAACTGACGAACAATTCCTGGGATGGTAAGTTCCCCACCCGAAACAACAATAGAAGCCAGCCGATGATTTTCCAATTTAGGCTTGTAAGTTTCAGTGCATGGAAATTTGAAGATGATTAACTCCTCATGTCCATAGCCATAAACTTGAATCATAGGTTTAGGGGCTGTCAACAAATGGCACCGCCTATCCCCATGATCAGGTCCCTCACAAATTTGACACATAGCCACATTACAAGCCTTCGAACGGTGACCAGCGAGTCCACATCTGTAACATTTTTTAGATCTCCTAGGGGCAGCATTAGCAACAGCAGCTGCAAGAGTTGAAGCCGAGATGGTTGAATTCCCATCTTCTTGACGCACAATAGAAGTAATAGGGGCTGTTTCAGATACAACCGGAGGAATCACCGTGGTAGTAGTAGGAGTAGCAGCCGGTCGAGGCACCGCTGCACTCGTGTTAGATGTGATCGGCACTGTCTGCTGCAACAAGGGAGCCACAACTGCACCCACCACGGGCTGAGGCACACCCGCTGAAAGAACAGGAGTCCCAGTCCCCCCTGTTTGGTTAACAGCACCCCTGCCCGAAACCCTAGCATCACCATATCTACCTCGAACGCCTCTGTGATCATAAGAGTTGTACCTATGCCCTTGAGATTGATAGTCACCTTGGTTCTGATTGTAAGAAACCGAGCCCCTTCCCGCCACGAAGGCGTTTGACTCGCCACGGCCACGTCCAGGGCCGGCATTATAGCCACCCCGCTGCCGATTCCCAGGACCAGAGTTATAGCCACCACGCTGCCGGATCGGGAAACCATTGCCCACGTTGAACTGAGCTCCTTGGTCGTAAGCGCCAGCCGCTGTGCCACTCGGACCTCCTTCCTCGAAGCTAGAGAAACCGTTGAAGCCCTGATTGAAGCCATCTCGATTGAACCTCCCCGGATTATTCCAATTATTGAACCCTCCACGATTAGGTCCATTGCCTCGGCCATCACCTCGGAACGCCATGGGAGCCGGCGGCTGAGGTTCTGTTCGAGACCAGAAACCCCTCAGGAGATGCCTTAACCCTAGCGCGTTTGACTGTCGATCAAAGTTACCTGTATCAGAAACCATCGATGTACCCTGGCCCACAAAAGGCCTAGTAATCTCAGGAGGTCCATTGGCCCTACGAAAGCCCAGATCCCCTTGAAACTGAAAATTCGAATTTCCGTTAACAGCGGATCGCCGATGAGCAGCCTTCGTCGCCGGCGATTTCTTCCGACTGACAACCGTCCACTCACTCTCGATGAGATGTTCTTCCACGAAGGAAGTGGGTTGCATCACGGGCAACTTTGGAACCCGAACTTTAATAGGTGAAACAGGAAGATTGAAGGAGAAGAACTCCTTCCGCGCGGCCACCTTCTTCAAACGTCGAGCCGCCTTCTTCCTTGCCTTCTTCCCATCCGATCCCATGCCCCGATCAGCATCCTCCTCTGGCGTTCTGCATTCCAAGAGATAACGATCGCATATGTTAGAAACCATACCTTCACCTGAACTTGAGTCCACATCCACGTCGGAGGTTTCCGGTGAGAGGCACCAGAACCGTCCTCCCAGCGGGGTCGAGGAGCGCGGAGGTAACGGCAGTAGTGGCGGATCGACAAAGGATCCGCCGGCCACGGCCACCGGCGTCATCGCCCGCGAGTCGCCCTCAGCTGGGTTGTCTCCTACTTGTGGTCAAGGTTTACTTTAACCCCTGCCCAGGAAGACACAATATAGCACTTAAGCCAAATAATTGTCCTAAGTAAAAAAATGCGAACAATGGGGGAAGAAATATAATTCTAATCGGAGGAAAAGCGTGTGTTAAAACTACTCTTAAAAATCTGAGACTGAAATTACGTTGTACACAACTCTACGTGCTTGCATATCCCTATGATCTCCGTTGCTGCTCAAAGTCTCAAGTCTCAAGCTAGATGCCGAAATTAGCCACACCACAAGTGGAAATTTAAAAGAAAAAACTCCCAGGATGACAGGACATAGCAACATTTGTAGAAGCACCACTTGGAGGCAAGAGAAAATGCTAAATCCATGGCTTGGTGGGTGACAGTTCTCGCCGGAGCACTCTAGTGGTAGTTTGATATCAAAAGAATTCCAGACGGTCCCTTATAGAGTCTGGAGCATCCAATCAGATCATGAAATAGCAAACCAGAAAAACAACCTCAAAACAAAATGCTTGATATCATGAGAGAAATCACGAGCATTGAATTTGCCGCTCAGAGAATACATGCGAAAAGGAGAAACATCTCCCTGTGGAAGTGCTCATAACAGGGTACACACCAGCCAAGACCAGAGAAAAGGATCAATTGATAATGATTGGGAGTCCCATCTCCATGGCAATGCAGTCGATAATCACCAAGAGGGCCGAAGATGCTGTTGGGCGAATATGTACAGCTAGCTAGTGTCATGTGTTCTGGATATGAACGATGCGATGGTGATTGCTGGGTGGGAAGATGAAATGGAAGAGAAAAAATATAGAGAAGCATGCGCCACTTGAGTGGGAATCTTAAATGAGAAGGGAATAGGAAGGAAATAGAATTAAGACCCGGAAGAGGGACAGTTGAATTGTCATTAATTCAGGATACGTAATGGGAGAAAGATAATCAGTAGTGAGCTGGTTAGCGTTTCTTTCTTCTTAACAATATGAGTTGGTCGCCGTTTGAGTTGCCTAGCACAGCTGCAGACGCATCAAAATAGATGGTCCCATGGGCAACCAATTTAGATGACGTGTCCTAGTGGCATGGATTGAAAACAGAGGATGACATGGACCAATTAGATGATTGCTTATGTGTATACCATGCATGTTAAGAGAATTAGACTTAGTGGGTTGCTCCCATTTAGATATTGTAGATGCCAAGAAGAACTGTGGGTGCAGCACCTGCTTGCAGCCGCAGATAGATACGATCTTCAAAGGCTGAAATCACTGTGTGAACGAAAGCTGTGCGAACACATAAGCGTGAGCTCGGTGATGACTATTCTTACTCTAGCTGAGCGACATAACTGTTGTGGATTGAAAGAGATATGCCTCGAGTTCGTCAAGACTCCTGCTAATTTGAAAGAGATAACGGCGGCTGATGGCTTGGACGACATAATAAGAACCTGTCCCTCTCTTGTGAAGGAGCTCTTTGCCAAGTTTGCCTCCTAAAATCGATAAAACGGTCAGTATTTTCTGTATTCCTTAAGGATACTACTCTGAAATCTTTGTTCAGGTTGCAGTCTTGTTTATTGCTATTGTTCGATGAACGATCATGATGTCCTAGAAAGCCAGTTTACTTGGATGCATCGTGTACATCTTTACTTGATTTATGATAATGTATTGTTTTGCACTGTCTTTTTCTCACTCCGCTACCACATGAACTTTTTATTTATTCCAGGTGGCAGTTTCAGTACAAAAAAGCTGGACAATGGGTGGCTTGGACAGTCTAGCCACATGATGCCATCCGTTATAAAAGAAAATTCAATGCCAATCTTGCTTCCCTGAGGAATCTAGCAATATGATGCGTTTCGAGTCTCAAATATACATTGCCAGCCTTGCTTACCTTAAGAAATGCTAGTGTTGTTTTCTACTATTTTTTTTGAAGCATTTTATCAACATTGTGGAATTCGGTTCTGGTTAGAACTGCCACACAATTGGATGGTCTCTTGATGATTCTCGAAGGGCGTGTTTGATAGCCTACATCCATTTTGTGGCTGCATGGGGGGTAGGCTCAACTCGGCCTGGCCGGCTGAGAACCCAGCTCATGCGTGTTGTGTTAGTTGTTTGTTTGCCCACATTAGAGAACATGGTCCGAAGTAACATCTCATTTGGTAGGCTGCAATTTCCATTTCTGTGTATGTAGCAATAGCAACACGGTGTTTACTTGCACTCTCTGATGCACTGTGTGCACTCACCACTTTCAAACTCGGTGAGCTTACCGGCACACATGCCATTGCAAGTGCAGACTAGCAGCAACAACAAACAAAATGACACAACACAACAGAATAGCATGAAAAGCTAATCAACACATACTATATAAGTACTTAGGCCAGTGCTAGACACCACTAGCACAAAAGCTACGAGTTTAAGTTACAACCCACTAGGATTGGAGTTAAACACGTGCAATCTGCGCACCTGGCAAGTACATACCACTGACAGCAAAAGCAGTAGGGGCATCCAATATATTGCCCCTACAAAGCATACTTCATCTTCATCACCGGTAATGTTAGTGGCGTTGGTAGACGTCGGAGAAGTATACCTGCTCGGTGGAGTTCGTGAACTTGAACAACTTCACCTTCAACCCCTCACCATCAAACTTCAGGATGAGGAGATCGCTAGTATTAATGTTGATGGACTTGGCGAGATCCTCCTAGCCCTGGAGGATGCCGACGTGATCATCGTACCATCTCAGGTGAACGTAGAACTCGCATCATTTGGTGTTGAGAATGGGGATGCTGAGCTTCGGCTCGGTCTCACCATTCTGGTCCCGACCTTTCTTGTATTTCTTCACCTTCAGCTTCTTCACGAGGAGGGGGTGATGGCCCGAGGGATGATCAAGGCCTAGAGCTCCAAGAATGTGACCTCCACGCTGAAGCGACGGGGCCATGTCTCCACTGCCTCCTTTCCTAGTCTTATTTTACGCCCAATTTAAGGCTTCGACATGTTTAACACATTTTTCCTTCATCGCGAAGAACAACACCGGGACAAGAGGCTTGCTGCCCACCTGGGCCTTGTAGTGGAACATGCAATCCCTGAGATTCTCATGCGGCTCTCCCTGGAGAATGCATAGCTCATCCCAATGAGGATGAAAATGGAGAGTTCAGAACCGATGAGAAGCAACAAGATCATGCAATTGATGACAAGCAATTGATCACAAGCAACAAGATCATTGAACTGATCACAAGCAACAAATCATTAACCTGATTACAAGCAACAAGATCATGCAACTGATCACACGCAACAAGATCATGCAATTGATGACAAACTATGGGATGACAAGCAACTGATTATGCAATTGATGAGGAGCTATGGGATGAGAAGGTACTGATGACAAGCTATGTGATCACAAGCAACAATTTAGGGATGCCCAAATAGCAAAATGGACAAGATAGAAGCTACTGTTGACAAGCTATGTGGGACAAGCAAATGGAGAATGATGCACTTGGGACAAGGAAGTGGAGACAACTATGCCCAATTCGTCAATGCGGGATGGAGTATTTCTTGATCGAAGTGCTACGCAAATAGGTAATCATAATCGTACGCGTCATGGTGAGTTAATTGGAATATTACCACGACTTTCACGATTGAAGGAGGAGAAGGAGAACGCGGCTTGGAGGGTCAAGCTTCATCGCACATACGCGATCTTGAAGATCCACCAGCGTGGCCTGGAGCGACCACGAACATCCAACGCCGGTTGCTACATATCCCGACAGTGGATACATATCCACCGTCGGAGGGTGCGCCGGCATGGGCCTGAAGCCCGGTGGGTGTGGAGGCAGCGGGCTAGGGTTCCGCGGCGGTGCAAATGCGCGACCGGTTGCCATGAGCGCAGCCACTTGACGGTGCTCCGCCTACACCTCCCTCCTCCATGCATCCATCGTGGCCGCGGTAGGCCGATGCGAGATCGGCGATGGCCGATTGAGACATGGGGAGTTTGGCGTCGTCGATTTGCGCCACCGCGCTGGTCCTCTACGACGTCTCGTACTCTGCGATCGTGCACATGGTCACTGCCGAGGCCCGGTGGCCGTAGTTACTGAAGCACGGTTTGTGGCATAGCGGTGGTGGAGGAGCAGTAGCAGCAGCGGTGGACATCAGGGTTTTCTCCCGGGAACGAGGAGTCGATGGAACGTGAGAGTGGAGTGGGTGGTGACAGCAGTGGAGATAGAATGTGTGGGAAGTTATTCATGTCTTCCGTGCTTCTCCACGCGTGCATGTGGCCAGTGGTTTTTCCCACACTGCGCTCGACTCGGGCCGGCTCCACGGAAACATACGAATTAGCTGTTCCTAGCGGGCCTGGCCCGAGTGACGTGGGGATGCCTCCCGAGCCTCCGTGACATGCCTATTCGGTCTAAGCTAAGCATAAAGGCCTGATACGTGTCCAATGTATCTATAATTTCGGATGCTCCATGATAATATTATGCCAATTGCTACGTGTTTTTCCCTTCTTTATAGCATTTTACACGTTTTCCGGGACTAACCTATTAACAAGATGCCAAGTGCCAGTTCCCTGCTTTCTGTTGTTTTTTATTTCAGAAAAGTTGTTCTGGAAATATTCTCGGAATTGGACCCCACAAAGCCCGAAATGCCTATTTTCCCCGGAAGCATCCAGAAGACCGAAGAGGAGTCGGAGACGGGCACCAGAGGGGCCACACCATGGGGTGGCGCGCCCCCTGACCGCGCCAGCTGGTGGTGTAAGGCCCCCAGGGCTCCACCGCCTTTTCCCTTTCTCCTATATATTCCTCTCTTATGGAAAACCCTAGGCACCTGATCAAATATCCCCGAAAAGTTCCGCAGCCGCCGTCGTCATCAACCCTAGATCAGGGGGTTCTGAAGCTGTCTCCCGGCACCCTGCCGGAGAGGAGATCATCATCGAAGGCTTCTCCATCACCATGCCTGCCTCCGGAGTGATGCTTGAGTAGTTCATCCTTGGACCACGGGTCCATAGCAGTAGCTAGATGGTTGTCTTCTCCTAATATGCCTCCATGTTTAGATCTCGTGAGCTACCTATCATGATCGAGATTGTTCTTATGTAATTCTATATGCTGTCTTTGCTGGGATCCGATGAATATTGAACTTATGCCAAGTTGATTATAGTCTTTCTTGCTATGTTATTTGTGCCTTGCATGCTTTCCGTTGCTAGTGGTTTCTCTAGCCAAGTAGTTGCTAGTGACTCCAAGAGGGAGTATTTATGCTAGATAGTGGGTTCATACCTCCTTTTCGCCTGTGCTCGAGTGACAGCAACGTGACGGGGGAGGATGTGCTATTGCCACTAGGGAGAAAACAGCGGTGTGAGTGCCCGCGTGTACAATCATTGCTTACTTTACACACATTGTTTAATGCAATTATCGGTTGCTTGCAACTTAATACCTAAGGGGATGATAACCTAAGGGTGGATTATTAGTCATAGATGAAGTTGGATTACGGTCTATGTATATTGTTGTAATGCCCGTAATAAATATCATAGTAGTCATCATGTCATGAATGTGCACTACGGTGCAACCTTTATTTGTCAATTGCCTAGGTGTAATTTGTTCACCCAGCATGCTTTCTTTTATGGAGAGACACCACTAGTGAACCTATGAACCCCGGTCCATTTTCTTACATTGTTAAACACCATTTTCCTGCTTTCTTTACTTACTACAAGCATACACCATTTTCCACACTATACGTCTAAACTTTGTTTTCAGCAAGACCGGTGAGATTGAGAACCTCACCGTACCGTTGGGACAAAGTATTTTGGTTGTATTGTGTGCAGGGTCCACGTTGTTGCTAACACCGGTGAGGCGCCATCACAACCGTTAGTGGCATCAACCTTCCAAAGATCCCCTTCCTCCTACTGGATTGATAACCTTGGTTCTTAACTAAGGGGAAAACTCCTACCGTTTTCCTCATCGCACCCTCCTCTTGGGGTCTCCCAACGAGTGCAAGATCTGCACCATCAAGGCCCAACACAAGGAACCACCCTAATTTTCCAAAATGCCCAACTACGACCCACCCGCAAGACTTGCAGGCCAAGGAATGGAGGAGTTACCGACTAGGGCTAGGGTTTGTAACCTATCCGGGTAAGGATTCGAGACCCAGCCTCCTATATAAAGGCTGGGAGAACCACCCGGAGGGGATCATCTAATCTTGACCGCCGCCATAGGTGCTGCCTCTCGAGATCCAATCTCTCGACTAGAGCGCCCGCCATTGTAATCTCACATCAATACAATCTAGACAAGCAGGAGTAAGGGTTTTACCTCCTCGAGGGCCCCAAAGCTGGGTAAATCATGCCCCTGTTAACCGCTGAGTCCGCCAGGTACGAATCGCTTCCTACTCGCAAACCCCCATCATGCCATCCGGGGGGTTTGTTGATAAGAGTCATCAACAATTGGCGCCGTCTGTGGGAACGGCAGGCGTTGGGTCCACGGCTTCGCTGTTCTCATCTCCACCGGGCTTCAACTATAACTCGGAATCGTTGGCTCCTATGTAGTCAATCTGCTTTGGGTCATTCATGTACACACCCCACTCGCCGGCTTCTCACCCGACGTCCAGCGGCCTCCAGGAGGGCATCAAGCTGACGTTCGGCGTCGTCCACTTCCGTGCCAGCAAGGAGGGAATATTGCGCTTCCCCGACTCTTCGGCACCCGCCGAATCTGACTCTAATTCAATATCAAGCACGGCGACCCCAGAATATCCACTCGCCGACTCGCTCTGCTGTTCAGAGTTGAGCCTTGGCTCGATCCGCCGCAAAAAACTTGACTTCCACTCCATAGCGACCGAAAACCCCGCCGATATCGACGACGACTACTGGCTCTCCTCGCAGACTCGCGAGCCATACCTGGCGCATGTATGCATGGCCGACGCGAAGGAAGATCCCGCTGAAACGGCGGCTAGCGTTGCGGAGAGGCAGACCGTCAATGTCTCGCGGGCGGCCTGGCTCAAGGCGAAAAGAGCGGTGCAAACGGGCCTCACGCTGGAACCCGGAGCGACTCAAGAAGATTTGACGGCCAACCATTACTTCATGTCGAAGAAAAACCAGGAGGTGATAAGGGAAATTCGGGAACTCGACGCCCGCAGACGCGTGACAAAGGCTTCAAGCGCCCATAGGGCGAAGCTGCCCAGAACTCACGAGTCAACGGGAAACCAGCCGCCTAGAAGAGGAAAGTACGTTTCGAAAACCGCGCGCATGGACCAAGATTCTATGAGCGGGCATCCCACGACAACGGTCCTCGCTGCCACAACCCACCTACGGGTAATTCAACAGCCGGAAACCGATCCTCGTGCGGAATAGCATCGCCAAGCAATCAGAGGGCTGGGTCTAGCTGGAGCGGTGATCGTTGCAAAAGTCACAAGAAAACGGCCGACCCGGAAACGGCAACACCTCGAGCAGAAAGATCACATCACCGTCGCGAGAATACGCCACCAAGAGGAAGAAACGAGGGGTCCCCTCGCCGTCACTCGAACAAGGAATCACGGCGTCATAGCACAGAGCCCCAACGCCGTCGCGAGAATACGCCACCAAGAGGAAGAAACGAGGGGTCCCCTCGCCGTCACTCGAACAAGGAATCACGACGTCATGCATAGCACAGAGCCCCAATGCCGTAGTCGCGACTCGCGACACTGCAGTAGAGAGCCGCGACACGACGACAACCGCGATCGGATAACGCACTACGCGCGAAGTGACATCACTCAGCATAAGGTCGATCATACGTCGAAAACGTATCTCCTTTTCCCAACACTTTTCTTATTGTTTTCCTCTAAACTTGTGTATTTTGAATACAACTAACACAGACTAATGCTGTTTTCAGCAGAATTACCTTGGTGTCTTGTTTTTGTGCAGAAAAATCAACTTTCGGGAAAATGCCCAGAAAAGAGCCCATTGGTGTTTTCACCCGGAAGACCACGGAAGCCAGAAGAGGGCCAGGAGAGGAGCCACAGGGTGGCCACACCACCCCCTGGCGCGGGTCCCCCTGGCCACGCCAGCATAGGGTGTGGGCCCCCAGAGCCCCCCTCGGACTCCCCTTTCGACTACAAGTAGCCTCCAACCCTAAAACCCGAGGGGTTTCATCATATTCCACAAAAAACACAACAGAGCGCCGCCGCCATCCCGAACCTCGATTCGGGGATCAGAAGTTCCTATTCTGGCACCCTGCCGGGACGGGGAATTGGAGGAGATCATCGCCACTGTCATCACGAAAGCCTTTTCATAGACCATCCATATTTCCCCCATCCATATGTGAGTAAATCCTGCTGTAGGCTATGTTAGCATAATCTTGCCCTAATCCATGTGAGTCTAATTAGGAAATAGCTATTGTTTATTTGGCAAGCTTGCCATGAGTTGTGTACGAGTCTGAATACTAGTTGAGTCGGTTAACTAGTACTAGCTAGTTAACGCAATAGTACTAGTATGATTTGTATCGGGAGTTTGTGTCCATGTAGGTTTAGGTGAGTTTTCTAGTCGGTTTGGTCTGCAGCCGTGCATATATATGCACACGTATTGTAAGCCAGATTGTACCGAGAAAAACACAGAAATAAAGAGAGGATTTAGAGGGTGCGATACGTGCCCTTGGCAAAATATTTTCTTGCGTGTGTGTCCGTCTAGTTTGACATGATCGATCCTGTGGGGAATCCCAACATTTGGTATCAGAGCGAGGTCGAAGATTTGAGGGCACGCTTGCCCCGGGGAGGCGACGCGTACTAGCGCCTCGGGGCGGGCGATCGTCGTTCGGCGGAGCGACACGGAGGAGACGACGGGGAGCGGTCGTTGACAAGATGGTGGAGGTGGATGATCGTTGAGGGATCGGTGGTGCCGAGGTGCGGTGCCGGGAGTCTCGTCAAGATCGTCAACCAGGTGTTTAGATGAGTCAAAGTGTGTGCACGTTTGCATGTGTGGTCAGCGTCGTGTCAAGTGAGTCGTCGGTGGGTCCAAGTGCTTGTCTCTGTGAGGATCTGTTGCAGCTGAAGCGTCGCGATTGAGGGACTGTTCGGTGTGATTTATCACCATGGACGAAGGCGCAAAAACAAGATGGCGTGTGGCTGTCAGCGTGCCTCAACCAAGTCTACATGTCTCGACGAGAGGATCAAGTTCAAGTGTGAGGGGGCGGTAAACCAGAGAAGGTGAGTCTCTTCAATGAGGCCATGGCTCTACATGAGGCTGGAGTGGATGGTCTAGTCCACGAGGTGTCGGCATGTATCACAGCTAGGTGGATGGAGTGATCCACGAGTGGTGTTTTACCACAAGGTTTCTAGCGTGCCTGGGTAGTCCATATCATGTTTGAGTTGGTCTGTAAAATTTGCCAAGTTGAAATTGGGGAGAGCCAATTAAACTTGTCGTGGTGCGAGATTTAGACAAGACGCAGATTTGCAAGAAGTCAACATCAGAGAAGCACAAAAGACCAAGTCAAGATTAGGGAGAGATTGTTAGCATAATCTTGCCCTAATCCATGTGAGTCTAATTAGGAAATAGCTATTGTTTATTTGGCAAGCTTGCCATGAGTTGTGTACGAGTCTGAATACTAGTTGAGTCGGTTAACTAGTACTAGCTAGTTAACGCAATAGTACTAGTATGATTTGTATCGGGAGTTTGTGTCCATGTAGGTTTAGGTGAGTTTTCTAGTCGGTTTGGTCTACAGCCCGTGCATATATATGCACACGTATTGTAAGCCAGATTGTACCGAGAAAAACACAGAAATAAAGAGAGGATTTAGAGGGCGCGATACGTGCCCTTGGCAAAATATTTTCTTGCGCGTGTGTCTGTCTAGTTTGATGTGATCGATCCTGTGGGAATCCCAACAGGCTGAAGGGGATGGTAGGGATTGGATGAGATCGTTCATGTAATAATGCCGCGATTGTTAGGGCATAGTGCCTAGTATCCTCTATTAGTGCTATTGACATATTGTTGCAACTTGTTATGCTTAATGCTTGCCACTTTGGGCCCGAGTGCCATGATCTCAGATCTGAACATGTTATTGAATCATCATGATAATTGTTGTTTCTTGATCATACCTGCAAGTTGTTTACACATATCGTTGACCGGAACCCGAGGCCCCGAAGTGACAGAAATTGGGAAAACCGGAGGGGATGGCTGTGATGTGAGGATCACATGTGGTCGTGGAGTGTTAATGCTTTGCTCCGGTGTTCTATTAAAAGGAACACCTTAATTACCAGTAGTTCCCTTGAGGCCCCGCTGAAAACGGGTTGGTAGGACAAAAGATGTTGTGCAAGGTCTCATTGCGAGCACGTACGACTATTTGCGGAACAAATGCCTATGGTTGCTTAGTACTTGGATGCTTTATCTTATTTATCTGCAATGCCCCTACCATGATCATTATTTGAACTTTCTTATCCATGCAACGCCCGTTCATCCATCCCTATGCCTACAGTATTTAATCCCGCTGTTCACTTCAAACATCATTGTTGCTGTTTTCATACTACTGCTGTTGTCATTTCACTACTGCTGCTGCTATAAAACTGTAACTACTGATAAACCACTGCGAACTAGTCAACTTTCAGATGCAAGTGAATTGACAACTCACTTGTTAAGGCTCACAAATATTCTTTGGCTCCCCTTGTGTCTAATCAATAAATTTGGGTTTTACTTCCCTCGAAGACTGTTGCGATCCCCTATACTTGTGGGTCATCAAGACTATTTTCTCGCGCTGTTGCTGGGGAGCATAGCTTTATGTAACATCCCAATTTTGCTAAACTAAGGTGTGTGGTGTGTGTTCATCCCATACATGCATGGAAACAAAATTTGAAACCAATTTATACCAATATAAGTTATGAATTTAAATGGTTTGAGAAAAATACCACAAATAGTACTTATTTTGGTTCCCAAAATTTTGTGTTGAAAAATAATTCAATTTCACCAAAGCAAAACATGGTTTTGTTGGAAATTTCACAAGCTTTTCAAAAATGTATTTTTGCCATTTTTTCTGTTTGCAAAAAGGTCCCCAAAACTTCTGTTTCTGTTCTGTTTTCAAATAGAAAAGGACCTCTTTGTGGTTTCTGAAAATTTCCAGGGGGTATCGGAAAAACTCCTTTTCTTTTCCTTTCTCCCTCTCTTCCGGCCAAAAGGACGAGAGCGGCACCACAGTGGCGAGGCCACCTCATGCTTCTCGAGCGACCGAGGGGATGAGGACCACGGGTGTCGTCCAGATCGAGCTTCCTCTCGCAGAAACCCCCCCTCGAACGCCTTCCTCTCTCTCTGTCCCCGAGCAGACGCCGGAACCCTAGCTCGCCTCAGTCGCCGCCGATTGCCGTCTCTTCGGCCACCCCTGGACGAGATGACCATGCCGGAAGATCCGCCCCGAGCTTCTGCACCTCCTTGCCAACTCCCGCCTGCGGGGATGCCCCGGAGCAGAGGAATTGCACCATCCCGTCCGACTCCGGCCGTCGTCGAGTTCCGGACGCCGGCGACGATTTAGGCCTCCCCGCGCCTCTCCATCAACGCCAACGCGCCCTCTCGCTCCGGTGAGCCTTCCCGTGGTCTCAGTTTGCCTCCTCCCCCTCGGGATAACCCTCCTCGGCATGCCCCTGTCACCGCCGCCGCGTAGATGCTTGCCGGCTCGCCGCCGGTGACCATTTGGTCACGGCACCACCACCCTTGTGCTCGCCTTGCCTCTCTCTCGCTCGCTAGCCCCACCATTCCGCAAATCCCGCGCTAAATCGCGCGATTGCACCGCGGCAGTGCAGCACTGGCCATTGATGACGTCACCTGGACGTCATGATGACATCATAATCCTGTTTTTCCTATTTTCAGAAAATGGTTATTAATTCCAGAAAATGATTAAAAATGGGAAATTGAATAACTTATGTTATGTTTATCAGAAAAATAAAATAAAAATATGGGAGTGTTCAGAAAAATGTAAAATATCTGAATATGTCATTTTCAAACATATTTGAGAAAGTCCAAAAATGAGTATTATTTTAATGTTGTTTAATTCATTTAAAATATAGAAATTAAGATTTTATTCACTAAAATTAGAAACTTAAAAGTTATATACCAAAATGCTCAAAATGATAAGTGCAACATGTTTATGATGTTTTCAAACCCATTTGAGCAACTAAAATGGTACTCACTTTCATAATTGCCCGAATTGCCCCTCCGGGGTCTATTTTGGGATAATTTCAATAAAATTGCATAACTGACATACGAACCCTAGCAACTCATCGAGCATGTTTAGGGCTTTATTTCAGTGCATTAATTTTCTCATGCATACATAATGCGCATTGCATCGATGCCATGTGTTTATTGTTATTTCTCTTTCGGTGTTGTTTCCCCCTCGGTAGAACGTGACTCCGAAGAGAAGGCCAGCAATCCAATGACGAATACTTTATCTTAACCGACAAGTCAAGCACTTATTCCTGAAGACTTTATCTGTTTTTCTTATAACCAAGGCAAGCATAACCTCTTATCTGCTCATATATGTTTTCCAACAACATTTGATTCTCGTACTTTGCATTCGATTCTAAAGTATTTGATGCTACTAGATATAGTTCACCTATATACTGCATTGCCACAATGACCTGATCCACTGCTCCTAGCCGCCATAGATTTTCTTGTGCGCATCGCCAGAGCCTCATATCTGCTACCGCTTAGTTTCATATGTTTGTTACCTCTGCTCCATCCGGTTGATGAATCAGAGCTACGATAACCTAGTATGATATGATGACGTGGTAAGATGAGCACTGTGTGGTTAATTGACTAATGATGAGGTGTTGACCTCTAAGTTGGCCCGATCTTCACGAATCAACAAGAACGAACGAAGAACGCACGAAGAACGCGATGAACACGAGAGGGGGAATAGAGGGCAAACGCGTAGAAACACAAAAGGGGGAAGATAACTCGTGAAACCTACGAGGGATCGCAAACCCAAGTCAACAACACGCTAATTGAAACCGATTCCTCTCACCGGTCGGTCCACCGATCCAACAGAAGCCGCAAGGGGAAGGTTGGCAAGCGCTACTAGAATCACTATGTGAGAGAGTAGCTCCTTGGAGAGATCTTGATACGGTCCTAGATGAACATCATCAACATAGGAGTAGCCTCGTAAGAGGATTCACCTCACAAGAGGGATACAAGGGCAAAGCCCAAAGTTCTCAAATCATCCCTAAAACCCTAGATCTAGCCACCGGGGTCCCTTATATAGCTCGGGGTCGAAACGGGGCAAAAACGGGCAAATTCCGTGCCTTTTGGGGCCACGCCGGCCTGGGAGCCCGCCTGGAGGCCGAGGTGGGAGGAGGAGGCCGGCCTGGAGGGGGGGGCGGCCCCAGGACGGGGTGGGGGTGAGGGAGGCCGGCCTGTAGGCCGGGCTGCTCGGGCAGGGGGCCGGCCTGGAGGCCAGCCCGAGGCCGGGGTGGGGGTGAGGGAGGCCGGCATGCTCTATGTGGGGGCCGGCCTGAGAAGGGGGGAGGCCGGCCTGGCCGGGGGGAGAGGCCGGAGACCCCTTTTCCCTTCGTTCTTCCTCCTCGGAACTCCGACCTTGACGCCGTCTTCACCCGCTTCTTTCCTAGCTCCGTGTGCAGCTTCTTGGATGTGTTCTTGAGCATCTTGGGCACCATCTTGGGTATCCATGTGGTGATCCCACCTATGCATGTAGAGGGGTATTTCATGAGGTAGAGCACCGTTCACCAAGTCACCAGAAACGTACGGAGATAGGAGTGAGTTCACCTTGTTGCGTATCGATGTTGTGCTTGGTGGAATACGGTGGGCTACATCAACTAAGGCTTGGGAGGGAGGCCACTTGGGAAGTGGTTGTTTGTCCTGTACTTGCCAACCCTAGGATTAAGGTCTCGCCGCGGAAACCAAGACTGAGCGTGCAACCACACGCGGGGCCTAACAGACCGCGCTCGACTAACTAACTTGTTTGGTTCTATCCGTGAGTCACGTAGTTTGGGATTTCCATCTGCGTGTGAGTCAAAAACCTTTTGGAGGTATTTAGGGCGTGACCGGGACAAGTGATGAACGTACACAGAATCTATGGGCCGGGACGTCGCCTTATGTTGTGGCCTCTTAGGACTTTTTGGTTCTTGTTGATTAGCAACATAATTTGCCTTCCGTTGTCTGATGTAATGTTGGGTCATGTGACCTCTGCTTGTAAGCTATACTCTAGTAACACATGTTTAATAAAGCTTCATGTTTAGAGTACTGCTTTGATCGGTTGTTGGTTTCGAGCTCATTGTTATACAGTTTTGGCTATGCCTGCATAGTTGTCGCAGTCGAGGGGTTGTAGAGCCGATGATCCATGTCCGAGCCCGCCTGCCGATGTGATCGGCCTGGGGCGAGGTAACCCCAGTAACCCTCGATTGTTGTTGCACTTTATGGACACATAGAAGCTCTGTATATCTTTGGTCCCGTTTCCTTCAGTTTCTTTCGATTCGTGGACGCTTTGATATGCATAGTTGGTTATGACTAGCATGGATACAAGGAGTAGTAGACTGGGGATCCGGACTACGTGCCGATGAATCTAGTCTACATGCTGTTGTTTGTTGCGGCTGGGGCTGGCAACCCTGAAGCCCTTGTGAGTCCATGGCTAGGAGCACATAACAGTATGTATATCTATGGGTCCGGGGTCGTGACAAGTCATGGTATCAGAGCAGGACTACCTGTAGGAAAACCTTACTGCTTGGTCGATGTCGAGTCTAGAGTTTATGAAAACTATTTTGAAACTCGAAATGGACTGTGAAAAACCTTCTTAGGATTCTTTTTACTCCTTATCTGGTATCGCTCTAACTCTGGGTCATCTTACCTGTTTTGATTTGAAAAGGTTTTGCTATCTTTTCTATTCATTCAAAACCTAGGTGCCTTCTTTGGCAATGACGTTTTTACCCAAGTTGACCTAGTGTTATAGTTTCTGGAGTCGTGTGTGTTCCATGTTCCGTTATCTCTCGTTTCAAATGGAAGATTTCCTTTCCATCATAATCTCTCAGAGTTGTGTGGACTCCACATTCCTACATGTTTCCAAGTTCTAAATTATGAACCTCGAGATCTGCTTGCCATCTCGAATATATCCGCTATCCTCTGCTCAAGTTCTTCCGGAGCTATCGTTGTTTTTGGAAAGATACTTCGTGATTGCTATTCGTAGTGTCCTTCAAGGCACTAAGGTAGTATTAATCCTTTTCAATGTTTTCAACCTTGGATTTGAACCGAAGGTCCCGGAATGTGATGAATTGTGGTGAGTTGAGTCATGTGGTTTCTTAACCATGTAATGCTCACGCTACCAGTACAGGATGCTGACCTTTAACCCAAGTTCCGTTTCCTTTGGATACTGAGGAATCTGTTTTACCTCAGGGTGGCTAGGTAATCTCAGCTCCAATAGCCATAGGTTTTCTCTAGGAATCAAAAGGATCACGACAAGAGTGTTCTTTATGATTCTTATATTTTTGTTCTTGGTTCAGCTATACTTCTCTTCTTAGCATGGGTTCTACAAGTGAGTACTACCCTGTGCAATCAAAGGGATCTTAGGAATCCTCCTGCGTGTTCCTACCTTCCAGTTGCTCTCAAACCTCCACCCGTTGATTCGGACATCAAGTTGCACATGTGTGTTGGATTCTTCCAATGCAGTTGCTCCTGTTTTCCGTTAAAACATTCCACCTTGGAATGTGAGGAGAAACAAACTCCAGTACCTCGTTCATCTCTAGAACCAGGTCAAAGTTTTGTAATCCACAGGTTAAAGATGTTTCATTAGCTTCTGTTCCGTTCTACCTTCGAGTATCACACTCTTATATATCAAGAGGTTGTGTTGTGTTTCATGGCCTTATCGATGAAGTGATGCTCCTACACATTTTCACTTCCCTTTCTCCAAGCTTGAACGCTTGAGTATGATGGGTCTGTGCTTCGAGGTGTGTACCAGATATTCTTAGCAACTCCTATTGCTTCAAGAAATCTCAGAAACATCTGTATCCATCTTAGCACTACTGGTCACCCAACCTCTATTGGAATTTGACTGTGTTACCAAATTCGTTCATTCCGGTGCACATTCTCGGCCAGAGAGTTAGGTTCATGCCAAAGTTCTCCAGACCATATCGGTTGCTTTGAAAAGCATGCATCCTTTCGATTTCTAAGACATACCGGTAGGTTGTGATATTCTAGTTGTCTCTCTAGAAGTATCACTAGGTTGTTACCTGACCGTAATGTATAAGCAAGGGGTAGTTTGAACCACTCCTTTCTCCAAGGAACCCTGCTGGATATCTTGGACTAGTTGGTTGAGCTTAATCACTAACTTGGAGAGTTGAATGACAAAAGATCCGCCTAACTTGATCCTTCGTTATGGGATGTCCACTTTCCTTTGCGTTGAAGCATGATAGTATATCCTTAATGGACATGCTATCTTTCCACCCTTGATTTGATTTGGTCTATCGTCAAATCGAGAAAATATCCAAGGACTACCTTGATGGTGTTCCCACTCATGGTATTTTTTTTCCTAGGTACACCTTTATGTGCTTTGGCAGACCAATATTTTGCCCTGTTCATGTAACATATGAATCCCTCTTCTTGGAGTAACTTGATAAGGGTGTTATTGAGTCCATCGATGACATCCCTATTTTCCCAAGTTGCAAGAGATCCATGTTGAACACTTGGCACTAATGTTGGAAACTTTCGAGAACCATCTTCGTGTCATCACGAAGTTGTGTTCTAGATGTTCGAAGTAACTTACCCCGGTCCATGTGCTTATGGTGAAAGTTGTCGTCATGGATCTGAGAAGAGTTTTCTTGTTTCCTCGGGAATCATCCCAAGTCAGTTATGCATGTGTGGACTATTCTTAAGATGGTTTGTTGTTACCTCCGTCTACTGGAAGAAGTGCATCCACACTAAGCCACTGACTGACCATTTGTGAAAGAGAAGAAGTCCAAGAACTTTGTTATCTTTGTACCGTCTTTCCAACCAGGACTCCGATGTGTTATTTTGCAAGTAGTTCATGTAGGTGCAACCGTCTTTCGCAAGTTTCTAATACATGATTTTTGCAATCTCACTCATTCCCTTGAGTGTGACATTGTAGTCCATGTCTTGAGAATATAGTAAATGTATCTCAATTGTAACCGGTGCAATTCCGTTGATCAAACATACTGAGTCTTGTTTATCAACCCACTAACCAGAGCTGAATCTCAAGCATCAATGATGGTTGGTGTTTCTTCAAGGGTATTGAATTAGGTCCTTTTGAAAGTACGGCATGGTTGATGTTGTGGTTGACACAATTAGCCGTAAGGCCTAATGTCATATCTCTTTGAATCCGTAAGAACAACCACTCCCCGTGAGGATTTCTGTGATGCTTATTCTAGAATTCTCCCTTATCGTTCTTTTGAACCGAAGTTTGACTTTCACTTGATGACCTTTTGAAGGCTTGTTAAGAGCCTACTGTCGGCATCTAAAACATCAAGGATAACTTGGAAGTTGATCTTTCCAATATCTCTCAGTTGATCCTCCAAACTTTTCTTTCAGTGGAAACAAGTTCACCATGAAAACATCTCATGGTGTTTTGTAACCGCCTTTGATCAGTTCCCTATTTCAAGTTGTTGGTACCTGAAGTTCTGTCCATCTCACACATTGTGTGAATTTGTCAGTTACTTCAGCCATGGGATCTTAACCATATGGTAACCGTATTGCTACGTCAAATCCACCAGATGAAAGAGATTCCCTATTCCTTCTGGTGTTTCAATCCCCGTTGGTTACCCATCCTTGTGGTGTGACCAAGAATTCCTCCTTAATTACAGTGTTCCAACGTCCTTTGGTTACTCATCCTCCGTTGAGAAGTAACATCATGATCTTTGACAAAGATTTCGACAAAATTTGACGGAATGAAAGTTCCTTCATATTCTGTGTCCATTCCGAAGAGTGAACATGATCTTGTATCAAGTTTTCTCTGACGCACGATTACAGTGTTTTCTCATGTTCTCCCTTGTCTACGGATATTACATTGTGATGTTCAAGACCATCCTTCCTAATTTTGGTTTTCTGTTTGAAGAAACCTCTATGTCACAAGTTGACCAACCTTTCTTTTCCAAAAGGATTTAAAGTCTTGTGCAAAGCTCATATTCCAAATCCTTTCAAGAACCATCATCCATTAAACTTGAAACCATCTTTTATTCCCTCTGTTACCTTGATGTGTTTCATGCCTGTTAGCTCAAAAGTTCTTTACGAACGTACTCGTCATGAGTTAGCCATGAGATGCTCGATCTTCGTGAGGATCATTTCCTAAGAGTCTCCCTCTTACCTAAGGTGCATCCGTTCAATACTTCCAGATGCTACGGATCAACCTCTTCGAGAAGAGAACCATAAGGTTCGAGAAGATTGTTCAAAACCGGTGTTCCTTCTTTCTTCTCCATCGGGAATCTCGGGACGAGATTCTTGTAAGGGGGGTAGATTTGTAACATCCCAATTTTGCTAAACTAGTTTGTGTGGTGTGTGTTCATCCCATACATGCATGGAAACAAAATTTGAAACCAATTTAAACCAATATAAGTTATGAATTTAAATGGTTTGAGAAAAATACCACAAATAGTACTTATTTTGGTTCCCAAAATTTTGTGTTGAAAAATAATTCAATTTCACCAAAGCAAAACATGGTTTTGTTGGAAATTTCACAAGCTTTCCAAAATGTATTTTTGCCAATTTTTCTGTTTGCAAAAAGGTCCCCAAAACTTCTGTTTCTGTTCTGTTTTCAAATAGAAAAGGACCTCTTTGTGGTTTCTGAAAATTTCGAGGGGGTATCCGAAAAACTCCTTTTCTTTTCCTTTCTCCCTCTCTTCCGGCCAGAAGGACGAGACCGGCACCACGGTGGCGAGGCCACCTCATGCTTCCCGAGCGACCGAGGGGATGAGGACCACGGGTGTCGTCCAGATCGAGCTTCCCCTTGCAGAAACCCCCCTCGAACGCCTTCCTCTCTCTCTGTCCCCGAGCAGACGCCAGAACCCTAGCTCGCCTCGGCCGCCGCCGATTGCCGTCTCTCCGGCCACCCCTGGACGAGATGACCATGCCGGACGATCCGCCCCGAGATTCTGCACCTCCTTGCCAACTCCCGCCTACGGGGATGCCCCGGAGCAGAGGAATTGCACCATCCCGTCCGACTCCGGTCGCCGTTGAGTTACGGACGCCGGCGATGATTTAGGCCTCCCCGCGCCTCTCCGTCAACGCCAACACGTCCTCCTCGCTCCGGTGAGCCTTCCCGTGGTCTCAGTTCGCCTCCTCCCCCTCGGGATAACCCTCCTCGGCATGCCCCTGTCACCGTCGCCGCGTAGATGCTCGCTGGCTCGCCGCGGGTGACCATTTGGTCACGGCACCACCACCCTTGTGCTCGCCTTGCCTCCCTCCCGCTCGCTAGCCCCACCATTCCGCAAATCCCGCGCTAAATCGCGCGATTGCACCGCTGCAGTGCAGCACTGGCCATTGATGACGTCACCTGGACGTCATGATGACATCATAATCCTGTTTTTCCTATTTTCAGAAAATGGTTATTAATTCCAGAAAATGATTAAAAATGGGAAATTGAATAACTTATGTTATGTTTATCAGAAAAATAAAATAAAAATATGGGAGTGTTTAGAAAAATGTAAACTATCTGAATATGTCATTTTCAAACATATTTGAGAAAGTCCAAAACTGAGTATTATTTTAATGTTGTTTAATTCATTTAAAATATAGAAATTAAGTTTTATTCACTAAAATTAGAAAATTAAAAGTTATATACCAAAATGCTCAAAATGATAAGTGCAACATGTTTATGATGTTTTCAAACCCATTTGAGCAACTAAAATGGTACTCACTTTCATAATTGCCCGAATTGCCCCTCCGGGGTCTATTTCGGGATAATTTCAATAAAATTGCATAACTGACATACGAACCCTAGCAACTCATCGAGCATGTTTAGGGCTTTATTTCAGTGCATTAATTTGCTCATGCATACATAATGCGCATTGCATCGATGCCATGTGTTGATTGTTATTTCTCTTTCGGTGTTGTTTCCCCCTCGGTAGAACGTGACTCCAAAGAGAAGGCCAGCAATCCAATGACGAATACTTGATCTTAACCGACAAGTCAAGCACTTATTCCTGAAGACATTATCTGGTTTTCTTATAACCAAGGCAAGCATAACCTCTTATCTGCTCATATATGTTTTCCAACAACATTTGATTCTCGTACTTTGCATTCGATTCTAAAGTATTTGATGCTACTAGATATAGTTCACCTATATACTACATTGCCACAATGACCTGATCCACTCCTCCTAGCCGCCATAGATTTGCTTGTGCGCATCGCCAGAGCCTCATATATGCTACCGCTTAGTTTCATATGTTTGTTACCTCTGCTCCATCCGGTTGATGAATCAGAGCTACGATAACCTAGTATGATATGATGACGTGGTAAGATGAGCACTGTGTGGTTAACTTGACTAAGGCTTGGACGGGAGGCCACTTGGGAAGTGGTTGTTTGTCCTGTACTTGCCAACCCTAGGAGTAAGGTCTCGCCGCGGAAACCAAGACTGAGCGTGCAACCACACGCGGGGCCTAACAGACCGCGCTCGACTAACTAACTTGTTTGGTTCTATCCGTGAGTCACGTAGTTTGGGATTTCCATCCGCGTGTGAGCCAAAAACCTTTTGGAGGTATTTAGGGCGTGACCAGGACAAGTGATGGACGTACACGGATCTTGATCCCGACTCATAGAACAGGTGCCGTCAGGAGGTGGCCAACTCCCTGTTGACGGGGTGGCCCTGTTTGGGTTGACTCATGGATAGGGCTCGACAAGGTAAAGGTCGTGGCCAACCACACTCTGCCGGCACATCATCGGAATTGTGCCAATAGCTTGGCATTAAGAGTCAGATGGTATGTGTGGGTAAAGTGTACCACCCTGCAGGGATAAATCTTTCGGAAATCTGTATCCACGGTTAAGGATGACTTGGTGAATGCCACGTGGTCATAGATAACTTGAACGTGACGTAAAAGATGTTGACAATGCATGGAGGCAATAGATGAAGGGTGCCTACTCGGAGATGCCGAGAGGGGTGATCCTTGTAGCATGTGAGATGCTGGGAAATAATGTTGGTGGTTTCAAAAGATGATGATTATAGTAGTGAGTTTCTTATCTGTTTTGAAAACTTTTTATGAGACGTGCTATTCTTCCTCGATTTGGAAAACAAAGATTGCTTTACGCAAATCACCCTTCATAAAACCCTTTCTGGAGCTAGCAGATATATAATAGGTTAACTAAGTCTTGTTGAGTACCTCCCGTACTCAGGTTTTCTTAATTTTGGTTCAGGAGAAGATCTCACATCGGAGATGATTCAACGTGGACATCGACGAGTAGTTTGGGGTTCCGAGGTAGCAGCCTGGAATCTATGGGCTGGGACGTCGCCTTATGTTGCGGCCTCTTAGACCTTTTTGGTTCTTGTTGATTAGCAACATAATTTGCCTTCCGTTGTCTGATGTAATGTTGGGTCGTGTGACCTCTGCTTGTAAGCTATACTCTAGTAACACCCGTTTAATAAAGCTTCATGTTTAGAGTACTGCTTTGATCGGTTGTTGGTTTCGAGCTCATTGTTATACAGTTTTGCTATGCCTGCATAGTTGTCGCAGTCGAGGGGTTGTGGAGCCGATGATCCATGTCCGAGCCCGCCTGTCGATGTGATCAGCCTGGGGCGAGGTACCCCAGTAACCCTCGATTGTTGTTGCAGTTTCTGGGCACATAGAAGCTCTGTATAGCTTTGGCCCCGTTTCCTTCAGTTTCTTTCGATTCGTGGACGCTTTGATATGCATAGTTGGTTATGACTAGCATGGATACAAGGAGTAGTAGACTGGGGATCCGGACTACGTGCCGATGAATCCAGTCTGACTGCTGTTGTTTGTTGCGGCTGGGGCTGGTAACCCTGAAGCCCTTGTGAGTCCATGGCTAGGAGCACATAACAGTATGTATATCTCTGGGTCCGGGGTCGTGACACTTTATTTGCGATCTCACCGAGAGTACTATTATCCACTTTCAATCATTCATCATGGGTAAGTCTCGTGATGAAGAGTTCCTATATTACCATCCACTACAAGAAGAGGTACAACTCTGAACACCTCTGTTGCTCTTGATTCACCGTCTGTTATGAGTAAGCTCCTTACACCATCACATACACATGCTACACATGCTACTTCTGCTGAATCTGAAAATACTTCTGATACTTTTGATGATGCTTCTACTGTGCTTGATGAGAGTGGTTCTCTCGGTCCTTTCCTAGATGCTACTATTGCTAAAGCTAAAAAAATACTGCAAACACTGAAACTCCTGATAAAAATCTTGTTACTCCTGCTTTCTCACCTGAGTTTAGAGAAAATTCTAGTGATGATTTAGATGATGCCTATATCGAACTGAGTGATGATCTTATTGATGAAATACATGCTATGAAGGATAAAGATGCTGATATACGTCTTATGGAAAGTCGTGCTGTTAAATATAAATTATCTCCTGATGCTAAGTCTGCCACTTCTCCTATTCATATCTTAGGGATAGGATTATGATTTCTCTCTTGATTTATCTTATATATCTATTGTTGAGAAAGAACCTTTTTGTGGAACTGAAAATGAAAGTGTTGTGAAACATATGAATGAGCTCTCCTCTTTGAGTAGTTTATTCTCTGATGATCTTAAGAAACGTAGCTACTTTGTTGCCAAAATATTCCCTTTCTCATTAAAGGATGAAGCTAAAACTTGGTTTAAGAATTTGTCCCCCGAATCTATTGATAGTCCTATTGGTTTGCTTAATGCTTTCTTTCAGAAATATTTTCCTCCTAGTGCTCAACATGCTGCTTTACAAAATATATTTAATTTCAAGCAATTGGAAGAAGAGAAATTGCCTGTATCTTGAGCTGGGCCTGGGCATAATCTAGAACATAATAAACTTCTTGATATATTCTGTAATGGACTAACTGTTGAATGTAGAACATACCTGGATAGTTGTGCTGGTTGTGTTTTCAGGCAAAGAACTCCAGAAGAAGCTGAGGAATTAATTGATAAAATAAGCCAAAATCATGATGATTGGACTATGTTTGAGCCTGAGCCGACCCCTACTCCAGTACCTACACCAATACCAACACCCAAGAAGAGGGGAATGCTTGAATGAAATAATGAAGTGATGAGAGAAGCCAAGAAATCTCTTAAAGAGAGGGGTATTAAATCTGAAGATGTGAAGAATCTCCCACCTATAGAAGAATTATGTAAGCCAATCCCTCACTCATCACCCATTGAGGTACACTTTCTCCAATATTTTGATAGTAGATATATTCCCTATAGAAAACCTCCTGATCAATGCTTAGATGAATTAGATAATTATATCATTAAGCAAGATAATTTAATATGAGAGTGCAAAATCACATAATGGAAAACTCTAAAGCTATTAATGATTTGCATGGTATTATAGAAAGAACCTCAAATGATGTTAAAATGCTTGTTAAACATTTTCAAATGGTTCAAACTCAAATTGATCAACTTGCTAAAGTGCAAAAAGATTTGCTAGTTAATGATTCTAAAGAAAAACATGCTTATGAAATAAGAACAAGAAGTGGTATTGCTACATAAGATCCTTTATATCCTGAGGGACACCCTAAAAGAATTGAACAAAATTCTCAGCAAACTAATAATGATGTTATTCATACTAAGAAGAAAAAGAAGAAGAAACATAAAACTCATGTAGAGTCCTCTGAACTTGCTAAAGATCCTAATAGTATATCTATCTCTGATGCTGAAGCTGAAAGTGGTAATGAAAAGAATGATGCTTCTGATAAAGAAGAACCTGTAGCTGAACCTGAAAAGCGAGCTAAAACTGAAAGTACACTAAGGAAGATTTTATTGCTAATAAACATGGTAATGAAAGAGAACCTTGGGTACAAAAACCAATGCCTTTTCCTAATAAGAAACACAAATCAAAAGACGAAGAACACTATAACAAGTTTTGTGAATGGATGAAACCTTTGTTCTTGCAAATTCCTTTAACTGATGCTATTAAATTGCCTCCTTATGCAAAATATATGAAAGATATTGTCTCTAATAAAAGGAAAATTCCTAATGAGGAAATCTCCACTATGCTTGCTAATTATTCTTTTAGTGGCAAGGTTCCTAAGAAACTTGGAGATCCTGGTATACCAACTATTCCCTATTCTATTAAAAATAATTATGTTAGATTTGCTTTGTTTGATCTGGGAGCTAGAGTTAGTGTCATGCAAATGGATGATAAATCTACTGTTATTCCTGTGGGAATATGTGAGGATGTTCCTGTTCAAGTTGCTAATAATTGTCTCATATTAACTAACTTTGTTGTGTTGGAAATGCCTGAAGATGAAAATATATCTATTATTCTCGGGAGACCTTTTCTTAATATTGCAGGGGCTGTTATTGGTTGCAACCAAGGAAAGGTTACTTGTAATGTTAATGATAAAGAGCACACTGTTTATTTTTCGAAGAAGATTGATAGGAAATAAGGTCTAAATTCAATTGAAAATATGGAGACCATCAAGATTGGAGAATTTTATTGTCCCATTCCAGTACTACCAAAGAAATATGAAATTTTTATGATTGGGACTATGCCTATCAAGGTTGAGGTAACATAATTATTTAGTGTTTTCCAAAGTTTTTCTTCATATGAAAATTATTATGGTAGCAAGACTTGATCACCCTTGTTAACAAAATGATTTTTAATGAAGAGGACATTGTTTTCACTATGTTTTTACCTTCCCCACTATGTTTTCACCATGTTTACTTCTGTTATTACATTGCTACTTGAGTACAATCATGTTTGCCATCATCCTGATGCATGTTTTCCTGTTATTTTCGCTCTGATTTCTGGGGATATGCATGTTTTCACCATCCATACTTTTGTTTTTCCCACTACCACCTTTGTTTTCTTTGGTTATTCTTCCATTAGAGTGTCATAGAACCTATGTAGTGCTGTTTTTGGTTTTGTTTTCCACATTTTCACTTCCGTTTTCCCGGTATTTATTAATTTATTAAAATTCTGGAAATACCTCGAAAATAAAGTTTCTCGAAAAATTCCAGAAATATTATAATAAAGTTTTACGTCAAAAATGAGGCAAAAAGCCACCTGGGAGACCCCAGGGGGACCCACCAGTCAGGCACACCCTAGGGTGGCGCGGCCAGCCCCTCGTGGCGCCAGCACATGGTGTAGGGCCTCCTGGCTCTCCACTTACTCTCTCCACTGCCAAAGTCTTCTATGTCACCCCAAAGCTGAAAACATCTCCTGGAACGCGTGTTCTTGCTTCTCTTGCCTCTGGATTTTTTATCCCCTTCTTCAGCCCATCATTTGTGCTGATATTTGGTGTGTTTGATCTCTGGTATGTGACTCCTCCGATGATCCAAGTAGAATTTTATTTAGTGAAGTATTTCTTGAGTATTTTGGTACTGTAGGTGACAGCTTATGTGAGTTTGCATGCTTGATTGGAGTAGAAATAATTTATTTTTGATGTATGTTTAGCTCTCATATAAGTCCCTATGATAGTCTCCACCTTATAGTTGCTTGAAATTAATTTTTGTGATGATTGTTGAAAAAATTCAGAGATGGATAGTTATCATTTTGGAGAGATATTTAGGAGTGATGCTCCTAGAAGGACAAGGCCTTCACGCTCATCCACTTCAGCAAGACCATCGTATAATGAGGATGTTATGGCATGAACTATTAACGATACAGAATATGATGGTATCGTTCACCCATCTAGCTTCCCTTGCCATACATTTTTAAGAAGTGCAGGTCTTTCAGATGATTTTCTTATGCTTATTGATAGAATTGTGCTCACCGATTTTATGCAGGATGAAAGTCCTCAATATGCCATGCTCACTAAAGCTTTTGTTAAGAGTTTTAAATTTCTGAACACTCAATATGAACCAACTGTTGCATTCAAGCTATATGGTAGTCCTTTTTGGTTGTCCTTGGGAGATTTTTGTGCTATTATAGGTATCAACGTCGCCGGGACAACAAGCAGGATTCAAGAGAGACCAGCAGACCTCCAGGGGATCTATCGAGAGTCACTAACGATGACAGTCGCTCATCCCAACGTGGGAAGATAAGGAACATTCAACTTCCTGCTCTTAGATATTTTGCTTACTATATTTTTTTGAAAGGAATGCAGCAGGGGAGGCCCCCACGGCGGATTTTTTTTAATAATAAGAACCCAAGTCTGCATCCGTGAGGACTTGAACCTAGGTGGTTGGGTTGTACATCCACTTCCCTAACCAAGTGAGCTGGGCTCGCTTATTTTTGCTTACTATATTGGTACTAGTATTGTTGGTAGGGATAACACTAGCAATATTTCTAGCTACCACCTTGCTTTCACTGATGCTTCACTGAACCGTAGCACAAAGTATAACCTTGGTGCACTTGTTGCACGCCGCCTTGCTGCCGATGGGCCTATTTTTGGTGGCATTATTGCTACACGTGTCGCAACTGCTTTGCACTTTTCCATTGATCCTAATGATGAAATAATTGCTCCACATAGGCTTAACCTTGCTGCTATGAAATCCCATCAGTTTGTCACTTCTAACTCTACTATTGAACATTTAGTCTATAGAGTTTCATATATGGATGGAGAAGAGCGAAAAGTTACTTTGCCGCAGCCTGTTTTGTTTAAGATTGACATGTCACCATGGTCGCTCTCCAAGGAGCAGATAGACGAGCATCTGAGCACCATGGAGTTTTACCGGCGGCAAGAGAGGAGAGACGCGCTTCCCGAGGACCACAACACGCAGTACACCAGCGCATCCTCGAGCACATATCAGGAGGAGGGTTCCTCCTTAGCATACTACGGGGGCGCCCCCTCATGGTCCTCTTGGTGATTGATCTCCACTTAGGCCAAAAGCCTAAGCTTGGGGGGGAGGTATACCGACATCAACTCATTTGCATATCATGATTCTTCGGTTCTTTGTATATGCATGTTTTATTTTCTTTCGCTTGTTTTCTTTTCTTTCGCTTTTTTCGTTTCTTTCATTTCCTTTCTTTCTATTGTTTTGTTTTCGCTTTCCAAAACACAAAAAGACCAAAAAACAATTCGTTATTTCTCTCTATTTGTTTCTTTAGTTGGTTTATTTTATTCTTTAGTTGCACTTTAATATTCAAAAACCCAAAACTATTTTGTTTTGTTTGTTTTGTTTGCTTTCCTTTGTTCTTGTTTTATTTCGAAAAAAACCAAAAAGATTTTTGCTTTGTTTACTTGTTCTCATTTTCTTGTGCTTTAATTGAAAATACCAAAAATATTTGTTGTTCTTCTTTGGTTTTGTAAAGTTTGTTGCAGAGTTCAACAGTCGTCCGTGATTCCATTGGAGCTTGGTTTCATTATATATTATTCGAGCCACAAGTGAAGAGAAATAATGACGATCTACGACAATTCAAGTGTGGTGAGAGGCTGGTATGAATTATATTTTCTTTCATTTTTGTACATATATCCATCTATGTGAGCATTATTAGTTTGTTCATATAAGATATATGTGACTTAATGGCTGCTTAATAGTTCATGCTCTCTCATGTTTTGTTCCAGTTTATTAATAGTAAATGACATGTCGCATAAATATTTGTTCGCATTGTTCTATTCATGAGAAGAGTATGACATTGTGGTAGCCTTCTCTGACTGTTTCATTTGAATCGACTTGGCACATGCTCACACATGCTAAGACTGAAAACAAAAAGTCAATAAGCCTCGATGATTTATTTTTCCTCAGAGTTCTAATATTAATTTTATGCCTTAGTTAATTTTAGTTTGTCACAAACATGATTATGATAGTTGTTGCTCTCTTGATTGTCGCTCCCAGTCTATTGCTAGCCTTCACCTATACTAAGTATGAGCTCTAATCGTGCATGCAATTCCCTGAAAACCCAAGTTTGCCAAATGTGTCCACCATAACTACCTATATGTGGTATTTAACCGCCACTCCAAAGTAAATTGCTCATGTGCTACCTTTAAAACCTGCTAAAAATTACTCCTGTTTCCTGCCACTGTTTTAGCTCATGAGGACGTAAATAGAGAATCTTTATCTCAGTCGTTGGTTGGATTTCACACCCTGGACTAGTGGCTTCATCCGCTTATCCAAATGATAGAGGAGCTGGCAGCGGGGTGCCCAACTCCAAATTAATAGAAACAAATTCTCTTCACTATATTTGCCCCTGATTTATAAGTCAAAGCATAATTGTGTAAACAAAAGAGAAAGAGGGATGACCTTCTACACCAGTTGCGTCCTTCGCCATAGGAGCTGCTCTTGTGAATCCAGTTGGCTTGTGACGTACTGTATTGTATGTTTACCATTCGTTGACATAAGCATACACCACTCTTAAAAATGTTTTCAATATCTCTGTTTAACAAAATAAAAAGCTCTAGCACACAAGTGATCCATGCTTCCCTCTGCAAAGAGCCTTTCTTCTACTTTTATGTTGAGTCTCCGCCATATTATTTGAGCACTTTCTTGAGAGCGTAGTTATCATTCTTAGTGTAATATGTTTGTCCCAAAGCACGGTTGATTGTGGTATATTCTTGATACTTGCATCTTTGATATCTTTACTTCTAGTCTTCCCTTGAACTTCAGGGGTGCCTTGGCATTTATGTTTTACCCCACACTTAAGAGCAAGCGAGATACCACTTTATCAGATCCTATTATGAATACTTCAATCTTGCAAATAGTTATGCTTCATGTTGTTTATTATTAATATGTTGTTATCTCTCCATGGTTTGCATGTATCTTATCATGAGCATAACTAAGTATCTGATCATATAGTGAGTATATTTACATCATATGAAACAAATGTGTTCGTAAAAGTATTTTATCGCACTCAGTTGTCACTGAATTTCTTGTGGACAAGAAATAAGCTAAGCGTGGGGGAGTTGATACGTCGAAAACGTATCTCCTTTTCTGAACACTTTTCTTATTGTTTTCCTCTAAACTTGTGTGTTTTGAATACAACTAACACAGACTAACATTGTTTTCAGCAGAATTACCTTGGTGTCTTGTTTTTGTGCAGAAAAATCAACTTTCGAGAAAATGCCTAGAAAAGAGCCCATTGGTGTTTTCACCCCGGAAGACCCCAGAAGCCAGAAGGGGGCCAGGAGACGAGCCACAGGGTGGCCACACCCCCTAGTGCGGGTCCCCCTGGCCGCGCCAGCATAGGGTGTGGGCCCCCAGAGCCCCCTCGGACTCCCCTTTTGACTACAAGTAGCCTCCAACCCTAAAATCCGAGGGAGTTCGTCATATTCCACAGAAACACAACAGAGCGCCACCGCCATCCCAAACCTCGATTCGGGGATCAGATGTTCATGTTCTGGCACCCTGCCTGGACAGGGAATTGGAGGAGATCATCGCTACCGTAATCACCAATGCCTCTTCATCGACCATCCATGTTTCCCCCATCGATGTGTGAGTAAATCCCCGCTATAGGCTGAAGGGGATGGTAGGGATTGTACGAGAACGTTCATGTAATAATGCCGTGATTGTTAGGGCATAGTGCCTAGTATCCTCTATTAGTGCTATTGATATTGTTGCAACTTGTTATGCTTAATGCTTGCCACTTTGGGCCCAAGAGAAATGATCTCAGATCTTAACATGTTATTGAATCATGATGATAATTATTGTTTCTTGATCATACCTACAAGTTGTTTACACATATCGTTGTCCGGAACCCGAGGCCCCGAAGTGACAGAAATTGGGACAACCGGAGGTGACGGCTGTGATGTGAGGATCACATGTGTTCACGGAGTGTTAATGCTTTGCTCCGGTGTTCTAGTAAAAGGAACACCTTAATTACCAGTAGTTCCCTTGAGGCACCGCTGAAAACGGGCTGGTAGGACAAAAGATGTTGTGCAAGTTGTCATTGCGAGCACATACGACTATTTACGGAACACATGCCTATGGTTGCTTAGTACTTGGATGCTTTATCTTATTTATCTGCAATGCCCCTAACATGATCATTATTTGAACTTTCTTATCCATGCAACGCCCGTTCATCCATCCCTATGCCTACAGTATTTAATCCCGTTGTTTACTTCAAACATCACTGCTGCTGTTTTCATACTACTGCTGTTGTTATTTCACTACTGCTGCTATAAAACGGTTACTACTGATAAACCACTGCGAACTAGTCAACTTTCAGGTGCAAGTCAATTGACAACTCACTTGTTAAGGCTCACAAATATTCTTTGGATCCCCTTGTGTGGAATCAATAAATTTGGGTTTTACTTCCCTTGAAGACTGTTGCGATCCCCTATACTTGTGGGTCATCAGTCGACATGGCCCACACACGTAAGAATCACGCATGTTCGTCATCCGAGTCTGATGAAGATGCCTGCGGAGCACTCTTTTTCAGTCGCGACATCCGTGAGTTGGAGATGCATAAGAAATTCAAGCTCACTTTGGAGGTCCCGAAGTACGACGGTTCCCAAGAACCGATGACTTGGTTGTCAGACTATCTGACCCGGTCAAGTGCCAACGCGGAAACAAGGTGACGGTCATGCAGTACTTAAACCCGCATCTCGTCGGGTCCATCCGAAGCTGGCTCAAAAGAAGACCACGCGCGTGCTACAAATCTTGGGACGATCTCACCTGCAACTTCGAGAAAAACTTTCAAGCAACATATAAAAGGCCTGCATCTATCAAGGAGCCACGGGCCTGCAAGCAAAAAAGAGATGAAACCACCCGCCAATACATCCATAGGTCGAGCACACTCAGAAACACAGCCAAAAACATATTAGAGGAGGCGGCAGTCGAAGCATTCTCAAGAGGTGCATGCCGCGCAGCCTTCATATAAGAGGTGGGATGATGCGCACCCAAAACAATCGGTGAGCTGATGACGATAGTGGACAAGTGGGTCAACGGAGAAGACTCTCTATGTAACAAAAGAACCGCCTCACTCGGACACGACGATGACCGCAATAGCGATTGCCACAGGAAAAAGAGGCGACATTACGATCAGGCGGAGTTCGTTGCGACCGAGTTCACCGGAAACCGCGACGGAGGATCCCGCGGGAATCGCAAGTAGAGGCCAAAGGTGGACGACAAGTCACCCGAAGAGGACCTTGACGGATACTGCTCCCTGCACCTCTTCACAGATAAACACACGGGCAAGCTTAAGGCCACCCATCTCCTCAAGGACTGCCAAAAGTTTTTGAACATCCACGAGGCCAAGGATACCCGCAAGTACCTGGGAGTGATGCAGTCACACCAAAGGCACCTCCTCCACCACCACCACGAGCACAACCCACCATGGCGATAGTGGAAAACCACAAGTACCTGGGAAAGTACTGGCCACACCTGAAGAAAGAGAGCCCATGTAATTGTACGTGTCTGCAACTAATCAGGTGGTTAGTACAGTAATCGTGGTAGAGCGACCCAAAGACGGGAAGACACATGGAGTAGAGAGGCCAATCTACTACCTCAACGAACCATGAAACAACGATACCCACATTAACAAAAGCTAGCATATGGGGTTGTTTTCATAGCTCGAAAGCTCAAGCATTACTTCCAGGAGCATACCGTAATGGTGCTAAACGACGCATCACTCGGTACAATCATGAAAAACCCCATGGCATCCCGAAGAATCGCCAAGTGGAGCATCGAACTGGGCGCCTGAGCCATAGTGTACAAGGGGCGCAACACCCTCAAATCACATATCGTCGCAGATTTTCTCTCGGAGTGGACACAATTGCATACCGCAGGACCTCCCGAGTACTCCAGCTCATGGATCATGTATTTCGACGGGTCCAAGAGGACGAAGGCGCGGGAGCCGGGTTCGTATTGATATCACTGAGAGGGAACAAGCTCTAGTATGTCCTACGACTCGACTTTCTGCTAGATGACGCAGCATCCAACAACGACGCCGAGTACGAAACACTTCCACACGGAATAAAGATGGCGTTGGCTTGCGGAGCTACTCGATAAATGATCTATGGGGACTCTAACATTATCGTGCAGCAAACAATGATGGAGTTTGACGCAATCGCAGATCACATGATCGCATACCGCTACATGTACAACCTGCTCGAAGGAAGCTTCAAAGGCCGCGAGTTGAGGCACGTTGCACGATCAAGCAACGAAGAGGCAGACAGACTGGCGAACATTGGGTCGACAAATGCACCGATACCACCAGAAGTCTACCTAGAAATAATAAATAGGAGATCCATCAAGCTCAAGAAACCATCAGAGAAATCCGCATAAATGTTATTAGAAATTGGCGAACAGAGTGCACTTATCGCTGCAATACACCACATCCCGAGGCAAGTTTTCCTGGCGAGCTAGTTTGGACGCACAAATACCCTGGATTATATGCCCTGACAGCAGCACCCAGAAGATGTATCAGAGGCAAGCAAAATAGCACGACGCAGCAAGTCCGTTCGGATGATAAATGTCAAGCTGTATTATCCAAGGAACCCTCCATCGCTGCATCACAACTGAAGACAGGAAGGAACTGCATTGGAACATACATCAAGGAGATTGCTGGCATCACGCTAGCTGGAGAGACATTGTGGGCAAAGCCTTTCGAGCGGGTTTCTAATGGCTTACAGCAGTCAGAGACACAAAGGACCTAGCCGAAAGGTGTGACGCCTGCCAGTGATTCGCGCCAAAGCCACACATGCCAGCAACATAACTGAACATGATCCCACTATCTTGGCCTTTTTCTCAATGGGGGCTCGACATGGTCGGGCCACTACGCAAGTCAACACCCGGAGGATACACCCATGTTCTAGTGGCTGTTGACAAATTCATAAAATGGATAGAAGTTGTTCCAGTAACGTCCCAAGCAGCAAAGTGCGCCGTCAAATTCCTCAACTCCATCATCTGCAGATTTGGTGTCCCCCACAATATCATCACATACAATGTGTCCAACTTCACAGCCAAAGAAACTAAAGCCTCCTGTAAGGAAAAAGGAATAACTATCAGTTACTCCGCCGTGGCACATCCACGGACCAACGGTCAGGTCAAAAGATCTAACGTCTTAGTTTTGAGTGGCCTGAAGAAGTGACTACTATCTCTACTGAACTACGCAGCAGGATACTAGGCATAAGAGCTACCATCCGTGCTATGGAGCCCGAGAACAACTCTGAACAGATCAACACAGTACACACTATTCTTCATGGTCTACGACGCAGAAGTGGTGCTTCCCGAAGATATCTGATTCAGTGCACCAAGATTTGTCGCCTACAGCGAAGAATCCTCAAACTCATCACTCGCCGATGACATGGACGCACTCGATGAAGCTCGGGACATCGCACTCGCAAAATCCGTCGTCTACTAGCAGGCGATGTGAACTCTAACGGTCGCCACATCCATAGCTTATGTTTCTTGGAAGGAGACTTGGCGTTGTGACTCAAGCAAGAAAGCCACCACAAGCTCTCTCCACCTTGGGAGGGACCCTTCATAATACATGAAGTCATTACCGGGGGGGGGGGGCATACCGGTTGAAGGATCTGAAGACATGGATCGTCTACTCCAACCCGTGGAATGTCGCACACTTGTGCAAATTCTATCATTAGGAAGATATATTCCTCGCAAATAAGGATGTTTCTATCCATGGTGTAATTCGAAAAAATACATGGCTTCTCATCCATCGAAATAAAGAATCTTTGATTCCACATTTCATTGCTCCGTCGACTGCTCAAATACATGCTAAACATGGTCACACTCCAACACACAGGGGCTACGCCAAAGTAGCATAACAATAGAAACAGTGTATTTACAAAACACACTAATTTACAAAGAATACAAGGTATACATACCTTAATAAACTCGCAAATACAAGGTACATACACCTTAAAAAGTCACGACCACCACAAAGCTAATGACGACTCGCACCCTTTCGAAGTAATCGTTCTGTCTCACCAGCAGTTAACAAAATAACACGCTCAGCAGCAGGCCGTACTACTTTATAATGGGGTCCAAAATCCACTGGAATCCCTTGGGTCCGAGGCAACTGCGCAACAGAGTTTAAATTCACATTGGGGTGCCAAAGCCGGACAAAGACAAAGCAATCTGAGCTCCGCAGACTAACTGATGGCCCACATAGTCACGAGCATCTTTGAATCGACAAAATTTCCTCAGCAGCGCGCTCAGTCGATCAGGAGCAACATCCAACGGATATGAAGTCTGATATACCGAAGACAGTGCCTCCCGGCACGACTCGACAAAATATTGGACCTGGCGCACCCGATGCGGAAGAGTCGCCATGATGAAAGCCCTGCTTTGATCAGAACAGAAGTTGCAGTAGTGGATATTCAAACTATCAGATTCACAAGCAATCTGATTATTCACCCATTGCCCTTCAGGTCCCATGTCAAGTTCTATGGCTGCAAACACAAAGGAAACGTCAAAAGAAGAAACAAAAATCAAATCGACTCGGGGGATCGTAGAACCTACAGAGAAAATCCCTCGCGACATTAGCTAATTCATTAATGAGAAATTGCTCACATTGAGCATCAAGTTTCTGCTTGGATTTAGAAACATCTGCGACACCTTTCAAGGCCTTCAATGTTCACTCGCCGTCGGCAACACGGCCACAAAGAGAGGCGGCCAACTTGCATGTGTCAAAGAAGACATGAAGGAGACCTTATGAGCACTCGAAGATCCAGAGCCGGCCTCGACCACCTGGAAGAAGAAGGACAAGGTGCAAACCACCGAGTAGCACAACTGGAGGACACTCGACTTTTACGTCAAAAAATACTTTTGAGTGCTCGGGGGCTACTCTCAGCGGGAGAACACGGAGTAAAGAAAAAGCAATTGCAGCCAACACACCAAATTCCCCCATTTAGAAAACAAACAGACAATACTTCAAGAACAAACATAAGTTCATTGTAGATTTGACAACAAAATCAAGAACGCTCTCTACTCTAAGGAATGTTGGATTTTCCAGAGATAGCTTCGCTCGCAGAAGATATCGTGCTATGACTGCAAGACATTAGCTTTGACAATATCCTGTCTAACTTCTCAGCGCGAGCGGCAAAAGGTTTAATCGCTACCTTTTTGCCTGCGCCGTCCTTCGGAGGCTCTGATTACATCTTCTCTAGGTCGCCCCCGACGCTATTTGTCAAAGCAATCTAGATGGCCGTCTTCGTGCCGCGCTCGGTTTGAGAAAGAGTATACTCGTGAAGAGGATCACCCTCGCCAAGAAAAACCGGTAAAAGGCCTTCCAGAGTCGAAGGAGTTGTCCTCCCCATGAATAATCGTTGGTGCAGCAAAGAAAGGACCCGTGAAGCCTCGCAAATGACGGAAGAAGCCTTCGCCACCTTCCCTTCCAGTTGGTTACAAATGTCCATCAGAGAATCGACCCTAACTTGGCCAGGGATTGCCAGAGGAACTGTGAGTGCATCTGGAAAGCCGAAGAAAGTGTGAGATCAAAAGAAACACAAAAAACGCACAACATCAAAGATTGGCGAGTGGCATACCTGACTGAGCTTTAGCTACGAGGCGAAGGATATCAGACAACTCATTGTCATGAGACTGGCATTCTTCCACTAGCTTCTTCAGGTCCTCTTGAGACTTCGCGAGTTGATCGTCGGCTTCCTTCCGAGCGGATTCCAGCTCCTTCTCGAGGCCCTTCACCCGACCACAAGCCTCAGCCGTCTCGGTGTTGGCGCGAGTAGCCTCGTCTGAAGAGCAAAGCACAACGATAAGGATAGAGAAGTAAAAGAACTATGCCACTCGCAACGATTCAAGAAACTCACTTTTCGAAGACTGAAGATCTCGAAGGAGTTGTTCATGCTCCCAGCGAAGAGCGACACATTCGGCTTCAGCAACCACGAGACGACGCTCGAAAACAGCAAAATACTCGAAGATATCCTGCAAAAAGATAAATAAAAAATTAGTACAAATGCTTATTGAGTCTCTACCCGACTATAAACAATCGACTATAAACTCGGGGGATACTCCCATCGGGAGCACTACCGTGCACCCGATAAAGACAGACTAGCCAAGAAAATGATGAAAATACTTGAGTCTATAACCGACTATAAACAGCCGACTACAAACTAGGGGGCTACTCCCGCAGGGAGCACTGACGTGCACCCGACAAAGAAAAAACTACTCTAGAAAGAACCTATTACATTGCCATTCGGAGTCGACAAAAGATCATGTGAACTACCTAGAGCTTCATGTCTCGCATACGCTTCAGGATCGTTCAGTTGATCACCCACTAAGATGGGCAGAGAATAGCTGGGATCCATCACCGCTTTCACGGGACTCGGGGGTTCTGGAGGAGGGCTCGAAGGTGTTGGAGGAGGGCTCGAAGCCTTGGCAGGTTCCTTATCGCTTCCCTTCAGCTTGGCGGACTGAGCCGAAGAAGCGAACTCGTCCTTGCTGAGCATCACACATCTAAACATATGTTAAGAAAGAACATAAAAAAGAAATTCAACACTAGTACGGCAAGAAGCTTACTCATCATCTTCATCGTCGAAGGTATCCAAATCCCACACTGTAGGGACCTTCGGCTGCAGGAATGAGGACGGAAACGTGTTCAGAGGGGTCACAGAGTGAACTATTGGGGGATCAACCTCCGCGACCACCTCTTGGGTCACGCTTATGGCGAATTAGTTGAAAAATCTCGTCTTCTAACTCCTCCTCAACCTCTTCTTGCTATTTTTTCTTGACTCTGCTCCCGTGACGCTGTTCTCAAGAGGAGCATCGAAGTTGCTCGCCAGCAAATCTGAGGCTCCACCATCCATCCCAGAAAGTAGCTGGTAGCATAATTCTACATCATGGTTTTGGAGAAGAAGAGAAGACCCGACCAGAAGCATACTCAAAGAAATTAAAACAACATGAAAAGAAAACAAAAACTCACTTGAGTCGGAGGATGCTCAAAGTCGAAGGCATCAATGGGGGAAGCAGTGAACCTCTCTCCCTTCTTCAAGCTGGTGATGCTGGTGAGCTTTGACTCAAATTCGTCCTTCAAGAGGTCATTATCGCGAGTGCAGCTCAGATCGGATGTACCCGAGTACTGCCACAAGGTATTGGGGAGATTTTGTAGCGGCTGCACCCTTCAGAGAAACAAGACACTCTCCAAGTGCATCTTGTTGATCCAAGGCCCCTTGTCCTTCCTGCGAAGTTCTGCGACTTGCTTCAGTAGGGGTGCCATGACTTTGACTTCCTCAGGTGACATGGAATGGCTACCAGATTTCCTCCTCTTCAAAGTGGCGAATAGCTTGAACTCGGAAACGCCGTTCACATTAGTATCGTGAACGTAGAACCATTTCCTACACCATCCTTGGGCCACCTCGACAACCTTCATATGGAAGTAGGGGAAATCGTTGTTGGTCTTAATTCTGAAGCTGACAGTCGCCAACGTTCCCCGGGCTTCTTCTCACCCTTGGGCTTCTTCTCCCGGTAAATTTTCACCAACAAAATCTGCCTCCACAACCCCCAGTGCGGGAGAATGCCGAGGAAGCACTCGCACAACACGATGAAGCACGAGGTTCGCTACACCGCGTTCGGCGAGAGTGATACGTCATAAACGTATCCTTAATTTATGATGTTCCATGTTGTTTTCATGTTATTTGCTACATGTTTGCTATACACTTTATGTAATTTTTATCGATTTCTGGGAATAACCTATTGACAAGATGCCACAGAGCCAGTTCCCTGTTTTCTGCTGATTTTAGTTTCAGAAAAGTTATTCTGGAAATATTCTCGGAATTGGAAAATTTGAAGCACAGAAGTCTTAGAAATCCCGAGCGATCCACGGAGTCCCGAAGAGGCCCGGAGGGGGGCCACACCATAGGGCGGCGCGCCCCCTCGCCGCGCCATGGGGTGGTGTGGGCCCCTTGGGAATCCACCGCCATCACCCATTCGCCTATTTAATTCCCCCAATACGTGAACCCTAAATATATACCACTTTTTCCCGACAAACACCCGAGGCCACCATCATCGTCAACTCGAGACCGGGAGGGTTCTGGAGCTCTCCTCGGCACCCTGCCGGGAGAGAAATTCGTCACCGGAGGGGTCTACACAACCATGCCCGCCTCCGGAGTGATGTGTGAGTAGTTCATCCTTGGACTACGGGTCCACAGCAGTAGGTAGATCTTCTCCACTTTATGCCTCATGTTTAGATCTCGCGAGCTTCCTTAGATGACCGAGATCATCTTATTGTAATGCTACATGTTGTGTTTGCTGGGATCCGATGAATGTTGAATTTTATGTCTTCTGAATATCAATCTATCATGTTATCTTCATGCGTATGTTATTTATGGTCTTGCATGCTCTCCGTTATTAGTTGATGCTCTGGCCAAGTAGATGCTAGTGACTCCGAGAGAATATTTATACTTGATAGTGGGTTCATGCCTCCTTTGCATCTGTGCTCGAGTGACAGAAGCGTGAGTGATGGAGGATGTGTTGTTGCCATTAGGTATAAAACAACGATGTTTACTTCATTTACATCGTTTACATTACACACTTTGCTTACTGCGATTATCTGTTGCTTGAAACTTAAAACCCAACGTTTATTCGGATGATATTCAGAGGGACGATTATTAGTCATAGATGCAGTTGGATGACGGTCTATGTATTTTGTTGTAATGCCCGCATGAATCACATAGTAATCTTTATGTCTTGCATATGCACTACGATACATCCTTCATTTATATCAATTTCCCTGTTGTAATTCGTTCACCACACATGTTATTTATTTTATATGGAGAGACACCACTAGTGAACTGTGGACCATGGTCCATTTTCTCATACTGATAATACAACCACTGCAATTATTGTTTTCACACTGCTGCTGCTGTTTTCACATTGTTCTCATACTGTTTTCCACACCATACGTTTAAACTCTTTGTGTTCAGCGAAATCGGTGAGATTGACAACCTCACTGCTTAGTTGGGGAAAGTAAATTAATTGTGTTGTGTAGGTACCACGTTGCTGCTGAACCGGTAGTGCGCCCTTCCATCTCAGCTGCATCAACCATCGAAAGTTGTTTTTTCCTCCTACTGGTCGATTAAACCTTGGTTTCTTTCTGAGGGAAACTTGCTACTGTGCTCTTCATACGTTCCTCTTGGGGTCTCCCAACGAACGTGTGTTAAACATGCATCAAGCTAATTTCCGGCGCCGTTGCCGGGGAGGAAGAGAATTTCTGCAAGGGGAGTCTCTCACTTCCAATCTCTTTACTTTGTTATTGTTTTTCTTAGTTTATTTTATTTTATCTTGTTTGCTTCTCTTTATCGAAAACACAAAAAAAATTAGTTCTTATTCTAGTTGTTAATTTTATTTATTTATCATGCTTGCTATCAATGTTTGATGTCTTTGAAACTAGACCTTATTGGTAAGATGGGTTCACGGAAGATCAACAAAAATATTATGAGGAATACCGCTTGTTACAAAAAGGGAAACACTTACGGGAACAAATTAATAAATTATACATCATAGCTAGAAACTTGTGCTCTACCTATAATGTTACTTATTACTTTGATAAATCTTGTTGCTGTAGGAGGTATAAACACCTCCCTTTTCAATGTGAGTGTAATGATGATGTTAACATATCTTCTTATGTTAAGGGAAATTTTGAGCTTTATGATGTGGAACAAATTGAAGAATATATTAATTGTAAGGGTGCATTCGAAATTGCCTATTTGCTTGAAAGTATTGATGATGCACCTTATAAATACGAGATTTATGTTATACTTGAATCTTCCTTTGATAATTACAAGGATTGTAATTACTACATAATTAAATATGTTAATAGATTCTCTCCCCCAAAGGGAGAGACTAATGCCTTGCAGGAACCTATGGAAGAAGAAACTTCTGAATCTGGAAGCTCATTGGATGATAAAGAGGAGGAGAGTGATGATCAGGAGGAGGAAGAATGGAGTAGCTACTCATGTCTACCTCCAAATGAGAGTAACTCTTTAACTCATGGTTGTGATGATCCTATTGATTCTATTGGAATATCCCTTTTTGATGAAGTTGATACTTGCTATACTTGTGACCTTGATACTACTATGAATGAAACTTGTGAGAATGATATTGCTACTGTTATTTATGATAATCCATGCTACTTTGACAAATCTTATGATAATCCTCTATTTATTCCAACTATTAATATGCATCATAATGAGGAAGTTTGTTTACAAAATTTGTATGATCATTCTCTAGATGATGGTCCTATGTTACTTGATGTTATGAATTATAATGATACTGAAAATATTATTGATATAATGTGTCCCATACCTTTTATGAGTCATCAGTCGTCCTGTTTTTCTATTGCTAAAAATGGGAAAGAAGAGGTATTTACTTTTAATTTTTATCCCACTATTTTTGAGCTTGATATGAATTGCGTGCTTTTAGACCATGAAAAACATGCTTTATGTGATAATTATATTGTTGAGTTTGTTCATGATGCTACTGAAAATTATTATGAGAGAGGAATATATGGTTGTAGGAATTTTCATGTTACTTAAACACCTCTCTTTTTGTTGAAAGTTTTGAAATTGCTCTTGTTCTACCTTCACATGATTTCTAGTTTGAGCTTCTTCAATTTATTTATTTACAAGATTCCTATGCATAGGAAGTGAGTTAGACATAAATTTGTTTTATACTTTTTTCTTGATGCTTCTTCACTTCAAAACACTTGATTCTATTTTTCTGGGCCTAGCTAAAAGACGTTAAAGAAAAGCACTTCTTGGGAGATAACCCATGGTTTATTTTTTGCTTTTTTTTCCTCTGTTTTATTTGAGTCAAGGGGTTGTATACTTATGTAGAAACTCCTTTGCATATTAAGTTTCTTGTATTAGTTGTGCCAAGTTTCTAACGAGAGTTTGAGTTGGTTTTAGATTTCTGCGCAGGTAACAGATTTCTGCTGTCCACCGTACAAAATCGTATAAATTCCAGAAAGATCAGAATGTCCTTAAATGTTTTGTGGATTTTCCTCAGCTAATTACAAAACTTTTTTGTTATTTAAGTTTTTTGATTTGAGCAACGTAAGTTCCCCGAAAAAATTCGTCATTACAGATTGTTCTGGTTTTGGCAGATTCTGCCATTTTTCTTGCATTTGCTCTTTTACGATGTCAAGTGGATTTCTTTGATTCACGAAACATCAGTAGCTGTAGCTAATGTTTAAAAATATCAATATCACTTGTTCCCATACAGAACCCATGAATTTTTTATTGTTGGACTAACCCTCTAATCCGAATTACACTTTAAGTGTCATGTGAAGGAAGTTTTCAAGGGCCAAGAGAAGAGGGTGATATATTGTGATCAAGAAGGGTGCAAGGTCAAATCTTGGGGATGCCCCCGTGATTCATCCCAGCAAATTTTAATAAGACTCAATCATCTAAGGTTGGGGATGCCTTGGACATCCCCTTCTTCATGAACAATTTATCAGGTCACTTCTATTGAAACTATATTTTTATTCGGTCACATCATATGAAATTTACTTGGAGATTTTGTTTGTTTTTATTTTGTTTTCCTTGGTGAAATAAACATCATTGGAACCTAGCATCCTTGTTTGGGAGAGATACACGCTCCTCTTTTTCATTTGAATACTCGTTATGCTTGTATTCTTAGTTTATCTTCTGGCTGCTGCAAAATTCCTATTTAACTCCTGTTTTCATGCATCTCTTAATCAGAGATGTTAGTTTTAGTAGTGTCATGTGAGTACTCTCATTCTTTCTTGATGTACCATTTAGAGAGTTTTTTTTGTTAAAACAAACTTTGTATAGTGCTTTTTGGGAAAAGAAATTACTACGTGTGGTAGATGGTATAATGAAAAAAACTTGCATATTCTTGTAGATCACTAAACCGTTTCACTTGATTATTTGTAGTTGTTTTGAGACATTAATATGCTTAATGATAAACTTGCTGGTTTAGTAGATTAAAACAATTAATGGTTGATCTAGAAGCTTGAAACTGTGCCACACTCAAATAACCAGTTGATAGGATAATGGTATATGACTTCCTTTGCTAATAACAATCGTAATGGCTTTTTTCTTACGTGTTACGGTCGGGGTAGCTAACAGTGACATTTCACTGCCACGGACCCTCTTGGTGTGATTTTCATTATGCCTTGTGAGATCATGATTTTATTTGGAATCTTTTAACTTGTGAGTTCTATGTTGCGGTTTTCTGGCACTTCCACCGTCCATATTTGCTAGCCTCTTCGGGAGAGTTGGTGCAAACTTTGCCAGTACATCCAAACCCTGTGGGAGAACTTTGTTCTTCTACACATAAGCCAAAAATTATCTTCCTCAAAACAGCCACCATACCTACCTACCATGGCATTTCCATAGCCCTTCCGAGATATATTGCCATACAACATCCATCATCATTATGTTACATGTCATGCTTCATTGTTATTTTGTATACTGCTACACTGGCAGGAGCATTTAGTTTTACATACATCAGAGATATGTCAGTTTGAGTTATGAATACTAAAAGTGTGATGATTCATTGTCACATTGAGAGTTGGTGCAAACTTCGCTAGTACATCCAAACCCTGTCTTCTACACATAAGCCAAAAATTTTCTTCCTAAAAATGCCACCATACCTACCTACCATGGCATTTCCATAGCCATTCCGAGATATATTGCCATACAATATCCATCATCATTATGTTACTTGTCATGCTTCATTGTTATTTTGCATACTCCTACACTGGCAAGAGCATTTAGTTTTACATACATCAGAGATATTTCAGTTTGAGTTATGAGTACTAAAAGTGTGATGATTCATTGTAAAATAGAGTGTTGCCCCTACCAGTGAGGTTATATATCAAAAAATTTAAAAATAAAGAAAAAGCCCCCCCCCCCCCGAAAAAGAGGCAAAAGAGAGAAAATAAAGAGAGAGGGGGCAGTACTACTATCATTTATACCACACTTGTGCTTGTTTAGCATCATTACTTCAGTTTGGAGAGATTTTTCATATTATGCTTGCATAACTATGTGGGGAACTTACATTATAGAACTTGTCTTGTATATTCCAATGACGAGCCTCCTTAAAAGATCTCTAGGTATTCATGAGCAAGAAGGTTGGATGCACCCCCACTAGTTCCATGGAGATCTTTCATACACTTATAGATCTATGTGCATCCGTTGTGAGGCAATCACTACTCCTTGCATAACTTTGATTATAAGACTTCCTCTTGTCTAATGATTACTTTCAGTTGTGTGAGACTTTCTTCCATTGACCATACAAACCCCCCATAATGTTCTTTTAGCCAGGAACCAATACAGAACACTTTCTTGTTTTGAGTGCACAATTAATTGAATGGTTTACCTAAGTGCATATTGTTGTCACTTGACTTGATCCTAACATGAGTTGTTGTGAGAGTTTGATGCCTTTGATGACTATTGTTGTTCTTGAAGCTTAAATCATCTTTAATATACTTTGCACAGTGGATTGACTTTCAGTATTGATTCATTAAAAAGTTTTACTTTGTTCCTCCTAATGGTTTATACATTATTCTATTTGATATCAACTACAAAACCACAACCTTTATTCATTTGATCCTAGTTTACATGATTTACATTACTATGATGATCAAGTTTATGTTGGTAGCATATCACCTCAGAAATTATGTGTTTTTATCGTTTACCTACTCAAGGACGAGTAGGAACTAAGCTTGGGGATCTTGATACGTCATAAACGTATCCTTAATTTATGATGTTCCATGTTGTTTTGATGTTATTTGCTACGTGTTTTCTATACACTTTATTTCATTTTTATCGATTTCCGGGACTAACCAATTGACAAGATGCCACAGAGCCAGTCCCAGTTTTCTGCTTTTTTAGTTTCACAAAAGTTGTTCTGAAAATAATCTCGGAATTAGAAAATTCGAAGCCCGGAAGTCTTAGAAATCCCGAAGGTTATGATCAATAGTGGGTTCATGCCTCCTTTGCATTTGCGCTCGAGTGACAGAAACGTGACAGATGGAGGATGTGTTGTTTCCATTAGGGAGAAAACAACGATGTTTACTTTGTTTACATTACACACTTTGCTTACTGTGATTATCTGTTGCTTGCAACTTAATACCCAACGTTTGTTCGAATGATATTCGGAGGGTGTATTATTAGTCATAGATGCAGTTGGATGACGGTCTATGTATTTTGTTGTAATGCCCGCATAAATCACATGGTAATCTTTATGTCTTGCATATGCACTATGATGCAGCCTTCATTTCTTTAAATTGCCTAGTTGTAATTTGTTCACCACAATTGTTATTTATTTTCTAGGGGGAGACACCACTAGTGAACTGTGGACCCTGGTCCATTTTCTCATACTGATAATACAACCACTACAATCACAATTTTCACACTGCTACTACTGTTTTTATATTATTCTCATATTGTTTTCAACACCATACGTTTAACCTCTTTGTGTTCAGCAAAACCGGTGAGATTGACAACCTCACTGCTTCGTTGGGGCAAAGTGAACTGATTGTGTTGTGTAGGTTCCAAGTTGATGCTGAACCGGTAGTGCGCCCAGCCATCTCAGCCACATCAACCTTCGGAAGTTGCTTTTTCCTCCTACTGGTCGATTAAACCTTGGTTTCTTTCTGAGGGAAACTTGCTATTGTTATCTTCATATCTTCCTCTTGGGGTCTCCCAACGAACGTGTGTTACACTCGCATCAGGGAGGTCGTGGAGTTGGATGTCGTAGATGTACATCAGCCCTGGAAGAAATGGGTGAAGGGGAAAGACAAACCTCGCGCGAGACGCGTTCATTGACGTGGGTGCTCGGGACATCTTCCTCCTTTCGTGGGCTGCCGCACGCGGTTTGAATCTTCATGAGGGATCAATCCCTGCTCCTGAATTTGCATGCTGCTCTTCCTCGTCACAATTGACGAGCGCCATTCGCCGGTCTTCTTTTGGGGAGCCGACGAGGCGGCGCCTACGTCCTTGGTCGACGATGTTGGCCCATCACGCTTGCTTCTTCCTCCACTGGCCATGGAGGTTCTTCGTAGGATACTAGAGGTGGAAAGGAGCGCTGGAGGAAGAAGATGGGGAAAGGCGAAAGGGAAAAGTGATTCTCCCCATAGGCCCCATTTTATGCTCCAGCCTGGCCGTCTCAGGCCATTGATCTTCGCCAAAGAGGGGTACGTGGCGGCAATCCCGGCTGCCACGCGTCATTTGAAAACGAAACGCCGAAGGGCGGTTGCCCTGCATGATCTTTAAAGCAGACCGTGCGTGATTAACTGCACACTTGGTCACTCCCGGTGTCCGTGTTTCGACACGCGAAATTATTGATGTCAGAAACATATTTATGACATCCCAAGGCATCCCATGTACTCCTTAATCTCTCTTGAATAGTAATTCTATGACGTCGAAATTACCCGAATGATACCCGCTCTCCTCCGGACCAACCAATGCAAACAACAGACTTTGATGCCTTAAGTGTGTGACCCCTAGATGTTCGATGACCAGTAGAAATTATTGGAAAACTATTTCCATGACCAATAATCAACATCAGGACCGTGTATGTACATATTGATCCCTACAAGTTATACGAAGAAAACTGTTAAACCTGTTGGTCGATAACTAAGTTCCTATTACTTCATGATACCAATCAATACCTCAAGACAAGACGAACAATAAGACTGTGATTAAACTCTTTAATCACCATATCACATTATCCTCGATGTCAGGTATGATTCCTTTTACTATTTACCATGTTATAGTATCACCATGACTAGTGCCATTTCTTTGTCTGCACAAACTTATTTACCGATACTATTACACTGAATGGACCTAGGTGTATCTCTCTATTATCTAGAGGAGTAATTCCCAGTCTTGAACTATCACGATGATAATAAAATTTTCGAGACCATCCAGTGTTAGCCTTTTCGATCACCCAGTTTACGGTGTCATACTTGACTATACCAAAATAAACTTTACGGTGAATATCATCGTATATTCTCATGGTCTAAGGAAGCAAACCAAATTACCATCTTATGACCATACTACTTAGTAAAATTAATGTTGTAGTATCTCAACTACTTGGGTCTACCCAGCCACAATGCTGAAACAACATTGTGCTCCCATTAATATTGACATAACAAATGTCCATGACTAGGAAAACGTTGCCATCTAATATTGACGAGTTTGTTTGTGAGACATGACAAAGGGTTATAATAGTGTGTTTATGTTTCTATACTTGCACATGGGGTTTCCTCTAAATCTCATATTCAGTGACCCTAGAAGTTATAGCATAAAATATAATACACTAATCATGAAACTGATGTATTTTATTGTCTCTTCGGCATACATCCAACCGTATCCCACTTGCACAAGAAACAATATTCCGGTTCCTTATTTCAACACCCAATGTGATTGCGGTGTTGATTGTGGTGTAGACTCCGTCCTCGGATCTGTAACTTCAGATCCATGTATTTTAATACCATGGAGAATCACTTCTCCCCTTGATCACAAATGATCCTTGGCGTTCAAATGTTTGGTACTTTAACCATGAAGACAGTCTATTGTTCATAAAAGTGTTGCACCTTTTCTAAAGTACCCTATCTAGTTCTTCAAAGAGATTAGATCAAAACATTTAATCTTCACACTTCCAAAGTGTATCCCGTATTACCACTATTGTTATAGATTCTTTAATAGTGTTAAACTTTGGAATTTTTCCTCCAAGGTTCATCATGGAATTTTTTCCATCTCACTATGCCACCTTATTAACACTAAGTTGATTGTATTTGTGAGTATGCAACAAACCCTTTATTAGTGAAATAAGTTACACTAGTGTTTTTTGCATTTATCACAAGTACGAAGTGGACATTATATTCTCAGATGGTTATCTTCTCGTTGATCATCAATATGATCGACCTTGGTTTATGTTCATAACAACTAGAACATAATTCAGATATAGTTTGTGTATATATTATTGTATATATGACCTATCCAATCATTCATACGTATTTCCTATCATATGTTTCTATTCATTATGAATAGACATGCTTTGTATAAGTATTTGATTTCAAAGCAAATCCTTCTCTTGATTTGCACCAAGATACTAATTGTTGTTTCCTATGATTTTAACACGTTTGATCCAACATAGACAAGTAATGTTGTCCCATGTAGGAAAATTATATACTGAACTTTCCATCCAAACCTTTATCACCTTTCCACTTCTAAAGTCAAATACTTATAGTGCATTTTCTTTAGTGTTTTCATTGAAATATAATTTCGACAAAATCTTTTAATATGTCAATAATATTTCCAATCAATTTTTTTTCACATTAAGTCTTAGAGATATTATTAACGCTCCCACTGACTTTCTTGAGTCCTCAAGCCTCTTTACCGTCCTTGATGATCTCAAACAATTTGATCATTTCATCTAGGTGAAGATCCCAACTACTTAAAGCCTTCTTTTATTTCCATGAATGGATAACTAAAACTTGCATTCCCTTCTAACATATTCTTGATTGAATATTCTCACTTGTCATATCTTGTAGACAAGTTATGCAGTGTTTTCTAGAATAATCTGTGTAAACGTAAAACTCATGCTACATGATATTAAATCTCATCCTAGTCATTCCCTTGAACTTGTAAACAAGTCAAGCATTCATGGATTTTCCATCCTTTTTGTTTACAGATCCATTAATGAAAGGTAGGCTCTATGCCCTTGTTTAAAGAACATAAAAACCCGATACCAAGTTCTAAACTTGACTTTCGTTTATGGATTCAGATATCATAGCGCATATCCATATCTTTGGAGTTAGGGTCCATCATTTCTTCCCTTGGATCATATTATCATTATTGTGAAATAATAATATTACGATTTACCTGGTTCAGTTACTAAGCTCGATTGAAGTTTTACATTACATGTAAGAACTTCCGTATCATTCAAGATGGAAATCACCAAAATTACTTTTAGTGATGCGCTATTCTGACATGATTACAAAGATCTAATCTCGTCGAACTATACTATCCTCCCTGTCGCACCCGGACTTCTAGGGGATACTCACAGTCCGTTGAACAGTAGTTGATTGGATTACGGGGCTTACCGGCACCCGCATCTCAATATGAGCAGGCCAACACGTAAACGTGTGACAACCATTCTCTACTATCCATCGTCTGCGTAAAACATCCCATAGAAATCAGGACACTTCCGTTGACGTACTTCATAACATACACACATGGTACGTCAACGGCATTAGAACAACTGATATCACAACATATCTCTAAGACACAAAAGATTGAAATAAGTTCCAAATAGCTCTCACTAGAGCAGAGATAGCAAATACAATCATCCAGAGGACACATGTCCCAACAATTCATCATTACATCACAGCGGAAGCATCCAAAGTGTCTGAGTACAGACAAGATCCAAATAGGCCTAAGAGGCCGGAAACGAAAAGACGGAGCCCATCCACGATGTCTCGGATCCTGCCCGGGTCCGCTATCTACTCGTCAGCAGCCTCGTCATACTCCACGTAGTAGCCACCATGGGGATCCTCGGAAACGTAGTCTGCGGAAACCACATCCCCAAAGGGGTCAGTACATAAATGTACTGGCAAGCAAGACTCACAGTTCACCAAAGTGTACCCCACAACATCAAGTACAGAAGCTTTGGGTTCAACGAAAGAAAGGGTGATACAAAAGATGCGGCAGCGGGCTGCACTAACCAACTACAGATACCTGATACAACTTCCGGCTAACAGAAAGGGGATAAGATAGCGTATCGTAACCAACTACAACTAACTCCAAACAAACCCATCCTGGATCTTGCCCCTTATCCAAAGAAGCAATCCGAGGATAACTCACACCGTTGGAATAATGATGGTTCAAGTTATTGTGTCAATAAGATTATTACTAGTCAAGTTATCAGTAGTTAGGTGTAAGTTGTTCTGAGTACTTGTTAGCCAGTACTTTCACCAAGTCATCCATAACCGCGGAAAACACGGCTTCTCGAGAAGATTTATCCCTGCAGGGGTGCACCAATTTGGCCGTACACGTAAGAATAACCCGCCAGATGGAATGGCCTTTCCACCAAGCGGGGCACTCAACACAACTCAACTCTTCTTCGCATCAAGCCCAAAGAACCCCGTGCAATTGAGCGCACGGCTAATCAAGCCCCACGAAGAAAAGGGGACCCTCATAGCACTCTAAGAACGTGTCTCCCTAAATGCCGACTACAAAAGTTCCACCCTGGTACCAAGGGTTCGCACCTGCATATGCATGCGGCAAATGGAAAACCCGAACTAAATGAGGCGATTTGGACGAGATGCAAATCGAATCAAATTGAGGGGGGCGCCCATACACGCTTCCCACATGCGGTTAGTGCGCTCATCATGGATCAGTAGACAAGACCCTTTTCCTAATTAGGGTCGACACTAGCAGGCCTCAAAACCACGTCGGGCCTCCTGCCGGTGCCTTATCATCAAATTATTATTACCTCAAACATTAGCAGGTTGATTGTTTAAACATCGAGCCCCATAACATATTAAAATATGGTAACAGAAAGTAACGGACAACAGACTCGAGCAAAACAACCCTAAGCATGCTAGTAAGACACGGGCACAAGCAACGGGGTTATAGGAGTGGAGGTGAGGCTATATCAGGGTTAAAGGATAACATGTGATAGGTTCGGAACACAAGCAACGATTCATAGGGCTAGCAGAATAGACAACGGAAAGTATCGGTATCCAATGTTGAAAGGAACACAATGGTTCATGTGAGTGAATACTTGCCTGCAAACTCAGCAGCCTGGTACTGAGCTAGATCCTCAAAAGGGGTGTCATAAGGCTCGTCTGTCTCAACGTCGTCGTCTATTCGGGAAGAAGCAAACAAACAACGCAGGGAGACAAACAATCAATAACATGGCATAATGCACAATCATGGGATGATGCATGGCAAATTAATTGATGCATCAAAGGTAAGCTAGTTAACATGGTAACAATATTAAATGGACCCCTATGCAATTTGGGTTGCATATGGAAAGCCCATGAATTTAGGTTGAAATATTTGTTTTACAACTAATCAACAGGCGAAAGTGGATTAGTATGATGCATGGATGAGGAAAACAGAAAAATAACAACAATAGAAACAATTTTGAAATAAGGTTTATCAAGTTTGGAATTTTATTTATTAAGTTATGAAATTTTGGTTTCTTAAAGGTGTTACACAAGCATTTGTTGTTTTCACCAATTTAAATTATTCAAAATAGATAACAAAGTTCATATTTGAAAAGAACACACAATTTTAGTTGGAATACATGTTTCAATTATTGAAAAAGGAATTAGAATGAATTACTTATGAATTAAACAAGTTTAAACAAGATTTAAATGAATTTAATTCAAGTATGAATATTATTTGAATTTTATTTGTTCAAAACATTAAACCAAGTTCATATTTGAAAAGGTTATGTTTTTCTGGTTTGAAAACATATTTTACATGTTCAAAAATAATTTAATGTAAGCAAGTTATGAATTTAGCAAATGTTAAATGATTTAAACAAGGTTTAAATTATATTTGGATAGATGGTTCAAAATGGCATGGAAAACATATTTTATTTGTGTTATTTGAGTTAAGTTTGAATTAGTTATGGAATTAACCAAAATTAAGATGATTTGTTTGAATTTGAAATTTGAATACATTTGAAATATTCAAAACAGAAAACAAATGATGTAAACATGTAGAGAATTTAATTTGGATCAGGAAACATATTTCATTTGCATTATTTGGATTTGGAAATTAAAAGTTATTTGCATTTTAATTATAGGGACTATTCTGTAAAAGAAAAAGGACTTAAATAAAAGAAAAGCTGGGCAGAAAACATTTACACCCCGCAGTGGCTAGCTCCAGCCACTGACAGAGGGGCCCCTGGGCCACGGTGGCCCGCGTGGCGCACAACAGCTGACAGGGGGGCCCTCCTGTCAGTGCTCCTCGCAAAAAGGTGGGGATTTATTTGCGGGAGGCAGGGATCGAACCCTGGCCTCCCGGGCGCGCGCGCTGCTGCGTTGCCACTGCGGTGTGATCGTTCGCTTGTCAGATAGGGACGCGCGGTGAGGATATTATTCAGCTACGCATTAACTGAATTTCGCAGATGCAGTTTCTGAACCTTGGCGTCAGACGGCGCTCGCCGGCGATGTGCTGCGATCCAGCAGCTGCTGCTCGTTGCGGTGGATGCGTGTGGTGCTGCGTGTGCGCGCGGTGTGCATCGTGCAGAGAGAGAGAGGAGGGTGAGAGAAAGGTGAGGTGAGCTCACCTCGAGAGATTCAGAGGGAGGAGCAGGCTCGGGAAGAGGTGGTCGCCGGCGATGGAGAGGATGGCGGCGGCGCTGCAGGGGTTCTCCGGGGCTGTCGGGGTGTTGCAGAGGGAGAGGGAGGTACGGGGGTTTGATCCCCGTACTCAACCTGCACGGAGGCGCGTCGAATCGGCGGCGATCATCGGCGGAAGGTGGTGGTGGCGCTCGGTTACGGTGAGGTTCAGAGAGGAATTGCGAGCGGAGGGAGAGGGAAACGGCGGCGGTGATCGAGGGAGAAGGTGGAGGTGGAAGCTAGGGCTAGCAGGGGGCTCGGGGGTAGGTTTTAAAGGGGCGAGGAGCGTGCGGTGGCCGTCCCTGCACCCTGCCGTCGACGTGGACACGGCAGATTGCCTGCCGTACGAGAGGAAGAAAGGTGAGCGAGGGGGTACCAGGCCGTGGGGGCTAGTGGGCTGGGCCTGCCCACTGCCTGCCCTACCCCCTCCGTTTTTCTTTTTAAATTTTTTCTGTTTCTTTTTTTTTGCTGAAAAGAAATAGGAAGAAAAAGAAAAGGTTTTTGGGTAGAAAATTTAGGGATAATTTTTTATAGGCTATTTATTATAACAGCAACAACTTGCAAAGTTTAGTTTTTCCAAAAAGTTCAAATATATTGCTGTTTGGAATTTGTTTGAAATTTGAATGAATTTGGAATATTAAGTGAGATATTAAAAAGAACCATATAAAATAGTTTGAACCCTCAATTTTATTTGAACAAATTGATTAGAATTGTTTTGTAATTTTCATAAGTTTCAACATGGTTGCTGTTTGGAAAATGTAATTGAACTTTGAATGGAAATTGAGTTAAGTGAGTTATTAAATAAAATAACAAGTTAATAGTTGAGCTTTCTATTTTAGCAGAAACAAATAGCTGTTTTTAATTGAACTTTTTATTTGGAAAAAATGTAACATAACAAGTATGAACAATTTGATTTGGAAATTGGTTTGAATTTGAAATAGAAAACAATTGAAAACAGATGCAAAACAAATGCAAACAAAAGGAAAACAAATGCCAACACAAATGCAATGATGATGTCATGATGCAAAACATAAAATAACAAGAAATAAAACATTCTAGGGGTTGTTTTCATACTTCGGATGTTACACTCCCTCTGACTTTTTGAAGAAGTAATGTTTCCAAAACACCCTGACAAAAGATTTGTCCTTCGCGATGGGAAGAATTCCCTATTCTTGGAATAACCATTATAGAAGCAAACATTCATTTTGTGATATCTTTTGAATAGTTTACACCACAAATGAAATTTAGAAGGCTTTATTTTTTGTGTAAAGAATTAGTCCCTAAACCACGACTTATGAAAGATGTAATGGAATTTTAACATCCTTAATCCATCCTATCGAAAAAGGTTGGATTATGTCACTTGGACACTCCATAAACTCATGGCGTTCCTGGTGACCAAAGTTGTAAAATAATGCCACAACTTTCTGGTTGCTCGCTTAACCTTGTAACTCAATTCTACGACAACTAAGGAATATATCTTGTTACAAAAAATGATTGTTACTAATCATTTATCTTTTTGTGCTTTAATATTATTCATGTTTACTTGCATGATTTATTGTATCCTATCCACATGGTCATAAGTCAAACTTATGTCCCTAGTGAGGCAACAAGTGCCAATGCTCATAATAAATTCCTAAAGAAAATATGGTGAATGTAGTAATCTTAATCCATCACCCATTATTCTCTTTTCCTTTGCTAGTCCTTTTTAAGCCATAGTAATTCTTATATCATGTTTTGACATAAGAGCGACTAGTCCGGTATTGCTGTGATTAAATCAATCTACCCAAGAACTACATTGACTAGCAAGTTGGAACATCAATAACACTTATTGTCGTGGTATAGGGAATATAGAGGACATAGGGTATGCCATATCCCGGTGAAAGAGCGCGTGGGGGGCTAACGTGGGGGAGTTACTGGACGAGGATATAAAGGCGATTTTACCCAGGTTCAGGTTAGCCGGAAGGCACCCTACTTCCTGCAAAGATCAACTATGGCGGTGGTAGGATGACACAGGTTTACATAGTATATAGTCTAGAATCAATATTCGTTTGCCCTAGGGTTTATCTCGTTCAGCTTATACAGATAGCCGGATCAAGGCCTACATGAGAGATCGACCTTCTAAATGGCTAAACCTACAATCTACGGTTATCCAGCTTCTGGCTAAGCCGGGTGGGCTTGTTGGCCGCCATCCTGGATGCAGTCCAGCGCTTCACACCATTAAGCCATCCAAATGGCCTCCTACCGTACTGCATTGGGCAGCCCTTCGGTCCGGCCTTCTGAATGCCGGGAGATACCTCTTTCTAGATATCCTCGACACTTATACCCGAGCTAATTTTACAAGACTCTACTTTCATGCAATAAACTTTCAATAGTCCATATTTCAGTGTTTCCTCTCTAAGAGAAGAAACATTCAATGTTAATAATTGACACCGGTTGTACTGGGATACTTTATCAGTGTGTGTCACCTTCATCATGGTCAACACCATTGACAAAGGGTTCCCCTGGTACCTCATCTCCCCGGACGAGCCACCCTGCACTGCACCCAGAACCGGTAAGAAGCCATCGAGGGTCCGGATCTAGCAGGAGGACGAGCGGGGTGAACTGGGGGAGGCTTTAACTTCAGATCTAGGGCCAGGACCGGTGGATCACCCCCACGCCATGAACACCGACCTCTTCCCCCTCCCACCCACGTGGCTACTGGGGTTGGCGGCAAAAGCGCGAACAACGATCATCACCGGTCGCAGGGTTGACGCCATCCCTTCCTCCCGAGGCCACCGCCCCTCGTTCTGAGCCCTCCAAACGAGGTGAATCAGCGAAGACCCTGATACGTCATAAACGTATCTATGATTTTTGATGTTCCATGTTGTTTTCATGCCAATTTCTACATGTTTCTATACACTTTACATCATTTTCATGATTTCCTGGGACAAACATATTGACAAGATGCCACAAAGCCAGTTCCTGTTTTCTGCCGTTTTTTATTTCAAAAAAGTTGTTGTGAAAATATTCTCGGAATTGACGAAACGAAAACCCAAGGCCTTAGAATTCTGTCACGTACACAGAGTCCATAGGAGACCCTAAGGGGGGCTTGTGGGGCCCACACCATAGGGCGGCGCCCCCCGGCTGCTCCACCAGGTGGTGTGGCCCCCCGACCACCCACCGACGTTTCCCTTTCGCATATATAAGCTCCTCCTCAGGAAAACCCTAAACACCCGAGCCTTTTTCCACCAAAATTTTCGTAGACGCCGTCATCGTCAACCCTAGTTCGGGAAGGTTCTGAAGCTCTCCCCGGCACCCTGCCGGGAGGGGAAATCATCACTGGAGGGCTCTACACCACCTTGCCTGCCTCCGGAGTGACGCGTGAGTAGTTCATCATTGGACTACGGGTCCATAAGTAGCTAGGTCGTTTTCTTCTCCTCTTTATGCCTCATGTTTAGATCTTGTGAGCTTCCTAACATGATCGAGATCATCTTATTGTAATGCTACATGTTGTGTTTGCTGGGATCCGATGAATATTGAATGCTATGTCCGGTGATTATCAATCTATCATGTTATTTCATGTTTATGTTATTTATGATCTTGCATGCTCTCCGTTACTAGTAGATGCTTTGGCCAAGTTGATGCTTGTAACTCCAAGGGGGGTATTTATGCTAGATAGTGGGTTCATCCCTCGCTTTTATCCACTCTCAAGTGACAGAAACGTAACAAATGGGGGGATGTGTTGTTCCCATTAGGGAGAAAACAACGGTGTTTACATTACACACTTTACTCAATGCAATTATATGTTGCTTTCAACTTAATACCCGAAGTTTATTGGATTACGCTCTGAGGGTGGATTATTAGTCATAGATGCAGTTGGATAACGGTCTATGAATTCTGTTGTAATGCCCGCATGAATCACATAGTAATCACCATGTCATGCATATGCACTACGGTGCAACCTTTATATCTGTCAATTGACTAGGTGTAATTTGTTTACCCAACATGTTATGTATCTGTTTTGGAGAGACTATGGACCCCGGTCCATTTCTTTTACCCTGATAATACAACCTACTGCAAACATTGTTTTCCTTTCATTCACTGCCATCATTGTTCTCTTTTCATCTACTGCAAACAAATACTGTTTTCCACACTATACGTCTAATTCTTTGTTTTCAGCAAAACCTCACTGTTTCGTTGGGGCAAAGTAACTTGATTGTGTTGTGTAGATTCCACGTTGCTGTTGAACCGGTAGTGCGTCATGCCAACATCAGCTGCCAACAACCTTCAGAAGTCATTTCTTTCTCCTACTGATAGATTCAACCTTGGTTTCTTTCCGAGGGAAACTTGCTAATGTGCTCTTCATACCTTCCTCTTGGGATCTCCCAACGAACTTGTGTTACACTCCATCAGACCCCGCAACCATCTTCCTTTACATCACATGGTCTTTGCCCGAGGCGCCTCCGATGGAAGGGAGGAGAGGAGGGAGGAGGTGTGGGATATGGTTTTGCCCCCTGAGTTGCCTCAAGAGAGACGACGCGAGGGACATGGGGCTCATGTTTGATCCATTCTTTTATTCTCACAACCGTTATAAATAGATACACACGGAACTTGGTTTAACAAAAGTTTACACGTGCGATTGATGGATACACGTGTAGTTGAGTCCGATACAGGTGAAGCTTTGTATGTCGATGAATTACTCGTCGGTGATGCCCTGGTGCACATATGTCGGGTTAGTAAAACCTGTCAGCAAAAGTATTGACCGACATCTCTATAGGAGAGGTTACATAGTGATTTTGCAGAGCCAAGTAGTGGCCCTCCTCGAAAAAAATATGTGTCTCGTGTTGCTCCCCCGCGGGCAGCCGGGACGTGAACCCTTGCCCACCTCTCCCCCACCATCCTCCTGTCCTCCCCTGCTGCCGCCGGCAAGCGTTGCCAGGCAAAGCCCGCGCAGTGCCAACGGAGGAGGGCCTTCTTTTACCTGCTCGCAAGAGGCTCTGTGCGGGCCGATCTCGACTTAGATGCGGTGAGACTATGGTGCTCTCCTCTCCAGAGAGGTGGTTCCTAAGGAGACAAGGCTAGGATATTGGACGACGTGGAGCGGCGGCGTCAAGCAACGACCGACGGCCACCTACCTCCCTGTTGTGCGGCGCTTGATGGCCTTGATCTGGGCTGCCACGGGCCATTCGGGCTTGGAGCGTCCTCGAATGGCCGGGGCGGCTGCCTCTGGCATGGGGTGCCGCTGGCTCCACGACAGCTGGTGTTTCAGCGGTTGTGACGCATCCTTTGGCTAAATGTGTAGCGAGGGGAGGGTGGTAGATGATCCTGGAGTTGTGGCGGCGTTGGCGATGATAGCTCCCGGTCCTCGAATGGCTGGGACAAGGCATTACTCCCCTTGGGTTGGCGACGACCCTGGTGTGACACAGTGAGATGTCGAGCGAAAGCTCCGTGCTTCGGCGCCGACGACGACGACACCTGCGGGGTGTTGTATCCCTCTTAGGGGAGTCCTTGTGGGTCCCTCTCTTTTCAGGGCTCCGGGTGAAAACCCTAGTCCGGTCCTCGGGCTGACGCGTCGTGTCACCCTCTTGGGGGCGTCGTTGAGGAGTTCTGGTACTGTCTTTTGCAGCATTGGGATTGCCCATATCCCGGCGTGATGCTTCTTCGGCTCTGACATGGGGTGACCTAGCTGGTCTCATATCTCATACACGTGACATTGTTGCCCGCTGGCAGGATCGGCGCTCCGCGGCCTAGAGCGAGAGGGAAGGCGGCCCTCTCTAAGCGGTAACTTGGTCAGTTTGGTGCAATGGCGTCCGCTAGTTTCTGAGGAGGCGCGTCTTCGTACCTGTTCGGTAGTCTAGCTTCTTCGTGTTAAGTGTGGCGTCTTCTGCTTTCTTGCTCGACTTTGAGTTAGTGCCATTATTGTCTACTACCTCTCGGATGTCGTTTTTCTTTTGACCTGCTTGTAAGAGGGTTTTCTTACTACCTTGTATCGGTTCGGCCGTATTTGCTTTATTTATAAAGCCGGGCGAGAGGCTATTTCGAGGATAGTGCAGAATCAACATTTTAAGTTGTATTAGACGGAGGGCGAGTTACCAAACCATATGTAGAAGGCCGGGGCGCTGTGCCTAGCTTGTTTAGGGATATTTGCTTAAGTTGATCGGGACTAGGAACTTAACTGAGTCCTATATGAAGTTAAAGTCCTAGTCGTGTCCATCAAGGTCTTTGCATACGCACCTATGTATAGGGCGAGCCAGCCAATTATTAGTACAGACCAGTTTATTTGAGATTGACGCAACCAGAAAATCGCCAGTATGTTGCGGCGGCCAATTCTGCTCGTCGCTGGTTGAAGACTCGTCAATTCCACGAGCTGGGATTGTTGGAATCGATCGACTCTAGTACGTAGCCGCGTGAGCCCGACCGCGCTCATCCAAACCAGCAGGTTTCGCGTGTTCTTACATTGAATCTGCAGTTCTGCACGCGCGCATCAGGTAAACTTATTCGTGCCTTCCGCTGATTGCAAGCCGAGACTACGAGAGACGGTTCACAGATATTACTGCTGGTCGATTGCTGCTTGCACGTGAGAATAACTCTGCTGAGATTACTCCGTATTATTGGAGACGCTTGCTGTTCAAGAGTACAAGCTGCGGCTTGAATTAATTGGCTGAAGAAGTTGAATCTTGTATAGTCTTGGTACTGTGAAAGATTGGACGGCGCCCTAGCTAATTAATCTGCTACACTACTCGGCAGTCGGTCACATAGTCCGATCCTACTGGATTCACTTCAAAAAACTGCCTATCAGCCATGTCATTTGCCGGTGTGTCTGTCGTCGGCAATGGCAAGGCCGTCGGCCACTCCATCAGCGTTGCCACGGCCAGCGGGTACCACCTGCTTGTGGTCAACGGCTACTCACGTACCAAAGCCGCTGCACCTAATTGCACGGCGATTGTCTCTCTCCCTTTCATGGTAGGAGGCCATTCTTGGTGCATACAGTACTATCCTAGTGGCAACTTCCGGGAATCTGCCGGCTCTATGTCTCTCTTTCTTGCCTGTGTTGATAAAAATGTCTCAAAGACTCTGAAGGTGCAGTATGGATTTAGCTTTGTCGATGAGCTTGAGAAGCAAAATTCAACATATATTCGTGCACTCAAGCCAAACAACTTCTCCAGCTGTGTTTCATCTTGGGGTTACACGACTTTCATGAAGACAGACGCTCTTGAGAAATCGAAGCATCTAAAGGACGACTGTTTCACCATCCGATGTGATGTCTCGATTGCCACCACAGTCGATATCTTCATCAAGGTTCCGCCTTCTAGCATACAGCAACATATGAGTGACCTCCTCCTATCCAAAGATGGAACAGACGTGACATTCAAGGTTGGCGGTGAGACGTTCTTTGCCCACCGATGCGTGCTCGCCGCTCGGTCTATGGTCTTCAAGGCAGAGCTCTTTGGTCCCATGAAAGAGGGCACAATCGCAAGTGTGGTAGAGATAGAAGATATGGAAGCAAAAGTATTTGGAGCCTTGCTTAGCTTTATTTACACCGACTCACTACCCAAGATGGAGTTTGACATGGTGGAGGAAGGAGAATCCCAAGGAGCGTTGTGGCTGCAACACTTGCTAGCAGCGGCAGATAGATACGATCTTCAAAGGCTGAAAGCTCTATGTGAGGAGAAGTTATGCGAACACATCGGCATTAGCTCGGTGACTAGTATTCTTACCTTAGCTGAGCAGCGCAGTTGTCATGGATTGAAGGAGGTATGCTTTGATTTCCTCATGACTCCTGCTACTTTGAAAGCGATAACAGCCGCTGATGGTTTGGAGGACATAGCTAGAACCTGCCCCTCTCTTCTAAAGGAGATAATTGCCAAGCTTGCTTCTTAAGATCGACAGAAATGGTCAGTATTTCCTGTACTCCTTAAACATACTACTACCGCTGCTGCTGCTGCTACTACTATGCAATCTATTGTCTAGGCTGCATTCTTGTTTCTCATCACGGTTTGATGCCTTTATGATGTGCTAGAAAAACAGTTTACCTGTATGAATCGTGTGCATCTTTCCTTGATTTACATTTCCTGTTTATATAGATATAATGTTTTGCACTATCCTTTCTCAACCAGTTAGGATTTAGGACTTAAGACATGAACCTTCCTTTTGTTTTTTTCAGGTGGAAGTTCAGGGTATATGACGTTGGGTGGCCTGGACGGAATAGCTACATGATGCCATTCGTTCTCAATTGTATCATTGCCAATCTTGCTTCCCTCAAGAAGACTGGCTACATGATGCCATTCTTTACTGAAATATAGCGTTGTCAATCTTGCTTCCCTTAAGGATTACTAGTAATATTATGCAAAAATTGTTATTTTGTCGGAATTTCTATGTATTCGGTGCATGTCATCAATTTTATGGAATTCGGTTCTGGTTACAACTGCTAAGCAATTGGAGACTATTTCTGTCAGGTCGTTTCCATGATTCTAATCCAAACTGCTTGACTTACATTACTTTGAGATTCAACCAACTAGAGTCCCAGACTTAATAGGAAGATGAAATTTTTTCTTTCAACTTTGTTTAATGTCATAATTTCCTAGCTATCAGTAAAATATACAATGGGTATGCTTCTATTTTTTTCGGTACCAACCAAAAACGATGATAATCCATTTAACTATTTACGCACACAAATTGAACTTAGTGCATTTTAAAATGGCTGATCCAAAATTTGGCACTAATAGTTTCTTCTTTTCGATGGCGATGATGATCACCTCCCCTTCAAATGCAACTCTGCATCAAATTACTCTAGAATTTATTCAGCCTTAAGAATTTGGTGACCCATCCCCAGCCTAGGCCAATGCACATAGACTATCTCGAGCACATGCCCTAAAATAGGGAAGTTATCATAAAAACTGTCTTTAGGGCATTTGTACCCAGCCGCCATGGTACAATTCCTCCGTTATTGGCCAACACCGCCTCCAGACAGTTCTCGTCGCCGCGACCCCTGTCGCACCCTGATTTCTAGGGGATACTCACCGTACGAACTGGATAGCAGATGCTTGGATTATGGGGCATAACTGCTCCCACGTCCCAGCTTCCTGGTAGGCCTGCGCTTATGCGCGACAACACAAGCCCTGCTATTCCATCGTCGATGTAAACTATCCACTAGAGATCAAAGGCACTTCCGTCGACGTACTTCAAACCATACACACATGGTACGTCAACGGCGTTTAACAAGTGATATCACAACAGATCTCTACGACACAAAAGGTTGAAATAAGTTGCAAATGGCTCTCATTAGAGCAGAGATATCAAATACAGTCATTCAGAGGGCACATGCCCCAACAATACATCATTACAATACAGCGGAAGCACTCAACATGTCTGAGTACAGACAAGAACCAAATAGGCCTAAGAGGCCGGAAACAAACAGACGGAGCCCATCCACGAAGTCTCGGATCCTGCCCGGGTCCGCTATCTACTCGTCAGCAGTCTCGTCATACTCCACGTAGTAGCCACCATGTAGATCCTCGGAATCGTCGTCTGCGTAAACCACAGCCCCAAAGGGGTCAGTACATAGACGTACTGGCAAGCAAGACTCACAGTTCACCAAAGTGTAACCCGTCAACACCAAGCACAGATGCTTTGGGTTCAACGGAAGGAAGGGGATATAAAGGATGATGCAACTGGCTGCTCTACACAACTACAGAAACATACTACAACTGCCGGCTAACAGAAAGGAGATAAGATCGAGGATTGTAACCAACTGAAAGATAACGTCAAACAAACCCATCCTGGATCTCGCCCCTTATCCAAAGAAGCAATCCGAGGAAAACTCACACAGTTGTACTAAAGGTGAAACAAGTTATTGTGTCATCAACCTATTACTAGTCAAGTTATTAATCATTGGGTGTAACATGTTTGATCGTTATGTTTAAGTTGTCCTGAGTACTTGTTAGCCAGTACTTTCACCAAGTAATCCATAACCGCGGAAAACACGCTTCTCGAGAAGATTATCCCTGCAGGGTTGCACCAATTTGGCCGTACACTCATGAATAACCCGCCAGATGGAAAGGCCCTTCCACCAAGCGGGGTACTCAACACAACCAACCATTCCTCGCATCAAGCCCAAAGCACCTTGGGCGCACGGCTAATCGAGCCCAGAAGAAAATGGACCCTCATAGCACTCTAAGAACGTGTCCCCCTATATGCCGACTACGAAAGTTCCACCCTGGCCTGGGCTCGCAAAAACATGCATGCGGCAAATGGAAAACACGAACTAAATGAGGTGATTTGGACGAGATGCGAATCAGGTCAAGTTGAGGGGGGCGCCCATACTCGCTTCCCAAATGCGGGTAGTGCGCTCATCATGGATCAGTAGACAAGACCCTTTTCCTATTAGGGTCGACACTAGCAGGCTTCAAAACCTCTCATGGGCCTCCTGCCGGTGCCTTATCATCAAATTTATTATTAATAGTAACATTAGCATGATTGATTGATTAAACATCGAGCCCCCACAACGTAATAGAAATAGTAACAGAAAGTAACGGGTAACAGACTCGAGCAAAACAACCTAAGCATGCTAGTAAGACATGGGCTCAAACAATGGTTATAGGTATGGAGGTGAGGCAATATCAGGTTTAAGGGATTCATGTGATAGGTTCGTAACAGAACAACTACTACTAAGGCTAGCAGAACAGAACAACGGAAAGTATCGGTAACCAATGTTGAAAGGAACACAGTGGTTCATGTGAGTGATAACTTGCCTGCAAAACCCAGTAGCCTGGTACTGAGCTAAATCCTTAGAAGGGGTGTCGTAAGTATCGTCGGTCTCAACGTCGTCGTATATCCGGGAAGAAGCAAACAAACATTGCAGAAAGATAAACAATCAATATAATGGCATAGGTTCACAAACATGGGATGATGCATGTCATGTTAATAGATGCATCAAAATAAACTACTTGACAAGATAACACAATTTAATTGGACCCATATGCAATGTGAATTGCATATGGATGCAAGTGGTTAAGGTGGAAGCAATGATCTACATTTGATTAACAGGTGTAAGTAGTTAAACATGATGCATGCATGATGATAACAAGAAGTAAACAAGTTAGATGCAAAAGGAAAAGGAGTAAAACAAGTGTGGGATTTTATTTGTCATGTTAATAATTTTGGTTCCTTATTGATGTCACACAAGTAATTGTTGTTTTCAACAATTTAAAGTGTGCAAAACAAATAACAAAGTTTATATTTGAAAAGAACATCAAATTTTTAGTTGGATTACATGTTTCACATTTTGAAATTGGAATTAGGATGAATTTATTATGAATTAAACAAGTTTAAGCAAGAATTAAATGAATTTAATTCAAACATGAACTTATTTGAATTTTTATTTGTTCAAAACATTAGGTGAGATTCATATTTGAAATGTTTATACTTTTGTGGTTTGAAAACATATTTTATATGTCCCAAAGAATTTGTTTTGATCAAGTTATGAAATTAACAATTTTAAATGAATTAAACAAGGATTAAATTATTTAACCAATTTTAATTATTCAAAACATAAAACAAATTTTATATTTGGAAAGATGGTTTAATTTTGCATGGAAAACATATTTCATTTGTGGAAATTGGATTTAAAATGAGCAAGTTATTATTTTGGCAATTTTAAATGCAATAAATAGGAAACAGTTGTTTTCAGCAATTTAAATTATTCAAAACAGCAAACAAAATTTATATTTGGAAAGTACATGAAAAATTGATTGGAAAACATATTTGGTTTGTGAAATTTGGAATTTTTATGAGCAAGTTATGAATTTTGCAAATTTAAGTGAATTTGACAAGTTTTCAAGTTTTGCACCAATTTAAAATATTTAAAACAGTGAACAAATTTTATATTTGGATAGAACATTTAATTTGGTATTGAAAACACATCAAAAATGTTGGATTTGGAGCAAAAATGATTTTATTATGCTATTTACAAGATATAGTGCAAATCTGCCATTTTGATGAATCTAGGGACTTGGAAATTATTTGTGCAGGGCTAGAATTAATTTCCAGGGGCCTGTTGGTGATTACCAGAAAGTTTGGTGACCAAAACATTGCAAAACAAAAATGTTTGGTAATTGTGCAGGGGGTGGGATTTGACCCCTGCACCTCCTGAGTCGCTCAAGGGAACAGAACCAGATGGGCTGTTGTTGCTCAGTTGTCAGAGAAGGGGATCTTGGGGGCTTAAGGTTCAGATATGCACCACGCTTAAATCCGAAAAATAGCAGCAAAAGGGGTGGGGAGCTGGGACTCGGACCCAGCTCGCGGGCGTGCGCGCGAAGACTCGCTACCAGTGCGGCTCGCGTTCGTATCGTGACAGGTACAGGCAGGGTGCGGGTTTGAGGTGCACTTGGGGGATTTAACTGAAACTGATCGTATCTGAACCTGCAGGTACCGATCGGTGCTCTGCAAACCGGCAGGAACGCCGGCGATTAGCGGCTGCTCGCCGCGGCTGCTGCTCGAGGGCGGACGCGGCAGCTAGGTGGCCGTGTGCGGGGTCGTGTGAGAGGGAAAGGAGGGAAGGAGAGAGGATGCCGATCGCACCTGCTGCTGCTGTCGATGACGACTGCCTGACGGCAGTGGCGGAGGTGCTCATATCCGGCGACGGCGCGGCGCCCTCGGTCGATCCCAGCTCGAGGCGAGGGGACGGGGCGGTCCAGGACGGCGGCGCGGTTCCATTCCCGGGGAGAGGAGCTCCCCGAGGTGACCAGGTAGTCGACGCGGTGAGGAGACCGTGGCTACTGCTGGTGGTTTTCGGTGAGGTTCAGAAAGAACAGATCGATCAGAGAGGAGCTAGACAGGGAGGACGGCGGCGATGGGGAAGAACTAGGGTAGCTAGGGTTTTAGGGGCAGAGGGGGGAGGTGCTACTTAAGGGGGAAGGGAACCTTGTACGGCTGAGCATCTAAGGGGGTTGGAGGAGATCCTCTGGCTCTCCTGCAGTCGTACAGGGAGAGAGGTAGGTGACAGCGACCTGGGAGAAGGAAAAGGTACTGGGCCTGGAAAGAAAGGGTTGGGCTGGGGTAAGTGGAGTGGGGGTGGGCTGGATGGAGATTAGAGGGCTGGGCTTAGCCTTCTCCCTCTCTTTTTCTATTTTCTTGTTCTCTGTTTTATTTTTATTTTTTGCTGAAAACCAAATGGAAGGAAAAGGAGAGTTTCCAAGTTAAATAAAAGTTTTGGAAAAAAGAATATGGTTAGTTCTGTTTTCAATTAGCAACCCAAAACTAGCTTTTGTTTTCCAAGGTTTACAAATGTAATTGTTGTTTGTTAATTAAACCAATATTTGAAAGGATTTTTAATATGACTTAAACCTTATTGAAAACAAACATTTTTGATAGGGTTTACCCCTAAGATTTAAGGTGATTAAAGATTACAAATAGGGTGGTGAACTTAAGGTTTCAAAAGGTATTGATTTGAGAATTGGTTTGAATTTGGGTAATTTGATAATTAAATAATTATTGATGAAAACCATGTTTTTTATTAGGGTGACCCCTATGATTCAATTTGATTAAATTAGTTGATTAAATTCATAAGTTCAAATTGGTTCTGCTTGATGCATTGATTTGAACTTGAAGGTGATTTGAAAATCATTTGTTTGATTAAGCCCACAATTTTAATGAGTGATCAACATTGAATAAAATGAAAGCAACTTGGTTGTTTTTATTTGAACTCTCACTTTGGAAATTGTAACATCACAAGGATGAAACAAAGGGTTTGAATTTTGATTTGGAATTCAAATAGAAAACAAAGGAAAACAACTGAAAACAGTTGGAAAACAAATGACAACAGAGGAAAACAAATGCAATCAACATGATGCCATGATGCAAAACATAAAATAACAGAGAGCAAACATTCTAAAGGCTATTTTTCAGACTTGGGATGTTACAAAACGCCCCCCCTTGAAGGAATCGCGCCCCGAGATTCCTACTGAGAAAAGAGAAGGTCCGGAAACTTCTTGGGAAGATCCTCTTGAGCTGTGTCACGTGAACACATCGTGCACATTGGATAGTTTATCTGGAAGTTCAAAACAATAGGAATTCCTGGCAACTCTTCTGGAAAGATATCAGGGAATTTGGAAACCACCGGAACATTTTCAAGTAAAGGGAGAGGTTTTGTATTGAGGGTGTATAGCTGGATAGAATTTGATTCCTTCGGAGAATAGACTATCTGTAATAAGGGTGGAACAGAGTTATTGACATCAATCCAACACCAAGAATGAGATCAATGTCAGAATCAGCAATATGGGAGTAACGAGGAATATGTGGCCTCCCATTAGAATTGGATTGTTCTTACTTATGTTGGAGTCAACACTTGTGATTCCGGAGAGTGAACGGTGATTTGATTTCTTAGTGGAACCAGAATTGGGTTGTGTGTTGTGGAAAAGATTGTTGACACAAAGGAATGTGATTCTCCGGTATGAAATAACACTTTAGTTGTTCAAGAGTTTACGAGGAAGTTTTGATTAGACGCCGGTAGAAGATTTGAAGTGGAAAACAACAACAAGATTTCAACGGACGAAAAGGTTCTTTAAAAGAACAGGATATTGAAGCAACACCGGGGTAAACGAGATCAAAACACTCCTGAGGTACTACGGAAAAACCCATCCGGGCTTCTAAAGGATCATTACCTACTGCTTAAGGAATAGAGGATTTGCTTCCGGGGCTTACACGCCTCCGTTCTCAATCCTGAGTAGGCAACATGATAAATCATGTCACAACCACCTCCATTCCTATGGTCTAGTAGATATAACCATCCTAGAGAAACCAGGATTCGTGAAATCCTAACTTGAAAGTTTAGATGAGAAGGGAAAACAACGTTACACTTCCTTACCAGAAAAGGGAGGGTGGGTGGGGAAAGAAGAAAAAGAACAGAATTCCTACTCTCACGTTTCATTTTTCCTATATAGCTACAAAATAGTTTCTAGACTCAACTGCGACCAGTAAAAGGGATCCTACAGGCAGACAGGCTCTGATACCATTTGTCGCACCCTGATTTCTAGGGGATACTCACCGTACGAACTGGATAGCAGATGCTTGGATTATGGGGCATAACTGCTCCCACGTCCCAGCTTCCTGGTAGGCCTGCGCTTATGCGCGACAACACAAGCCCTGCTATTCCATCGTCGATGTAAACTATCCACTAGAGATCAAAGGCACTTCCGTCGACGTACTTCAAACCATACACACATGGTACGTCAACGGCGTTTAACAAGTGATATCACAACAGATCTCTACGACACAAAAGGTTGAAATAAGTTGCAAATGGCTCTCATTAGAGCAGAGATATCAAATACAGTCATTCAGAGGGCACATGCCCCAACAATACATCATTACAATACAGCGGAAGCACTCAACATGTCTGAGTACAGACAAGAACCAAATAGGCCTAAGAGGCCGGAAACAAACAGACGGAGCCCATCCACGAAGTCTCGGATCCTGCCCGGGTCCGCTATCTACTCGTCAGCAGTCTCGTCATACTCCACGTAGTAGCCACCATGTAGATCCTCGGAATCGTCGTCTGCGTAAACCACAGCCCCAAAGGGGTCAGTACATAGACGTACTGGCAAGCAAGACTCACAGTTCACCAAAGTGTAACCCGTCAACACCAAGCACAGATGCTTTGGGTTCAACGGAAGGAAGGGGATATAAAGGATGATGCAACTGGCTGCTCTACACAACTACAGAAACATACTACAACTGCCGGCTAACAGAAAGGAGATAAGATCGAGGATTGTAACCAACTGAAAGATAACGTCAAACAAACCCATCCTGGATCTCGCCCCTTATCCAAAGAAGCAATCCGAGGAAAACTCACACAGTTGTATTAAAGGTGAAACAAGTTATTGTGTCATCAACCTATTACTAGTCAAGTTATTAATCATTGGGTGTAACATGTTTGATCGTTATGTTTAAGTTGTCCTGAGTACTTGTTAGCCAGTACTTTCACCAAGTAATCCATAACCGCGGAAAACACGGCTTCTCGAGAAGATTATCCCTGCAGGGTTGCACCAATTTGGCCGTACACTCATGAATAACCCGCCAGATGGAAAGGCCCTTCCACCAAGCGGGGTACTCAACACAACCAACCATTCCTCGCATCAAGCCCAAAGCACCTTGGGCGCACGGCTAATCGAGCCCAGAAGAAAATGGACCCTCATAGCACTCTAAGAACGTGTCCCCCTATATGCCGACTACGAAAGTTCCACCCTGGCCTGGGCTCGCAAAAACATGCATGCGGCAAATGGAAAACACGAACTAAATGAGGTGATTTGGACGAGATGCGAATCAGGTCAAGTTGAGGGGGGCGCCCATACTCGCTTCCCAAATGTGGGTAGTGCGCTCATCATGGATCAGTAGACAAGACCCTTTTCCTATTAGGGTCGACACTAGCAGGCTTCAAAACCTCTCATGGGCCTCCTGCCGGTGCCTTATCATCAAATTTATTATTAATAGTAACATTAGCATGATTGATTGATTAAACATCGAGCCCCCACAACGTAATAGAAATAGTAACAGAAAGTAACGGGTAACAGACTCGAGCAAAACAACCTAAGCATGCTAGTAAGACACGGGCTCAAACAATGGTTATAGGTATGGAGGTGAGGCAATATCAGGTTTAAGGGATTCATGTGATAGGTTCGTAACAGAACAACTACTACTAAGGCTAGCAGAACAGAACAACGGAAAGTATCGGTAACCAATGTTGAAAGGAACACAGTGGTTCATGTGAGTGATAACTTGCCTGCAAAACCCAGTAGCCTGGTACTGAGCTAAATCCTTAGAAGGGGTGTCGTAAGTATCGTCGGTCTCAACGTCGTCGTATATCCGGGAAGAAGCAAACAAACATTGCAGAAAGATAAACAATCAATATAATGGCATAGGTGCACAAACATGGGATGATGCATGTCATGTTAATAGATGCATCAAAATAAACTACTTGACAAGATAATACAATTTAATTGGACCCATATGCAATGTGAATTGCATATGGATGCAAGTGGTTAAGGTGGAAGCAATGATCTACATTTGATTAACAGGTGTAAGTAGTTAAACATGATGCATGCATGATGATAACAAGAAGTAAACAAGTTAGATGCAAAAGGAAAAGGAGTAAAACAAGTGTGGGATTTTATTTGTCATGTTAATAATTTTGGTTCCTTATTGATGTCACACAAGTAATTGTTGTTTTCAACAAGTTAATGTGTGCAAAACAAATAACAAAGTTTATATTTGAAAAGAACATCAAATTTTTAGTTAGATTACATGTTTCACATTTTGAAATTGGAATTAGGATGAATTTATTATGAATTAAACAAGTTTAAGCAAGAATTAAATGAATTTAATTCAAACATGAACTTATTTGAATTTTTATTTGTTCAAAACATTAGGTGAGATTCATATTTGAAATGTTTATACTTTTGTGGTTTGAAAACATATTTTATATGTCCCAAAGAATTTGTTTTGATCAAGTTATGAAATTAACAATTTTAAATGAATTAAACAAGGATTAAATTATTTAACCAATTTTAATTATTCAAAACATAAAACAAATTTTATATTTGGAAAGATGGTTTAATTTTGCATGGAAAACATATTTCATTTGTGGAAATTGGATTTAAAATGAGCAAGTTATTATTTTGGCAATTTTAAATGCAATAAATAGGAAACAGTTGTTTTCAGCAATTTAAATTATTCAAAACAGCAAACAAAATTTATATTTGGAAAGTACATGAAAAATTGATTGGAAAACATATTTGGTTTGTGAAATTTGGAATTTTTATGAGCAAGTTATGAATTTTGCAAATTTAAGTGAATTTGACAAGTTTTCAAGTTTTGCACCAATTTAAAATATTTAAAACAGTGAACAAATTTTATATTTGGATAGAACATTTAATTTGGTATTGAAAACACATCAAAAATGTTGGATTTGGAGCAAAAATGATTTTATTATGCTATTTACAAGATATAGTGCAAATCTGCCATTTTGATGAATCTAGGGACTTGGAAATTATTTGTGCAGGGCTAGAATTAATTTCCAGGGGCCTGTTGGTGATTACAAGAAAGTTTGGTGACCAAAACATTGCAAAACAAAAATGTTTGGTAATTGTGCAGGGGGTGGGATTTGACCCCTGCACCTCCTGAGTCGCTCAAGGGAACAGAACCAGATGGGCTGTTGCTGCTCAGTTGTCAGAGAAGGGGATCTTGGGGGCTTAAGGTTCAGATATGCACCACGCTTAAATCCGAAAAATAGCAGCAAAAGGGGTGGGGAGCTGGGACTCGAACCCAGCTCGCGGGCGTGCGCGCGAAGACTCGCTACCAGTGCGGCTCGCGTTCGTATCGTGACAGGTACAGGCAGGGTGCGGGTTTGAGGTGCACTTGGGGGATTTAACTGAAACTGATCGTATCTGAACCTGCAGGTACCGATCGGTGCTCTGCAAACCGGCAGGAACGCCGGCGATTAGCGGCTGCTCGCCGCGGCTGCTGCTCGAGGGCGGACGCGGCAGCTAGGTGGCCGTGTGCGGGGTCGTGTGAGAGGGAAAGGAGGGAAGGAGAGAGGATGCCGATCGCACCTGCTGCTGCTGTCGATGACGACTGCCTGACGGCAGTGGCGGAGGTGCTCATATCCGGCGACGGCGCGGCGCCCTCGGTCGATCCCAGCTCGAGGCGAGGGGACGGGGCGGTCCAGGACGGCGGCGCGGTTCCATTCCCGGGGAGAGGAGCTCCCCGAGGTGACCAGGTAGTCGACGCGGTGAGGAGACCGTGGCTACTGCTGGTGGTTTTCGGTGAGGTTCAGAAAGAACAGATCGATCAGAGAGGAGCTAGACAGGGAGGACGGCGGCGATGGGGAAGAACTAGGGTAGCTAGGGTTTTAGGGGCAGAGGGGGGAGGTGCTACTTAAGGGGGAAGGGAACCTTGTACGGCTGAGCATCTAAGGGGGTTGGAGGAGATCCTCTGGCTCTCCTGCAGTCGTACAGGGAGAGAGGTAGGTGACAGCGACCTGGGAGAAGGAAAAGGTACTGGGCCTGGAAAGAAAGGGTTGGGCTGGGGTAAGTGGAGTGGGGGTGGGCTGGATGGAGATTAGAGGGCTGGGCTTAGCCTTCTCCCTCTCTTTTTCTATTTTCTTGTTCTCTGTTTTATTTTTATTTTTTGCTGAAAACCAAATGGAAGGAAAAGGAGAGTTTCCAAGTTAAATAAAAGTTTTGGAAAAAAGAATATGGTTAGTTCTGTTTTCAATTAGCAACCCAAAACTAGCTTTTGTTTTCCAAGGTTTACAAATGTAATTGTTGTTTGTTAATTAAACCAATATTTGAAAGGATTTTTAATATGACTTAAACCTTATTGAAAACAAACATTTTTGATAGGGTTTACCCCTAAGATTTAAGGTGATTAAAGATTACAAATAGGGTGGTGAACTTAAGGTTTCAAAAGGTATTGATTTGAGAATTGGTTTGAATTTGGGTAATTTGATAATTAAATAATTATTGATGAAAACCATGTTTTTTATTAGGGTGACCCCTATGATTCAATTTGATTAAATTAGTTGATTAAATTCATAAGTTCAAATTGGTTCTGCTTGATGCATTGATTTGAACTTGAAGGTGATTTGAAAATCATTTGTTTGATTAAGCCCACAATTTTAATGAGTGATCAACATTGAATAAAATGAAAGCAATTTGGTTGTTTTTATTTGAACTCTCACTTTGGAAATTGTAACATCACAAGGATGAAACAAAGGGTTTGAATTTTGATTTGGAATTCAAATAGAAAACAAAGGAAAACAACTGAAAACAGTTGGAAAACAAATGACAACAGAGGAAAACAAATGCAATCAACATGATGCCATGATGCAAAACATAAAATAACAGAGAGCAAACATTCTAAAGGCTATTTTTCAGACTTGGGATGTTACAACCCCCTGCCCCCGGGCGTTGCCACGTCGTCACCTAACTGCTCGTTCCCACCACTCGGGACTTCCGCCGCAATCGGTGAGACCGCCAATGTATAGCGGGATGCCGTTGCCCGAATCCGTAGATTCTGGCTGTTTCTCGCCCCGCCGTCACCTGAGATGGTCACCACAGCCCACCGATTGCGATTAGTGGCCTTCTCAGCCCCGTGCGACGGTTCGTGAACCACTATTCCATGTGGAGTTCTCGGCCCTCTATCAGTGTGGTGCCCCATCATTTGGCCGCGTCCGTCGGCTCCCCTTCGGCACTGAAAGAACATGGTTTCCCCATCTATGGTTTTGATAATTAATGACAATCACTATGAACTAATGGTTGCATTGAATTAGACTTGTAGAGTTTGTCCATAGGCAACCCTTAATGTCCATGTGTTGGATTCAAGATAATCAAGTGATGACCAATGTGCTATTCATGTGAATATCTAAAAATTGATCGTGAGAGAGTTGAGCATATTGCAAGTATATCTTGAAGAAGAATATTGTGTGAACAATCATGTTTAACTTCAAAACATCATTATAATGAAGAGAGAAGAAAATATACAAGATTGATCAAGTCAAAGTATTTTATAGTGGATCAACGCAGAAAGCTAGAAGATGTACCAAGTGGGATCAAGTGTTATGGTGGTATGGTAAGCAATTTTACATATAGATTCGTGAATTAACCCATGATATGTGTGTGTAGTATATCTATGTGGTTAGGTATCTTTCCATGGGTTTGCATCAAAAGTAAGATTTCATATAGCCCATGATGGATGACGTCAAGTGGTGATCGTCATCAACGTTGTGAAGTGCAAGTCCAAGAGGATCATCTCAAAGAGATCGCATTCTTGGGCTTGTCACCCTTTTGGAGATATTAGCCAAGTGAAGATGGAATTAAAAGAGCCTCTCCCATATTGGCGTACAGGGGAGCAATCTATGAGTCTTCACCGAGCAAAGCAAAATCAAGAAAGGTGTTCCAACTTGAGGCGGGCAAGATCTTTATCATCTAGCTCAAGTGGAATACTCAAGGAAAATAAAGAGTCTTAATAGGTTTTCTTTTCTACCGGTTTTATGGTGTAGTTGGGAGACTGGATTATAAGATAGATAACCGTACTATCAAGCGGGACTCTCATATTAGAAACTTGATTGTATCATTGGAGAAATCTCAAACCTTTGCATACTTGACATCATTTTTCTTGATTCTTGTTTGACTTTTCTCTATGTTGGGTTTTTGGTGCTTTTCGTGATCTTCATGACAAGTTTAGATTTATCGAAAACGGATTTCGTAAGAAAAACTTGTTACATTTTCGGTAGTGAAAATATTACCGGTTCTTCTTTGAGAAAGGTTTCACACCTTCCCATGTGCGGTAATTTCTCTATACTTTGAGGTATCAATATTTTCCAACAAAATTGGGTTCACCTCAATCATACTTCGTTTGCAAAAGTTATGGGGTTTTAGGATTTGCTGAGTGGTTGTGGGAAACAGCTCGAAGACTCCGGTGTGAAAACACCGGAGAATCCGGACTCAGGGCACCCGCCTCTTTTATTCCTGGATTTGGGGCTAATTACTACGCGGTGGCGTGACATGCTGATGCCCCCTCCGGAGTATGCCCGGAGAATTTCGGAAGTCTCTGGCCAGGCCGGATATTCCGGACCACATATGATCTAGATATTCCGCGCTAGGACGGAGACTCCGAGGTAAGTTGCGTTCAACGTCTCTATTTCGTGGGGACCTATAAAAGGCCCCTTTAGAGATTAGAACTGCAGGGCACAAAATTGACCCCTATTGTTAACCTCCTCCGGCTTTGCTATTTCTCTATTCCTCCATGATTCTTGCCTCTAGTTAAAGGGAAAAGAGAGAGGAGATTTAGATCTACCATTCCACCAATCCATCTCTGCTCCTAGTGACAGGAATCCTTTGGATCTAGATCTTTGAGATTCATTTGTTGAGTTCATCTTTCTTTGTTCTTCCTCTCTTCTCCCCACAAAGAATTTGTTGCTTTGGTCGGATTTGAGAGTGGAGGATTTGAGAAATTCTTGTGTTCTTGCCATTGCATCGATTTGAGTTCCATGCGAGGATTCGGTGGAGTTGAAGTTTGAGAAGCTTGTTACTATTGGGTACTTGGAGTGCCCTAGATCTTGTCCTCTTGGATACTTTGAGTGCCCTAGACGGTTGTTGTTGTCTTAGAGCTTTGGAAGCCTTCGGGACCTTGTTGCCATCTCGAAGCTTTGGTAGCCCACGAGATATTGTCAGGAGGCTCCAATTAAGTTGTGGAGATAGCCCCAACCTTATACGGGATCGGTGACCGCCATCAAAGGTCACATAGTGGATCATGACACTCTGCATTGGTGGAGTGAGGAGGAGAATATGGTGAGTCATTGAGGCCTTTGGATTCACTGTGACTCCACACCTCTCCAACAGAGATTGACTTCCATTGGGAAGTGAATTTCGGGAAAAATCATTGTCTCCACATGTATCGGTTATTTCTATACTCGATATACTTACTTATGCAATATAATTTGTGATAGCCATCGAGGTTGAAGTTACCTATCTTGCTATCACGTAGGTGCGTAAATTGTTTAGCATAAGTTGTTATTGCTGCACATAGGTGAACCTAGCTAGTTTAGGTTTGGCTTGATAAAATTAATTTTATTCCTTATTTATTAAAGGTTTAACTGTAATTATTTTAAACATCTATTCACCCTGCATCTAGGCGATCTGAGTGTCCTTTCAGGCACCTCGCCCGCCACCGCATCATCTCAACCTCCGACAGGATCCGCCGACAAAAATCAAGTTGGGCGCCCGACACCATTAGATGACCCTCCCTCCCTCCCCCTCCCATCGTATGATTTCATGTTGGTTGATTTATTTTACATCGTCTGCTACGGCAGTAAAAAAACTCAGGTGTCTTATTTTAGGGCATCTGCTCTATTTTTCCAAAAACTAACTTCTTGGTGCTCTAAAACTGTTTTTCAATGCCCTATTTTAGAGCATCTATTGGAGATACTCTTAGCAACCTGCTAATGGAGCAATGCATACTATCAATTTCGCACAATAAGTCAATCTGACATCTTAATTTATTTATTTATTGCGAAAAAAATTAAGGGGAGTTTGTGCAAATTGCTAGCAACCAAACACACCCTAGTTTTTGTTGTATTTTGAGAATTAACAAACCCTAGCTCTGTATTGCCTCTGGGTTCTTTTTCAGATAAAAAAATGGATTAGCACTGGCCGTACAATTTCCAGCACATTCATAATTCGCCTTTGTAATGTGTATTCTGCTTTTTTTAGAAATCATGAAAACATTTTCCCTGCTTTAACTTAATAAAGCAAATAGTTCGATGCAGGATTCCACACGAGCTGAGGCATATAGCTTGCCAACCTGGAAGTACACACCACCTTGAGTACTCATGGTCGGCCTCCCCTCAAGACAGACTGGAAACACGAGATCACAACTAAGCAGCGACTCGAGGAGGCTTGCTGGAGTTGAAGATCGTCTTAAGCCCGTCGACTAGATGAAGAAGCACGTCCTTGTCTTGCTCCTTTGACAGGTTTGCCCACATTTGCACAAACACGAGAATTTTAAAAATGACATCGGTGGGGTGGCGAGGCACCACCGAATCCAACGCTAACTTATTGCGAGTAAGCCAAATCGCCCATGCCAACGCAGCAAACATCACCCAGGTAATTCTATGTTGCTGGCCAATAAGGGAGTGGTGAATGGAAAAGAATTCAAGGAAATTTGCCGCGGCCCAGCAGCCTCCTAATCACGCTCCAGCCCAGCTTCACGAAGACACAAGAGAAGAAGATATGGGAAGCATCTTCCACCTCACAACACAAGGAACACCGACCATCGGAGTGGCCATGATGTGAAGCAATAAGTTTAACTGGAGGGTAACCGACCGAGAGCTAATTTCCATGTGAAGATCTTAATTTTAAGTGGGATTCTTGCAGCCCACACATCCCTGCAGACGCCCCTTTGGAGAGCTCCCAGTACATGGAGGCAACCAAAAACTGACCCGGCGGTTTTAGGTTCCAGCGGATTGAGTCCTGGCCCTCCAGGAGGGGAACCTCGCTAACCTTTTTTTTTTGATAATGGGCTTTATTACTTTAAAAAAGTATTACACCCGGCTTCTGCATAACATGATGCACACGGCCGACAGAAAATAAAAGCAAAAAGCGTAACAGTAGCAACATGCCGATTACAAACAAGATGAAGAATCAGCTGCCGCCTATGGAGCCGTAATCCGTAAATCAGACGGCCATCCATGTGGGATAAAAATATCCCTCGCCACTCTTTCCAGCCGTACACATGCCTCCGTAAAAAGGCCTCGATACTCCGCCCGTTGTAATGTGCACCACGAACGGAGAATACCTGTGCAGCGGAAAAGTACCTGCAAACGAGAGTAATTTTTATCATTAAAAATCTTGTCATTTCTACACAGCCAGAGCGACCATATAACGGCTAGCGCTCCTACCCTAAACATAGTTTTAAACCTATTATCGATTCCATTCAACCAGTTGCCAAAAATATTTGCAATGGATGTTGGAGGATATAAGTTCGAAGCCATTTGGATAGCTGACCATATAGACCGCGCAAAAACGCACTCGAAGAATAAGTGTTTTATCGTCTCCTCCATCGGACACGAAACACACTTTGTACTTCCATGCCAATTACGCTTGACAAGATTATCTTTAGTTAATATGACTCCTTTACGAAGGTACCATGCAAAGATTTTCATCTTAAGAGGTATCTTCATACGCCATATTTTCTTATTATTATCGACCGGCACTCCTGAATGTACCATCGCCCTATACAAGGAGTCAACTGTGAACATACCATTCTTAGTTAAACTCCATCGAAATTCATCGGTGCCTTGTGATAGTTGGATCAAAGCCAATCTATCTAACAGAGCGTTCCAAGATTGAAGTCTTTGCCCGATAACATCTCGCCTGAACGTCACATTTGGTGGGTACGTTTGCATTACTGTAGCTAACGTATCGCCTTTGTGACGAACAATATTGTATAGGGCCGGATACTGTTCTCGGAGGGTGGCATTTCCTAGCCATTGATCCTCCCAAAACCGAATTTGAGATCCATCCTTGATGTTAAATACCCCATAGCGAAAGAAATCCTTCTTTGTCGCCATTAGGCCAGCCCAAAAGTGAGAATCACCCGGTTTCCAAACAACCTGTGATAACGCTTTTGTACCGATGTATTTTCGCATTAGGAGGGTTTGCCAGACACCATTTTCTGTAAGTAGCTTAAATAGCCATTTACCTAGGAGAGCTGAGTTTTTGACCTTAAGGTCATGTATTCCCAGCCCTCCCTGATCTTTGGGTCTGCACACCACGTCCCATCTTGCCAGTCGATATTTCTTCTTTTCATTATCCCCTTGCCAAAAGAATCGTGATCTGAAGTAATCCAACTTCTTCAAGACTCCTTTGGGTAACTGGAAGAATGATATCATATACAGTACCATATTTGTCAGGACTGAGTTTATGAGTACCAATCTTTCACCTAGGGATAGTAATTTTCCTTTCCAACTCGCTAGCCTTTTTTGCAGACGATCTTCAACATATTTCCATTCAGCATTAGTCAGTCTCCTATAATGTATTGGGATACCCAAATACTGAATAGGGAGCTGACCTTGCTCGCATCCAAAAAGTTCGGAATATTGAGCACTTGCCTCCTGGGCTTCGCCAAAGCAAAACAATTCACTCTTATGAAAATTGATCTTTAGTCCAGATAATTGCTCGAATGCTGAAAGAATTAACTTTAGATTCGTTGCTTTCTGTAGATCATGTTCCATAAAAAGAATTGTGTCATCTGCATATTGAAGAATAGATAGTCCCCCATCCACAAGGTGAAGTACCACCCCTTCAATGAGGCCATTTTGTTTAGCTCGTTCAATCATGATCGCTAACATATCCGCCACAATATTAAAAAGTATGGGCGATAATGGATCACCTTGCCTTAATCCCTTTTTTTGTCTGGAAGTATTTGCCTATATCATCATTGATTTTAACGGCAACACTACCCCCTGACACAAAATTATGGATCATGGCACACCACTCCTCCGAGAAACCTTTCATTCTCAGAGTTTGATGGAGGAACGACCAATTAACTTTATCATAGGCCTTTTCAAAGTCAATTTTGAAAATTACTCCATTTAGCTTTTTGGTGTGCATCTCATGAACAGTTTCGTGTAACACCACGACCCCGTCAAGGATATTCCTACCCAGCATAAAAGCAGTTTGTGTAGGCTTCACCACATGATCCGCCACCGCGTACCTAAGCCACCAAGATACGCCAGGCGTCTGCAGATTCCCTGTCAAAAGAGCACCTAAAGCCTGACCCCATGCCATCCGCGGTGAAGGCCTCAGCTACGGACATATTTTGATTATCTGAAATGTCGAACAGCCGAGGAAATCTGTCACGCGGCGGCCCATCCCTGTCCACCAGTCCAACCAAAAAAGAGTATGAGACCCATCCCGCATAACGTATGTGTACCCCAATTTGAAGAGTGTTTGATTTTCTGCAAATTGCACCAAAAAACTGAGACCCCTTGGGTCGGAGTTGCGAAGATGTTGTTAGATTATGTGTACTTGGCTTGATGGCTTCGACAAGAGTTTTCCAAATCATCTTCTCATTCTGGTATTGTTTCCAAATCATCTTCTTGACAATTCTAAATTGTAGTAGCTACATATTTACTATTGCAGCTATGCCAGATTATAATTTTATGTTATAATAATCTTGTTGAGCTTACACTCATAAATTCTAGTCCAAGCTATTGGTAGGTATGAAATAAGATCTTAGCTAAAAAAAATCTATATGCAAAGATGATAGCGATAGAATTTTGTGGTTGCAATGTTGGCTGTGAACAATGGGTTCTTAGTTCTTGTATAGTTTGGTTTCAAACGATCCTTTAGGGTGTGTTTGGTTTGGGAACGAAGTGGAATGTAATGTCATGGTTTGGTTCCACTAGAATGGGTCGGTCCCGTTCTTATATTTGGTTGGACAAAACCTATAGAATGGAATGGTTCTGCCCCATGTTTGGTTGGGATGAAAAGATGGAATGAAATGGCTACAATTTGGTTTAGCTCACCTAATTAACCTCCAATAAAAAATTAAACACACAAGTTTTTTTATTCAACACCAAGTGATCACGAACAATCAAATTATCTACCACATCCCCAATTAGAAACTAGCAGCGATAGCTAACTAGCAAAACAATAAAATAAAGTAGACTAGGGCGATGGATTTGTATGGAGTCGTCGACCACCGGAGGAAGAAAGCAGAGGCACACATCCGGGTCATAATCTTGATGGCCGGAGAACGCATCCAAGTGAGCTCGTCGATCTGGTCCAATAGACGATCTCTCGTACAACCGGCGGCATGCGCCAGGTTCATGTTGGGGCTGTGTCAGCCGTGGCCGCGCGGGAGCGGCGCCGTTGCAAAGGGAACCGAGCCGGGAGGCCGCGGGCATGGCTGCTCTAGAGCATGGCGCCGGATAGACGCGCTCGGCAGCACGCCTCGACGCGAGACGCCGACGATGGCGCCGACATGAGTGTGGGATGGTGGCGCTAGCGTGAGAGACGGTTGGTGGTGCATGTTCCGGTTGCCGGCATGGCCGACTCTCCCACGTTAGCCCGCCACCGCGGATGGTGGCGCTGGCTACCGGCGCCGTCCGCCTTCTTTAGGCCGCCTTCCTGTCGATGGGATGCTAGCTCAGGAGGAAGAAAGTTAGAGAGAACGAGACAGGGAAGAAGAGATTAGGGGAGAAAGAGAAGCAGAACGAGGTGATTCCTCCGATTTCGTGAAACCACCAAATTCATCATATTGGTGGAATATGCCGTTCCGTGAACGGGCTGGTTCCGATTCACATGAATGAGCCCCAAGTGCATGTCCAACCCGTTACGTTCCACTCCATTACCCAAACCAAACACACTCTTAGTGTACTGTCCTTTTGTCATTGTTAGAGATATATTAGGTGTACGTATCTTTGGTAGTTTAGGATTTGTATTCAGTCTCCTACTCTATCTCTACGAGCCTTCTTGCCCTCCAAGTTTGTACCCCAATATATACTCGCCCATGAGGCTCAATAACACATCCACCGTATTCCGTCAATCTCATCTTTCTACATGGTATCAGCCTAAACACGATCTAACCTTAGCCGTCGCCGCCGCTTCCGCCTCGCGCCGCCCCCGGGACGGATCTATGATCGTCGCCGGGGGCCGCGCCGTCCGTACCTAGGGTTCGTCCGCCGGTCCCGTGGATCGGCTGCCCTAGAGCGTATTTCTCTCCGCCGGTCGCTTGGCCGGCGTTTTCTTTTTTGGTTTTCCGATTCAAGATCGGTTTGCGTCGCCCGCCGCCACCGTCGATCCTCACGCGCCTCTACACCGACACCGGCGCGACTACCGGCCTCTTCACCGACACGGCGGAGTCCCACGCCACACGGCGGCCGTAATGGCCATTGTCCATGTGGCCTCTTCGCCGCCTCGGCGGCCTCGCGCGATGCGGCGGCCTTAACGGCCGCCTTCCGCGCGTCTACCCGCCCATCACTTTGTGCCGGTCGTCATCGCCCCTGCTCCTATCGGGACTCCTCCACTACCCCGCCTTCACCGTGGCTGCCTCACGCACGGAGCTGCCTTTGCCGCTCAGGCACGGCGCTGCGTTCGCCGCTCGGCCTCCACCACCCAGCCTTACGTCATCATCGTCGTGCTGAGCGGCGCATCCTCCACCTCGCGAGCAAGCGGATTGATCACCCGCCCGTCCGCGATCCGTTCCATCCAGGCTGCGCGGCCGACCCGTACAGTCTTCTGCGTGCGCCTCCGCAGGTTCCCGTGAAGACCGTCCCTGAGTGTGCGTCTATCACCGATCGAGCAAACGGGCTGCCGCTGTGTCGCCGCATCGGGCCGTAGAGCCACCGCCCCGTGGTTCTCACCGCGGCTGCATCACCCCGCGCGTCGCCGCTGCGTCGGTCCTCCGGTCCGTAGCGCTGCATCACACGGTCCCCGCCGTCGCCCCGAGCTGTTCCAGCGGTTCACTGGCGGTGCGCTGCCGCTGCGTCGTCCCTTCGGGCCGTAGTGCCACAGCACGCGGTGCCCGCCGCCACGAGGCCGTTCCCGCGGTTGCCCTGACGGCGTGCTGCCGCTGCGTCACCCCTTCGGGCTGTAGCGCCGCAGCACACGCGGTCCAGGTCGCCGCCCCGAGGTCTTCCCGCCGTCGCCCTGACACGCACGTCGCCGCTGCGTCGCTCTTTGAGCCGTAGCGCCACGACGTGCGGTCCACTCCGCCGTCCCCGCGCGTTGACCTCTTCGTGGTATGCGCCGCGCCGCCTCCCTAGGCGCGGGAACGCCACCGCCCGCGCGTGGTCTTTTTCGAGTTGTTGGGTTCTTCTTCGCCTACTACGAGCATCGCCGCCGCGCTTCTACACGTGACCGCCATGGCCCTTCACGGGCTACTGCCGCCGTGTCGCTCCTAACGGCAACCGACATGGCCCCTCCACAGGCTGCCTTTGGTTCCGCCGACTACATCGCCGTCCACCTCTTCCTCTGCTCCGACAACCGTGGTTGACATCGGCACCTTCTACCCCCACGCCGACTGGCGCTACAACCGTCGTCGAGCCTTCGTCCACGACGTGTCCCCGGGCCCGGCAAGCCTGGTGCGATGCCTCGTCAACATCGACTTCGTCCTTCTACACATCGCCGTCATCTTCCTCGACCACTTCCTCTGCTCCGACAACCGTGGTTGACATCGGCACCTTCTACCCCCACGCCGACTGGCGCTGTAACCGTCGTCGAGTCTTCGTCCACGACGTGTCCCCGGGCCTGGCAAGCCTGGTGCGACGCCTCGTCAACATCGACTTCGTCCTTCTACGCATGCCCGGTGCTGGCAACACTGGCGCGTGCCTTCGTCCACGACGCGTCCACAGGCTTGGCAAACCCGGCGCGACGCCTCGTCCATATCGTCTTCTTCCCGGCGCACCACTACTTCAACACCACTGCGCCTATGTCTAACTTGGCGCCTCCTTGCGCCCCGCGGCTCCACGGCGACTACCTCGACACCGGCTACCCCAACTCGACATCGACCTCGGCAATCCTCGCACGGCTACCTCGACCACGGCTACACCACCCTACGCTCTCGGCTACCTCGACCTCGGCACAAAGGGCTATCATGTCGCCTTGAGCTCTCATCAGCTTCCTCTATGGTCCAAGCTCCAGTGCCGTGACACCGTCCACGACGTCAGCACACTGGATTCTACTTCGGTTTCTCTCCAGTCTGACCGTCCGCGACGCTCCTGTTGTTCGCAACGCTACCGCTACGACTGCGGGGGGATGTTAGAGATATATTAGGTGTACGTATCTTTGGTAGTTTAGGATTTGTATTCAATCTCCTACTCTATCTCTACGAGGCTTCTTGCCCTCCAAGTTTGTACCCCAATATATACTCGCCCATGAGGCTCAATAACACATCCACCGTATTCCGTCAATCTTATCTTTCTACAGTCATCATCATTTTTTACCTTCGCGCTTCTTCCTATCAGGTTGTTGCTGCTCAAGAAGTACAATTACCTTATGACGTCTTCCTATCAAGTTTCCGCTGCTCAAGAAGTACATAGAAGGCATGTTTACCTCGGTTATATGTATACCTAACTTTATACATATGCTAACTTTGGATGAGGCTCTTATAGCATAGCAGAAAGCGATCGCTGGATGATTTACTTATGTACATCCTCTTTTGCAATTTTAAGGATGTTTTTTCTTTGATTTGAACATCTTAGCTTTCTATCTGCAAGCGGAACATTTTTAAATGTTGTCTCTGATGAAACTGTAGTGTACCATTATTTTTAATCGTATTTTTGTATTCCACTTAGTTTAAATTGTTATTCTTCCGGTTGATGTGATTTGTTCCTCGGTGTTCCTAGCGTAGATATAATTTATACCATTTGATCCAACTTTTATTCCTAATAGGGTAATTTTCACTAGTGGTGCTAAAATTGTGGATACTAGTGAAGTTAAAATTTTGTTTTCCTTGGATCAAAAGTTTGCTCCTCTTTTACTTGTGACTGTTCTGCCCCTCTAAAATTATTGTCCATTTTTTATTCCACTTCTAGGTTTTATGTTCATATTGGAAACGAAATTTGTATTTCATTTTGTTCAAAGATTTTATTCAACTAGGTTCCACGTCAAAAATTTTATTTTACTTTTTTGCGATTTTTTAACCGTGTGAGTAAATTGTGCAAAAGCAGGCAACGTGATGTAATGTGCTACGAATAACCGTATAGTATCTTGCTGCGGAAAATTAGGACTGGCCTACCATATCTTGCTCCGCACAACTACTACGCTATCACTCGCATTTCCGGCAGGTGGGGCAGCGCCATGTTTACAGCAGCTACTAATTTTTTTAGTCCCACATTGAAACTTTGGTGATTTTGAACACCTATTTTAATGGATTTACAACCACTACTCATTTTAATGTTATTTGTTTCCATCCAATTAAACCAGAATGGCTCGTTCTCCTTTGGGGGATGCCAACGTTGGATCTCTTGTCAGTGCTTTCTTCAATTGCACCAATGTTTTGTCCGCCTCTTCAGTGCATACAAATTTGTTAATTTTTTTGAGAAATTTGTGCAATAAAAGTGCTTTTTCGCCTAACCTGTTTATAAATCTGCTTATGATGCCAAATGATCATGTTAACTTTTGAAATTATTTTAAGCACGTGCCCCCTCCGTCCACTTTTAATCTACGTTCTACAAGTTTAAAGACAAATTAGCAAGTCATTTAATATTAGTACTTAGATATATGAACAACCAATCCAAGCTACATGAAAATTAATGGCATCCAATAGTTAGATAAATACTCCTCCGTTTTCTGTGTTGATGTTGATACCGAGGAGACAATTAATATGGAAGACCCATGATGTAAATTAAAAATGGACAAATTCATGGCCTAGAATGTAGACTAAAAGTGGATGGAGGGAGTAGGATTTTTTATGTTCAGTATTGCTTTTCTCTTTACCGGGTTTACTTCAATTTATCTATGGGACACAATGATGCCCAGAAGGTTTCCTGAGGAACTCCAAACACACATTCTAATGGATTTAACTTCATATTGTATACACGCAAATTCTCGAATGTTTCACGCAAATCGTCAAGGAGAGTATCCTTCTCCTTGGATACGGCGGCAATATTGTCCACGCAAACGTGGACATTTCTACCGATTTTTTCATGCAAGCATCTCTGCATACAACTTTGGTACGTAGATCCAGCGTTCTTCAAGTCAAAAAAACATGGTTATGTAATAATATTTATCATAAGGGGTTATGAATGAGGTTTTGATTTGATCTTCCTCCTTCATGCGTATTTAATGGTAACTGAAATAAGCATCCAAAAAGCATAAAAGTTCAGATCTAGCAGTGATGATGGGGGGATGGTAACCCGGTAGGCTTTTGCCCAAGTGAAACCCGGCCCGAAGGGAATCGCGCAAGACCCGGCCCAAGGAGAAGAAGTTTCTAGAAGGCCCAAGGGAGAACGTAGGTCTTGTAACCCGTACCTTGGGGGTCACGATTAGGAAACTTAGGGTTGTGTGCGGTTTCCGGGTAGAATTCCGGGTATGTCTTGTATAGGAAGCCAGAGAGCCGGGTAATATATAAACCGGCTCCTGGGACAGAGAGACCAGAGAAGAGTTTTACCCAATATTCGAGTATTCTTGTGGTACGAGAGCTGATAGTTGCAAACCTAGATCGGAGACTCAGCGACATTGCAGCCCGAGCTACCAGATCGCCTGATAACATGATTTCCCCTCAGCTAAACCCTCTCCCAAACACCAGAGTCAATTTTCCCCAAAGTAAGTTACCCCTGGTAACGTCTGTCGTGATTATCCCACGACAGTTGGCGCCCACCGTGGGGCCTACGTCCAAGGGTGTTTACATCAAGGGAGAAGCTCGGGAAAGCATGAGGACCTCGTCACCGGCGAGATCATCACCAACCCTGAAGGAGAGAAGATGGTGGATGACTTTGGTTGGGGACCAGAGTCGGATTTGCTGGAAACCGGATCTGTCGTCACGATCGGCCGGGTCAACGTCTTCATCGGTATGGTACGTACATCCGGTTCTGTTCCTGACGATATTGAGTATGATTATGTGTCAGGAGAAGCGACCTGCGTTCAGTCGGATGGAGAAGAATCGGTTGGGACAGCCAATCCGGATGAAGATCCCACCACGAAGAGGGAACAGCTGGAGGAGCCGGTATGGACCCCGCATGGCCGGGTTACGAGAGAAGATGATACCGAGTCTATCCTGCACCTGCTTGAAGACCTGTACGAGGAAGATAGCTGTGACGAAGAGGAATACGAATCTTCACCAGGCCTCGCGCGCCGGGTCGCGGTCTACACGGTGCCTGCAATCAATCTTAATCAGGCGGATGTGTCGACGGCCGCGGTCGGAGTGGCGCGAGCGCTGGTCCAACAGCAGGCACCGGTTGACGGAAACCCGGTTGTGGCCCGGGTCGATGGAGAGTCGGCCTCTGTTACCAGTCATACCGGAGAAAGCGAACGGCAAAGGAACATGTTTGGATTCACAGCAAATAGAGCGCCGGGTGCGGGAGCCTCGGTTCCGCGAAATCCGGCTCTGTTCAACAATAACTTAATCTTAGATCCCATAGTGTTAGCGACGGTGATAACCCTAGAAAACACGGCGGCACGTGCCCGAGATCTGGATGTGGCTCGCCGCGCATTGGATCAACAAAGGAGAGATGTCGAAGCCGAGAAACAAGGGATGGCCGTGCGCCAGCGCGAGTTGGAAGAACTGGAGAATCGGCTTCAGGCTCAGTCGACTAGGATTTACAATCAGAGGCACCAGACGATATTACCGACAACCGGTGGAAGTTTACAGCCAGCTATGTTGTTCGTTACCCCTCAGGATCAACCAATCCCGGTTGTGAATCAAGAAACCGGATATCGAGCTGCAACCCTGGGAGGACAGCCGGAAAACGTGCAGCCCGGGTTACCCACACTGCAAACTAGGATCGCTGTTGGCAATACCGCACCACCACCACCACCGCGATTTCATACTCCACCGGGTCACTTCAATAATCCTATGGATAACGTATATGCAGCAACATTGGCATTTGATCACATCCCCGTAGGAGAGTCACCCCACGAAGCGGAGACCCGGCGGGCGATAGACCTGTTACGCACCGCAGTAGCTCAACATGCCAATTACCCGGATAATAGGAGTGGCATGCATGGAACACCATATGTTAGTCGGCAGAATGGGAATACCGGTTATATTCAGTCAAACTCGACACGGCGGAGGGCAGAGCAGCAGAAAATGCCGCCTCCTCCCTATAGACCGGCAACGCCTGCAGCATCAGCGGCGCAAGCCATTGTGGACAGTTCTCGAGCCAGGCGCGCAGCAGCCGGGTCTGCGGTAAGAGGGCTGGTAGCGGTTGCACCCCCCGCCGTGCCAGCTGCGGGATCGCACATTTCCCAAGTGAAGCCAGTACCGGCAAACCTGGCCGGGCCTAAGTGTTTATCGGATGCCATCAGGGCCGAGCCTTACCCGGATAAATTCAAGGAACCGGGTAAAGTGGTTAACTATGAGCCGACCATGGACCCAGAGACCTGGTTGAGCAGTTATAAGATGGCTATGTCGATTCGTAACGCATCCGAGAATCTCCAAGCCAAGTTTATGTACCTTATGATGTCCGAAGGAGCGGCAAAGTTGTGGTTCAACAACCTGCCTGAAAGATCCATCAATTCATGGAGTGAGCTGAAAACTGCCTTCATCAAGCACTTTCATGGGACGTGCCGAAAGTTATTCACGATTGACGATTTAGAGTGATGCGTCCAGAAGAAGGGAGAGTCGGCGCGTAGCTGGGTGCGCCGGGTTATGAAAATTCTCCACTCTTCCACTGGTATCCAACCAAAAGATGCATTGCAAGCTATGGCGAAAACGTGCAAATACTTACCCTTGGTGCAAAAGCTGACACGCATGAAATCAAGTCGGCACGCTTCGGAGGTTACAATGGGAGAATTGATGGACGCTTGCAATAAGCACGCCGCCACAGATACAACAGAGGAGGATGTTGATGACAAAAAAGCGAAAGCCAACACAAATAACTACGGAAGACCCGGCAATGGGGTTGTACCGGGTAATAACGGAGGAAGTAATGGAAATAACCAGCACAAGCGCCCATACGAAGGAAATTCCGAGTTTGTTGCTAATACAGAAGCCGGGTTTGCGAGACCCAGGGCAGAGGGAAATTTCAACGGAGGAAACTTCAATGGAGGAAACTACCAAGGACCACCGAGGCCGGCTAACCATATAGAGGCCTTCAGGATGCCCTGTCCGCGTCATAGCAGGAATGGCAGGCCGGCTAATCATTCATTGGAGCAGTGCGTGGACTTACAGAGATGGAAGAACGAGGAAATACATAAGGCCCTGCGAGGTGCAGGCCGGGGAGGAGGACCGGGTCCGGGTGGAAACCCGGGCAACGGGCCACCCCCCGCTGGCAACGCAGGAGGGGGCAATCCGGGTAATAATCAAGGAGGTGCTGGGGGTTTCCAAGCCAACCCGAAACAGTTAGGATAGTACCATGTTCACACTACAGGGACTTGTAACAAAGATAGAAAGATACTTAAAAGGGCCGTAAATTCGGTTTCTTCAGGTGTTCCGAGATACTTGAGATGGTCAAATCAAGAGGTAACATGGAGCAGAAGGGATCACCCGGAAACAATAGAACATCCGGGTGTGTTAGCTTTGGTGGTTGCACCGCAGGTCAATGGTTACGAGCTGAAAAAGGTTTTGATGGATGGTGGAAGTAGCATCAATATTCTATATTGGGAAACCTTTCTACGCATGGGGCTCAAGGAGTCTCAGCTGCAGAAAAGTTCCACAGTTTTCCATGGAATTGTGTCGGGTCACTCGGCGTGCCCTGAAGGATAGATGACACTAGAAGTCGCTTTTGGAGAATCCAAGGATAATTACCGAGTGGAATGGCTCACGTTTGAGGTCGTAAAATTGTGCAGTCCTTATCACGCGTTGTTCGGGAAGCCGGCTTACGCCAAGTTCATGGCCAGGACGTGTTACGTATACTTACAGCTAAAGATCCCGGGTCCTAAGCAGACTATCACTATACATGGGAACCGGGCTGTGGCAGCAGAATGTGACGAAGGAGATGCGACAATGGCAGAACAGGCTTGCAGGAAGGAAGAGCTCAAGTATTACCGGTCTCAAGTAGACTCGGAAGATAGAACTGCTTTGAAGAGACCGAATACGGAGGACGAGAGAGCAAAGTTTAAAGCGGCCCAGGACACCAAGATGGTGGCTTTTGTCGAGGGTGATCCCTCCAAACAATTTGCCATAGGTTCCAACTTAGACAACAAGCAGGAAGAAGCACTTATCGAGTTTATTCGCGAGAATCAGGACGTTTTCGCTTGGACGCCCAGCGACATGCCGGGTATCCCGACCGAGTTAGCTGAGCACAGTTTGCACGTTGATCCCAGGTCCCTGCCTGTGAAGCAGGGTCTGAGAAAAATGAATGAGGAAAGGATAAAGGCTATAGGAGCGGAGATAGCTCGGTTACTTGCAGTCGGCTTTATTATGGAGGTTTTTCACCCGCAATGGTTGGCAAATCCGATTCTAGTGCTGAAAAAGAACAATGAGTGGAGGATGTGCATCGACTATACGAGTCTCAACAAGCATTGCCCAAAAGATCCATTTGTCCTTCCGAGAATAGACCAGATCATTGATGCAGTGGCAGGTTGTGACTTATTATGTTTCCTGGATGCTTATTCCGGGTATCACCAAATAAAGCTCAAAAAGGAGGATTGGGAGAAAACGTCGTTCATAACCCCCTTTGGTGCTTTTTGTTATAAGACCATGACCTTTGGGTTGAAAAACGCCGGCGCAACATATCAGGGGTGCATCCAGAAGTGTTTTGAGGATCAAATTGGATGCAACGTTCATGCCTATGTGGATGATGTGGTGATTAAGACAAGGAAAGCTGAAACTTTCATAGATGACCTAAAGGAGACCTTCAAGAACCTGAGGAGATACCAGATGAAGCTTAACCCGACTAAGTGCGTGTTCGGAGTGCCTGCGGGAAAGTTACTCGGCTTTATTGTTTCTGAGAGAGGAATTGAGGCAAACCCGGAAAAAATCAAGGCCATCCAGAGCCTGAAAAAGCCGGCAGGACTGAAGCACGTTCAGAAGCTCACGGGATGTGTGGCAGCATTAAGCCGGTTCATATCTAGGCTTGGAGAAAAAGCAATACCTCTATACCGACTCTTGAGGAAAACCGACAAATTCATATGGGACCAAGAGGAAGACGAGGCATTTGAAGCTCTGAAAAAGCAGTTATCCGAGGCACCGATTCTGGCAGCGCCGGGTCCCAAAGAGCCCATGTTATTATACATCGCGGCCGGGCCTCGGGTGGTTAGCGCAGTGGTTGTGGTTGAGCGCAAGGATGATGGAAAGGATCATCCGGTACAAAGGCCGGTTTATTACGTGAGTGAGGTATTATCGGAAGCAAAGCAGCGTTACCCGCATTGGCAAAAGCTAGTTTTCGGGGTCTTCATGGCCAGCCGGAAATTGAAACCGTACTTTCAGGAACACCCCATAACGGTGGTTAGCTCTATACCCATGGCAGATATTATCAGAAATTCAGACGCGATAGGAAGAATAGCCAAGTGGGCCATTGAGATGGGAGATCATCACATCAACTACGAGCCTCGGTCTGCAATCAAGTCCCAGGCTTTAGTTGATTTTATCAATGATTGGACTCACACAAGCATGCCCACAATGATGCCAAGTTCCGAGTCTTGGGTGATGCACTTTGATGGTTCTAAGCAATACGAGGGATCAGGAGCTGGGGTGGTACTTACATCACCAAAAGGAGATAAGTTGAGTTATGTGTTGCAAATTCACTTTGATTGCTCCAACAATGTGGACGAGTATGAGGCCCTATTACACGGATTGCGAGTAGCAAAGGAGATGAGTATCAGATGAATAAGGTGCTATGGAGACTCGGATCTCGTGGTACAAAGGTCTCTGGAACCTGGGATAGAAAGGATGCAACAATGGCAGCATATCGCAGAGAGGTAGACAGGGTGGCCGGGTCTTTTTTCGGGTATGAGGTAGAACACATTGACAGGCGAAAGAACGAGGCAGCAGATGCGCTCGCAAGACTCGGTTCGCGCCGCGAGCCGGTTCCGCCTAATGTCTTTCTGGACGAGTTATGGCGGCCCTCTGTCAAAACCGAATCTAAAGAAGAGGTGGCTAATCAAGACCCGGATGTGGAGCTTGTGGCCGCTGTACGCGCTATTCCCGAGTGGACGGAGCCGTTTCTGGCCTACCTGTCACGGGGCGAGTTACCACCGCAGGAAGTTTTAGCCAGGCAAATCCTGAGACGAGCAAAGGGTTATTCTATCATCAATGGCGAGCTGTATAAGAGAAGTGCTGCAGGAGTCTTTTTGCGCCGTGTAACACCAGAGGAGGGCCGACAGATTTTGAGGGAGATCCATGAAGGTGATTGTGGGCATCATGCCTCCACAAGATCCCTCGTGGCTAAGGCATATCGACACGGTTTCTTCTGGCTCACGGCTTTGGCGGACGTGGAGCGCTTGGTGGCAAGGTGTGATGGATGTCAAAGGTATGCTCGCCAAACCCATGTGCCGGCTATGGAGTTGCGAACAATCCCGCTGACCTGGCCGTTCGCAGTTTGGGGTATGGATATGGTGGGCCCCTTTCACATGTCGCCTTGCAAAAAGACTCATCTTTTGGTGGCTATTGATAAGTTTACCAAGTGGGTTGAAGTTATGCCATTCACCAATTGTGAAGCAGTCACAGCAGTCAAGTTCCTGAAAAGGATCATCTATCGGTTTGGATACCCTCATAGCATAATAACAGACAACGGAACCAACATGTCCTTAGGAGATATGGAGAAGTTTTGTGGAAACAATGGCATCCGCCTTGACATAGCCTCGGTAGCCCATCCACAAGCTAATGGACAGGTGGAGAGGGCAAATCAGGAGTTGCTTCGTGGTTGAAACCACGGCTACGAGTCCCATGCCTCAGAGCTGCTGGAGCATGGGTTGAGGAGTTACCATCAGTGGTTTGGGGAATTAACACTACACCTAACAGATCTACCCAGATGACTCCGTTTTTTATGGTTTATGGTGCAGAGGCAGTCCTTCCGAGTGATATTATTCATGACTCGCCCCGAGTGGCGGATTATGTTGAGGTGGAAAACGAGAAGACCCGGCAGGATGCCGTGGACATGTTAGAAGAGCACAGGGAGCAAGCTTTGGAGAGATCAGCTATATATCAACAGGATTTGAGGCGATACCACAGTCGGCGAGTCAAAACCCGGGTCTTCCAGGAAGGAGACCTGGTATTACTCCTAGTACAGTCAAAGGAAGGGAAGCACAAGTTATCTCCACCATGGGAAGGCCCGTTCGTCATAAGCCGGAATTTGCACAATGGATCATACTACTTAATAGATGCAAGGGAAGAGTCGGATACTGTCAATAACACCACCCATATCACTTCATCTATGCAAGAGCGGGAAAGACCATGGAACGTGGCTCAGCTACGTCCCTACTACACTTAGCATAGGCTAGGTTTACAAGTTGAATTGCACGATGTAACAGGCAGCAGGTTTCAGACGCACTCTTTTCCTATCCAGGGTACCTAAGGGGACTGGAGGGTTTTTAATGAGCCGGCTTGCTGACCTAACTTTTCTCATATCAATAAAGAGATGGTTAAACTATGATATTGTTTCTTTTTATTTCTTTCTGTTAGTTTGTTCTTAATTTTTCTGTTTTACTTTATTCCATATCAGGTAAGTATTTATTGTTTAGTTATAATCTACTAGGTTTAAAATTTCATAGATTGCATATATAGGTCTTGGGGGCTGATTGCTTGAATAGCACAGCTATAATCTCAAGACCCGTCCACGATGCCATTAAGTTATAAGGACAGATTACTTGCAATAAGTACGGTTACAATCTTATAACTGGACAATAGAGCCAAACTTCTTGATTTCTCTTGTTTAAGCTTGATGTGACTCGCAATAATGTGGTGTATCTCGCTAACGTATAATCACAATCAGACATGATGCCCACTGGGACTTGCCTGACCCTGTTTTTATACAGTTATAGCAGCACTGAATATCCACACGAAAGCCGGCTTACAACAAAGAGAATCAAAAGGGTCAACCAAACCACAAGTTATGCGGAGTAGAAGGCTACAGCCGGAAACTCACAATGTATTAAGCATAGCTTCAAAATTTATATGGGTAGCTACATATTTTGGGCCCTGGCAAAAACAGGCAGTTTGTTCTTAAAAACTACAAGTCCCTAGACTCGGAAATTTGGGTCTTGGGGACTTGGGTTTCGAGAAAAGCAACAAACTGTTTAGCTATCGAGCTTGAAACCCAAAAATCCGAGTCTTGGGGACTTGGGGACTTAATAAGCAAAAGTTCACTCAGTCAAAAATCCTGAGACCCGAAAACCGAGTCTCATAGATGTGGAAAACGAGGAAAGATCAGAAAAGCGGCAAAAAGCTTAAGATTGGAGAAAACATATCAAGGTGGATGGCCAAAAGGGCCACCAAAGCCACTAAAGTTTAAGCGTTTTACAAACCGAGGAAATAGTATCAAAAGTGCACAGGCGCACTATTAAACAAATAATTGTATCAGGCATATTACAAACATGCCTATTGGCCGAATAAGTGTTTGTGAGCGAAAAATTATAAAAAATTCACTCGGCATCCATAGCTGAGTCTTCAGCAGTAGTCTTGGTAGCCGGGTCTTCAGTTTTTTCTTCTGTAGCCTTCTTTGCCTCCGTATCCGGATCAACCACTGTATCAGCGCGAGCTGGAGGAGGGATGACTGGAGTGGATGATTCTAGCACAGAGCCGACCTCGACCTTCCTCTTGGCAACTTCCTCCTTCCACCGGGCTAGCATATCAAAGGGAACCGAAAAATCAGAAGGTACCGGCTTATCTTCAGCATTGTACGGAGGGGTAAGCTTGGTCAAGTCAAGTTTATCGGCTATCAAGCTTGCCGAGTGACGTATCTGAGTATGGATACCCTTGTAGTCCTTTGCCGAGAAACGAGAGCCGTCTGTGTTGAATTCGGGGAACCCATTCACCAGCGTGGCCGGCTCAAGCTTAGGAAAGTAGGCTTTGGCCAACGCAAGGCCACGGGTCACCCCAACCCGGCATGTCGAGCGCTTCCAGTGATCGATCCAAGCAGGGACCGTTGAGCACGCGTCGAGCATCTGGGATACACCACCATAACCACCAGGCCACCTTATGGCTTCAAGGGTCCACTTCGTTCCCGCAGAAAATTGTCGGATAACCGCCTTGAAGGTCTTCAGTTTCTCTATATCATCCTCATCATCAACTTTGTCACCCGGACCTGCAGAATAAAGAGAAAAGAAAAATGGTAAGGTCCGGGTCATAGATCTTATCAAATGAGAAATCTGAGTCTTAGTTAGGAAGTTAAGTTCCTTTACCAAATATGGAGCTGTATGTATCGGCAACAGAGGTCGATAATTTCTTCAGCAAGTTCTCAGCATGGTGGAGCCTTTTCTTGTATTTCTTGCAATCCTTGGAAAGGTCCTTCACCTCGACCTCCAGCTCCTCTCGAAGTTTGGTCTCAACTCGGAGGAGTTCGTTGGTTTTCGCCAACATCTCCTCCGACCGGGTCACATAATCCTGAAAAATAGACAAGAGATATTAGTCGGTTGCAGCATAAAAACCGAGTATGGAAGGTTATACAGCTATGGAAGTACCAAGTAAACTATGTATAGTTCACCCGGAACTTGGGGACTAGGTGAGTACGCAAATAATATTGGTAGAGTTACCTAATGCTCAGCTGCTAGGTATTCGAGGATATCTCTTTCATTGGTCTTTAGAGAAAAAAGTTCATCGAGCATCCCTTCAAAGTCAAGGCCATTCAGATTTGGCCTGGAGGAGCTAGGGTTCTGGTTACCCAGTGGCGGGGTCCTTTCCTGCTTCAGGGAGTCGACCCTGGTTGCCTGGGTGTTGGGAGCAGGGGCACCCCTATGTGTTCCCAGAAACTCGACATCAGCGTCGGCCGACTGATGCGTTGGCAGGGAAAACTCGGCTTCTTGGTCAACAGGGTCTTCCAGCTTTTCTTCTTCTTCACCGCCAGCTGCGGGCTCCACAGCGTTCCCCGGGTTTTCCATAGCCGGGTTATCAATGTGCATATCCTCCGGGTCACTAAGTGTGACCTTGGCTCTGAGAAAGAAAATAAAAAGTTAGTAAGTAATAGGCGGAAGACAAGGAATATGAAGGTATATTGGTTGATAAGGGTAGCGAGTTACCCGGTATTCACGATGAAGTCGGCTGGGAGATCGTTGCTGGACCCGGAAGATGCTGATAAAGAATCGGAAAGTGAGACCCGGAGTTGTCCGACTAAGGGATGATTTGGAGATGGAAATTTTCGAGGCATATGGGATTTATAAGTTGGGGCAGTACCGGCCCGGCGAGCGGGTGACATAGGGATACCCAGGTGAAGGGGGTCGTCACCCGGAGATGTCCGGGTTGCCCGTCGTTTGGCCGGAGTTGATTCCTTCAGAGATGATGAATTGGTTAGATGCTTGTTAAGTTCGCACATATTGGCGCAGGAGTATGGCTTGGAGGCCATGGAAGAATAGGGCACCTTGAAACCAACTCGTCTGGTCTTCCTTTTGGCTCCAACGTCAGCCTCCGGCTCAGCCTCACTTTCCTCCGACTGAGTGTCGTCCTCGTCCTCTAGCTCTGGTGAACAAGGAGCATTGTCAGAAGACGGAAAATTTTGGTCTAACAAGTCAACAAAGTAAGAATAAAAAGAAGACCCGGATTTACCTTCATCGCTATCAGCCGGCTCCTCGTCTTCCTCCAAGTTTTCGGAAGGGGGAGGGGTGACTATCTTCCAGAATTTGTCAGTTTCCTGAGTAAGAAGCACAGAGACAAAAGTTAGTATGTGTGCATAAGAAATATCAGTCGGATAAAGAGATGTTAGCCGGTTCTTACTAGAGGAGCCGGGTTAGAGCGAGTAAAGGGGCTAAGCCCGGATATGCTCTTGATGACGTCAAGCTTTTCCCCCAAGAAGTTCTTCATGGTTTTTTTTATGTCCGCGGCCGGATAGTTTTTCTCCGAGTATCGGAGAGAGTCGGTGACGTGCCTAGAGTAATCGCACATGATCTTGGGCCGGATGTTTTTATCAGGTTAAGCCCAATGAGACCTTGGGCCGAAAGCACAGCAAGCTTGTGGAGAAAAGGCTGGATAGTTTGCCTATCGGCCTTGGGTGCAAAAGAGTTTAGATTTTCGGATAGAGAAAGAATATCATTAGAGAAACCCGGCAAACGCTTTTCGCCGGGTAAAGATGTGTCTCGGCAATAGAAAAATGTTTTATGCCAGTGCTTCACATGAGAGTGAAGACTGAGAGTCGGCATCAGAGAGTTTTTACGTCTCTGAATCGAGACCCCCCCACAAACCAGGAGGGGCCCGTCCGTGCTCTCCCGGCAGGGTTTGCATTGGAATAGTTCTAAAAATAAAGTCAAGTTTGGGGGAATGCATAAATAAGCCTCACAGAGTACTATGAAATGGCAGATATTTAGCATGGAATTTGGGCTGATATCAAATACCCGGAGCTTTTAGTGATCTAGGAGATCCCGGAAGAAAGGGTGACCCGGGGGACGGAAACCCCAGATCACGTGCTCGACGAAGACAACTACTTCATCCGGGCCTGGTGTAGGTCGGGTCTCCTCACCCGGCGTCCTCCACTGGATATCCGGCTCGGCAGGCAAGACACCCGACTCGGCCAGCTCGTCAAGCTTGGCCTTAGTGACAGTCGATTTCGCCCAATTGGCAGAAATCGACTGACCCGACTTTTGCTTCTTGGCCGGGTTTTTGCCCTTCAACTTGGCACTAGCCTTGGGAGCCATGGAATGTAGATCTAAAAGGAGGTAAAATGCGAATGAGTAAATATCGAGAAACTTGAAGAACGCAGCTATCCGATATAGCAGGAAGAGGAAAAAGCAAAACACCTAAGTACTTGCGAGACCTGGAAAATGGATCTAGCTAAGAACACATGGTGGAAAATACGAGATTGGAAATTGCAAGAGTGTGCCTAGCTAATGGAGAAATAATGGAAGACTACGGAGTGAGATTCAACCCAAAATACTAGCGCGAGATTAAGACGAGAAGAAATCTAGATCTAGCGGATAGAGAAACTTACCGGATGGATCCTTGGTGGAGATGCGCGGCGGCGGAGATCCGGGACGGCGGCGAGCGCGGCGGCGGCGATTCGCTGATGGTGGCGGCCCGTTCCGCAAGATCCGGTGGCGCGAACGGAGGCGTGCTTGCGGGCGTTGACGACGGCGACCGGCGGCGACCTTGCAGGAGTTGACGGCGGTGACCGGCGGCGACCTTGTGGGCGATGGCGCAGCTCCGGCGGGCACGGGCTCGGTTTAAGGCTCGTGGGCGCGCAGGTGGAGTGAAGAGGAAGAAGAGAAGAGGAAATGGCCGTTGAGGTTAGGGTTGACCCCTGGGGCCTATTTATAGGCGCGGGGGAAAGGATCTAGGGTTTGGGCGGTAAAGTGAGAAATTTTCGGAAGAAAATGATCCGGCCCGGATATTTGGGGATAGACATTGAGGTAACCGTTGCGAGATATCCGGGTAAAGATTGAGATAGATTTAGAGCGTATTATTCGGATTAGCTGATAGCGATACGAATGCCGGGTCTTGTCACGTTTCTTCGGAGTGCTGGCCCGGGAAATGATACCCTCACTCGGGAAAAACCCGGGTTATTATATGGACCGCCCAAAGAGCTGGCCTAGCTACGATCAAAGCACTCTAAACCGGTATATTCTGTATTTGAATGTTTATTGTTTTGCAGGGAATAGCATGCGCTTCATGGTTGATCCGGAGAAGCCCAAGCTATTCTGGGGACTACTGATTGGGGGATGGTAACCCGGTAGGCTTTTGCCCAGGTGAAACCCGGCCCGAAGGGAATCGCGCAAGACCCGTCCCAAGGAGAAGAAGTTTCTAGAAGGCCCAAGGGAGAACGTAGGTCTTGTAACCCGTACCTTGGGGGTCACGATTAGAAAACTTAGGGTTGTGTGCGGTTTCCGGGTAGAATTCCGGGTATGTCTTGTATAGGAAGCCAGAGAGCCGGGTAATATATAAACCGGCTCCTGGGACAGAGAGACCAGAGAAGAGTTTTACCCAATATTCGAGTATTGTTGTGGTACGAGAGCTGATAGTTGTAACCCTAGATCGGAGACTCGGCGACATTGCAGCCCGAGCTACCAGATCGCCTGATAACATGATTTCCCCTGAGCTAAACCCTCTCCCAAACATCAGAGTCGATTTGCCCCAAAGTAAGTTACCCCTGGTAACGTCTGCCGTGATTATCCCACGACAAGTGACATCTATTATTTGATCAATTCGTGGTAAAACGAAACGATAATTTGGACATAGTATGTTGAGACCGATGTAATCTGTACACATCCTAGGTATAATACTTTCTTTCTTCATGACTAACACTGGATTGGCTGCCAAATCAGTGTGAAATACTTTCCGGATAAAGTTTGCTGCTTAAAGCCGGATAATCTATTTGCATATGGCCTTCCATCTTGGTCCACTGAAATATCAAAGTCTTATTTGACGGGTTTTTATCCTGGTTTAACTTTGAATTCATGCTCAGCAAGTTTCTGAGGTACGCCTGGCATATCAGCAGGACACCAGGAGAATATATCCCCGTACTCACGGATGAACTTGATGAGCATGCCTTCCTATTTTTCCGACATTCCCTTGCTGATAATAACGTATTTTGCCGAATTTTTGGGGTCTAGGATAACTTTCTTCGTGTTCTCCAAAGCTTTGAAGTTATTTGTTGGCTTAGAGCTATTTTTTCCTACTGGCGTTTCGCTCGGCGAAACTTCCTTGTCTAACTCCTTTTGTTCATCCTCCATGATGACACGTTCAGGACAAAGGGCGTTCCAATCTTAAACTCATTCGCAAGGGAGAAATCTCCCTGAACAATAAGTACGCCGCCTTTTTATCCTTGCATCTTTAGCTTGTTCTAAATGTAGCACGATCGAGCCATGAATTTGGCAAAATCCGGCCTACCGAGGATAGCGTGATATACACTCTCAAATGGAACTACTTAAAATAAGATCCACTCGGTGCGAAAATGGTCCGGCGTCCCGAAGATAACTTTGAGGGTAATTTATCCAAGAGACGATGCTTGTCTTCCTGGGACTATGCCGTTCAATCCCACATTGTTGTGTTTCAGCTAGGTTTGCCACAAGTGGATTATTTCTAGCGTGGTAAAGTACATGATGTTGATGTTGGATCCTCCGTCTACAAGTACTCTCCTCAACTTGGGGTTCATTATCACAAGGTTTACGACAAGGTCATGTGTACCTCGTTCCGAGATATTGCCTGGATGATTAGACTGATCCCATGTTATTGTTGTTCGGCGTACTTGAGGTATTTCGGCGTTAGGGGCATGGTTGCATTAATTTCCCTCCACCTTTGCTTCACCTTTTGGCGAATTGTGCTGTCAAGAAGCTAAGATTTCATTCTTCATCTACTCATGGGAATTTTTGTTTGCCATTTCGCTGTTGCTCCAAGATCTTTCTATCTATATCAAAATCGCTTCCATATTCCTTAGGGTTAGGTTTTTGCTTGTTAAATTTCCCTATGGTATTCTTTCGTTTATTCCCAGCTTCAACAATGCTTTTCATGTGCTTATTTAGCCGGCATTGCTGGTTATTATGATTTTGCTTTCCGAACTTGTTGTGGTGAATGCAACCTTCACCTTTGATATTGTCTCATTCTTCCTTGGATTATGTGATGGGATCTTTGCTTTCAGCTTCCTTATTCTTCCACTTGTTTGGGTTTTCTCTTCCAAAGGTGACATTGACTTCTTTGGATTTCTCATGTACCTCCTCAGTAGATTTCTTCTAGGCCCGGGCAACCTTTTTTGCTTTTGATTAATGCGTCCATATTTTCGTCTCTTTCTCGGATATCGTCTTCGGCCGCAGATCACCATATTTTTCTTCTCTCTCATGTGTTGAGAACTTTCATATTCATAATAACTCTAATCATAATTAATCCGATCTACCAATTAGCAATGCTCGAAGGTTGTCTCTCTTCGTCGGCGCCGAGTCCTTGACAGTGGAGTACTTACGGGTTGACACAAGCATACATGTGCACACCATAAGAGGGATTACACGTGTGATCCTTGATGAGGGAAGACTTAGTGACATCTTTGCAACTAGGCCTAGTTGCGAGGATCTACGATTGTTCAGAACTCTGATATGACTATATCGAATCTTAGGTCTGGTGAGTCATGATCCCGAGCCTCGCATATATGGGCAAGCCTCGTTATCTGCATAGATATCTTAGCGGACTACATAGGACAAAATTCTTAAATTCTGCAACGTAGACTAGCACCATAAAGGTTCGGCAACACAGAGACATATTCCGGAACTAACCGAACAATAACTAACATTGAAGCCATGGACGCCCATGATGGCTCATGTGTGTCCACGAAGAACGAGAGAGCTTTAAAGTTACTCACTTCACTTATTCTCTTAACTTAACGCCAACGATATCAGGGTAGACTATGTGCTAAAATATGATCAAACCATTTGATCATAACACATATTAAAACTCGTACCAACATTTTTCTCTTTTTTAATACATACATGTCGAATATATGCCGAATCAGGGTGTTATCCGACATTGATCAAAAGCAGGCCTGCTAGGGTGGCCCATTGGTGGCGAAGTAGGAGGCTTTACCGGGCGGCCCAACAGGCCGACGCATGGAAAGCTGGATTCTAGAATACATGTACGATGGCCCAATCCGTAGTCTAGAGTAGGAGAAGAAGATGGATTTCTTGGCTCCCAAGATTAGAGATAGAATTCAAGTATGAATAGATTCCTTTTCCGTAAGCCCTAGTCCGGCTATCTATATAAAGTCAGACGGGGCCCGCCTTAGAGGCAAGGAGAAGACACATCCATACTCACGTTGTACTTTTTATACTTCGGTCTTTAGCCATGATTTAGTGAGATTGCAGGAGTAGGGCACCACCATTGTTGCGACGCACCAAACCTGGGTAAATCGAGTCTTCTGTCACCGGTAACTTTCCTACGTTCTACCCCCACGTTTTACTTCCGGCTTATGGCACCCTTTTCCATGAACCTTTCAATAAACACTCGGCAGTTGACGTCCACCGTGGGGTCAGCGGCATCTGGGGTTACGTTCCGAGCGGAGATACTCGGTGGAATTGGCAATACAATCATGATTGGGAGCCTCGAGTTTGACGAATACGGCGCAAGCATCATCAACAATAGATCCTATATTCATACATTATTCCTATTGGCTCCGCTAACATATTCATAGGTTTAACGGCGGAAGCGTTGTGGTTCCGTGGTGGAAGAAAATTTATCCCACCCGTCCTATGCCCAATCGAGGACGGTTTTGATGCCGGATTCATAAACGATTTGTCCTACTCTTACATAGGAGCATATCAAGAGCTTTTGATTGCATATCACCAAAGCATGACTGAATCCTTTGCCTCTCAGAAGATGTCAACATCCAGATTGCACTTCGTCGGCATGGTGCAAGTCGAACTCACCAAAACGTGGAAGAACTAGAACCCGCTGAAAATGTGGAAGAATTAAAGCCCGCTGATAAGGTGGAAGACCCAAAATTTGTCATCCAGACGAAAAAACGGAAGCTGAACCTATTCTAGAAGCAACTGAAGTTAAGTTAGATTCGGAAGCCAGATCTGAATCAAATTCCGACAATGATGGATCAGCCTTTTAGCTCAGAGCAAAGTCTATGCAAGTCCGCCTTAATGAAGTTCCAATGGCTAAACCCACTCAAAAGGAGGATTCTGAAGAAAATCCGGAAGAAGAGCCAAAACCCACATAGAAAACCCTAACGGATTCCTGGATGAAGATGAAAACCTCAAATTCCCGGAAGTACAAGAATGCGAGAAAATCCCATCATCAAAGAAAAAGAAAAAGTCTGCAAAAAGGCGAATGCCAGGGCCAAGAAGAAAAAGCTGGAGAGATTAGTTGAAATAGCAAATAGAAACCTCTAACTTGGTAGGAACAGTGGTGAAAAGGCGTACGAAAAAAGGAAGAAGAAAATCAAGGAAGTTTTGTCTCCACAGCCTCCGAATAATACGAAGTGGATCTACTCCAAACTCTGGTCTCAAAGCACGAACCAACAAATTTTCCGGAAGCAAGAAGGTAGACATTGATGCGCTAGCAACAACAACTACACCGGTCCCACGAAAATCTCTTCCAAGCCCAAGATGCCATTAATGTGCAAAGGGTGGAAATCGAAGGGTACGAACGACAAAATCGGTTAGAAATAAAACCAACAAGACTTCCCGGAGTAGGAATCCTGGAAAAAGATCATCCTGCCACAAGAAGATTGGAAAATCCATCCTGTCAATGGCAATTAAACATCATCAATTCTAAAGGCAAACTTATATATAAAACTCCAAACGATAATGCGTAAGCAGCATTTTCCATCTTGAACAATGATCTGTACTCATAGGAGGAAAAGCTCCAAGGCGCCTATGATTTTCTTGGCAAAGCCTTAGAATAGCAGTAGTGAGGGCAAGCACGGCCACGAAGACTTTTTGACGCTTGGACAACGTGCAAATCTGCCACAGCCGCTGCAACGCCGGAGCCCAATGCACCTGGAGGATCAGGAAGTTCAAAGGGAAAGGATACAGATCCAAAAAGGACAAAAAAGACCCCCGAGATCGAGATGTAGAGTCCAGAAAAGGATCCCATCCGACAAAACTTGGTGCCCACAACCAAAAGGATGACACACATCGCCATAAGGAGGATTACCCCGATCGAGCTCTCAAAGACAGAAATCAGAAGGATGATAAGCATGCTCCACATCAATCTCATATAGAGAAAGACAGGAAAGTTATGCTCCCTCCGAGGAATCCGAGAGATAAAGCCGGAAGATACGAGCATCCCCACATAAGGGATAGGTCCCGCACTCCCCCAAGAAACAAGGAGCGAGCCAGAAGCCGAACTCCACCGTGTTCGCACGAGGAAATGCTGGAAGAGGCCGGATGAACCACAGAATGTTGAACCCAGACGCGCGCATTCAAGCAATGGATGGCACGTACCACGGGTGGTTCTCGTCGGGGATGAGTCCCACGAGCCGCCGTCTCTTGAGATTCCCTCTTTTGCTGGAGGCAGTCGAGCGGCAGCAGCGCGCCTCCTCTTCGGCGGGAGACAACGGGAAGACTTCCTCGCGTCCACCTTCCCGACCTCCGTCACGGCCTCCGCGGCCTCCGGAGGCACCGCGCGCACGGCCGATCCACGCATAGTGGGCATGGAATCGCTCACCAGAGCTCGAGTTCGCAGCGGCAGAGGGGTAGCAGAGGGGGCGATTTGCGGCGGGAAGTTTCGGGGACGGATAACCTAAATACGTCCTGACCCACTACATATAGCGGCAGAGGAGGTGGCAAATGGAGGATCAAGGAAAAAAATTCCGGGGCGGCCTTATATACGGGATCTGTTCGGGCCAAAAAAGAATGGCCCGTCCCACATATCGACCGAAAAAAATTGCGGACAGCAAGATTATCCGAAATCTGCTAGAATTGCTCTAAGTTTTGCTTTGGATCTAGGTTTCCAGACCCCAAAATGGGCAGGCCTGGACGTACAGTTTCTGGTCCATCTCCCTTTTATCCGTTCATGCTGCCTCACGAACCAGGCCCACTAGTTACAACACATCGGACGCCGCGCGCTAACCATTAGATCCGCCAAGAACCGTTTCGCTCCTGACGAGAAAAAAGACGATCGTGGGAGCCGACCCATCAGGACCCAACTACACCGGCCGCTGCCGGTCCCTGCCTCCTCGGTCGACGCGAAGAGGTGGGGACCATGGCGCGTGTCCGCGGTTGGGGTTTGCCTACTGTTTTTTTTTTGGGGCGCAGTTGGGATGGTGGGAGCGGCGCCCGGGAAAATAAATCTGTCTCAACTCCACTCCCATACTGGCAGCGACCTTCATGGAGGCATCTCAGAGTTGATGGCAACGTGTGCTGCTTGGTCCTTCAGATCGACAGCTTGGTTTTCTCTTCGTTCGTAAGATCTGGCGAGATCAGTTTCTCGGTGTGTCGCCGGCATTGTTATTCGCGACGGCGTTGGCGGCCGGGACGAGGTGGTTCTTCTGGAGCGAGGATGTTGGTCCGGAGATGGTGGGTATGTCGTTCCTCTCCGACTTCGTCGATGGGAGGCGACATATCTTGGTCCAAGACAGCACGGGGACGTGCCACAGCGACATGTGTCTTGCTGCGTGCAGTGGGCCTGTTCATCAACTCGTAAAGCCTTGTTGGCGATGGTGCTTTCTTGGATCTTGCAATGATGGAGACTCGGCATTTCTTCCGGCGTTCGTCTCGACGTCGCTGGAGTAGAACGGTGACCGCTTGCTACGGTGGTTGGAGTAAACCTTGTGGGTCATTTTATCCCAGTTTGTTTTTTTAGTTTCCACATGTTGCTTTTTGTTCTATCAATGAAATATGTGGTCTAAAAAAAACCGATCTCATAGATGATTCACGGGAAGGAATGGATCGAATAAATCCAGGAAAGCGAAAAGATAACTGAAAATGGCTGGTTGCCTCGCTCGAAGAACCCTAACTCGCTCCTGGAACGCCCGGCGCCTTCTCGAGCTCGCTGCGCCGCCACCTGCCGTTATAGCCGCGCCTGTTGGCATCTCGTTTTTTCGCCGCCCCTGGCTAGCTCGTTGCGGCGCCGTCCCGCGTAATCTGCCTCCGTGCCTCGTAGAACTCATTGTGCGGCTGCGCCGCTTCTTGCTGGCCAATCTCCTCCTGCCTCACTGACGCGAGGGATACAGGTCGCCCTGTCAGGAACCTTGCTCTGCTCTCTGTCTGAAACAGGACACTTCCTTCTTCGCGCCTTCGTCGAAGCGGTATCTACCATCCACTCAACATCCAACGGTCCAGGGTCATCGTCGCGTCGCTATTTCAAAACGACAGCTAGCCAGTACGGCGTTCTTCCTCACCTGCTCACTCCGTTGTCGTGAAGCAGGGGCCTCACCTTTATATGCCTCGATCGCTCCTAGGATTAGGTTATGCTTATTTCCCTTGGGTTGTAACCCTAGCCGCCTCTGTGAGGTCTGGCCTATTGTATCCAAACTCTGAATCTTTCCTCTGAAATTGAAGTTCCTCGCTGGCAGTGATTCTTGCCTCTTAATTCTTAGTCTCAATTGTTCGTGAATTACTTTGTGCTTAACAAACTGGTATCAGAGCTCACGATCCTTGGCGGCGATTGGATCTAGAACAAGCGAAGGTTGGGATCTCTCGTAAAATCCCTTCGTGCAGTTCGAGATCCCGGTGACGGTGAGTAGCTCGCGGTGGCGGCTCCGGTGGCGGCGTCGAGCGTGCTCGGTTACAGATCAGGGGAACGGGGGAGGTTGCTGAGGAATAATTCCTCGGTGGTGAAATCCCACCACCCACCCAGATCCGTGTAACATCCGGAGAGGGGAGAAGTTGGAGTCGGTGACGGCGGCGGCAGGAACACATCTCGTTCAGTTCGTCAGGTTTCTTCAGGAGCAAGCACAACACCATGGACAACACCGCAAATTCCACTGAAACTGGAATGCTCTTGATGGAGACGATGCAGCTGGAAATTAAGCAACTTCAGACCCAGCGGCAAGAAGACAGAGAAGAATTTGTCGAATTCAGCAAGATGGTCAACAGGAATTTCGCCAATATTCAGAACAATTGCCAGGTTAATTTTGCTAATATCCACACCAACTTTGAACGATTGTTTGCAGCCAAAGCAGCAGATGGCCTGGATACATCAGTGACTGGCAATTCTAGCTCCACTCCTGATGCAGCACAAGGAGAGAAATCTGCAGGTTCAGTTAAGCAGACAACAGCTGCAGGCAAACAAATCTTGCAGGATCATTCAGGCAAAGAACTTAATCTCGATGGCACTCCAAAATACAGGCACCCTCACTTTGGGAAAGTTACTACAGTCATACCTGAAATGCAGCACAAGCAAAATCATTCCACTGCAGCAGTGATAGTAGAGGATGATGAACAGGAAGAATCTGACAATAGGAGAGTGACAGGCAATAACCAAAGGAACAGAGATACTGGAGGGCAAGAAATTAGAAGAAACAATCCTACTGTCAAACCAGCAAAACTCAACATACCAGAGTGTGATGGCAGTGATATTGACTCATGGATTGATAATATTGAAAGATACTTTGCAGCAGCACATACACCTCTTGACAGCAGAACAGAAGTGGCTCTTACTTATTTAAAAGGTGATGCTATCCAATGGTGGAGAGGCACAGGGTATGCTAGCAATTTACCATGGCACAGATTTTGCAGATACATTGGTGATCGTTTCTCAGAAGCTTCCATTTGTGATAATGTTAGAAATTTTCATGCAATCAAACAAATGACCACTGTGGCAGCATATATCCAGAAGTTTGAGGCTGCAATGAACTTGTTGAGGAGAGACAATCCTGGCATTACCTGATGATTATTATGTTAACAGTTTTGTGGCTGGCCTGCATGATTATATTCAGGCCCACCTGCAATGCCATGGACCCACTGATATGCAGAAAGCTATGTGGTTAGCTAGGAGAATTGAGCAAGCAAACCCACAGAGAAAACAATATACTCAATACCAGCCAAATGTGAGAAGACAAATGACATTTGAAAATACCAAACCATCTAGCACAGCTACCCCTAATACAATTCAAGAAGCTATTGAGAAGAAGGTCTGCTATAAGTGCAAAGAACCATGGGTTCCAGGACACAAGAAAGTTGCAAACTATCTCACAAATACCAGCTGCAACAGCTCCAGGCCAAACCTGCTGAGATTGTTAATATCATCTATGTGAAAGAAAGTGATAGCTCAGATGAGGAAGAAGAAGAAGAACAAAATCCCCAAGGAAAACAGCAACTGCAACTGTCAATGCATGCTGTTATGGGCACTCATAGTCATAAATACACTTTCACATTATCAGTGAACATTGGAGGCAAATTGGCCACAGCCCTTGTGGATAGTGGAAGCACTGCAACATTTATAACACCAGCTCTAGCCCAAGCTGCAAACTGCACAATTGTTCCTACACAAAAATGGAAGTAATTGTTGCAAATGGAGGAAAACTTATCACAGAATTTTCCTGTCTCAACTGTGCCTATACTATACAGGATATTGGCTTTATATCAGATTACAAAATCTTGCAACTGAAAGGATATGATATAATTCTTGGAGCTGACTGGATCCACCACCACAGCCCAGTAGAATTGGATTATAAAAGAATGACACTCAGGGTGACTCTTGCCAATGGACAACAGGCCATTTTTCATGATGAGACAATGCCAACAAATGCAAACATCCTTGAAGAAACAAATTATCACAGGGTCCTCCAAGATGCTGTCTGTGGAGCAATTCTTCTCATTAAACCAGTGAACACTGAAGACACACAACCATCTGCTTATTCCAAGGAAATTCAGGCCCTTTTGGAAGAATTTCAAGCAGTATTTGCAGAACCCAATTCCTTGCCACCAAAAAGACCTTGTGACCATACAATTCCCTTAATTCCTGAGGCAAAGGTGGTCAATCAAAGGGCATACAGGTTACCACATCACCAGAAAAATATTATGGAGAATATTATCAAGGAATTGTTGATGAAAGGAACAATCAGAGACAGCAACAGTCCATACTCATCACCTGCCATATTAGTAAAGAAAAAGGACATGACTTGGAGGAAATGCATTGATTTCAGAAAGTTAAACTTGCAAACAGTGAAGAATAAATACCCAATTCCTATCATAGAGGACCTTCTTGATGAACTGCAAGGAGCCAAAATTTTCTCCAAAATTGATCTCAGAAGTGGCTATCATCAGATCAGGATGGCAGAAGAAGATATACACAAGACTGCTTTCAGCACACACCAAGGCCATTATGAGTATGTAGTGATGCCTTTTGGACTCACTAATGCTCCTGCAACTTTCCAGCAACTGATGAACACAATATTGGCTCCATTTCTGAGAAAGTGTGTACTGGTTTTCTTTGATGACATATTGATTTACAGCAAAACAATCAAAGAACACATAAATCATTTGAGGCAGATATTTAATATCCTGATTTCCAATCAGCTTACAGCAAAACTTTCTAAATGTTCCTTTGCTCAACCTCAGATAGAATATTTGGGCCATATTATATCAGGACAAGGTGTAGCAACTTCTCCACAGAAAATTGAAGCAATTGCTCAATGGCCTGCACCTACAACTGTCACTGAACTCAGAAGCTTTTTAGGCCTCACAGGATACTACAGAAGGTTTATTAAAAATTATGGCACCATCTGCAAACCCCTCTTTCAGGCCTTACAGAAGGATAAATTTCATTGGGACAGTGAACAACAAGATGCTTTTACTCTGCTGAAAGAAACTATGTGCAAAGCACCTGTATTGGCCCTGCCTGATTTTTCACAGCCCTTTATCTTGGAAGCTGATGCATGTGATTATGGCATGGGAGCAGTACTAATGCAGGGGGGCAGACCTATATCATTCCTAAGCAAAGCTTTGGGCCCAAGAGCTGCTGCACAGTCAACATATGATAAAGAGGCCATGGCCATTCTTGCAGCACTGAAACAATGGAAACATTATTTCTCTGCTTCTAGCCTCATAATAAGGACTGATCAACAGAGCTTGAGGTACATACAAGAACAGAAAATAACAGAAGGCATTCAGCATAAGCTACTAGTTAAATTGCTTGGGTACAATTATGTGATTGAGTACAAGAAAGGGAAGGAAAACAAGGTGGCAGATGCATTATCAAGAGTGAAACAGTCAATATGCAATTTAATATCCACTGCAGCACAACCTTCCTGGGCTACTGAAGTAGCAAATTCATACCATGGAGATAACAAATGCCAGGAGTGGATCACTCAGCTGGCAGTGTCCAAAGGAGCAATCCCAAACATCACTTATCAAAAGGGCCTTCTCAGATACAAAAACAAGATTATTGTGGGCCAAAACACAGACCTAAGGACAAGACTAATGGATACATTCCACAATTCTCAACTAGGAGGTCATTCTGGGGAGAGAGCCACCTATCAGAGAATAAAATTGGTTTTCCATTGGCCAGGACTGAAACAACAGGTCACAGACTTTGTCAAGCAGTGCCCAACTTGTCAATTAAATAAACCTGAGCATTGCAAATCTCCTGGCTTGCTCCAGCCTCTGCCTGTACCTGATTTTGCCTGGACACACATAAGCATGGATTTTGTGGAGGGCATGCCAATTTCTGAAAACAAAGATCTAATTCTAGTGGTGGTGGACAGGTTCACTAAATATGGACACTTCATATCCATGAAACATCCAATCACTGTTAAATCTGTAGCCAGAGCTTTCACTGAAAACATTTTCAGATTACATGGCCTTCCTACTGTCATGGTCACTGACAGAGATAGGATTTTTACTAGCAACCTATGGCAGGCTCTGTTCAAGAATTTGGGAGTAAAATTGCATTTTAGCACATCCTATCACCCCCAAACTGATGGGCAGACAGAAAGGGTAAATCAATGCTTGGAAAATTATCTCAGGCACATGGCATTTCTGCAACCTAAACAGTGGCACAAGTGGCTTGCTCCAGCAGAATGGTGGTACAACACCTCATTTCACACTGCATTACAGATTACTCCTTTCCAAGCTCTCTATGGAAAACCACCACCTCAGATTGGTGAACAAATGCTTCCTGTTGAGGATGATCAGCCTGATCTCTTGCCAACACCATCAACAGTGGATTTAGCACAACAAATCAAAGCAAGACTGATCAAAGCCCAAGAAAGGATGAAGGTACAAGCAGACCGACACAGAAGTGAGAGAGAACTGAATGAAGGAGACATGGTATATTTAAAAATTCAACCATACAGACACACATCTCTCAGTATTCACAAGTGCCTCAAACTGCATTCAAAATATTATGGTCCATTTCGAGTTCTGCAAAGAATTGGCAATACCAGTTACAAGTTACTGCTGCCTGAAGGATGTCAGTTGCACCCAACATTCCACATCAGCCAATTAAAGAAGCACATTGGACCCAAGGCCATTCCTACTAAACATTTGCCACTATTGAATGCTGATGGAACAATTCTGATCAAACCAGAATATCTGATGGAAAGGAAGCTTATCCCTCGTCAGCAAGGTTCCATTGCCGTTCCTGTTGTTCAATGGAAGATTAAGTGGACCAACCTCTCCGAGGAAGAAGCCACCTGGGAGGACGCCTCCTTCATTCAAAAGATTTTCCCTGATTTTCAGCCTTGAGGGCAAGTCTGAACTCAGACGGGGGGAGTTGTCAGGAACCTTGCTCTGCTCTCTGTCTGAAACAGGACACTTCCTTCTTCGCGCCTTCGTCGAAGCGGTATCTACCATCCACTCAACATCCAACGGTCCAGGGTCATCGTCGCGTCGCTATTTCAAAACGACAGCTAGCCAGTACGGCGTTCTTCCTCACCTGCTCACTCCGTTGTCGTGAAGCAGGGGCCTCACCTTTATATGCCTCGATCGCTCCTAGGATTAGGTTATGCTTATTTCCCTTGGGTTGTAACCCTAGCCGCCTCTGTGAGGTCTGGCCTATTGTATCCAAACTCTGAATCTTTCCTCTGAAATTGAAGTTCCTCGCTGGCAGTGATTCTTGCCTCTTAATTCTTAGTCTCAATTGTTCGTGAATTACTTTGTGCTTAACACGCCCCACCTCTGCATCGCCTGCCCCTCACTGGCTCTCCACGCGACTCCATCCTTCAGGGCATGTGCACTTCACTTGTTCATCTCTGATTTGTTTGTTCAGTTGAATGCGGGTGACTGATTGTTATAGCTTGATATGATGCATTTTGGTTTTTCTCATTAAATTGATAGAACATGGTGATTTTATATACTTGACAATCACAACCAAATCCCAACCAATCAACTTTAGGAACGAAAATATCTCCATAGTCTATATCAGTTGTGCATTTTTTGTTACAACTTAGTATGAGGTAATTTTTTTTATGGTTGCAGGCGCTTAGTTTCTGGCCTAGGGCTTTGTCGATTCCTGCCTCCGCCAATCGATCGATATAGTAGCTGCGTTAGCCTGACCGCGCTCATCCAAGGCGAGAAGGGTTCATGTGTTCTTGCATTGAATCTGGATGCATCACTGAATCCATTCTTGTGTTCCACTGATTGGTAGCTAGGAGTTTCTCTTGCCACTGATGCCTGTCTATGAGAAGATATTGCGGTAATCTTTGCTATCTTCAGCGCTTCGAGAGACGATTTATAGATATTACTGTTGGTTGATTTCTGTTTGCACCTGACGACAAGTCCGCTGAGATTTACTACTTGTTGCTGGCTCGTCAGAAAGATTTGATACTGGAGATACTTGCTGTTGAAGAGTATAGGCTGCAGCTTAAACTGATTGGTTGAAGAAGTTGCATCTTATAGTACTGGTACCGTGAAAGATTGGACGGCCGCCTTAGTTAATTAATCTGCTACACTACTCGGCAGTCTGGCACATAGTCCGATCCTACCGGATTCAGTTTGATTCTGTCCATCTGCCATGTCATTTGCCGGCGGGTCTATCGTCAGTCAAGACAAGGTTGTTGGCCATGCCATCAACGTCGTCACGGCCAGTGGCTACCACCTCCTTGTGGTTAACGGGTACTCCAAAGGAGTTACAGTTAATGGCACGGCGATCTACTCTCTCGATTTCATGGTTGGAGGCCATCGCTGGCGCATCCAGTACTATCCTAAGGGCGTAAACTCAAAGAACGCCGACTCTTTATCTCTCTTTTTGAAGCTTGTTGATAAAGATGTTACAGGGCCCCTGAAGGTGCAGCTTGGATTTAGCTTTGTCGATGAGCTTGAGAAGCAAGATCAAGCATACATTCGTACAAAAGTGCCAAACAACTTCTCCAGCACTGCTTCAACTTGGGGTCGCTGGGATTTCAAAAAGAGACACTCTTGAGAAATCAAACCATCTAAAGAATGATTGTTTCACCATCCGATGTGACATTTCTGTTGCCACCACCGTTGATCTCCTCATTAAGGTACCTGCTTCGAGCATACAACAGCATATCAGTGACCTTCTGTTGTCCAAGGAGGGCGCTGATGTGACATTCAAGGTGGGCGAAGAAACGTTTGATGCCCATCGGTTCGTGCTAGCAGCTCGTTCTGCGGTCTTCAAGGCAGAGCTCTTTGGCCCCATGAAGGAGGGCACAACAGCAAGCGTCATAGATGTGGAAGACATGGAAGCAAGTGTGTTTAGGGCCATGCTTGGCTTTGTATACACTGACTCAATGCCAAAGATGGAGTTCGACATGATGTATGTGGAAGGGGAATTCCAAGAAGTGTTGTGGCTGCAGCACTTGCTAGCAGCGGCAGATAGATACGATCGCCAAAGGCTGAAACTGCTGTGTGAGGAGAAGTTATGCGAACACATCGGCATGAGCTCGGTGACTACTATCCTTATTCTAGCTGAGCAGCACAGTTGTCGTGCATTGAAGGAGGTATGCTTTGAGTTCCTGAGGACCCCCGCTAATTTGAAAGCGATAACAGCAGCTGACGGTTTGGAGGACATAACCAGAACCTGCCCCTCTCTTCTAAAGGAGCTAATTGCTAAGCTTGCTTCTTAAAATCAACAAAAAGGTCAGTATTTCCTGTACTCCTTAAAGATACTACTCTGAAATCCGCATTCTAGGTTGCAGTCTTGTTTTCTTGCTGCCGTTTGATGTATGTTCATGATGTGCTAGAAAAACAATTTACTTGGATGATCCTGTGCATCTTTCCTTGATTTATGTTTCCTTATTTATATAGATATATATCATGTTTGTACTGTCTTTTCTCGATCATGAGCCTACTTTTTGTTTCTTTCAGGTGGCAGTTCAGATGGAAAAAAAGGCATGACGATGGGTGGCTTGGACGGTCTGGCTGCATGATGTCATTTTATTCGCAAATATATCATTGCCAATCTAGCTCCCCTTAAGGATTATTAGTAATATTTTGTACTACTGTTAGTTTAAATCAGAGCATGTCTTCAACTTTGTGGATCTGGTTAGAACTCTTAAGCAATTGGATGATCTCTTCTGTCACATCTGTTAAACGGCTCAAATCGAAGTTCCTTGTCTAACATTAATTTCAGGTTCAATCCATCCAAGTTACAGATTTAATCAGTTTGTAAATTGGAATAATTTTTCTGTCGGCAGAATTGATTACTAACTGGGGGTTCCTTGAAAATTCTGCATCAGATAAAATCCAAACTCCTTGTCTAATGTTCTAAGCTCTGAATCAATCCAGTCCAGAAGTTATTTAGCCTTGGCGCATGCACACTAGGCGTCCCGCTGTTCGAGCGGTTTTCCATATGCAGTTAACTCGGGACATGTTTATGTTGCCGGCCAATCGGTCATCTGTTCATCTCCCTGGAAACTGGACGCACTTGACAAAATAGGGTCATTTATCGAATTGCCCACAGCGGACCACTTGTACTCAGTTTTACCCCTAGCGTCGAATCGACCTCAGTTTTGCCCCTAGTCTGTGCGCAACTACTATGGAGAGGCTGGAACGGTAAGTTTGGAGTCGAATCCGTTCCGCGAAGTGGGTCCGAGGAGTCAGACTCCGTTTCGCGAAGTGGGTCCGAGTGAGACTGCCAAGTTCTTTGAAACCGTCTGGAGCTTACAGGTGGGACCGCGCAGTTTGAATAGTCCACACCCAAGCTTCCCGCTGGGTTCAGCGACGCGTGGGAAAACCGCGGGCCCCGCATCGGTCAAAGACTGCCGGAGTAACGTCACGCGCTACAAAAGGCCCCTCGCCGCTCGCCGCTCTCCCCATTCTAGCCGTTAATCTCGCCCTCACCGCACTCGCTCTCATCGCTGCATTTCCACCTAGACACCCCGAGACGATGCCTCGCCGGCTCCGTGCAAACCGCAACTCGCCGTTGTACTGCCGCCCCGCGGCCGCGATGCGGGGCCACAGTGACGCCGATAGCGACAACGAGTTCTTCTACGAGGAGAACGAGCAGCAGCCGCAGGAGGAGGCGGCGCCCGAGCAGGAGCCGCCGCAGGAGGAGCCTGCGCCCGAGCAGGAGCCGCCGCAGGAGGCGCGGCGCTGGAGGAGGCTCAGGAGGAGGCAGCCTATCTGGCCCGAGCAGCACGCCGCCGTCTACTCGTTCGAAACATGGCGGAACGAGGAGGCGTTCCACACGGTCCGCTCCTGACTCAAGGAGGCGGCGGCAGCGGCCGAGGCTGCCGCTGTTCGTGCATCCCTGGAGACCCACCAGAGGGAGCAGGCGGAGCGCCAGGTCTACCGGCAGCTCGCCGCAACCGCGGCGTCGGATGAGCAGCAGGCGGTCGTCGCGCTGTACGAGAGCGACCGGCGCAAGGCTGCCCTGCAGAGCGAGAGGCGGGACCGCCACCATCCCTCCGAGCAGGCGCAGCTGCACCGGCTGCGGATCCGAGGCAGAGCGGAGCGGCATGCGATCGCTACGCTGGCGAACCCATCGCCCTTAGCCAAGAACGACCACGAGGCGGGGCCCTCCAACATGCTGGCCTACGACGACAGCGATGAGAACGACGAGGAAGAGGAGTAGAGGACGACGTCTAGGAGGAGGGCGACGACCAGGCCGGGTGATCGCGGCGAGCCTCGGCCAACCGTAGTTTCTTTTTAAGTTTTTTCAATGTTTTTAGTTAAATTATGCCGTCTAGCTTTCTGTAAAACTATCGTCGAATCTATGAATTTGAGCCTATTTCAACGAGTTCGCGTTTTTTAATTAATTTTGAGTATTTCTGAACAAAATCTCGAGCCAGATGTAGATTAGCGAAAAGAATGTTTGAATAATGTTGTATGATGTTGAACTAAGTCATTCCAAAATTTTGGGCAAATGTGCTTCAAATGAGGTCTGAAGCTAGAGTACACACCCCCGTTTTAAATTTCATGGAAGATTCGACCTTGCCAAAATTATCCAAATAAATTTGAGGAGCAGCTATATCACATATAACAATATTGTGTGTTGGATTCATGTCATTTTGATTTTTTTTATAATTTATGCTCATTTGAAACCATCGCTCTATTCTCATGAGGAATGTGCTTCAAATGAGGTCTGAAGCTAGGGTAAATACCCCCGTTTGGAATTTCATGAAAAATCGACCTTGTAAAAATTATCCGATCCAATTCAATTTGAGGAGCAACTATATCACATATAACAACATTGTGCGTTGGATTCATGTCATTTTGATATTTTTATGCTCATTGTGCGTTGAATTATTTATGCTCATTTGAAACCATCGCTCAATTCTCGTGAGAAATATGCTTCAAATGAGGTCCGAAGCTAGGGTAAATACCCCCGTTTATAATTTCATGAAAAATTCGACTTTGCCAAAATTAACCAAACAAATTTGAGGAGCAACTATATCACATATAACAACATTGTGCGTTGGATTCATGTCATTTTGAATTTTTTTGAATTATTTATACTCATTTGCAACCATCGCTCAATTCTCGTGAGAAATGTGCTTCAAATGAGGTCCGAGGCTAGGGTAAATACCCCCGTTTATAATTTCATGAAAAATTCGAGCTTGCTAAAATTAACCAAACAAATTTGAGGAGCAACTATATCACATATAACAACATTGTGCGTTGATTCATGTCATTTTGAATTTTTTTTGAATTATTTATGCTCATTTGCAACCATCGCTCAATTCTCGTGAGAAATGTGCTTCAAATGAGGTCCGAAGCTAGGGTAAATACCCCCGTTTATAATTTCATGAAAAAACAGACCTTGCCAAAATTATCCAAACAAATTTGAGGAGCAACTATATCACATATAACAACATTGTGCGTTGGATTTATGTCATTTTGAATTTTTTTGAATTATTTATGCTCATTTGCAACCATCGCTCAATTCTCGTGAGAAATGTGCTTCAAATGAGGTCCGAAGCTAGGGTAAACACCCCCGTTTAAAATTTCATGAAAAATTCGACCTTGCCAAAATTATCCATAGAAATTTGAGGAGCAACTATATCACATATAACAACGTTGTGCGTTGGATTCATGTCATTTTGATTTGTTTTGAATTATTTAAATAACATGGTTTAATAGAAAAATCATATGTAAAACTGATAAAAATCATCGCTGTAGTAAATCTGAAGTTTCATTATATTTTTTTATTTAAATAACATGGTTTAATACTTAACAGCAAAGAAATCATATGTAGAACCATCGATCCCTGTGGCCAACGTACCAACCAATCAGAGCGCAGAACGAGCGTCTCGCGGATCGCTGTGGCTGCGAGCGCATCCGTCCGATGCACGATTCCTTCTAGAAGGCGTCGATCCAACAGCCCAGGTCAAATCTCTGTGTTTCCTTCTAGAAGCTTTTCGGGTGGTCAAACAGAGGGTTGATCAAGCTTGAAATGAGCATACATAATTCAAAAAAAATCGAAAAAATATATTGCCGACGCACATAGTAGTGTTATGTCATATAGTAACGAGAAAAAAAATATAAATCTGTCTTATAAAGAATGGAACGAAAAAGCCTTGTGTAACATGTGATATCTTGAACAGTCTAGTAGAGAGTTCAAGATAATGAGATGAGTTTCAAACCTTTGGAACTCAAATAAGGTCAAAATCTCACCAAAGCTTCATTTTGGTGTGACTAAGAAAGATCCAAAGTTATTTTTTCATTTTGAAGTTTTAAACTTGTTTTATTTACGATTTACGATTAAAACCATTATTATTCAAAAGAAAATAAATAATACGAATATTCATCCAATAAATTTTCAGGCTTCGGAATTGCATTATATAGGTCTAATACAAGTCTAGAAAAAATATAAATAGGATTTATAAACATTAGAACGAAAGCCATCACTAAAATGAGATTCCTCGAATACAGGAGTAGAGATTTCAAAGAATATGAGGTGGAAACATCCTGAATCTTCCGAAGAGGTGGGTTCTACCTTTTTGTTTTGTGTTCCTATGGGCTATCCTAGCACAAGCAAGCAAATAGTTCCACATTGCTACCCCTTTCGACGCAGTTACCGCGTGTTTCCGTATAAGTCCGGTATTTCTCCAGCGGGGCTAGGGTTTCATCGGGAGGGGGCTACGGAGCGTCTGGATCCCAACACAAGCTAGGGGGTTCCATACCATGATAGTATAGGTGTGTTGTGTGCTTTGGATGTCAAAGATTGCTCTCCGGGGTGTGACCCGCTTCACCGGCATCCATTTCTCTCTCGTGAGAGCTTACAGGGTGAAACTCCTGTATCGGACCAAACATCCTGAATCTTCCGAAGAGGTGGGTTCTACCTCTTTGTTTTGTGTTCATATGGGCTATCCTAGCACAAGCAAGCAAATAGTTCCACATTACTACCCCCTTTCGACGCAGTTACCGCGTGTTTCCGTATAAGTCCGGTATTTCTCCAGCGGGGCTAGGGTTTCACCGGGAGGGGGGCTACGGAGCTTCTGGATCCCAACACAAGCTAGGGGGTTCCATACCATGATAGTATAGGTGTGTTGTGTGCTTTGGATGTCAAAGATTGCTCTCCGGGGTGTGACCCGCTTCACCGGCATCCACTTCTCTCTCGTGAGAGCTTACAGGGTGAAACTCCTGTATCGGACCAACATCCTGAATCTTCCGAAGAGGTGTGTTCTACCTCTTTGTTTTGTGTTCCTATGGGCTATCCTAGCACAACCAAGCAAATATTCCACATTGCTACCCCCTTTCGACGCAGTTACCACGTGTTTCCATATAAGTCAGGTATTTCTCCAGCGGGGCTAGGGTTTCACCGGGAGGGGGGCTACGGAGTCTCTGAATCACAACAAAATCTAGGGGGTGCCATACCATGTTAGTATAGGTGTGTTGTGTGCTTTGGATGTCAAAGATTTCTCTCCGGGGTGTGACCCGCTTCACCGGCATCCATTTCTCTCTCGTGAGCGCTTATAGGGTGAAACTCCTGTATCGGACCAAACATCCTGAATCTTCCGAAGAGGTGGGTTCTACCTTTTTGTTTTGTGTGCCTATGGGCTATCCTAGCACAACCAAGCAAATAGTTCCACATTGCTACCCCCTTTCGACGCAGTTACCGCGTGTTTCCGTATAAGTCAGGTATTTCTCCAGCGGGGCTAGGGTTTCACCGGGAGGGGGGCTACGGAGTGTCTGGATCCCAACATAAGCTAGGGGGTGCCATACCATGTTAGTATAGGTGTGTTTGTGTGCTTTGGATGTCAAAGATTTCTCTCCGGGGTGTGACCCGCTTCACCGGCATCCACTTCTCTCTCGTGAGCGCTTAGGGTGAAACTCCTGTATCGGACCAAACATCGTGAATCTTCGGAAGAGGTGGGTTCTACCTTTTTGTTCTGTGTTCCTATGGGCTATCCTAGCACAACCAAGAAAATATCTCTAAAAATGTCTAGAAATGACATGGCCGAGTAGTGCAGACAGCACCCGTCTACACTATTGTACATGCCTAGCTTAAAAACAGAGGGAACCTGATCCTCTTACTTTTCCCACCTTACGTTGTCTGACTTTCTCCCATGACACGTGGGTCCGGTGTGTGATGGGCTCCATTTGTCAGGGACCTAAAGTCAGAGGATCGCGTTCCCGCATAGAGAATCGCTCGTCTCAGCGTCTGCAGGCCGTTGCCGCCGTAGTTTGCATGCATGGACTCGATCTGCACCGTTCCTTACGATCAAACGATCGAAAATGAAGCGGTGCATGGACTGGGTGTTTTGTCTCAATGTAACGGCATGTAACAACGGACACTGTCTAGTGGGGCCCCGTTCACCAGCCCGGTGCATGCACGCCTCGTTTTTTCAGAGTAAACAACGTGGCAGAAGAAGAAAATAGTTAACGTCGCGTCGCATTTGCAGCAGCCCTCCACGCCTGGTTTCAGAAACACGAGTCGCGTCGCATTTGCAGCGACGCAGCCCTCCACGCCTAGTTTTCAGAAGATACGCATCAATGCATATGCAGCGAGGCAGGATTTGGCGTGAGACTTTGGACTTTCTTCTCTTCACCTCTTCAATACACGCATGCAACGTCGAATCACTTGACCGCCTAATGCACACGCGCTCGTACTCCGTATCACTAGCTGTCCTAGGCCTACGCCTATGCCTGTTCTACACCGCTTTGACCATGCATCGACTCTTCTACACTGCACCCAATGTTTTCACACTGTTTGCTTCATCTACCCCAATTAATTCACGTCTAATCGTGCATTTAAATAGGCCGTTTCACTCGTCCTCCATCTTCTCATCCCTCTCCATCCCTTTGCCCTTCTCTCCCTAGCTTCAAGCCCTAACATGTCTTCCTAATCTCTACCATCTAGCCCCGAGTCGGTCTCCGACGAGGACAACCGCCCAAAAGATCGGCCTTGGTACGAGGCCGATTATACGTCGGAGGAAGTCGAATCTCCCAAACGGGAGAGATCGCCATCGCCGCCCTTCGTCCACAACCCCAAGCCCTCCCTCACCGCCCACAACGACCTCTCCCCCAAGACGATCCGCCGCCTCAAGGAACTGGAGCGACTGGAGAAGAAGGAGTTGACGGCCGAGGAGAAGAAGCAGGCGAAGGAGGACGTGAAGGCAATGCGGGCCAGCATCAAGCGGGTCCGTGAGCGAGAGGAGGAGAGGATGCGGGCGGAGAACCGCCGCGTCCGCGTCAACAAGGAGATGGAGTACAGGGCGGCGGAATGGAAGTAGGGCGCCGGAGGGCGGCAAGGCCACCCGGGCGCCGGAGGGCGGCAAGGGCTCCCGCATGCAGCGCGGGAGCAGTTAGGGCTCCCGCATGCAGAGCGGGAGCAGTTAGTTTTTTTAATTAGATGTAATGTCCCTAGGGCCCCACTGATTATATGTAAAGTGGGGCCAGTTATCGAATTATAAGTATGTTTAATTATATATATATAAAGTTATGTCCTTATATTTGTCCAAATATGTACCCACTGTTTAGAAGTTTTTTCCTGTCTAATTATCGCTTGTTTAAAAAAATATTTCTAATTATCGCTTTAAAATATGCACATTGTAAACAAAATTTATATATAAGAGATGTGATGCATTATGTTTTCTAAGATAATCTACAAATTTCAGTTGATCACAGTATATATTTTATATTATTAATACGAATAATTTGATGGTTTAATAAATGGATAATGTGTAGTCTGCAGGTAGGGATTAATAAATATAAATGGATAATGTGTAGTCTGCATGTTGACATTGGGCCTCGTCAACAGCTGGGGCCCACATGCAGCGCCAGCCGTCAACAGTTGGGGCACACAAGCCGCGCCAACGCGCAACAACTGGGGCCCATATGCCGCGCCAACGGTTCTATGATGGGTCCCACATGTCAGCATCCTAACGGGGGCAGAAAATAACGGTGGGAGCAGCGAAAGGAGTCCTTGGCACAAAATAGGGGGAAAACTGAGGTCGATTCGGCGCTAGGGGTAAAACTGAGGTCGTGGTGCCAACTGAGGCACCCTGTTAATTATCCCGACAAAATACCCATGTTTTTTTTTTGAAATACAAAATACCCATGTTATATACTGTACTTACTGCTATAAAAAAACGGAGTCAAACCCACACAGAAATCATCGTTCCAAATAAACAATCTAGTCCGTGTCCTACTCTAACTGAGAGCAATGTAGTGTATTTCCGTGTCGGCTTCAAGTTAGAATCCGAGTGTGTTGTGCAGTTGCCTGTTCGTGCCAATATCATGGCAGCGCGCGTCGTCTATTGATCGTGAACTCCGGCGACTCGTACAGAAGCAGGAGCAAGGAACTCAGTACTCACTGATTCACCCTGATCTAACGGCGTGTGTGTGCGTCCCACAGACATACAGAACGAGCACAAATCAAGTTTCAGTTCTATATCCTGCCCGTCTGCCATGGCATTTACCGGCGTGTCTATCATTGGTCACGGCAAGGCTGTCGGCCACACCATTGATGTCTCCACGGCCAGCGGGTACCACCTGCTTGTGGTCAACAGCTACCGTGTCTCCAAGGCCAATGCACCCAATGGCACGAGGATCGTCTCTCTCCCTTTCATGGTAGGAGGCCATCGTTGGTGCATATACTACTTTCCTAATGGCTCTGACCTGGAGTCTGCCGACTCTATATCTCTGTTTCTCCGCCTTCTCGATACGGATGTCACAGAGGCTCTCAAGGTACAGTACGGCTTTGGTTTCATCGGTGAGCTTGAGAAGCAAGATTCAGCATATTTATGTGCAAGAAAGCCAACCAGCTTCTCCAGCCGTCATTCGTCATGGGGTTACAAGAATTCCGTGAAGAGGGAATCTCTTGAGAAATTGAAACATCTAAAGAATGACTGTTTCATCATCCGTTGTCACCTCGCCATTGTCACCACGGTCGATCTCCTCGTCAAGGTACCACCGTCTAGCATAAAAGAACATATCGCCGGTCTTCTGCAAACCAAGGAGGGCACGGACGTGACATTCCAAGTCGGCGGTGAGGCATTTGCTGCCCACCGGTGCGTGCTCGCAGCTCGGTCACCCGTCTTCAAGGCGGAGCTTTTCGGCCCTATGAAGGAGGGCAATATAACAAGTGTCATACATGTAGAGGAGATGGAAGCAAAAGTGTTTCGGGCCCTGCTCAGCTTTATCTACACCGACTCACTGCCCGAGATGGAGATAGACATGGTGGAGGAGGAAGGGGAAGGCGAGGAAGCATTGTACTGGTTACAACATTTGCTTGCAGCAGCGGATAGGTATGATCTTCAAAGGCTGAAAGCACTGTGTGAAGAAAGGTTATGCCGATTCATAGACGTGAACTCGGTGGCAACTATTCTTACTTTAGCCGAGCAACACACATGTAGTGGTTTAAAGGAGGTATGCCTCGAGTTCCTCAAAACTCCTAGTAATTTGAAAGAGATGACGGCGACCGACGGCTGGGACATCATAGCTAGAACCTGCCCCTATCTTCTCACGGAGCTCCTTTCCAAGATTGCTTCCTAAAGTCGACAAAACCGATTTGTAAATCCTTCATTATTTCTTAAAGAAACTACTATGAAATTATGCTCATGGGCTGCACTGTCTTGCCACCATTTGATGTGTGCCTGCTATCAGACTATTTTAGTTGGATACCTAGATTTCTACTTCCCTGTTTAGAGAAACGACGTGCTATCATGTGTTGAACTGCTTCTTGAATTTTCTTACTTTTCTCTCTTTCATGCGGCATACCATGAATCAAAACAATTACGGCGATGGGTGGCTTCGAGCCTGCGAAAATCCAGCATTCCATTTACATGATGCCCTTATGTTCTCAAATATACACATTTTCTGTTTTTTTTCGTATTAAAACATCTCCTCCATAAGTAGTATTTTATCCTCTACTAGAGAGATCATACGCAATAATGTTTATAACGGATTTCGGGACACATCGAAACTAATATGTTCTCTTAATTTTGTACTCCCTCTGGTCCGAAAAATGTGTCGTAGCCTCTAAAGGATTGTGTATTAAGAGCAGCTCATTCTCCCGACACTTTTATCAGACTGGAGGGAGTAGTATGATCTAAGGGCTAATACGACAGTTGCCTCCTACTCAAAGAATAACTGTATCATCTATAGGGTAATTATTGCAATTTTGTACATTTTCTATTTTTGAGGTGCGTATTTTGATCTTTTAGTTAGTTTTGGAAGGCAAATACTCTCTATATATACTAGCATAAATACACGCGCATTGCTACAGAATAAGAAAAAACATGTACATAAATAATATCGGTATAGGGTCCATATCGTTCACGCCTTTGTGGGTTTTCAGTAAGTCAGGATTTAGAATGTTTGAAGCTTAATGTACTCGTTAGCCGGCATACGCTTGAAGCCGATACAATTACTCTCTATGTTTACAGTTATAAGATGTTTTTATTTATTTCAACGTGGACTATATAGAGACCCAAAAAGAGCGAGACTACACACTGAAATGTGTCTAGATATATGCAATTTTTAGAAAAAGCAAAAACATGTTATAATTTTGCGCGGGGGAGTAATTAGTTTAAGGAATAGTAGGTTGAGAAATTTATGATCATTGGGATCAAAAGAACGTTCATGAGACTTGAAAAAAAATATTCACTTGAGGAAAATAAAAAAGTTAGAATAATTGTTCGTGGGTTCTTGAAAGAAAATCATAAAGATAAAAAAAAATCACACAATTTAAAATAACAGGTTCAGAGAACGTTTACTCAATGCGAAAACGCTCTTTGTCGAGCGCGCGAGCGCTCGCTCGGTGCGCGTGGTGGGACCCGCTCGCTCGGTGCGCGCGTCCGATTGTTTTTTGTCCTGACGTCCGCGTGGTGGGGCCCCCTCTATTCCCTTTTTTTCGTTTCCTTTCTCTTGTTAAAATTAATTCGAAACGGTTCTATCCCCTAAATGCCTCGCCCTCCCCCTTCCACCGGCAGAAACTGCCCGTAATCGACGGCGACGAGCGTCGTCTCGATTTGTCCGCCGCCGGCCGGACTCCGCGCGTAACACAGGTCTCTGGACGGCGGGGCGGCGCAGTATCGTTGCTTGTTTTCATCCTCTCCCTTCTCCTCTGTCTCCGGCACTGCAAACTTCACCATCGACGGCGACGAGCGTCGTCTCGATTTATCCGCCGTCTGCCGGACTCCGCCGTATCACAGGTTACCGGAGGTCGGGGCGGTGCAGTATTGTTGCCGGTTTTTCATCCTCGTCTTTCTCATCTGTCTTCTGCACTGCAGAGTCCACCATCGACGGCGGGGCACCGTCTTTTTGAGTTGGGCGTCCCGGTCTGACCGCGGCGCACCCTTGGTGCATTGCAGGAGACGGCGAGGGTGCGGGGGCTCAGCATCAGCGGCGTTTTCTGTTCTTGCTTCCCCTTCTCCTTCGTCTGCGGTCACCTTCTCCCACTCCGTTCTCAAATCCGCGCCAGATCTGAGTAATAAGCAGCCGTCGTCCAGTGTTCGGGCATTTCTTGTCGGAGAACCATCTCTCGCCGGTAAGTGTCATGTCATATTCTTCAATTTTCCCCTCGCAGTGTCTGCTGTTTACTGTAATTTAAGTGCTCCTATGTCCGCCGTCGAATGTTGTGGTAGATTTTTGGTTTGGCAGAATAGTCTCTGTGTGTGCCGTCGCCGCCGAGCTCCGGACATTTGTGGTAGTCCCCGTGGTCATGTCTGGTAGCCTGTTTTTTCCCCCTCATGTAGTAAGGGATACTGCCAGGTTTTGTTGCCTGCCATTGTTGTTTTTATTGAGCTTTCTGGATTTTGCTACTGAGAGGGGAATTTGGTTTGTTGGCTCTGTTGCGAAATCGATGCCTGTAACACTTAGCTTGTAGTTAGCTTTTTGTTTTTCATGATGAGTGTAGGTATCCATGTTTGGTATCTGTTTCCTTTTTGTCCTTAAATTCAGGTTTGTTGTTTACTAGTAGTCAAGAAGTGTTGAATTATCACCAGTCCGCAGTACTCTGCACCCAGGTGGCCATGTACTGATATGTGATGCGCTCATGTTCGGGTACCTATAGGTGTTCTCGTCAAGGACGCTCTTATTTGATGGTCGTCTTTGTGAAGGAGGCGACTGTCGTGTTGTGGATGCAACAGAGTTCTATTTTTAGGTTTGGCAGAGGAACCATGCCGATCCTTGCCGTCGTTGATTGGACATTTTTTGCTTAATTTCGTTATAGTGTCAGAGCTAAGACAATGGCAGTTTTTGGGATATGTGAGTAAATGGTCATCATTTGGTGAATGAGTTCGATAATCGGTCGCCGGAAGAGCAGGCCGAGGCAGCGGTACGAGGGCTACTGCATCCTCTACTCCGACTACTTCGCCGAGGATCCTACCAACGACGAGAAGGTGTTCCGGCGTCGTTTCAGGATGAAACGCACGCTCTTCCTCAAGATCATGCATGCCATCCGGGAGTTCGACACCTACTTCAAGTTGAAGAAGGACTGCACCGGCACGGTAGGGTTTACCTCTATCCAGAAGTGCACGATGGCCATGAGGTTGCTTGCATATGGTGCTCCCGCAGATGCACAAGATGACTACCTGCGCATGAGCGAGTCCACGGCCATCGAGTGCGTTATATGTTTAAAAACACGGAAATACTTGGAAAACATGAATAACAAAGGTTAGACCAAGGGAAAATATTAAAAAAAAATAGAAACAAAAATGAACGAAGCAAAACGCGGACGCCCGTTCAGTTCTCTGTTTAAACCCGCGGGTATATTTGTAGCCCACCTCCCTCTCATGCCCATTTAATTACGGCCTGGGATGTAAAGAAAAAAAATGCGGCCTGCGCCTCTAGCCCTTTGCCTTGGGCTTGGCTCTGTAAATGCTACACTCGCGATGATCTTTGCACGTTTAGAGGATGCAAAACTCGCAGCTCAAACAAAAGTGCATACTCACCTCAGCTCCATCCGAAGTTGGTTAGCTCTGTTATCATCCCACGCAAAAGAGGTATCTACAGTACCCAACAAATAAAGAAAGAGATCGACATTATACTGTTGGTATTTCTCCTACAAAACCGGATACTAATCCATCAAAACTGGCTATATCGATCATGGGTGCTGAGAAGAACAAGGCATACCCAGGGGCGGATCCAGGATTTGAGTATAGGGGGGGCGAGACGAAAAAAGAGCCAATCTTTAAAGTACCTCAAAATCTGTTTGCGTTTTTCAAGGTCTCGTCATGTGTTGGGCTCTCATTTTTTGTTTGTTTGGGAATTTCAACAAATGACTCAAAATTTAAATTGAAAGTTCGTGTATCAACTTGATCGAGATTGTAAACATTATATCCGATCGATTTCCCTGTGACCTCTATCTCTTTGATTGTATTTTCAGCGCTAGAGTTGAAAACTAACCCACTAGTTTGAAATAAATACTTATTAGTCGGGTAGTCCTTCTTCATGACATAAGCGATTATACTTATTAGTTCAACACAATTAATAAACAAATGATAATCAAACTAGAAAGTTAATAACTATTAATTAAACTAGCTTGTCTGTATGAAATCGTATGCATACAGTAATACCTCAGAGCAATTGCTGATTAGGTCGTGCGCGCATCAAGACAGAACCGCCAACGAGGCGATCATGGCGTGGTAGCGTGGCGAAGGGGCCGGCGATATGTCCTAGTCCTCGTCGCGCAGAAATTGTCGCAGCTTCGGTCGAGTTCATGTCCTGGCGGCGACGGCAACAACATTGAAAGTCTCCGCGCGGCGAAGGCAGAGAAGACGGAGTAGATGTGAATGATCGAGCGCATATGCGACTAGGGCAAGAGCGATAGCCTTCAGGGTGGGCATAAAAACCGATGACCGAAAACCGAAACCGAAAAGACCGAGACCGAAACCGAGATGACCGAAACCGAAAGGACCGATGCAAATTTGGTTAGCAGATTTAAATAGACCGAAATTTGTTGAAAAATTCGGGCAACACATGGGCGAAACCCGAATAGACCGAAGCGACCGATTTAGGTACCAGCAGGCGACGGAAACAATACATGCGTTCTTGGTTGCAAACTTGCAATGATGCAGTTCACTTTTTCTTGTCTAAACTCTAAACATGTGTATTTTTCCTTTTTGTGAGATTGTGGTGCTGTATGCATGTATGTCCTCCCGTGAGGCTTTTATGTTGATTATGGTCTGCTGCAACTTGATATAAATATATGGATTCAACTATGTCCAAATTATAGACGAAGTGCTGGCATTTTTTATTATTTTCATCATTATTTTGGAGCTATTAGCTACTTTTGTCAAATTCGGTCATGACCGAAATAGAGACCGAAATTCCGGTTACCCGAATTTTTCGGTCCTTTAAGGTTGTGAGTAAATTTCGGTCTTCATATTTTACTGACCGAATTTCAAATTAACCGAAATACAAAGACCGAATTTTCGGTCATGACCGAATGCCCACCCTGAGATAGCCTACAGGCAGCAATCCGTTGATTGTTAGGCCTTATTCTATTATGTATACGTTGGGCTTGGCCATTTAATTGTGGCCTGTACACGATCCTAGGCTAACTACGTTGGTTTTGGCCCATTGAAATCAGCACACGTTGGCCAGTCGTTGGGCTGTGCGGGATTAGTCCTAGCTTGTGCTAATTACGGGAGCATTGTATTAAGCTAATACCACTACACATACGATACGAGCCCCTGCTACGATTCCTTGGAGGGGGCCGAACCATGGGGGGGGCCTGGCCCCCGCTCGCCCCCCCCCTGGATCCGCCCGCATACCTGGTGGGCTGGAGAGGAGATGATGAGCCGCGGTCCGGCTGGCCACGGAGATTGACCGCCCCCCGCGCGCTCGCTCTACGCCTACCGCACGTCCGCTAAGTCCGCCAAGTCGCGCGCCAACCGCACGCGGTCTCGCCACGGTGGTCTCTTATTTATAGAGGAGGCTGATTGATTTGAGGGGCCGGGAAGTAGTTTGAATTTTGATTTTCTTGAGATCTAGGGCGGGAAGAAGAAGAATTTCAGTGCTTCTCAATCTCCTTTTCCACCGTTTGTGATACTTGTTTGCTGAGAGATGGACAACTGAGATAGCATTGAGTCACGGATCGGTGACTTTGAGAATTAATTTGCGGCTCCAATAGAATAGGTAGGGAAGGATTGCGATCCTGACTTACCCGCTGTGCACAACAAATTTTCCTAAATAACCAGCCGAGTTTATCACTCATAAATGAATCTCGTAAATCATGCGCCTTCTTATTAATGAATCCCCGAATCACTCCTTGAAATCCCGCTGAGAGAAATGGAAGGCATTTAATTTTAAGATTCACGCCACATGTTTGGTCACACAAGAGGCAACACCATGAATGCATTGATTGTTTTGACTTGCCACGGATCGCTTTCTTGGCAATATAAATCCATAATCCCAAGAAGGATCCCAATATTGGCGCTAGAAATTATGGCCACAATTGTTCTCGCATGTCCTAAAAATTAGGGAAGATAACACTCTAGCCTTATAAATCTGAAACATCTCAAATCCTTTCTCCGGCATAAGAATTCTCAACGGAGGGTACAACTCCTTGAGAACGGTCCGCGGGTTCTCAAAGACACAATGACAAGTCTCAAACATTCATAGCTCACAACCATTGCTGTTGACATCGACGACTGAAAGGCGCTTTATCTTCACTAAATGATTCAACATATATACACCACTAAAATGATACTCTGGTATCCTTTAAGTATACGCATAGTGAAGCTTGATCTTCACTAGAGAAAACGTTTGAGTAAATAGTCACCAGTAGCAACGGTAATAAGGCAACCCGCTTGTGGGCAAGAGCTATGCCTAAAGTGCCTATAATACATATTATTAAGCACAAATCAAACCAGTCTATAACACTGATTATTTTTGCCTTGCAATCTTGTATTTCTACACCAATCAGAAGGGAAATCAAAATCAGTCCTCGACCTATCTATACAAGGCTACCATCTGGGAAAGGCCTACAGGCAGGCAGCCTTGTCGCCGACGCAAGGAATACCAGAGAGCACCAAGAACCAGCAATGTTGTCGACGCAAGGAAGAACAGAGCGCGTCACAGAACCATCCATGCCACCTATACCAGAGATTGGCCAAGATAGTCCAAAAAGGAAAAAAACATCTTACACACTCCTCGGGTTGAAGTGGAATGAGGCACCACCTGGATACAAGGAAGATGCATCGAGACCCCTTATTCCACAAGCTGGTCAAATATTGCATGTTCCTGGGAATTATAAGGTTATGAACCACGACAGCTCTTAGCTTCTGGATTTCAAAGACAAGCTCCTCGGTTTGTGCCAAGGTTGAGATGCCATCATTCATCTCGGTAAGAGTGAAGAAAGTCCTCAAGCATCATGCGACTACTTGAGTGTTCAACCGACTCTTGGCTTGAGCAAGATTCATCTCAGGTTACATAAATATCCTAAAAATGCAATAGCAGTTTGGTCAATAAGATATATCGCAGGTTCGTGTGCATTATTTTAAGAAAATAACAGAAAGATCACACAGACACAAATAATATTGATTGCCTAAAATATTTGTGCAGACAACAACCGCGCACACGCAATGGCTACGTTTGAACTTAACATCCAAAACAACAGTACAAGATGTGGAAATCGAGAAGGAGACATTATTTACAGAAACAGAATGACAATTCCCTAAATATCATTCAAAATAGTTAGCTCTAAAGCCACTTTAGAAACAGATTATGCTACTCAATCGAGGAAAAAAAAAACCTCCAGAAATACTCCAAACCCAAGGACAATAGAGGATCAAAGGGTTGTTCACATATCTCAAAAGAATGAGCCAATGAATATAAACAAAATAAAAGAGGATTTACACTTGTATTATGCTAAACTGCTTATACATCACCAAGATGGTGTGCATGACTTCAATGTTTTAATCCTGCTATGCCATACCAGCATGTTGGCTAAAAGAAGTAGGTTGCAACTCATAATATCTTAAACAAAAATTCTAGCACTCAAAACCAAGCATGGTAGGTTTAATTTACCTCAACCTGCTACTCCTCGATGCCGAAAAGGTACCATAAGGGTTCAACATCCATATATGAAAGATTGCTCTTCAACATGATATAGTTGAAGATTTTACTTTCATTACTCGGATGTTTGGAAACGACAGGTTGTCTCAATAAAAGTATGTGAAAGCAAGCATTTAAAAATTAAAGAATACAACCTAGTTTGCAGCTTTCCATGAATTTACTACTCGTCTGTATTTATGGCAAGGTGTAACTCATGAAGCCCACCAAGAACTAAAGAACCATTCGAACATTGAAAAACTAGAAGTTTCCTAAAAAGAGGTGGCTAACCTGGTTCCTATATGTAAAGAATAAACAATAGGTACAAGCATATCTAAATTGCACATTTACTAGCTCAAGTTAAGCTTAAAATGGACTCCACAACTATGTGTTAACTAGAAACACAAATATGCACCCACCCATTGACAAACAGGAGAAACAAAGTAACATTTCTATTGCAAAATAACTGGCTCATCTCGACGCTTTCGTAGAAAAAAAATGTTGTAACCAGGAACTTAATCCGAACAAGCATTCCTTATTATTTTCAAGAATGACAGCACTAGTCAAACGGCAAGAGAATTCCAATGAAGCATATGCATACAAATCATATTGAGGTGAATAGCAAAGAAATCATCCATTGAGGTGACTGCTATGGTGCTATACTAGTAAGTAAACATGTGAAATAAATAAAAATAAAGCCCGGTTGGATTAGTACACGATTCACTACTTCAAACAGAGCTCTGGTCCATCGGGGCTTTGTAAAAAGAAAATGCATCTTATTACCATCGGTACAACCAAATAATAAGAAATGAAGACAAAAAAGAAGAACCTCACCACTAATTCTTACCGACCGCTATGAGTGTTTACTACACACATATGAGCAGCAACTGCACATACATAAACACTATGGTGCCTATGAGAACAAAAAATAACGCCCCGGTCCCGAGTAGCACTCAATGTCCATGGAACAGAAAGGCCTATTTACCGTTTGTGTCGGACTTATGGTTGATGTTGGTGGTGGTCCACTCGTGTGGGGACGATGCTGGTGGGAGGAGGATGCCATGGTAGCAGGCCTAGACCATGGTGCGGTCGCGGACATGCGCTCCCCCACATGGAGAAGTTGCTAGCATCGCTCTTCCCAGGCAGGCAACGACTTGGTTGTGACACCGTCGGGACCCTACATGTGGACTCTTTGGTGCATATGATTTCACTAGAAAATTTCATAACTCAAAGCTAAAGCATGGATCATAGAAAGACAATAGTGGTGGCAGTTTAGCAAGCCTTAAAAAAATCTACAACCCAAAGAATTATCACAAGACATTGGATATCATGTCAAAATGTCACTTAATTTGGTTTAATTAGTGACACTGAAACCTTTCAAAACTTAGCAACCGTACTATACCACTGCACTTTGATATCATTAGCACCAACCTAATAATCTTCTCTAGTTAGAACTCAAACACGATAGCATGCCAATCATTTTCTCAATTCATAAACACCAAATTTATTTGTTTACTTATTTAACAAATTTTACAATATATCATGTGACATGCATTTTGGTTTTGATAATCACTAGCACCAAATAATTGATAAATAGAGTCATCCATGAGCCTCATAACTTAGTGCATTGTTATCTAAACGGTCAGGGACAACATAAGAAGCATAGTACAACATGACGAGCATCCTCCAGTTATTAGCTGGTGAAATCATTCTAGCTACTAGATGAAACTAAGATTGCTTCCTTAATTAATTCTACTTTTAGTCCTTTCAGATCGAAGATACCCTGTTAGTAAAGAATACATCTTTAACACACACACGGCGAGGATGTTGTTGTTGTTTGGATAATAAAATAAACATCGGGAAAAAAAAGGAGGTATAAGATGTTGATTTTCCGTAAAGATACCTCCTTGTTGTGAATGAACCTTGGCCCTAACCCGCATCGCTCCTCCGCCTGCACTCGTCGTAGCATGGAGCCACCGAGCCACCCCATGTCGCAGAAGTATGGCCATGGATGTTAGTTGCCTGCAAATAATAAGGCATTATTAGGACACGAATCAATGTTGCTGACGGTCGCTGACCACCACCGTCCCCTACGCCGCATCCATACACCCAGAACAGGACACATCTTGGATGCACACTTGCTAGTGGCAGAAAGAACCAAGGGAGGTGAATTATGAAGTCTGAACATCTAAATGCATTTTGTTTTTTATAATGATCAACAACACCAAATGATTGAGAAATTGATACAGCAAGTTGTCTAAATGCACAAGGACAATAGACGAAGCATAGTACAACGTGAGGATCATCCTCTAGCTAGTATACAGTAAAGAAGAGTCGAAACAACATCATCCTAAAGGGGGGATGAGTAGAAATCATCATTCTAGCGACCAGATGAAACTAAGACTGCTTCCTTGATAATTAATTCTAATTTCATTATGTAATCTTAGCCTTGTTTCAAATAGAAAAGAGACCCATTTAGTAAAGAATCGATTTTTAACACACGCATCATGGATGTTGTTGTTGTTTGGATAGTAAAATAAAAAGCACAAAAAAGGAGGTGTAGGTGTTTATTTTCCGTAAAGATACCTCCTTGTTGTGCATGGACCTTAGCCCTAGCCCCCATCGCTCCTCCGTCTGCGCTTGCTGACGCATGGAGCCACCGATTCGCCCCATGTCGCAGAAGCGCGGCCATGGATCGTCCTTACCTGCAAATAAGTATGCATTATTATTACAAGAATCAATGCCGCTGCCGGCCGCTACCACCGACGTCCCCTACACCGCATCTAGACTCCCAAGACCACACATCGCAGATGCACACTAGCTAGTGGCAGCAAGGACCAAGGGAGATGAATTGTGAAGTCTGAATATCTCGTGGATATTTAGTGATGCCGGAACTGAATATTACTCAAGTCTACTTAAATCAGTTGTTGTAATGCTACACTACTTAAATCGGTTGTTGTACTGCTGCTTAAAATGGTGAATCAAAAATACGATTCCCAGGTTGCATGAACTACTCCAACCAAAACACTTGTGGCTGCTCTACTACTCCATCATGATATGGTACATCAGGTGCTTGGCCAAAAAATAATTAAAACACGTAAAAAAAACACTTGGTGTGAAGGATTTATAACTCTCAATGGCAGAAATCTGTAGGTGCCCTCCCCAGGTAGCCATATGCTTGGTTGCGACACCGCCAAGACCGCCATGGGCTATTGAGTACATGTTGCTGCATATGGTTTAGTAGAAAATGTCACCGCTCCAAGATGGAGCATGGAACCTAGAAAGATAATAGTGATGACCGTCTAGAAAGCCTTAAAAAGTTATCTAGAACCCATATAATTATCACAAGTCATTGGATAGCGGGTCTGAATGCCAATTAATTTTCTTAGTTAGTGACACTGAAACCGTTCAAAACTTAGCACCGATACATTACCACAAACTTAATAAACTCCTGTTAGAACTCAAAAGGATAGCATGCCAATTCAGTTTCTCAACTCATAAACATCCAAATTTATTTACTTATTTAACAGGAATTTCAATATGTTTCATGACATGCATTTTGTTTTGATAATCAATAGCTCCAAATGATCAAGAAATAGAGACAGCCAGGAGTATCATAACTTAGTGAACTATTATCTAAATGGACAAGGAAAACAGACAAAGCATAGTACAACAACAGGAGCATCCTTCTTGCTAGTAGACAGTGAAATCAGCTGTTGGACTAGTATACTACTTAAATATGCTAAATCCAGAAGAAAAACCCCAATGCTGCATCAACTACTCTAAACAAAACATGGTGAATCAATGTGTGTGGTTGAGGTGCTTTGCCAAAACAAGACTTGGAACACATAAATAGACTCCTATTGATACACTTTTCTTTTCTGTTAGTAGACCGTGAAACTAGCTATTATTTATACCTCCAAATGGTTAAACCAGCTCGATGAAGACCTTGGGTCATCATCTAGGCCGGTCGCCATACAACATCACCACCACCCGCAGCTGACAGAGGACTAGGACAACCTTAACATCCATGGCCTCCAACACAGCTTAATACCTTGAACAACACCGTGTAATGGATACATTAGATAGATCAATAATAATAAAGGGGAATGTTCCACAGACTAATTGAAGAAGCATAAATCGTCGACTAGTACCACCAACCACTACTGCTGCAACACAAGAGTCAAAACAGCAGCAACAATAAAATGAAAAGTCATGTTTCTTCTAACTAAGAAGAAAATCGCCAACATCCCAGGGAATGATTTATACATCAGCCAAAAAGAAGGTCTTCTAGTGCATTAGCTGTAACAGTCCACGGGGTGCAAATACAGTTTCCTAGGAAACAAAAGTTCGACACATGAATAGTTTCACACAGAAGCTTCCATACGACAAAAATAACCTAGGACATCAGATCCAAATACTTGTGTGTCTCTACCTATTGCAGGACATGTGGTAGCTTGGTTTAGCATAACAACATGAGGCATCATCGATGGTAACAGATCCTATACGGATCTACTTTTCAAATGAAAAAACATGGATTTTTCTTCACGTGGGATGTGTTATACTAAATATGGATATGCTATCACCATTTCTTGCTTGTCACAAAGGCAGTCTTCAGGGGTCGAATACATGATCATTTAAACAAGATATATACATTTCAATAAATGCAAAGGGGTATCAAACTCCATTTTTTAGTAGAAGGAAAAATATAACTCGCATAGTGTATGATGTGTTCTTTACAAGAACATGGGTGATTTGAACTCAAAGCATCAATTTAGAAATATCCATTAGGTCTAATACCAAATCAGGTCCGGAATCTGATCTTAGTGGCAGCTCTAGTGCTATTTTAACATGACTCGATGAAACAATAAAAATAATGCACATTGCCAACAGATGTTATGGGTGTACAACTCTATATTGTGATTAGAATAACCAATTCACGGATGAGTAATATTATAGATGGGGTAAAAATGAGCATGCTTTTATATTATAAACATCAGTAAGATTTTGACATACAACACTAGAGAAATTCCTAAACAAGCTATCATCAGAACCAAACCATGGAAAATAAAAGAGGTAATATCCCTGAACAATACGCAGACCAGTCCATAATGTCCGGTAACAACAATATGAGACCTTTAACAAGGAAAATCATGAATTCCCTTGACAATTAGCCCTGGACTTCGAATCACCAATCCAGAGATCAACAGCTTGATTGATCACTCTCTAATATTGCTGCCACTTAGAAAGAATCACATTACCAAAAAAAACGCAAAAGGTTCTAGCAATATGCTGGTAAAAATTCATGAAGTGACTGCAACCAGTTATGGTTGCATCTACATTGCTACATAAACATAGATCAATTGGGTTTCATACATGGAAGCATGAGGCATATGACAAACGAATGTAGATCCATCCTTGCATTAGCCATACAAAAAATTGTACTGCAAGTAAGACCTCTAGCTAAAGAAGCAAACTCACGGGGAGGTTTGTTATTACAAATAAAAAATTCACTTGATCTTCCTGTTTCTCACGAAACCTAACTTGGTTCACTTGTGTTGTAGTGCAGCCGACAATGACCACATGCTGTTTTTAGTGGAATCAGATGCATTACAAACCTTGTGCGGCGGGATCGGGCTGGATGAGCACCTCCGTCCCTAGTGCGACGTTTGTCGTAGGCATCTGGATGTGAGGAAGCAGCAGGGGAGGCCCTCCATATTGTCGTCCTCTTCCACATCCTCCTTATCTGCAGGGGCATGAGAAAATAAGATGCTGGTCTAGAGGCAGAGAGAAGGGGAGAACGGGAGCTTACACGGTGTCCGGTGAGTTGGACGTGGACGCCCTCCTCCATTTCCAGCTGCTGCTAGGGACGGGTTGGGGTTTACCAGGAGCAGGAGAGATCGACCTGATGGGGGTAGCGAGGAGAGCGTGAGCGGGCGAGGTTGCCGTTGCCGGTGGCGAAGAGAATGGGGAGAAAGTGGATAGAGCAAATACCATATCGACCATGGACTGGCGAGATCGACGGCGAGATGAGGTCAATGGCGGCGGCGTCCTCTTGCAGGTCGAGCGAGCTCGCAACGGCCGGCGTCGTCCTCTTGCAGGTCGGGCGAGATCGCAACGGCCGGCGTCGCTCTCCTTGGTCGGCGGCTAGAGGGCGGCAGCGGCGGCGGTGGATCCGGGGGCGGCGGAGAAAGGGGATCAGGTAGGTGGAGCGACGAGAAAGATGCGGAGACTGCGTGCGTACGCGCGTTTTTGTTTTTTCGTCTGGGAGACACTATGTGCGTTGGAATGGATTTGTTTGTGCGGCGATTCGCGTGAGGTTTGTCTCTCTCGTTTCATTGGCTGCTGCTGATGGCACGGAGATGAATAGACTCCATTCATTAACTTCGGGATTGAGACCCAAATTGGCAAGACCAATTAATTAGGGGTAATCAAATGCCGATTTTTCTCTCCAACGTAATTAATTGTGCTCCAGGATTTCTCTCCCACCTCCGCGTTTCTAGTTCTACCAATAATTACCCTGAAAAAGGCTAGTACATTTGTTACATTGTCTTTGTGGCTCAGTTTTTATCACTCAATTAGCCTTCCCACTCCATAATGAATTCCCGCAATTAATCCCATGTAAGCAAAAGAATAACTAATACGGGAATCTAACAGCTAAATGCAGGAGCGAAGCTTTAGCCTAGCATGCCTGGGCATCTCGCTTCCAATAATACTGGACTTACGGGAAACTTTTGATACTGAAAGTGTTACGACATGAGGTGGGATTTCTTGGCTGGTTCAAGTTGTGCACCGATCCATAAAATTCAGGACGTGATCCCTCTGATTTCTCCATGTAATCCCGTAAGTGCTATCTAGTAAGAACCGGTCCGTAGAACATTACTGGCTCGCTTCCTCCGCACCATGCAAACATCGCGTCATTAGGTCTTAATTAGGGATTAGCCAGCTGCTTGCCCGGGCAACAAGTCGAGTCGACATGGGCGGCTGACAATAAGCTGGCTCAAGTTGCCAACCGGCCTGCTAGGAGTCTATTCACAATTCACATACAAACACAAGTCACGAAGAACAGTTCCGTTGTTCCGTTTCCGTGACTCCCTGTTTCGCGGTTCGTCTCCTCGACTCCTCGTACAGGCTTATGGCGCTGCAGCCTGCGACGACGCCGAGGCGCACAGGGCCACGGGCGCAATGCTCCGCTGCACCGGAGCTTCCAAGGACAGTAATTAGCTACGTGCCTGCGATTATCACTTCCGGCGGTTGCAACTTATGGTTAAATTCAATTTTTTGAGAAAAAAAGTAGTTTATAAACTATTGTTTGACTCCTCACTTTCGATATTTTATGTTGTTAAATCTTTGGATTGCATCATTTAATTTCAGAAAACACGGAGATTTTTAGTTACATGGCCAAATCAAGGAACTTAGGCAAGCACTAGCATCGGGTTGGGGAATAATGTGCATTCTAATGTAAGAAAGTCTATTTCAATCTCTTAGTTACTAGTTATTACTCTCATGTCACCTTCTCCACCGCAAGGTTTTCCCTTCTACTCTTGCACGTGTCCTGCTGCAAGGGAGCCTTGCTACTGTTGGCCACCGGTGCCTCGAGGGCTGGTCTGCACACTCTCTCTAGCATCGGCGATGGGTGGGGCGGGAGGGGAAAGTGAGTTGCTAGGTTAGGAATTTCTGAGTCGTCTTAGGGACTGGCGTGAGGTGGAACAACTTTCACCTTGCTGAACTAACAACTTACTAGTGATTATATTAGATATTGCAAGATATAATTAACTACTAATGATTATACTATGGGACTCATTGAAGAAACATCGACGACTAGTTTATTGAAAGGGATTAAGTGACTCTTAACATAAAAAAATGTTTGGACTAAAGTACAATGCGTCTACATTGCACCAACATGACAAGGAGATAGGCGAGATAGATTTAAGTAGGGTATTGTCGACGGGCATCGTCTCCATGTGTTATTCGTCTGCGGGTTAATATTTTGTCGTCTCCTCGGCAGGAGAGGATGCGGCGAGATATGGGATGACAAGGAAGTGGAGCCGACCTACCGAGAGAGAGAGAGAGAGAGAGAGAGAGAGAGAGAGAGAGAGAGAGAGAGAGAGAGAGGGAGGGAGGGAGGGAGGGAGGGAGGGAGGGAGGGAGGGAGAGAGAGGGAGAGAGGGAGAGAGGGAGAGAGGGAGAGAGGGAGAGAGAGAGAGAGAGAGAGAGAGAGAGAGAGAGAGAGAGAGAGAGAGAGAGAGAGTCTCAAAGTGCGACGGGGTCTGGTGGTGACAGCTGTAAACGGAAGATGGGAGTGTGTTGGGAAAGGCCGGCAACTCACCCTGGTTAGTGAGGGAGAACACAAGGACATGTCAATGCGAGATAAAGTTGGATTCGATAAGAAGCGTTCCCTCCGGTCCATATTATCAAGATATATCGTATTCAGGGTCAATTAATTTGGATAACACGAAGTAGTAGGGTTTAGAGCTAGATGATTCTGGTGGGGCCCAAAACTAACATACCTAGAATATTTTGTAGTATGTTCCTCGAAACAAACCAACCCTGGAAAACTAAATTATTCTAATAGGTTGAATGTGTGAACTAATGGATACAATTTATTGCAAGTCGGATTTTATTTCTACGTCTGCACCTGGATTCATCGTAGCAACCGGAACAACCAGGTCTGGTCGACCTGGTCGTTCCATATTTCATTCATATTCATCACGATATTGGCGGTGATTCGTTAGAGTGGGTCTCCCGGGTGGGGGTATGCAAAAGATCACGCTATGTGTGGTTGTCTCTATAAGAGCATCTCCCACGGCTGCAAAAAATGCTATGTGCTAAAATAGTTTTTCTCTTTTAGCGCGCGCGTCAGGCGACAACAATTCCAGGCATGGCAAAATGCCGCGCGCGATAACAACGCTTCAACATGCACCATAAAATTCAACTCCACAAACATGTTTTTAACGATTTTGTATCAAACGAATATCCAAAGTAGCAAAACACATAGACCTAAAATAAAATATGTTTAGATAGGTCAATATGACAAACATAATTTAAACGGTAGGGTGGACAGAACATAGAACGATAAAATATAATCCTAGAATCCGACTAGGCTGCATGCCCATCTCACGTAGCTAGTGTTGTTGGTCGACGAGAAGAGGTCGAGCCACCTTAGTCGTCGGAGTCCGCAACCGCATGGCCGCCCTCTCCCACCCTCCTCTTCGCGTAGAAGTTGACCTCGTCCTACGGAACGTCAAGCCTCGATGCGGCAATGGTCTACTCGTCTGTCTCGGCAATGCTGAGACGACGCTACTTCTAGCGGTGGCACTGTCGGTCCTCGGATGCGATGAGGCGCATAGTGGGAGTGACCACACCGCTTGCTCGAGATTGGCTACGTCGTCGAAGTTCATGTCACGGCGCGGCCTCCCCGTGCCGCCACGCTATTGCGTCATACGCAAGCACCGCCTTGTGCGCCGTCTCATACATATATACCCAATGATAGGTGGTAGCCGACGGTGTGGATCTCGGCGTAGAAGGTGCCCGACGGCCGTGTGCGCACGCCGTGGAAAGCCGGAGGTGCACAAGGGGTCGCGGCTACACGGAGGCATCTTGACAATGCGAAGGGCTCGGCGGCACGGAGACGGGGCATTTTAGAATCGAAGGGGAAGAAGAAGCAGCAACACAAGCGCGGGAGGGAATATTCTGGAGTGGTTGAGTGGCGCGGCCGCTATCTATTATAGCGCGGGCAGCGGGCTGTAGCCCACTCCCAAAAAATAGACCATCGCGTGCGGTGAAAAATTTCGAGCATGCTATTTTTGGCGCGTCTGCTATAGCGCCGTGCCTGCCCTTTTCCTACCTGATGTTGCTAGGTACCTAGCTAGCCACTCCAATGTTCTACTACCTCCGTTCCTATGAATAAGGCGCACACGCGTTTCAAGACAAACTTTGACCGAAAGATTTGAGTAACAATATCTTAACTATATAGTGCAAATTTGACATTGTTAGATTCGTATTGAAAAACACTTTCTAATGATATTGATTTTATACCAAATACTATTATATATATGGATTAATTCTTGGTCAAAGACAAATCTCGAAAAGCGTGCGCGCCTTATTCATCGGAACGGAGGGAGTAAAATACTTTAGTACTCCGTATCTAGATATAATTTATGTCTAAATATATTTGAAAAAATCTCTCTATCTAAGCTAGTAGGCACCGGCCGCCGAGGGTAGCTAAAGGGTGCACTAGGTATCGGGTACATTTATCTTTTTTTCTGAACTTGCTAATTTTCATCATATGTGCTACCCTGAGATTTTTTTTTGGCAGTTGTGCACCTTAATTATTCTAATGTTTGGCCCCGTCGCTTCTGCCTGCCATCGACTTCACTAGAAAAGAGGGCTTTTCGGTGTCTATCGGATCCAACGCTGAGGCATATATGGCGGGATCGATGAGATCAATACCACCACATGGGACACATGAAACTCATGTACTATAAATTCTACTCGGTAACATGATATTTTATGCTCCGATACTATTACACATCATGCTTCTTAGCCCCGCCTTGCATGTAATAGTTTATGTAACATGTAGATTCCGTCTTTGCATGGATTCGGGGAAATAGAGCTTTTCAAGCGTGACATTTGTCAAAGAATGAATCACATGCATATTCATTATCATGTGGGTTGTAATGCATTGTCTCTCTCGATACAGGGCTTTGCCCCCTTTATATAAATCCCCCAACGACCTCGATACATGTTGATGAGGTGACCCGCTTTACAAAGCGGATCAAAGATAAACAGAAAAACACTAGAGAACTAAATTTTCCAACTAAGACACGACGCTAAGCCTAAAAAAAGGGAACTTCACCACAAAGCTTTCAAGAAGGAAAAGACGCCTCTCGCTACAATTGTCCAGACCGAAGGCCTAGATTTTCATCTGTAGTCCTGACGCGGTGAAGGTAACGACAACAACGCCCGAAGAGGGTTACGACACCGCGGGCATCGCCGCCGCTAGCGCTGGAGCACTGAGCTTTTGCCAGAAAAAACCCTTCATCCACAGGGTATCTTAGACCGCCACTTTCATCGAGTCAAGCTCTTAAACCGCAATCTGGGAGCTGCAAAGCTAAAGCTGTCAGCACCACGGTCCCCCACCATTCGCGCCCTGCCAGCCACCTAGACAAGGGAAGGAACCATCACCACCACCAAGTCGCTCGCCGCAGAGCACCCATGTGGTTCACCTTCTGGGGCCGCCGCCCCGACATCCAACACCTCAAAACAACATAGAGTCCAACAAAGAACAACAATACTACCAAATCGTATGTGAAAGATTGAGGTCAGCGATGAGTGCTAGGATCATGGAGTGTAACATGCATGCTCCCAAACACGTCACAACCACAAAACCCGAAATGGGTCAGCCAAGCGGTCGCGAGATCTAGGCTAGTGGTCGGATCTAGCACCCCGACAAACATGGCTAGTGGATGGGTTACCGTGAGGAACCCCTAAAACCTAGGTAAGCATGGCCCGATTTACCCAAACCAGGCCCAATTGGGCCTAGATCCGAGTCGAGGCCCCGTGCTGTCCCTAGCCAGCACCACCCACCGCCTCCGAATATTGTGTCGTCCTGGACCTTCCCGTAACCGCCGGCCGTCCATGTCATCACTGCTTGTCCCTGTGTGGTCGAGGCCCCCAGTCCAAGGACCGGCCGCAACCGTGACAATCATGTCATCCGCCACCCTGGGGCCGCCCCGGACCGTCGCCGTGACCAGTGCGTCCCACCCCGCGAAGCCTCCGAAGCAACCACGCCACCACTCCCTTCGGTTATCCCGGTGTCCAACCCGACGCTCTAGCCCGTGCCATGGCCTCGCGCGAAGGGGAAGGATATGCCCCGCGGACACCCGCGCTCGCCATTTGGCCGGAGATGCTATCCGGCAACACGAGGAGGAGAAGAGGATGAGGTAGGGGCCTAGAATACGAGGTTATAGGGTGAGGACGGCTATCCAAAAATCTTCTCATTTTCTCCTCTTGTTTCGAGCGGTGGACCAATGTTAATTTTAATTATTTCATGGTTGTTCAAGGTCCTAGTACTCCTTTAAGTGAGGAGCATGTAATGGCTATGGTAGGTCCCAAGGATGAGAGGGGTTGAAGGAAACTCTAAGAGGAATATCAAGTGGATGATGTTCATACTAGGGTGAAACTCGGACCGCGTGATCTTCTATATTAGAGGACGAGGTCCGATATTTGATCAAAAAGACAATGGGAAGTTTTTGGGGAGTTTAGTTGAGAAGAATAATTTTTTCATGATCTGGACATTTTATTATATATAGATACACTCGAAGTGGTCCACCAAAAAATATCGTGTATGCCCGTAGAACCGTAATTTCAAAACATAAAAGGGGTAAAAACCGGCCTTGATCAACTCAGAATTGAGACACCCTTTGCCCGCGACTAGCTGTCATATTGCCTAGCCCGAAACATAGTGGATCTCGATGATCATGTTGACATGAACTAATTTTACGGCCAAGGTAGTTATTACATGCCAGTCACGTTCCATTTTTTTACCGCCTATTATTAGGGTCCTTAGTTTATGTTAAGAGACAACTATTTTCTATCATCACATGAGCCATTTCTTGGCCTTTCGTTACTAGGGTACTTAGTTTATGTCATCGTGCATGATTATTTCTTTGCATGATTGTAGTTATTACCTCATTTTTTGTGTCATTATTATACACATGACTATGGTATGCATGATTGTAGCTATTACCTATTTTTACATAACAGAAGTGGGTTGTGCAATGGACAAACTAAAACCGGGGTCCAAAAAATCAATGTGATGCGGCACGTCAGGTCAAATTGATAAAGTCGTAAAAGACAAAGGGAACTCGGGCTCCATGGAGCTACATTTTTGGGGAATTTAAAATATACATTTCAAAGTTTAAAAAATAATGAATAAAAATCTTAGATATATTATAGCCTACACAAATGTATCATTTCAAAGACCCTCGTACTCCACGGTTGTGAAAGAAACCAACACTAAATGATTTGTATTATGTCCTACACAAAATGGGAAATCTGACACAATTATAATTTTTTAAAGCACGCGTTGTTCACGACACCAAAATCCATGCTTTTTTTCTTTAACCTAAAAATAATTATTCTACATTGGATTTCTGCATACTGGTAGAGTTTGTATATATAGGAAATTAATTATCGATTTTTTTAAAAAAAATATTACAAATGCTATTTCTAGAATTTTCAAATAAAGGTATATGTGGAGCACGGGCTCCAAAACGAGGCACTCGTTGAAAGCTCCCTATTTCCAAAAATGTAAGCCACATTTGGCTATGCACGGTCTTAATGCAGAAACATGACCGGCCATATATGCCAAATTATATAGAATGTTCATCAACGAATAATGACATAGTTTATTTTCCTTAAAAACCTTATACCTCATACATTGTAAACAAAATTTGTCGTGAATGACTTGGGCGATTAAATCTTCTTATTGACATGTTGCTCCATGTCAATTCTGGTGGAATCATCACGATAGGAGGCAGCATGTCACACCGGACGATCTTTGAGGTGTGATTGATCGGGGGTGGGGGGAGGGTTGCAAAAACCCGTTGATAGAGGACTGGCAATTATAATGCACATGAAATAACAGTATACATTAATTATAGTCTAAAACACGATGCCATTATGAGAATGAAGAGTACCAGAGGAACATAACATAAAATAATGGATATGTCACATTATTGCTTCGTCATCAGAGCATCTCTACCTCCCATTGTCGACATGGACTTCCATCGCCTCACATATCTTCCTCCCTACGACGACTCACTGATTGACCGCCGAGCACCAAGTCTACCCTTTTTATGCGAGTCACACATTGACGCCATTGCTATGATCCACTCCATCCACCTAAAACCTAGACATAACTACCCCAGATACACACTCTAGTGCGACAAAGCTACGTATGTTTGGTCTTCATCTCCTACAACGAGCAATGTCGAGCAATTCTATATTCATACCTTTGGTTGATTGAAATGGATAAATTCGCAACCCAAGAACGCCATTTTACTACTATTTATGTCCCACATTATATATTAGCAAGATGATATTTACTTGTTCAACAATGTCTCTGTGGTTCTCCAAATCCACCACAATCGACTATATCCTCCGATTGCTACCATCATGTCTCGCCCTCCCCTGCTACCCCTAATGACATTGTCACGATTTTTAATACCCCAAATTTCCTTAAATTAAAATGGTTCGAGGAAAGTTATATTGGAGTTTTCTAGGGCCGTTATAAGGTTTTAATATAGTTTTAGCGGGAAATCTTGAATTAATACGAATAGTGGATGTGGGTTTAGTGGGCCAAACCATCGAAATAGACAGGTATCGGGCCGAAGCCCAGTCGACCAGATCAATTTAGGGTTAACTCCCAGCGCGCAAATCACTCTCACCTCCCATGATCTCTCTCGTCCCCAGGCTCCCACCCAACCATTCGATCCCCATTCGATCCCGCGCCGCCGACCACTCCTCCCCAGCCTCGACGGCGACCGGCTCCGCCCTCGCCGGCCACGCACCCATCAACCTCCCCCTCTTTACCCCCTTTCTTCCCGGAGTTCCCGACCCAGATGCGCCACCGGCAACTCCCCGTCCGACCGGATCATCGCCGCCGGCTGGGCCGCTCCCCCGGTGACCTTCTTCCTCTCGAATGGGAGGGGCTCGCAAGCGACCGGCGCAGCTCTCGACAGCCAGGAGGCTACGACCAAGGCGGGGCGACGGTGGCCCCTCGGCGCCGCCCGTGGCCGGCTGGAGGACCTTACCGCGGCGGGGAGGCACGAGTGAAGTGCTGGCGGTCGCCTGCCCGGAGCTTCTGTTTCCAGCGTCCACTCGAAGCTGCTCCAGCCTTCGTGGACATGTTGTTCGTGCTACAGAAGGTGGTCTTTTATTCTACGCATCCCTCCCTATTTTCCTTCGACCAGCTGGTCGTGTATGTTTGCGTAGATAGAATCACTTTCCATGAGAATGAAATATTACAATTTTTAGGTTTTTTAGTCAAGATTCGAGCATCTGCCATTCGGCTAGTTTGCTGCAGTTTGATTTCCTACTCATCGATCTGGATCACACAGCAAACAGTAAGAGTGTGTAGAGCACACCTCATGCCACATTCAGACATACGATTCTGCTTTGGAGTAATACAAAAACCACTATTACAGCTTCTGCATTGGACTAGTACGTGCCAAAAACCATTTCCGCTAGTGAATATTTTTATTACAAAAACAACCGAGACTCAGTGTTACATAGGAGTCCTTGCAGCAGCAACGCTGGGACCCCAACAGCAAAGGACTTATAGTGCAGATTTAACTGGCAGGATGTTGTACTTGTTCTGTATGCTCAATCGTTCTTTGGCGCCTGTTCCTGAAGGCCTGAACCTGAACTCTTTGGTTTATGCATTTTTGTTTCAGGTAACGGTGTTTTCAGCACTGCTGGTTCGAGGCCCTGGAGTTTCTGGCCCGGCGGTGCTCCGGCTGCCTGCACAGCTTCCCTGGCCCTGGATGTCTCTCCTGAGCCTGCCACCGGTCTCCCACGTCGACAGCGCGGTCGTAGACTGGCGGTGGTCGCAGCTGGCCGGCAGGATGACGCCTCGTCGCACAACCTCGGCGAACTGAGATCGGCACCGTCTACAATCTGTCTAAGGTGAGCTCTCCTCCTCTGCTCTTTAGTTACGGCCATCTTTCCATCGCCGTTTTTGTTTGTATAGCTAGGGCCAGAGCTTGGTCCTTATGTGTGTATGGCTCTGCATTATGTATTTTATTTATGTTAACTATTTAATCTGCTTGTCCCTGCATTGGGAAGATCGTAAATTGAGGCATTTGGACTTTGGATGGTTCCTGTCTAGAAAGTTTGCATTTTTACAATGCAGCAGTCTTCTAGTGATTAGTGTAATGTATGTCATGTTCGTGGTCATGGATCCCATGATTTCTTTTCTCCCATCAAGCATGGTCTAAGTGTTAGACATGGAATTCTGGTTATGGTTTAGTACTGATTATTGTGGTCATTGACACTAGCCAGGCTTATTAGGCGAGCTTCTGGCTTTAGGGGTTATGGATATAATGCCTACATTCTGTTAACTATTGATGGCTTGCTGTGATTGAGTATAGACACTAGGTGCATTTGACTGTAGTTGCTGGTTATTGGCCTGATTCTATTTGCCTTGTTCCTGGATAGCTGTTTTCAGTATCTATAGTATTTTCTTGGTTTATTTGATGCTAGGGTTTAGCTACGTCTGTGCTGGCTGTGGTGTCGGTGCTATCTCGGATTCGGCTATAATTTGTCTCAGTTGATTCCTTGGGGCCCCTTCGATCTAATGCTGCTATAAATCGATGGTGACATTCTTTGTGCATTTACTATTTGCCTAGTAGTTTTCATGTTCGGCAAACGTTCTCAACTTTTGTCCGTGTCAAAAAAATTGCATCTCCATGCAATGGTGTTCCAGATTACCATCTGTAATTCCGTATAGTTGCACTGTTTTGCACTACACTTAAGTTTAAATGGTATAAGGATCCTGCATTGATCGATTTATTTATTCTTAACAAGATTCACTAAATGGATCTCGATATCTGGATGGTATAATGTGTGCTTTGATTCGATTTTGCTCAGGTACGATTTCCGCTCCGACGGTAGTGGTGTTGTCCACTGGAGCTGCTGATGGCGAGCCCAGAGCTCCTGCTGGTGTTGCCGGCGTCTACGTTACCGAGCTGCTGCTGGCCACAACTACGACCTGCTGCTCCTGCATTGTTCGACTGGGATATCTCCTACATCATGGTGTCCTTTGTCGGAAGGTGTCTCTTTCTCCCTCGGTTCCTCCCTTGTCGAAAGTTAAATTTTAGTGTTTTCTGGATGCATGCTCATTGTGGGTGGGTAGTTCATTGGCGTAACTGAATCCTTGCACTGAATGAATGACCGAGTAGTGCTGATTTAGGGTGATCTGTGCTAGTCATTACCAAGGTTTTTGACTCGTTACTCAAAAGTGAGTCGCCGAGGCCGTGACTTGCTGTATAGTCGACAAAAGTCGCTGTATAGTGGTGCAAGTCGCCTGATTAGTCGCTAGTCGCCCTGATTTTGGGAAAACGACTCGACGACTATATAGCGACTAAAAAACCATGGTCATTACAATTATAGCATGTGCTTGCTGCAAGGATTTTGTATCTTGGGCAATAGTATCTGTCTGGAACTAGGACCACCTTCATATTTTGCAGAACTGCAAAGTGGACTCATGATAAATATACTAAAATTCTTGTCAAGCTATAACTTTGGTACTAATGATTTGAGAAACTGATTTGGTACCAAATTCTGAATAATGTTCTTGTGTGAGTATGTTGTTGTGCAGTCTCAGTGGCTGGGTTTGTATGATGTCCCTTATGCTCCTTCTGCGCAACGGTGAAGTGGTTACCCTTGTTTAGTTTTATCAATTTATATCCATATCTGGTGGTGGTGTTGGCACAGGGAACCATGTTATATCTAGTTGTTCACGAATGATGACTGTAGGTGTAGGTGCTGAAAATATCCCTGTGGAGATACTTTGACTAGATGTAGATTCAAACGACTGAAAACTAGTGTCAGCATACATGATACTCGTGTTGCTGTGTTCACATTGGTCTATGAATCTTATTATGATTTTTTTTTATTAACAACACACATCCATCGGCGTTTCATTGCTGACATTGAATCTGATTTTACTGCCTGATGGGTGTATGCAGATAGACTGGGATGAGTGTTGGCGAGTGGCAGCGGTGTCCTCTTGTTCATGGTTTTAGGTGAGCTTGTGCTTCCTCCTTTGTCTCCTCTGCGTATAATGTGAGGAATCTTGACCTAATGCATGGTTAGTGTGTGCCAGCAGATGAAGATGTACTTATCTAGTGTGTGATGGCGTGTTTGTATGAGGTGCATATTTCCCTTGGTAGGAATAAATAACAATGCTCCTGTTGCGTAGCAGTAAAGTGTTTGCCCTTGTCTAGTTTTGATCAGATAGTATCGAGGCATGGCTATTTTTGTAGAATCTGGTGGTCGTGATGCACAGGGAACCATGTTATATCTATTTGTTCACGTATGATGTGATTGTAGGTGTAGTTGCTAAAAATATTCCTGTGGAGGTACTTTGATTAGATGTGGATTTAAACGCGATTGAAAAACCAGTGCCAGTATACATTATATTATAATTTTTTTGGTAGAGCTGTGTCTTGGATTTATAGCTCCCTTCATTTATGGGGTTTGTGTTTCTTTAGTCTGAAAAGTAACTTTTGAAGCGTGTAGCATGTTTCTTAACTGTTGACAAATGGATGGACTTATTGGTAGCTTTTGGTAGATGGCATCTACAGGAAAGAAGGAATGGACAAGTTGTTTGTTATTATTATACCCTGACCTGGAGCTTTCCGTCATCAGTCTACTTGATGGATTTTTTCGATAGTAGTAGACGATGCTTCTTTGTATCTAGAGGTGCTTATGCCAGGTCGGGGCTGCGCGGCTGCTCTGTTCTATCTCTGGCGGCCGAGCTGCTGTCATTATTTGTATTGTTGTCTCGAGAGTTGAATGCATATGCAGTCAGAGTTGGAGAAAGTTGTAATAATCGTGTGGTCGATTCTTCTGTGTTGTCGCATTTTCTCTTTGATAAATCTGTAGTGGGCAAAGTTGGTTGGTTGGCATGTTTTGATGTTGTCGTTTTTCATTGTTCATTCATTGGCCAAAAAGCGCCAGGTTGGGCCAAAACACATTCATTGTTTGGCCAAAAAACGCCAGGTTGGGCCAAAACACGCGCGGGCGATCCCAGGCCTAACCCAGTGCGCTGAATTTTGCGGGAAATGGCTTGCACGACAGAACCCTCGGTGGAGGCCCCGCCTGTGAGTGAGTGCGGCGGTCCGTCATTATCGGCTTGTCTCGTTTCCCGTGGGAATCAATGTGCGATAGCCTTCTTTTGCCACGCGGCTGCGCGCAGGCGATCCACCGCTCCCGCCCTCGCCCAACTCTATAAAACAGACATCTAGTTTGGCCGCCGGATGCTACTTAGGAGTGAAGCCAGGTTCCTTGTGGGCGTGAACTACCCGGCGCCGCTGGACATGCGCGTGTTGGTTGCATGGCGCCTCCTTTGGCGTCGCAGTTCCGACCGTCGAGCAGTGCTGGGCTGAGGTGCAGGCCATGAGGGCGACCACGCCGGACCCGCGGCTCGTCCCACTATGGGCGGCCCATGACAAGGACGCCGCCAACAATTAGACTCTACGGATTGCGCGTCGTGGGGGCGAACCCAAGTTGTTTAATTAATTGTGATGCAAGCCGTTTCCATTAGTGAGTGCCATGCATTTAACAACATGCCATAACTAGACGTAGTGAGCCAAAAAAGAATTTTGACTTGAATTTCGTGGGACCAACCTGCTAGCTATGCATGTGAGCGATCCATGGAGATGAGATGAGAGGAAACCCTGGCGATCAGAAGCAGTTCTTGGCGGATCTTGTGCAGATTGATCTACTAGCAGCACTGGAGGCGGGTAATTAATCCTCGGCCCATCATGCATGTCGTTGACTCCATGCGCGGGTGGCCAGCTCTTTCTCCCTTTTTTTCCCCTCCACGATTAATAGCTATACATGCGCGGGTGGCGCGGATGGAATCGAATCAAAGCCTCACCTCACCCCGTACGTACGTACATATGCGAATCGAGAAGGAAAAGAAAAAAGGGTAACGACACATGCATGTATTACATACCCATCCAATCCAATCCAACAGAACGTCACTACCGACGACTCCGTTCATATATGCACCTGACGAAGAATCCGATCCTACTCCGCCGCTTCGTAGTTTCGTTCACTCACGGGGGAATTAATTAGGGAGCTCATATATAGAGAGGCACGCGCGTATGCGGCAGCGAACGACAAACTTCCCTATACACGTACGATACACACTCGGACCAAATTCTGTCCGCGCGCGCGTCGTCTATTTCTGTCGTACAGAAGCAGGAGCAAGGAAAATTCAAAAAAAAAAAAGCAGGAGCGAGGAACTCAGTACTCACGGATTCACCCTGATCTAACGGCGCGTGTGTGCGTCCCACAGACATACACAACGAGCACAAATCAAGTTTCAGTTCTATATCCTGCCCGTCTGCCATGGCATTTACCGGCGTGTCTATCATTGGTCACGGCAAGGCTGTCGGCCACACCATTGATGTCTCCACGGCCAGCGGGTACCACCTGCTTGTGGTCAACAGCTACCGTGTCTCCAAGGCCAATGCACCCAATGGCACGACGATCGTCTCTCTCCCTTTCATGGTAGGAGGCCATCGTTGGTGCGTATACTACTTTCCTAATGGCTCTGACCTGGAGTCTGCCGACTCTATATCTCTGTTTCTCCGCCTTCTCGATACGGATGTCACAGAGGCTCTCAAGGTACAGTACGGCTTTGGTTTCATCGGTGAGCCTGAGAAGCAAGATTCGGCATATTTATGTGCAAGAAAGCCAACCAGCTTCTCCAGCCGTCATTCGTCATGGGGTTACAAGAATTCCGTGAAGAGGGAATCTCTTGAGAAATTGAAACATCTAAAGAATGACTGTTTCATCATCCGTTGTCACCACGGTCGATCTCCTCGTCAAGGTACCACCGTCTAGCATAAAAGAACATATCGCCGATCTTCTGCAAACCAAGGAGGGCACGGACGTGACATTCCAAGTCGGCGGTGAGGTATTTGCTGCCCACCGGTGCGTGCTCGCAGCTCGGTCACCCGTCTTCAAGGCAGAGCTTTTCGGCCCAATGAAGGAGGGCAATATAACAAGTGTCATACATGTAGAGGAGATGGAGGCAAAAGTGTTTCGGGCCCTGCTCAGCTTTATCTACACCGACTCACTGCCCGAGATGGAGATAGACATGGTGGAGGAGGAAGGGGAAGGCGAGGAAGCATTGTACTGGTTACAACATTTGCTTGCAGCAGCGGATAGGTATGATCTTCAAAGGCTCAAAGCACTGTGTGAAGAAAGGTTATGCCGATTCATAGACGTGAACTCGGTGGCAACTATTCTTACTTTAGCCGAGCAACACACATGTAGTGGTTTAAAGGAGGTATGCCTCGAGTTCCTCAAAACTCCTAGTAATTTGAAAGAGATGACGGCGACCGACGGCTGGGACATCATAGCTAGAACCTGCCCCTATCTTCTCACGGAGCTCCTTCCCAAGATTGCTTCCTAGAGTCGACAAAACCGATTTGTAAATCCTTCATTATTTCTTAAAGAAACTACCATGAAATTATGCTCCAGGGTTGCACCGTCTTGCCACCATTTGATGTGTGCCTGCTATCAGACTATTTTAGTTGGATACCTAGATTTCTACTTCCCTGTTTAGAGAAACGACGTGCTATCATGTGTTGAACTGCTTCTTGAATTTTCTTCCTTTTTTCTCTTTCATGCAGCATCCCACGAATCAAAACAATTACGGCGATGGGTGGCTTTGAGCCCGCGAAAATCCAGCACTCCATTTACATGATGCCCTTATGTTCTCAAATATACACCGTTTCTGTTTTTTCGTATTAAAACATGTCATCCAGAAGTAGTATTTTATCCTCTACTAGAGAGATCATACGCGGTAATTTTTATGAGGAATTTTGGGACACATCAAAACTAATATGTTCTCTTAATTTTTGTAGTATGATCTAAGGGCTAATACCGGCAGTTGCCTCCTACTCAAAGAATAACTGTATCATTTATAGGGTAATTACTGCAATTTTGTACATTTTTCTATTTTTTGAGGTGTGTATTTTGTCTTTTAGTTAGTTTTGGAAGGCAAATACTCTCTATATATACTAGCATAAATACACGCGCATTGCTACAGAATAAGAAAAAACATGTACATAAATAATATAGGTATAGGGTCCATATCGTTCACGCCTTTGTGGGTTTCAGTAAATCGGGATTTAGAATGTTTGAAGCTTAATGTACTCGTTAGCCGGCATACGCTTGAAGTAGTTCTGACATGGGTCTCATCCGATACAGTTACTCTCTATGTTTATAGTTATAAGATGTTTTTGTTTATTTCAACGTGGACTATATACAGACCCAAAAAGAGCGAGACTACACACTGAAATATGTCTAGATATATGCATTTTAGAAAAAAGCAAAAACATGTTATAATTTTGCGCGGGGGAGTAATTTGTGTAAGGAATAGTAAATTGAGACAAATATGATCATTGAGATCAAAAGAACGTTCATGAGACTTAAAAAAAATATTCACTTGATGAAAATAAAAAATTCGAATAATTGTTTGTGGATTCTTGGAAGAAAATCATACAAGATAAAAAAAAATCACACAATTTAAAATAACGGGTTCAAAGAACATTTACTCAATGCATTGTATATTTAAAAACACGGAAATACATAGAAACCATGAAAAATAAAGGTTAGAACAAGGCAAAATATTATAAAAAAATAGAAACAAAATTGAAACGAAGCAAAAAAGAAAAACGAAAAAAGAGGAACAAACAAAACAAAAACGTAGAGAAAAAGAAAGGAAAAAAACACAACCTGGACCAGGCGGGCCGTTTGATGAGTTCTCAAAACCACACCTTGAGCGCACACGCCCGTTCAGTTCTCTGTTTAAGCCCGCGGGTATATTTGTAGCCCACCTCCCTCTCATGCCCATTTAATTACGGCCTGGGATCTAAAAAACAAATTGCAGCCTGCGTCTCTAGCCCTTTGCCTTGGGCTTTTGTCTCTGTTCCTCGAACCTTGTAAACGGGCACACTCGCGATGATCTTTGCAAGCTTGGAGGATGCAAACTCGGAGCAGCTCAAAGCCTCAAACAAAAGTGCATACTCACCACATCACGGTCAAAAAAAAAAAACATACTCGGAGTAGCTGCATCTCTTGACCGAGGAGATTTCACACACAGACCACGATATAAGTTCACCGGAGCCAAAAGTAAAACCCGTCAGATTTGACCGAACGGAGCACTGGTTGCCTGCGGGTGCAGCAGCACACATGACGAAAGTCATCAGACACCAGCTCTACTGTCAAAAACTCGGGAGCAGCTTTACCGGGTCTGTCAGACAGGAGACAACAGGCGCCGGAAGTCAAGACAGGACGAGCAGCCCGTATTAGGCTGGTGCCAGTGGAGGCTGTAGGGGGGGGCGGTAGCGCCGCTACCGCCCGAGGCGGGGCGGTAGGGGGCGGTAGGGGCGGGCGGTAGCCGGCGCCGGGCGGTGGGCGTGGCGCCCGTCGGCAGGCCCTTGCCGCCCGGGTTGCCGCCCGCGTTGGCGGGGCTGTAGCGGGGGGTAGGGGCGGTAGGGGCGGTAGGGCGAGGCGGCGGGGCGGTGCGCTGGCGGGTACGGGCGGTAGGGGCGGGCGGTAGTGGAGCTAGCCGTTGGGGGTAACGGCTAGCTGACGTGGCGCCCCCCCATTGGTCCACGTCAGCTAGCCGTTGGGGGCGGAGCGTGGCTGGCAAAAAAAAAAAAAAAAAATTTTTTTTGACCTAAATTTGCAGCTCCAATCCTATAAATACCCCCCCATATCCATCACTTCTCTTCACACCATTTCCCTCCTCTCTTTCTCTCATACCATCTCCGCCATGTCGGGTTGGACTCCAGATAACACCTCGTTCACGGATCTCTTGCAGTCCGACGGGTCACAACCTACTCACATAGAAGATTTCTCTCCCACACATCGTCGGTCGGATACCGGTTCTTCGCCGTATCCACGAGTGTTGTACCCCTCCCACACACCACCTCCGGGGCCATATGGTCCGCTTCCTACGGGATATGGTTCATACCAGCATCCTCCGTATGCTTACGCACCACCACCTCCACCTCCACCTACAGGTAGCGGGAGTCCACTTCCTCCGTACCCTCCTACGGGATATGGTTCTTACGCTCCACCTCCATATCCATACGGTTCATACGCTCCACCTCCACCGTATCAGCAACCACCTCCTCCGTATCAGCAACCACCTCTATCGTCTGCTCCAGATGGCACTGCTCCAAGCGACGGGTCCGATGCCGCGGAAACACTGGTACCAACGCGTCCAAAGAGGGTCGAGTGGAAAAGTGCGGACGAGGAAAAACTGGTAATTTTCTTACCCGTGACATGTTTATTTCGGAGTTGGTTTTTGTTTGGATTTTTCACTAAGACAATATCTATTTCGTTGCAGGTGAATGCTTGGATTTTCAACTCCAAGGACTCTCGCCGTGGCAATAGCAAGACCGGCGAAAGTTTTTGGGGTGGAATAGCGAAGACGTTCAACTCTACCGCCGATCCTGCCCGCCATAGGACCGCGAAGCAACTGAAGGATCACTGGAACGTCTACAACCGTGAGGTGTCCTTGTTCAATGGATACCACATCCAAGAAGAAGCGGTACGTCAGAGTGGAGCAGACGATGCAATGGTCATGGAAGCGGCACTGACGAGGTACGCAAATGACCCTAGAGTGACTCAGCCTTTCAAACGCTTCAAGTGGTGGGAAGCTGTTCGCAAGGAAGCGAAGTGGAAAGCCCAGCATGGGAAAGGTAGTGGGACTGACTCTAGTTCGAAGAGAACCCGTCTGGGGGTCGGAGGTGAGTACAGCTCTAGCGACGCGACGGAGGAGGAGCCGCGTCCTCCTGGCCGCGATAAGGCCAAGGCCGCGTTTCGCAAGGGAAAGAAGAAGGAGAAGGAAGCGTCCAGCGAGGGATCAAGTGCAGGCTTCGGAATGGCGAAAATGTATCAAGTTTTATTGAGGTCTAAGCTACTGAAGCAATATAACAAATTGCAAGACCGCTCAACCGCCGGCATGACCGAAGCTGAAAAGCGCAAACATGACAAGGCCCTACAGATAGTGGAAAAAGACCTAGGGCTGCTGGAGGATGACGACGACGACGACGAGCACGATGATTAGATTTTTTTAATGTTTATGTAATTTTTACAATTTATTATGCAATTTTATTAATTAGTATGTAATCGGTAACAATTTTAGTTCAATAAAATTATTTCGTTGCATTATTTGTAATGTTTTCGTTTCAAAAATATGTGTTGACGTGGAGGAGAGAGAAAAGCTGATGTGGCAGAGAGAGAATCTTACAGCCCGGGCTATAGCCCGTGCACTGGCACCGTGCCCGTGATAGTGGGGTGATAGTGGTGAGAGAAGGTGACGTGGCGGGGGCTATAGCCCGTGAATAGTGGGCGGTGCATTGGCACCAGCCTTATGATAGAAGAGGCGCAGACACGGAAAGGACTGACAGGATTGCCTCCGGCAGTAAAGAAAGTCCAAGAAGGCCCGCGTTGTACCCTGGCTTGAATCCTCGGAGGCCCGGAGGGTAGCAAGACTTCCGGGCTGGACCATTGGGGGAGTAGGTAGGGTGTAGACAAGAATGAAATGATGAGTACTCTTCAATTCCTGGTTAGTTTCTGGAGCAACACTCGACCAATGGACTGAGCTGTGATGGCACTGGCGGCCCCCGAAAATTATCTACCCTGACCGGATAATAGGTTCGAGACCATGCATCAGACAAACATAACCGAGATCGTCAAAAAACATGGCTCCAGTCGGAGGCACTATACGACTATGTGCCGTCAGTGTTCTTCAGGGAGCAGCTTAGCACAAGGCGTATGGACAGTACATTAAATTAAATTGGTAGTACTCCTACATCTGCGGGTCAGCTATTATCCATTCTTTGACTCCTTCCCATACCGATGCAACTGTTCCAACAGACCGGACTATTTCATTAGAGCATGTCTAACAGGACCCTTAAAATTTCGCCCCCTAAATCGCGTGTAGAGGGCCCTGCACACGAAATTTAGGAAAATTTGTGCTCAAATTTACAAGTTCATCTAGCAGACCCCCTATCTCCGCCCTGTATATTTGAATTTGAACTTCGCGGGAGAAAAGATGAACTCGATTTTATTCAGATGATCACCATTGCTACATGAAATCGAGCTCGAGCTCGTCTACCCTATTCTAGTCTAGGAAGACGACGGGGCCGGAAGCCTCCATCGCCTTGAAGTGCTCGACGTCGGCGACGGCCTTCGCCTCCTCCTCCGCTTCCGCCCGCGCCGCGGCCTCTGCTTCCTTCTTCGAAAGCTCGACCGCCGCCGCGAAGGCGGCCTCCTCCTCCTGCGCTGTCGCCGCGCCTCCTCCTCCGCTGCCGCTTGCGCCGTCGCCGCCGCGCTTGCACTGCTGGTGCAGCTCCCAATCCGCGCGCCATTTCGCGAATTGGGGGCCGCTCATCGGCCGCGGCGGAGGTCCGGTCGACGGTATGTGGTACCTCCCGCCCGCGGCGTAGTCCGCAGAGTTGCGGCATGCTTTGCGGCCACGCCGCGTACTTGCAGGCGGCGCGGCGGCTACCTGCAACGGAATGTTTGCAGTGGAGCCGCCACGCCTCCTCGAGCGTCTCCGGCATGCGGCGGCGCTTGGAGCGGGCGGGTGGAGGAGCCGGAACCAGTCGGGGGGAGTCATCGCGGTGGAGGCAGACTTGGAATGGGGCTGGCGGCGCGCGGGGAATCGCTCACCGGAGTTGCGGCGGAGCGCGCGGCGGAGCTAGGGTTGCGGGTGGGGGGTTGGACCCCCTCCCCAACCCTCACCACTATAAGTACGGGGCGGAGGGGGCGGTTTTCGCAGGACCCGTAAATTTTAGTCGGGCCAGGCCGCATACGGGGGCTGCTAGACGGCCGTTTTGGCCCGCACCCCGTATGCCGCCGGAATTTTACGGGACGCTCGCGATATAAGGGGCCTGTTAGACATGCTCTTAGTTGACCAGGACCGTTCGTTCTGACACTCCATCTCTGGTGTCCCAGCTTTCCTAGCGCCTGACCGCTCGCAGTCTCACTCCCCGCTTTAAATGCCGCCTGCCTGCACCATACTTTCGCCTCTGATGCTTTCACAGTTTCAGTACCGCAAGACAGAGACTGTAACGGTTACGGTTAAATGCAGCAAACCTGAAAGCTCTTGCACTACTACTACCACTGAACGGCTGTACTAACAACAGCATAGACACCCGGCACTGCAAATAGTTCGCAACGACTTCACTGTATTGACATGCCAAAACTACTGCGACCGTCTCCTGATCTTTCTGCAGCGTAGTCTACAAGCACAGTATAAGACAGAAGGTAATACGAGAACAGCATCTTGGAAGTATCAACAGTTACACACCCACAGTCTCAAGATCCCTAGAGATCTCTATCTTCTCGAATGACCAACTGCTACAGAGCTCCTCGTTTACTTTAAAAAAAAACACAGAAAAATAGGACTTTGGTCTCAAGGTCAAATATGCTTCTTCCTAATGGCGGGCCTAACTTGGTTCCAGTGTTTGGCCGCCGATAAAGGCTCTGACCTAACCAGTAACCGCTGCTCCTAACTGACACTGTAGTTGCACCAAGATCATCCAGTTAGACAAAATTATGTTTGCTCTGGTGTGCCATTAACTCACTGGTTGCTGCCATTAATTTGCAACCTCTGCGAGGAGACGGGTATCAGGGTCACATGCACTGAAGAAATGCGGAGGAACAGGACAGGCGGCCGCAATACAGTATTGTATCCTGCGCCAGGTCATGCTGTTGGACAAAATGGTAGGTACGGGTAGCGTATCAGTCACCAGCGCTTGGCCGTTCCAGCTACCAAACTGTAAGACCAAACTCATCTGTTTCGTGCTCATATCAACTTGAGGCTTTCCTTTTCAATAATTCTTATCAGTACGAAAGCCTACCACTTTATTTTCTCTCAATGATTGGCCAGCTAGCACACGGATTGTGCGTAATCCGAAAGTACTATCTCAAGTGCATATAGTACTATTCTGTGCAAAGCAAGGATGTGCAATGAGCTGAATTTATTGGCATTTCTCCGTGTGAAAACAGTATGTTTATCAGCAAAACAACGAACTTTTACTAGATGTCTTTCCTGTGTGCTGCTAAAAGTGAACGATTGATAGAGAGCGATCAACCAACCATCATCAGCAATAAGTAAGAGGAGATGGAAAAGGCGCCTTTCGAGGAGCATGATGCCTGTTTTGCCATCTTGTGGCACGCACCATGCCGGGAGCAACTCGTGACAAAGGGGACTTTCTTAAGCTAGCTGAACAAGACCAGCAACTGTAATTTTGAATGAGAAAATAGGTTGATACGTCAAGCAGCCACAACCTAGGATAAGTAGTTGTAAGTTCTTCGATGCAGCAGGTGGCATGGGACTACCGTCAGGTTTTGACTAACACTTTCACATGCATCCATATTTAGACAAAGTTAAGACGATTATCTTTTTGAATGATCCCTACGTTCGTACGGGACCTCTCGGGCCGCTCGCGCGAGGGCGGTTCCGGAGGCGACAAACCCTAGCGAGCGAGCGCCGCCCGTCCCTCTCCCTCCGGCCGCTGCCACCGGCGCCGGTGGTGGCGGCCACGCCCTGGCCGTCGAAAGCGGTGGGCGGGGGGTGGCACGGCCGCCGGGTTCCTCTCACGCGGGGGCCCGTATTGGCGGCGCAGATGCGAACACGGTCATGGCGGTGGCGCGTCAGCCCGTGACAGGGAGCCGGCGACGGTCATCTGTTGTGGCAAGAAGGCGGGAGGGCGGCGAGGAGACGACAGCGTGCCGATGGCGGCCGCTATTTTTAATTTGGGCTGATCCGATCTGGACTATCAGCCTGGGATGGTGCTTTCTGCATTTGTGCACGGTGTTGCTATCTTCTCTGATGCCATCCTGCTAGAGGGCGTAACCGGGGCGACGAGTTGGAGGTCCAAGTGATACTGACTTCGGGGTGGCTTCTTCGACCTACCTTTCTGCTCCGACCAACGGCGTGGGGGCCTGTCGGACTCTAATAATGGTGGTGGCCCTAGGGTTCCAACTCTCGCGACGACGAAGATCTGCTTTTCGTCGGTCCTCTTTGATCTGGCCAAAGTGTTGGGTTCTCGAAGGCTCCGTTGGCGATCTCCCATGGTCGTTAATGACTGGAGATTGCTGGATCGGGTGAGATTCGGTCGCAATGTAATGAGCGGCCCGAAGCTCTGCTTCTGTTACCATCATGGGGAAATCCATGATGAAGTCAGAGGCAAAGAATGACATGGAAGCTGAGATTTGAGGACTAGCAATGGTGATTGAAACCTTTGAGTCGATGAGGAATTGGTTTTGGAGTTTCAGGAATCCTGGCAGCAATACAGATCTACCTTTCAGCGTGAAAATCCAAATCCAAGATCTGACCGTAATTGGTTGTGCCTGTCTTGCTAGAGATATTGTTTTGAGAGCGATGATTATCTTCAGGTTAAAAATCCAAGGTTTGACCTTAATTGATTGTGTCTGGCAATGTTCTTCTTGAAGACGTTGCTTTTGAAAAATTGGACATCACGTTTTGTTTTGGTGGTGGTTGTGTTGCTGCTGCGAGGACCATAACTCTGTAGCGAGACTTCTATTTTTATTTTATTTTCTTTTTATTGTATTTCGGCTGTGTGCATCCGTAATGGCTCTGGTTATTGCGTCGTTGGCTGAGTGTAATTTGAATCTTCTCGATATTAATATATACATTCTGTATAGAAAAAGACAATTATTTTAAGACGGAGAGAGCATTTTACAATCCTACACATGTACTTAGCCTGGTGCCAGTGCGGGCGCCAAGGCGGGCGATACCGCCGGTGACGGGACGAGAGGGGGGCTGGAGGGAGGCGAGAGGCTAGGGGCGGGCGGTGGCCGCGTCGCCCGGCGGTAGCGCCCGCTACCGCCCGCACTGGCGCGTGGAGGGGGCGGGAGGGGGGCGAGAGCGGGTAGCGCGTTGGCGGCACGGGGCGAGAGCGGGGCGAGAGGGGGGTCTCTCTGAGGAAGACGACGGTGACGTCAGCTATGACGTCATCCTTTTGTTTTTCCTTTTATTTCTGTTTTAAAGATTAATTCATAACTTTTGTTTTATAACCCCAAATGACTTGAAATAAAATTCTATATTTTTGAATTTTCACATACTTTTCAACAGTACCATTTTGTAAACTTTTCCACATATTTATATTTTTGAAGTTTGAATAATTTCTTAATAGTGGTTTAATGTTATTTCCAAAATATAAAATAATAAAAATGTAAAACTTAGTCCATTTAAATTTTAGTGACATTCTATTAGTGGAAAATTATTTTTAAAGGTCATTACCACTTATTTTCATATTTTATACTTGTAAGACATAAGTGATTTATTAATAGCAACTAATTTTTTTTTAATAGAAAAACTAATAATCATTAAAGTGGCTTAATAAAATAATTTCCTTGCATTATTTGCATTGTTTTAAATCTTAAAAATAAATGTTGACGTGGAGGAGAGAGAAATGCTGATGTGGAGGAGAGATGAGTGATAGTGGGGACTATAGCCCGTGCACTAGCACCATGCCGTGAGAGTGCGAGGAAAACCTGACATGGCGGGGCTATAGCCCGTGATAAGCGGTGATGCACTGGCACCAGCCTTATACATTTCTTGCATTGAAAAATTAGGGTCTGGTATGATTATTACTGAAAGCGGCATTTCCATCCATGGCACCGTGCCATGTGGTCGGTTTTCCGGTCCCGCCGGCCGCAGGAATCTGGGAGGAGAAGCACGACCCGAAATCCAAAAGGGCTTTGCCCGGCTGGCGTCGCGTCGGAAATTATCGATCGGGTGGATCGTCGGTGATGTCATCCTCCTACCAACCAGCAACAACCACATATATCCGTCTCATCATCATCCATCCCACATTGTTCTTCCACGTCAAAACGCATCAGATCAGTGTGATCAGACCAACTCGTCCTAGTTCGCCAGCCCCCATGGTTGTGACCCTTTCACCACACTCTAGTAGCTGATTGAATGGTTTGTGGGGATCCCCAGGGCCACGACGCCGGAAAGAACATCTACTACTAGTACTGCTCGCTTGCTCGAGATCAGAATCGGATCGATGCTCCGTGGATCGCACCTGGACTAGTCGCTGTTTCTGCTTTTCGATAGAACACGCGGTTAACGTGATGGGTTTCATCGCGCGCGATACGACACACGACACGAGGTGATGGATAAGAGCTGCTGCCATGAGCCCAAACTCCCGTTCACGGCTTTCTCTACGGAAGAAGACGTGGCCGGCCTTTCGGTAGATAGATGAGAGGGAGGAATCCGGCGAGCGGCGGGCGTCACCCTGCGTGACAGCAACAGAAAGCTTTGTGAAAGAAAACCTCGACGATGATCCCCGTGCGTTATCTACTCGATCGATCGCGCATTTGTCACGCTTGCCAATTCCCAGGGGCGGCCGGCCGGTCCAACTACGCTCGATGGATGAGAAATCTTGCAAGCTAGCTTTTGCACGCGAGGCGACGCAGAGCTGCCGTCGTCGCGCAAGCAACCTGGTGGAATTTCTCCCAGATACGATCAACGGGTGGATTGCGGGCGCATCGGGAGGACTGTGGCTTGGTATAGGAGTACAGGGATCAGGACTCGTACTCGGAAATAGCGGTATGTAGCGGTATCCGTCGCTGTCGCACGTAGGAGTATCCCGCTACGGAGGTGAGCAGAGTAGGATTGGAGAAAATAGCGCCGACGGAAAGAACGGTTTGCTATCCTGGTAGAGTGTTGGTGATGGTCTGATGGATAATAAGCGGTGTACCATGTGCTGTGGAGTGCGAGACACGGAACTCGGCCGAGAAAACTGTGTCCTGATCTGACGGGAAAATTTCTGCTCAGATCGCGCGCTACAGGTTTCCAGGTCCAGTCAATAGGAGTGGCCACGTGTATGCTTAGTCAACTCGACTTTTTAAAAGACCATAATAGCATCTCCACGGCTGTACGGCAGAGGAGAAAGCTAATCGCTTGCAGTTTCCTCTTCTCCTGCAGCTTTGAGAGTCACCTACGCCGGCCCGTGCTTCGTTTTCCCCCGACGGCGAGGCCGTCCGGCGTGGATTCGAAGTCGGAGCTTGGCATGCAGATAGTACCTGTAGTTTGTTTTCTGCCTGCGTGGTTGTTTTCGCCTTTTTGGTGCTCAGTTCGTCTCCGGCGACTAGCAGCGACGCGGGAGGCAGCGTTTCTTTCTCCTTCGACATGAAGCTGTGGAAGCTTCCTCGATGGGCGGAGGCTGCGCAAGATCGGCTAAATAAAATCGCTCGCCGTATCTGCCGTTTCAGGATTTCGAGAAGCAAAGGTTCAAAGCTCCCCTGGCCGGCCGCGGAGGCGAGGAGGGGAGAAGTTGTTTCTTCTTCTTCTGGGTGGTCTTGGAGCGGCTTTGGCTGCATCATCGAGCTACTTCCGCGGTAGTGATTCAGCTCACCGCCACGATCTTTGGCCAGAAGGGTGGCCATCTCTCTGCCTCCGCGACGGAGGCTTGCTTGCTTGGACGCTGGAGCTCGGCTTCGATTGGAATCCAAGTGGTCCGTCCCCGGATTCTGCTCGACTGCCGGCGTCTGTGCAGTATAGCCGGAAGGGAGAGACCGAGAGCTTCACTGGGCTCCGTTTTCGGCGTCGTTGGCGCCTGGAGAACGCCGACGAGGTGTGGCAGTGGTGGTGCTCGAGGACCTGATCGCTTTTTTATCTTTAGTCCTAGGGTGCTGGGTGTAAATTTGCAGGGCCTCTTTTCGAATTTTAGGTCTATAGGGCAAGACTTGTCAGTAGCCTTTGTGTATTTTGTTCTGCCACGTGGTGTGCTTCTAGCAGCTTAGGGGTTTCGACCCCAAACCTTGTACAAAAAAAAAACGGCCCCCAAAGGCCCAAGGGGTCCGGACCAAAACCCGCCACGGCGGTGTTCTCAAAATGTCCACCCGCCAAATTTTTGTCCGGATCCCCAAGCCCACCGCCAAACTTGGGGGTCTGTCTGGGGGCGTCGGACATTGTCCGGTCACCCCACCCGACAGACGGCCCTTGCACGTCAGTGATACAAACCGACCTTATGCAGTTTAAAGGCGTCATGACAGGAGACCGGTGATGTTACGTTAACGGCGACAACGGGACGCGACTGCCCGCCAGACGACGGGACGCTCGACTGGCCGCCAGACGACGTGTCGCCGCCATATGCTCCGACGGGACGCGTGTTGCGGCACGAGCACCTATGTGTCCTCGCCCGCTTCCAGTGCCATCGTTTCCCACTCATAGAGCCGGCTATAAAAGGCATCGAGCTTTCGCCGCACTCGCCATCGCCAGTCGCTTCTCTACGTCAATCTCCACACCACCCGAGACCATGTCGCGTCATCTCCATAACAGCTGGGTGACGTTCACCCAACAGGCGGCGCGCCGTGGCCTCAACCCGCCGCCACAGAACGGCGACGACGATGACGATAGTGACGACGAGTTCCATTGGTAGGAGGAGCGGTGGAGCCAATGGAGTCGGAGCTGCCGCCACAAGAGGAGGAGGCAGCGCAAGAGCAACAACCCGAGCCCGAGCTGGTGGAGGAGGCCGAGCCAGAGCAGCCGGAGGAGGCGGAGCCCGAGCAGCGGCGCCCTCCGCTCTGACCCGACCAGGTCGTGGCCTACAACTCGTTCGCCACATGGCACAACGAGGAGGCGTTCCGTCGGGTCCACGCTAGCTTGGAGGAGGCGGAGGCAGCGGTCGAGGCTGCCGCTATTCGGGCATCCATGGAGACCGCCCGGAGGGAGGAGTATGTTCGTGCCCTCGTAGACGCCGAGCGCCGGGTGTACGAGCATCCAACGCCAACGCGGCGTCCGATGAGCACCAGGCCCTCGTCGCGCAGTTGGAAGTAGAGTCTGCCTCGCTCATGGCCGCCCAGCGTGCGGCCCACGAGGAGTTGAACGCCGCGCGAGCAAGCCGAGAGGTGATGGAGGCTGCCCAGAGCGACGTGGACTACTCGCACCGCGCCCGCGTCGAGGACGCCTTCCGTCGGTACTGTGAAGCTATGGCGCTGGACGACGAGGCGCGACGGCGGAACGAGCCACGCGTGCGCCAGCGCTCGGAGCAGACGCGTTTGCACCGGATGCGGCTGCAGGGCAGGGTGGAGCGGCGCTGCCTCGCTCAGGTGGCCAACCCGTCGCCAAGCTCTCTGTCGTTCAGTGTCGAGAACGACGACGAGGCTGACCCCTCCAACATGGCGGTCGATGACGACGAGAAGGAGGAGGACGACGGCGACGAGGAGGACGTCTAGGATAGTTTTAGGCTAGTTTTAATTTCTCCTGTAGTTTAAATTAAAATGTAATCGTTGAAATAAAAGTTTGTGTCTACGCTCAAAAGGTGTTTGTATCTACGCCCACTAGATAGCTGACCAAATTGGAGAGCATCGCTGCAGAACCGGTCTATCAAATAATCGGACACAGGTCCGGCACCCCTAAAGGGGTCTAATTAGGGGTGCCGGACACAAAAAATAGTGGGTGCCAATGGAGGTGCTCTAAGTGGTTCTTGGCTAATCATGGTGCCATATTTGCTACCAGCTAGTACCTCCTCGTTGATTAAATCATGCTCCTCCGATGCTTTCGATCGTGACTTCACAAAAGGCGATTAACTTTGTGCAAAGGTGGCACTACTCGTAGCAATCAAGAGCAACACACCTATTCTGACAACTAATTGGCGATCTCTGGTGTAGTTTGCATGCAACAAGCAAGCTAGCTAGGGAAATGAGTAAGAACATGGTACACTGGCCAGGTTGGTCAAGTCAGGAGATTAAAACGTCCGACCTGTCACCAGCGACCAACAAATCATAATTTAAGCTCCGACCTTCTAGCTGTGGAGTATATCATCTTTAGATATTCTCGTTTATAAAATGATGGGCAGACGGAGCAAACGTTGACCTTACACACCAACAACGGAAATATTTACGTTACGGACTAGTACAAAGATGGGGACTTGTTCACCAATCGTCGCTGCTTCAGGGGCCATAGTAGTGCACCATCTCCCGAAACTTCCATATATAATACTGCTCCCTCCGTTCAACAATAGATGACTTCCACATATCTAGATATAGATGTATGTAGACATATTTTAGTGTCTAGATACATCCATATGTAGACAAATGCAAGTCATCTATTGTTGAACGGAGGGAGTAGCAGCGATCTTTGTCAGCTCAACTGATAATCCATATTCTATATTCTCGAAAAACAAAAATCCATATTCTAAGCACAACTACCAGCGCATGGTGCATGCAAAGATGACAAAATCGAAGATTATTGGCGACATTCAGCGGTCTTAATAAAACTATCGGTGTCCACGTCCAACTTACCTGCAAGAAACTCCTTTGTGGTTTGACAAAAGGTGACAAATTTACAAGTTGGTGGTAGACAAAAGCTGAAAGAAGGTTCCAACGACGACTCCCTTGGCGGGCCCAGGATTTGAAGAGTGGGTATTCAAAATTTTGAAGGACAATTTTTTTTATAGCCTAAAACCTTATTTTTTGTCGAGATTTTAGTTTTTTCCTAATGGGACTAGAGAAGGAGAGATGGTTCGTATAAGACCAGGGAGAGAGAGAGAACCAGGATGTGGCTAACTAGTTTTTATTTGGAGCTGAATGATTGAATAAAACATCATTTTGTGTCATTTACATGTTTTTTCATACTTGTACAGAGTATATGCTATATGTACACAATTGTTTTAGAAAAATATTGGATATTCAGTTGAATACCCTTGACTTGAGCTAGGCCCTCATAGTGTAAAACCGAAAATCGCACCCAATTATACGCATCTTAAGAATATGGAGGAAGGGCTACGTGGAATTTTTGACAAAACAAACCACCTCAAAAAACGCAATGACAAAAAGGACCACATGCCGGATGATTGACATGACTACTGTGGCGGCAGGCCAGCCAGGCGACACGTGGCACATGCTGCCACCGTCGGAGCCTGCCGCTACGCTCACAGGCGGCACACTGCGTGATAGCGCCCCCGACAGAACGAACAAAAGGCAGCAGCGGGGACGTGGAGCATGCCGCCTTTGCCCGAGGCGGCACCATCCTGCGCACTGATTCAATGATTCTGATTCCAGCCACTCACTCGCAGACTCGCACCAATTTTTTTGGTTGCACTAATTTCGGCCGACAGACTGCATTGATTTCCACGCATTGTCCATGCACTGATTTCCTCGCCTGCATGCGTCCATTCTTTGTTGTGTAGAAACGACGCTAATTGCAAGCACATGCACTGATACTTTGCTCTGTATACACAATGAGATAACTGCCCTCATTCCAATGCGATTGATTGCAAAGCTGAGTGTGTTGATTCCCCCTTCGGCATATTTTATGCATCGAAGGAGCAGCTCACGCGGTCGACTCCTCTCTGCTGCTTCTATTTATAGCAGCTGCTCGCTCACGCATGTACTCTCACACCGCTCACTTACAACACTTCTAGGTAGTGTGCTGCTCTGTCCGCTCGTGTGTCTCCAAGACAGTAAGAAAGAGGGAAGGGAGTAGAGCCCTGCTATTCTCAGACATTTGTTCACGATTTTATGAACTAAGAAGTTCAACAACAAGGTACATGTTTTATAGTGTGTTGATTTTTTTCCGCATGCACTTATAATTACGATATGTAGAATGTAGAAATAAGTGTAAATTGGTTGATTTTATAACTCGTAGGTAGCCATATTGTTGTAGTTGTTGTTGTAATGTCGGTAACGTAGTTATAGATGTTGTAGTGCTAGCTCTTTCTAGCGATGGTATGATGTTGTTCGCGCTATCATTAAGTCATAATTAGTACGCTCAGTTATTGTTTAGAAAGGTTTATACTCGAATTAGCTAACGGCAAATATTTATTTATATCGTATTTGCAAGGGAGCCGTGACGAAGCTACACTAGTGGAGACAGGGCCAATAGTCCCGGACCGTAAGAGGTTTTAGTCTCGGTTGGCCAACCGGGACTAACCAGGTGGGACTAAAGGCCAAAACTTTAGTCCCGAATCTGCTACGGGCCGGGACCAATGTCCCTCCACGTGGCTACCGCATAGCGCGCTGGGGGCACACCCTTTAGTCTCGGTCCGCATAACGGACCGAGACTACTGTTTCTCTGCCGCGACAGAAAATTGGCCAATTTCTATGCAGCGACAGAGAATTCATTTTTTTTTCTTTTATTTGTTTCTTTCTTCGTTTCTCTACGCTACTAAATATATACCATACACACTTATCGGGACTAGAGCCCATCTATTCGATTGAGCATATAATATCAATCACTTGTATTACGATTGAGCATACAAATATATATACAATTTTGATATAGTTACATGGAGATCACACAATTACCGGAACTAGTGTCTGTCTATTCGATTACATGGGGATCATCAGTAGGAGCGACGACTATTTACACTAAATGGTCCGGCATCGTCTATCATATCTATCATCAGAAAACCCTCCAGCTCTTCTGCAATTCCTATTAGGCGTTGCTCTGGTAGTAGACAATCCCGCATGGCCGCGAACTATATAAGAAAAGGAGATCAATATGAATGTCAATCATGATAACAAAAAGTGACAGTAATAAAATAAAGTTGTGGATCTATTGCTTACGTTGACTCTATAATCTTTCCGCTTTAAGGTAAACGTGCGAATGAACTCACAAACGTAGTATCCACATAGATGCAAAAGCTCATCGACTAATCACCTTAGGTACATATCAATATCGTTGCCGGATTGCTTCAGGCCTTGGATGAGCACTCGCATCATAATGAACTTTCGCTTCATGCACAACCAAGGAGAAAGGTTGTAGATACATAGAGTCACGGGCCAGATGCTATGTCTGTAGCTCTGCTCACTAAATGGATTCATGCCATATGTAGTTAGACCAAACAATAAGTTCCTTGCGTCACCTGCAACGTCCTTGAACTCTCTCTCGATTTTCTCCACTGCCGACCATCAACGGGGTGCCTCTACTTGTCGTCTTTCTTACGGTCTTCCATATGCCATCGCAACAACTTGGCATGCTCTTTCTTTCTGAACAGACGTTTCAACCGTGGTATTACAGGAGCATACCACATCAACTTGGCAGGAACCCTCTTCCTGGGTGGCTCGCCCTCAACATCACCAGGGTCATCTTTTCTGATCTTATACCGCAATGCATTGCATACCTGGCATTTATCCATATTCTCATACTTCTCACTGTGGTAGAGGATGCAGTCATTAGGGCATGCATATATCTTCTGCACGTCTAATCCTAGAGGGCAGACAAGCTTCTTTGCTTCGTACGTGCTGGCGGGCAATTCGTTCTTTCTTGGAAGCATGTTCTTCAGTAGTACCAACAACTTTCCAAATGACGAGTCAGTCACACCGGTCTTTGCCTTCCACTTCAGCAATTCCAGTGTGCTACCCAGCTTCTTCTGGCCATCTTCGCAAGTTGGATAAAACAATTTGTTGTGGTCCTCCAATATCTAATGGAACTGCAACCTCTCATTTTCTGTGTCGTAGCCTCGCCTTGCATCAAAAAATGACCCGACCAAGATCATTAGCGGGCTCATCTGGTGCCCGTTCTGCACCCCCTTCTTCTTCATTGTCTTTCACTGCGGCATCGGTGTATTCAAGGAACATAGATTGGTAGTTATCTACATCGTTCTCTTCTTCATCACCGTCTTCCATCATAACCCCTCTTTCATCATGTTTGGTCCAAACATTATAGCCGGACATGAAACCGGACCAAACCAGGTGGCTCTGAATGACTCTTGAGGAAATGTGATCCTTCTCATTGCGACAGTCAACACATGGACAAATCATAAAGCCATTCCGCCGCTTTTTTGCCTTGGCTGCAAGGCGAAAAGAACGCACGCCTTCTCTATAAGCGACAGAGTGTCGGTCACCGTACATACATGGATGACTCATCTGCATCATAGAACAATATATCAAACGCAATCACGATGCTAAAATTAGTACCGCGTGGTCTAAACAAGAATATAGTTGCTAACCTTTTAGCACACTTGGAAATAAAGAGGAAGCTTAAGTATGGCTCGGGCACCTCATATCATTTTTGTCTTGTGTGAAAAGAAGTGATATCGCTCTAACATGCATTTCACCGAACACCACAAGTGCATATGAAAAAAAACCTAGCGCAAACCATACCAATTCCCACTAGGAAAAAAACAAGAGAGAGGGGGAGCGGCTGCCATATATATAGGCATGGCCCAATAGTCCCGGTTTGGGATATTAACCGGGACTAACTGGGGGGGGGGACGCAGCGGGACTCATACCCTTTTTGTCCCGGTTTGTATCTCAAACCGGGACTAAAGGGTCCTAACGGACCGGGACTACAGACTCTCGTGGGCTGAGCCATTTTGAGGGCGACGTGGCCGAACCTTTAGTCCCGGCCCGGGCCACGACCGGGACTAATGGCCCGGACGAAAGCCTCCTTTTCCGCTAGTGGTAGAAAATAATCTCAGTGGGGTCAGCTATATTAAAAATGTGATAATGAAATAATTTTATGCAATATAAAATTTAATAAGTACAATTGTACAAAATAGTTAAGCTGCGATGTTATTAATTTTGTTTTTATAAATATGGTTGTTCGGTAGGTACGATGGAAATTTTGACACTGCTCTATGGGGACATCGTACATGACGATTCTGGCGTCAACGTGTCAAACAGTGACTCGTTGAAAGTAGTAGTTAAAGATATGGTCAATAAATTGTTTGGGGATGTCCAAAAACACATCCGCAAATACTTTAAGCAGGAGCATGGAAACACGATGAGGGTTGAAGCCTTCATTGTGGAAGAAGGGAATGATGGGGTTCCCCACTGGGTTCTGCAGGAGGTGAAATAAGATATGAACTGGAGGACGTACATGAGCTTCGCAACCACAGCTGGTTCCGCCATGTATGGAGAGCCAATGGTGTATGTCTAGTTTTTTCTCCCAGTGATGGTGTTAAATGCAGTAGCAGCGCTGCTGAGCTCGAGCTGGCCATCACCATAGCCGCTAGCACCGGCCGATCGCATGCAACAGGCGACCATAATGTGTCTGAGGATGTCCCTAACCCAAGATATTGGTCTGCTGTCGTTGATGAACATTCTTCGTTGTCATCATTCTAAGATGAAGAAGGGACCGGTCCTTCTTGGAGGATGGTTGCAGCACCGTTGGACCATCAATTCTTAACGACAATGACCATGAACAATGAATTTTACTCGGTTCCGGGCCTGGGAGAGGCGAATCTGCAGGAAGGGCACACTTTTCCATACAAGACCTCTGCTGACACGACAATCAAGAGGTATGCACTGGGCATTTCTCGCCAACATAGAGTGAAGTAATCTGACCAAACTATGTGGAGGTTGTATGCATCTATTTGGCTAATGGTTGCAAAGGGAGGGTGATCGCTCGCCAGAGCCCTGGGGTATGTCAGCCCAGACATATCTTAAAAATAGAACCTCATAGCTGCGAGCTAGTAGGGACTCTTGCGAAGCACCGCAATATCACCACTAAGTATGTGGCAGAAATCATGTTTGTTGCGGTGGGAGTAGATATAAATATGGGTATTAAGACGCTGCAAGAAACTACGGTCGATCTGATTAGCTTCCCCGTCATTTATGGTAAGGCTAGATGTGCCAAAGATGCCATTTTGCAGAAATTATATGGCACTTATGAGGAGGCCTATGACTGGGCCCCCAAACTGCTACGGCAAATAGCAGATGTTAACCCTGAGACTGAAATTTTCATCAAAACTCGTGAACACCCAATGGAGAAAAATTCAATTATCTTTGGACGTCTATTCTGGGCATTCCCTCAGACTATACAGACATTCCGTCATTGTCGTCCGGTACTATCAATTGATGAAACCTTTCTCACCGGAAAGTAGAAGGTTGTATGTTCATGAAACAATAAATTTTGCATAGAATCCAAGATAGAATAAGAGAGAAGTTTTACACATTCTCTCACCTCCTATTGGGAAAACTACATACAACCAATTGGAGTGGTCGTAAGATGTGTTGCTAGTTGATGACATGTCTAATTTTACCAACAAAACTAACAAACGTACTGTTAAAGATGCCCTTAAATTGGTAGTACTCCTACATCTCTTGACTCCTTCATATACTGATGCAACATACAACTGTTTCGATACACCGAACTGTTTCATTAGTTGACCTGGCCCATTACCTCTGACAGTCCATCTCTGGTGTCCCAGCTTTTCGATAGATCTTCACTATTTTAATTTGGCTATGCTATCAAAACAGGTATGTAGACTCCTTTGTGAACCTGATTCTTTATGTGCAAGAGTGTTAAGGGCAAAATATTTCCCATCTGGTGATCTCCTTACTGCCCCTCTGAAGAAGGGTGCATCTTTTACTTGGCAAAGCATCTGGGCTAGAATCCAAACTTTTAAGAGAGACCATATTTGGCGCGTGGGATATGGTACAAATATCAATGTTTGGGATTATCCTTGGATACCATCCAGCCCCTCTCGGAAATTGATTATTGATCGGGTAATAACGACCTGATTACTGTTTAGGAATTAATAGACTCATCTACTCGGACCTGGAACGAACCTTTGCGACGGTCCCAGTTTCTGTCAGTTGACATCAACAGATTTCTAAAGATTCCACTGGCAGTCGGCTCATGGAGGATTTCATCTCCTGGAACAATACGAAGATTGGTATTCACGGCCTGCTCCGCTTATTACACAGAATGATATTTCCAACATGGGAGAAAATTACGGCATCTATAAATCCGGTGTGGTCCAAGGTCTGGAAAATGAAGGTATCACCGAAAGTGAAGATATTCTCTTGGCGTTTGTTACGTGGAACAATCCCCTGCCATTGCATTCTAGCTAACCGGCACATCATATCTAGTAGCCTTTTCCCGGTATGTTCTATATACTATGAAGATACTCTTCATGCTTTCTTTGAGTGCCCACGTGTGCAAGAAATTTGGGAGTTCTTGGGCCTCTCGGATGTCATCAACAGCCTGGCCACCTTCGATAGATTGGGTGCGGGGGTTTTCGAAGCACTGCTATGCCAACCTGACACCTCCGCCCCTAGACTACAAGACACGGGTATGAGAGAGCTGCTGGCAACGACATGTTGGTATATATAGTGGCAAAGGCGTCAAATCAAACATGACGATCCGGTGACCAACCCCTCTAGATCAGCACATGCGATCTCAGCCATTGTTTGAATTATTTTTGTGCGGCTAAGAGGAACTCGAGAACTCGCCGTGAGGGCTGGGAGAAACCAAAGGAGGGGTTCACAAAAATTAATGTTGATGCTTCTTTCCATGCAGATTCGTCCTCAGGAGCAACGGGTGCAGTTATTCGGGATGATAGGGGTATCTTCATTGCGTCAAGCAACTGCGGTATCCTCGTCATCGCAGATGCTACTATGGTTGAAACCAGAGCTCTTCGTGATGGCCTCATCCTTGTGGGCCAAGTGGGGTGCAACAGAATTATCGTCAATACGGATTGTGTCGAGACATCGTAGTAGAGTTCATAGACGGGGGTGCCATGAGCCTACGGGTAGATACGTGGGGGGGACATGGTAGCACAACGACCAACAACACCAATTTTACCCAGGTTCGGTACGTTGCAACTAGGCAGCGTCCCTACTCCCGCAATCTCACTAAATCGGGACTGAAACCTCAGGTATACAAAGTACAATGTGAGTAGGGTTTCGCTAACTCAGCGAGGATCAACTTCTCGGCGAGTTGGCTTCTAGCTAATTGTCTGTATCTTTCTTCTCTCCCTTCCGGCTTTATATAATAGCCGAGTTAGGGCTTACAGAAAGGAAACCTAGAAGATTATGGAAAGTATCTAACTTGGAAAGCAGGAATCCGCCTCCAACTCCAAGCCGCACCACTTTGGGCCGTGGTCCGGGTTCTTCTAGAATCCGGCTTCTGTGCGTGAGCTTACTCGGCCGCCTAATGGACTATGATCCATTGCCAATTAGGCCACCCTGGTAATCCGACTCTATAGGACAATGCGGGATATACCCCTAATCGGTATATATCCGACAGTAGCCCCCAAGAAGGATTGAGACTTCATACTGCCACCTTTCGTCAACTCGCATTCTGCTCCGAGAAATGTTGGCGCTTTGTCTCGATTCTTTTTTTTCCCAAAACTTCATAACGCATAACTCGGATCCCATTAAAATCCGCCTTTTTCTTCCACGAGTCCTTCGTGGAGAAAGAGTTTTTTGATGTGTAACTCAAAACTCGGATTTACCAGAATCCGGCTTTTCTTCCATGAGCCTTCGTGGAGAATGAACCTTGTGACGTCAGCGATAAAAGCGTGCAGACATCACGGACGTTTGGGTTCAGTCAAAATCCTGAAACGTATCTCTGACAGATTCTCGCGGAAAACGAGGAGATAGCACTTATCATTTCGCCTCCTCATTTCCCGGATTTTCTGGCGTGACACGCGTCGTAGATCTAACGGTCAAAAGAGCCGTTAGCACGTATCTTAACATCTTTCCGGCTATAAATAGCCACCTTTGGGCACTCCGGTTGCCCTTCCACTCTCACTCCAGCTTCCAAGCCCTCAAGCGCCATTGCTCCCGAGCGAAGGATTCACTAGTGCGAGCAGAGCCCGCGTATGTTCCCCACCGTCCCGGGAAGTTCACAATCGGAGGTTCGGAATCTTCCCCGCGCCGCCCACGAATGACTACCGGCGATTCACCGCGCTCCGCTGAGGAGAACACCGTCGCCCGCAACATCAACGACATCGATCCCCTGCCCGAAAAAGCATCTGCTAATCGAGCAAGTCTATCGATCCGGCGAACCTGCTCTGCCCATCAAGACAGCAACTAAGTTTACAAGACAATGTGGAGTTATTGTTAGAGACATGATCCCGATAAGTATTGAAGAATGGAATGAGCCAGCAAAGGACGAAGACGATCCTGACCGTCTGGCAGTTTCTTTTGTCTCAGACCGGTCCAAACAAGCTCTTTTCGACAAGCTCATGAACCATTTCAGTCTACGATAATGTGATACCAATGAGACAGAAAAGGAAATGTGCGACGCAGTCATGCACTAGGCTCTTAAGAAGGTGGACGAGGCTTTCAATGCTTACAAGAAAAGATTATGGAAAGAATATCAGAAGAAAAAAGCAGTCCCAAAATTCGAGGGGCCGCTAGAGAAGCAGAAGGCACACTGGACAAGATTTCTGGCGTACAAGGAATCAGAAAAGGGGAAGGAAAGGTCAGCCAAGAATGCGGAAAATGCGGCGAAGAAGGTATATCACCATAAGATGAGTTCAGGTGGCTACAGAGTTGTAGTGCCTAAGTTTGACAAACTTGAGGCAGATCTTCGAGAGAAGGGGATCAATCCAGGTACATAGGATTTCCCGTGGAGGTCAAGAAATTGCTTGCTTGGGCATGGGGCAACGTTTGACGCAGAAGGGAACCTTATTATGACTGAAAAAATAAAGGCCCCCATTGCAGCACTTGAGAAAGTGTTCCAAGAAGTTAAAGCGGGAGAGTTCAAGCCGGATCAAGAGAATGACGAGCTATCGAGGCCCTAGGGAATCCAGAACATGGCGGCTGGACACGATGCAAAGGACGATATCCGTGGTGCTTTGGGTTCAAGAAGGAAGATTGTGTTTATCCATATAGAAGCCGAGAGAGAGGAAAGAGAAAGAAGGAGGCGCAGGTCGAAGAACGGGTTGGTGTCTTGGAAGCCGCAATGATGCTGCAGCAACAGCAGATTAATGAACTTACTGCACGGCGCTCCCAGGAGCAACACACTACATTCGATGAAACAGACCCATCTCAACGTGAGAGCAGCGTGGCTTCAACGGAGGTACCGGCTGGCGCTGCAGTTATGATTATTGATGCCGCTGCACAGACGGAGAACGTGGATGCAATAAAGGAGAAGACAAGCTATGAGCTATACGTGTCGATCTCGAATGTATCCATCAAGGTGGCGGACGGCTACGCTTTACCTTGTGTAGAGGGAGCGACCTGCCATGGTCGTCCGATTACACCTGGCTATGCTCGTGTCGGTGTGGATGATGTCCAGCCGGCTTGGAGGATACTGCGGCTTGACATCCCCGGAGGTGATGGGGTGGAGACACTGGGAGAAGCCGTCAATTCCATCATACAATGTAAAAAGAATGGCACATTGTTTCCGATGAGCAGTCCGCCGCCACCACCGCCACCTACTTCTCCGAGACGCAGTCCACCGCCTGCACAACCACCTACAATGAGTCTGGCTCGATCATCGCCAGCACACATCGATGCCATGGACGTCAGCAGCCCGAGTCCGGCTGGATCTCCGATGCCTGAGCCCACTCCGTTGCCCACTAAGTGCTCTAAGCGGAAGGCTGCTGCCTCTCTGTCTTCCCCAAAGAAGAAACGTGCTCCGAAGAAGAAACCCAAGCCGCCGCCAGAAAAGTTGCCTTACCAAATGAATGACGAGGAGACCAACGACTGGGTGACTGCGGACACGAAACGTCAGATGTCCGCGTGGGGAAAGAAAACCTCAGATCCGCCAAAAGAACCAATAGATCCGGCAGTAAAGTAGCACTTCAAGAATTTGCTGGAAATGCCATCCCAAGTTCAGCTGAATCTGCCATCTGACTATGATCGTGGATTTTTGATGACTTATAACAAAGTCAAGAAGACGAGGAAAACAATTCCCCAGCTCGGGAAGCAGCCAAACCAATCGGTCCCCCGCTCAAGGTGTTGGACACTGCATAGACTCCCTCCAATCCAGTTGATATGGAAGAAGCTGCGAGGTTTGCCAGAGATTGTGGTATAACAGTTGACCAATTGCTAAGCGATTCCGACTCTTTCGCAACGGCTGAATTGACATGGAAATATGAGTTAGGAAAATCTCTCGTCAGACCTGATCAGCTCGACTCTATGACAACATTCCAGAGCCAACTGCATAAGTGGTATGTCCAAAGCGCAAAGGACGGGTTGGACCAACTCATGGTGAAAATTAGACAAGAGGATTACTTCCGCGAGGACTCGATCTGTATTGATTTTGAAGATCTTTTTTCTTATATAATCTAGACGCCTCGACAAATCGCTCATCAGCACCTATTGTCTTTAAGTCTCTACCTCAGCTAGTTCGGTCATTGCTTCTTATATTATCCTCACTGTACGATATATATTATGCGGATTGAAGATTCAGGAATATAATGGAAACAGTGGAATTGCGTTCATTGACCCATATGTCGTCAATGATTTCATTTTAGGGCGACACCCTCAAGTCACGGAGGATAACATCGTTATGTTTTTGATAAAATAGTTTCACTGTAGTGAAATACTATTTCTTTACAGACAAATGTGAGTGTTACTGTCTTATGCATATTCCATTTTGCTAAGTCTGTGTTAAGTGTAATTGATGAGTTATGCATGACTATATATACAAACGCGTATGCAGTTTTCACTGGATTATTTTCAACATTCACGTTGACACCGGAGCAGTTGATCTCGTGGACTCTATGTATAAAGAACAAAAGGAGTACAAGCCCATTATTTCAATGCTCACAAAGTAAGTTCAATTGTTGTCGCACTATATCGTTCCCTTTTGTTCAATCATTATCGTACGATGACCCCTATATTCTTTTTTTATTTCCCGGACAGGCCTTGGAAGCGGTTTAGGAAGCAACAAGTCGGTTTAACGGAGATAGATATGAAATTTTATACACTCATCGTAAGTAGTACGTGCTATATTCACGCATCTCTCTTTAATTGCTTGAGCATTATTTGATTCAATTCTATTTCTCGTAAAGTGCCCTAAGCAGCCGCAGGGAACAAATTTATGTGGATTCTATGTCATGGAGAACATAAGGACAATCGTGAATGAGCAGTTGAAAAGAAGGACAAATATAATGCTGCACGATCTACGGGAGCAGCTCCTACCGGCAGCCCGCTTACAAGCACTTCAAGAGGAATTGGCGGGTTTTCTGCTGAAGAAATTCATAGATCCAAATGGACCATTCCATTATAAACAATGATCTACATGCATGTACGCAGATGGTCTCAATGTGTATAACTCTATTCAGATGTAATGATCTAATTGAGATCAATGTAATTATCTTCCGATGATACCAATGCATGCAATGATCTGTATGAAGATTACTCTCGATGTGCAAAAAATATGTCATTTACAGCCTAAACGAAATCACCGAAAAGAAAATAGCACAAAAAAATACCCCAAAAGAAAAAATGCCAAAGCTCTGCCGTGGCAGGGAAACACCCAAAACTCTGCTGCGACAGAGAACCTTTTACCCCGGTTGGTAAGGCCTACCGGGTCATTAGGGGAGCCTTTAGCCCGGGTTTGACAAACCCGATTGGGTAGCCGGTGCATAAGACCCCTAACCGGGGCAAATGGCATGTCCTCCACTAGTGTGACAATGCGGTAACAACCGAGAGTCACCGGCAGTGCAAATTGTTTGCAACGACTTTACTGTATTGTCATGCCAATACTGCGACCTTCTCCTAATCTTTCTGCAGTGTACCACTTGAACAAGTACAGTACAGAGATAAGACAGAAGGTAATACGGGAACAACATCTTGGAAGAATCAACGTTGGTACTTCCAGAATTTAAATAAAGTGGTATTTGGAAAGCGAGCCAAACATAGCCATGACTCCACGTTGGAGGTGGTTCTAAATTTTTGTTTCATGGGTCCCCTTGGCCAAATAAAATGACATAGAAAATTAACCTTCCCTCTCCTTTTTCACACAAAAAATTCTCATGTGGTTACTAGCTGTTAAAGATATGTTATTTGTTGTATGGCAAAGATTTGGCATCGGAGCATGTTCTTCCTCCGGTTCGCAGTTTTCCTAAGTGTGGGAACTACCCTCACAACGTGTGGAACTAGTTCCTAAAGCCCCAATGCCAAAATGGAACTACTTTTGGCTACACGTTCACCCACTGTTTCAAAATTCCTCGAGATCTCCATCTTTCGAAATGACCAACTACACAGCTCCTCGTTTAGTTTTCAGAAGAAAAAAAAGGAAAAATGGGACATTTGTGTGAAGGTGAAATATGCTTCTTTCAAATGGCAGGCCTAGCTTCCTCCAAAAATGGCAAGCAAGGCTTGGTTCTCTTGAGTAATTAGGCATAATTTCGACGATTAATTCCAGAATATAAATCATGACAAAACCAGCTATTAACATGTAGAACTCGAACATACTAGATGCAGCAGACAACATGAATAATAGCAACACGATCTCTCTAAACATGTAAACAGTAGACATGTTAAATAGACAGATCAGGACACAGATTCCGTACCGATCGTTTGTAGTAACGTTGTTGATGACAACGTTGGCGATGACGGATCGGAGTAGACGACGCTTGAGGCGACGGTACGCAGCACCGCCTGACCTGTTAGGCAGACGAGCCGTCGTGGAAGCAGCGAGCAGTCACGCGGAGCGCTTCCCAAAAACCTAATTCGCCCTCTCCCGTACAGGATCACAAAGGCGATTGGTTCCGGAGACCTGCTCTCCCGTTCGCCGGTGGACGCCGGCGCTCGGGATGGAGTAGACTACGGTGACGGTGCAAGGAACGAGGTGTGGCAAACCTAGATTGGTTTCGGTGTGTGTACAGCGCCCACGGTGCGCGTCTTTTATAGTGCGTTTCGAAAAACCCTAACGCGTACGACGTGGGAGGCCCACGCCGCATGTCCGAGTCGGTTGCAGCACGCGATACGGGAGCGTCCCAAACCGCTGTGACGCGTCCGTCACGACTACGAAATCGGTTTTCCAAAACAGCAAAATAAAGATAATTATTGTCTCGGCTCGAGGCTCGATTCACGAAACGCGATCGCGACGTGTCGGGTCGAGTCGAGACGAGCGAGCGGCAGAGGAGGAGGAGGAGGAGGAGTGCGCGAGAGGCTCTCTTGTTCTCACTCACATACAATCCCTACAACACTCCACCTTATAAGGTGGTGTGCAACTCCTCAAACTTCCAATGTGGGACTAAACTTCCCACTCCCACCACTCATTTGTACACATGGGACATTTTGAGATTTCAACATTTGCTATTGGGCTTGCACATAATGGGCCCAATATTTCAGCAATTCCCCACCAGATCTCAAATGCCCATTTGAAGATTTGTCAATCCTCGCTACTTGTTTATATACTAGTGTTTGAGCAGAGACTGTTAAGTTGAACTTCCGCCTAGAGCCTTAAACTACATCTATCGACAACTTGAACAATGTATTATGCCTTGAATTGCAAGTTTTGTGCCAATAGACTTACCCAAAGTCTTAACTAGTACCTGGCTGCCAGTAGCCTACCCCGCGGGTGGAGTATATGCGTCGTACTCAGTGGTCTCTTCATGAGTTTACTAGAGATCACCCAGATCTCATAGACTGCGACGTTTACAGTCGGACTCACATAGTTGTGTTCTTTCAAGAATACTCTGTAGGACAGCATCTTTTTTATAAATAGCCAACATAAACACATTAAGGCATGTTGTCAACCTGCCTTACAACTCATTGAGAGTTATGCATCATCACTTAGAGAGGGTTTACCAAAAACTCTCCTCAGTCAAACCACTAGCTTGTTCTTCCCAGGTCCTAATTCACGGGATCTCTGATCACATAGGTTGGGTTACCATTATGGTGTAACGCTTACGGGTCTCATACCCATCTCCCTCGATGCACTATCTATCACATTGCGTGATAGTCCCTTCGTAAAGGGATCTGCCAGGTTTTTGTCTGTTTGAATATACGTAACAGTAATTACTCCGGAGTTTCTCAATTTCCTGACAGACTTCAAACGTCTTTTGACGTGTCTTGATGACTTCGCATTATCCTTATAACTGGTCACCTTGGCAATCACCGTTTGATTGTCATAGTTCATGAGGATAGCCGGTAATGGTTTCTCAACCACCGGCAAGTCCATCAAGAGCTCACGCAGCCATTCTGCCTCAACAGTGGCTGTATCTAAAGCAGTAAGTTCTTCTTCCATGGTTGACCTCGTCAATATGGTCTGTTTACAAGACCTCCATGACACTGAGTCACCTCCAAAAAGAAATGCATATCCACTTGTGGCGTAGAGCTCATCTACATCTGAAATCCAGTTTGTCGAGACATCGTAGTAGTTTTCATAGACGGGGGTGCCATGAGACTACGGTAGAGACGTGGGGTAACGGGATCGCGTAGTGAACACAGAACACAGGATTTACCCAGGTTCGGTACGTCGCGACAGTACGACGTGCCTACTCCTGCACTTCTCACTAATCGGGACTAAAGCCCGTAAACAGGGTTACAATGTGAGGGTTTAGATCTAAGCTACTCGACGAGGATGAGCTTCTCGGCGAGTTGGCGTAGAACTTCTCTGTTATTCGTTCCTTTTTTTAATCTATCTCCCGTCCGGCTTTATATAATAGCCGGATTAGGGCTTACAGAATAGGAAACCTAGAGGACTACGGTAACTCGTAACTTGGAAAGCAAGGAATCCGTCTTCTCCTCCAAGCCAGATCACCTGGGCCGTGATCCGGGTTCTTCTAGAATCCAGCTTCTGTGCGTCGGGTTACTGGGCCGCCTAATGGACCTGAGCCCACTACCACTTAGGCCACCCTGGTAATCCGGCACTTTATCTACCATCTTCTATACCCCTATTTGGTATATATCCGACAGTAGCCCCCAAGAAGGATTAAAACTCTGATTCTCCGTCTTTCGCCAAATATACTTTGTCCGAGAAATATTGAGTCAGCAGTCTTGATTCTTCTTATTCTTCTTTTGAAAGAGATGGTAACATGAAACTCGGAATCCTGAAAATCCGGCTTTTCTCTCACGATCCTTCGCGGAAAAGGAACTCCTTACGTCAGCGCCTAAATCATGCTGACGCAAGGGACGTTTGGGTTTCACGCGGGAAACCCTGCAACGTATCTCTGACAGATTCTCACGGGAAACGAGGAGATAGTCATTATTCCCCTATCGTTTTATTTCCCGGATTTTCCGGCGAGCGACACGCGTTAAACATCCAACGGTCAAATAGCCGTTGGCACGTATCTTGACGGATTTCTAGCTATAAATAGCCATCCTCGTCCTCATCGAAAATCTTCCGTACTCCTCACTGTCCACGCCATTGACGCGAACGAGCTCCCCGAGCGAAGCACTGTCCCGAGCGCACCTAGCCTCAAAGCACGGCGGAACGCAACGCGCCGCCCAGAAATGGCATCCTCTCCGTCCTCGCCCACTCGCGCCGCCATCGACGACCTCATCGGCGACCTGGATCCACAGTTGGGGTCACCCAAGCACACCGACGACGAGCCGGAGAAAACTGCGGCCTCCGCGGCGGGCGGAGAAAACCTTTCCGCTGCCACGGACGTTGCGGGCGCGAGCTCCGCCGCTTCCCCGCCGTTTGCTCCTGAAACGGCGGAGGAGAAGATCCAGCTCGTCGGTGACGAGCTCGCCGCCGCGGAAGCTGCCGCCGCCGCCACCGCTGGAGCGGATGAAGAGGCGGAATCTGCAGGCAATTGGATTGCCTGCAGCATTCCCCCGGCTCTCCTTCCAAACATGGAAAAGGAGGGCCTGGTGCTTCAAGGGAAATGGCGTCTCCCTGAGGACGAGAACGAACCAATGCTGAAAGACGGCGAAAGAGTTCTTCTCTCCTCCCATCTCCTTCGAGGTATGGGCCTTCCACCTTCCGCCTTCTTCCTCCAAGTTCTTTCCCATTACAACATCCAGCCCCACAACCTGCCACCCAATTCCATCCTCTACATGGCCGGCTTCCAGGCTTTGTTCGAAGGTTACTTAGGCTTAGAACCTAGGTTAGACTTTTGGACGTATTGTTTCGGGGTTAACCGGAACTCTTCGGAGGGCGCACTCACGACTTGCGGAACCATCTCTTTTACTCTTCGGAGATTCAGAGAAGATTGGTTCCCCAAGATCAAGACGTCGGAATCCGTCAAATTTTGGACGGGTTCCTTCTTTTACCACCCCGATGTGCCTTTTCCAACAAAGGCCATCGGGGTTCCTCCTTTCTCGAACTCTGCGGCTATTCCCCAAGATAACTGGGGAACGGAAGCCGTCCAGGTTCTGCCGCCTGATCTTTTAAGGATCAAGCGGCGCATCGCTAAACTCACCTCCTCCACTCCACCTTTGACCGGCATGGACACGGTCTTTTGCTGGTTGAATAGACGGATTTAGCCGTTGGCCAACCACGGTGGTCGCCTTCTTTGCGACTACACGGGAGCCAAGGACCCAATGCGGACAAACATCAAAGATTGGCCCGCAAAGGAGCTTAGATGGCGCATCAATCAGTTGGTCGCATCACGCGACCAATACGAAGCGAGTCGGCCAATGTATACGGCCGACAATCCGGCTCCCAAGGTATGTTTCCGTCATTTGGGTAGAATTTTATCATTCTTTCTCGGATTTTCTCGCTCATAACTCTGATTTTTCTTTTTACTAGATTACTGAACTTCCAGACTCGGAGTTGGCCTCCGAGGCTGAGCTGGACGCGCTTCGCACCGCTGCTACAGGTGGGCGCAAGCGGAAGAAGATTCCTTCCTCTGAGGAAGTTATCAACCTAGACGGAGTTCCCGTCGCCACTTCCAGGTTAGTTCATCCGGGTTATTTTGTTACTTGTCGAATTTTTTCTTTCGTCTTCGGAAAGTTAACATTTTCCGGGTTTCTGGTTTTTTAGCCTAGCTCCTTCCAGCCTGAAGCCGAAGAAGCTGAAAAGACACAAGGCCGTGTCCAGCCGAGGCGCCCATCCTTCTTCTGCCATTCCTCTGGACTCATCGTCCTCAATGGCGGAAGAGCGCGCTGCCACCCCCCCCCCCCCCACCGAACCACTGGAGACCAGCCATCCCGTTGTGTCGGAACCTGACACGAGAGAAAGGGCGGCTCCGGACATGGGAAAATCTTCTCGGTCTTTCGACGAAGAAATTCCCAAGTTCGACAAGGACTTCAAGCACATCAATGACGGTCTAAGTATGGCCGGAACTCTCTTTGCGGAGTACGCAAAGGAGTTCACTGAAAACTTGGCAGGTTTGCAACGCATGAGCCAGGTATATATCTCTAGCCCCCAAGCATTAAATAAAATGCATGCTTTTTTACCTTAATGTTTTCTAACTATTCTTTTCCTTGCCGTGTTCTAGCAAACTGCCGAAGCCATTAATGTGGCGGTTTTCAACAAGCTCTCGATCAAGAACAAGGAAGTTAGGAATCTTCTTTCCATTCTTGAGGAGAGAGAGGCGGAGCTGGCCTCATCTCAGCTCGCATTGTCGGAAGCAACAGGTAATCATTTTTCCTTTGAAATCTCCTATTCAGATATTCGTCTAAGTACTTTTTCCGGGAATATTATTAACTCGGATTTTCCTTTCTTTTCAGCTGCTTTGGCTCAGGCTAAGCAAGCAGCTGAAGATTCTGGCAATGCCGAATATCTCCGCAAGGAGAATGTTGAGCTTCACAAGGATCTTGTGAAAGCACAAGAAAATCTGGAAGCCAGCAACTTAGCACTTGGGGTTTCTCAATCCCAGGCTTCCGCCCAAGCGGAGAAAGACCGGGCCACCATTGAACGCCTGGAAGCTGCTCTGAGCCTGCGTGAGGAGGAAACTTCCGAGATCGACAAACTTGTTGGTAAGTTTAAGTATACATTTACCATTCAGTTTGTATTTTTTCTTCCTTTTTGGTACTTAACCTTTTTTGGTTGGTTTTTTGCTACCAAACAGGAGATAATGCAGATCTTTCTCGGATTGAAAGAATCCGAGTTTTTGAAAAGACCTGGACTTCGATCAGGGTTGCTTGCATGCAACTGATCAACAAGTTTCTTCCCTCCAAGACTGGGGAGTTCTCGGAAGTTAAAAAACTTCCGGGTTCTATCATGGAGGTGGCGGAGTTCAGGGAATCATTCCTTCGCTCCGCTGCACGGGGTGGTGCACGCATGGCACTTGGCTTAATGCGTATGCACTACCCTGGTGCAAAATCCTGGCGTGTGGCCACCGGTGTCCCTCAAGGATACACGGAAGCCCAACGAAATGCGATCTTTGATGCAATCAAAGGCCACGCTACCCAGGTTGCTTCCATGGTGAATCTCTCCATTAATTATCCGGAGGAAGAAGTTCCTGAAGCCCCCCAGGACGACAGCAGCGAGGAGGAATCGGATGCTTGAAGGGTTTCCTTAAAACCTGGATAGCAAAAATAGACAATAGGAGCATTACTGCACTTTTATAATGTAATTCGAATTGTAATGCTTTCTATTTATATTAATGAAAACTCCGCCTTTTGCAGTCTTAGGTATAAAATTCTTTGCAAGTTTTTCGGATTTTATTATCCCTTTATCTTCTAAGTTCTCTGGCTTATATGTTTTAACTGTCCTTAGTGTTTGAAATGGCTCAAGTAGCAATATGAATCATCATGCCGAGTAACTGGGTGTAACCAATCAGTTTAGACTCGGAAACATGGATCATGCTAAAGGCATTTTTACTAACTAGATCCAGTAACCCAACACATATGCGATCAGATAGTACTTAGAGAAAACAAGGAATTTTTTGAACGAAACCTGGGCACGCAGGCAATTCAAGTTTCCTTTAGCCATTAACAGGCTGAAAAAATCATTCAGCTTTTAAACACCGAGCACGCAGGCACAATTCGGGTTAACATTGAATGTTTTGCAAGATCATTGGGAAATAGAGAAGGTGGAACCATGTTTTGTACTGTAATAAACTTGTAAAAACATGGATACCAGAATTCCGACAACTTTATTTCATGATCTCAAAAGATGTTTACATAGAATTGAACTTAGTACGGAAAGGGACATAACTTGCTAGACGTTTCCAGGCTTTCGTAATCCGCTTGACTTTGTTGGATTTTTTCAGCAGTTTGTAGAGTGGTAAGGCTTTATCCCCTAGCCGACTAATAAATCTGCTGACGGCTGCGGCAGAACCCGTCAATCTTTGGACATCTTTGACGCAGGTAGGTTTTGTGATGTTCAAGATTGCCCTGATCTTTTCTGGGTTAACTTCTATTCCTCTGTGAGAAACGATGAAACCCAGAAGTTTTCCTGAGGGAACCCCGAATACGCACTTAGATGGATTTAACTTCATCTTGTAGGTGCGCAAGTTTTCGAAAGTTTCTCGCAAATCCTCAAGGAGTGTATCTTTTTCCTTGGTTACGACAGCAATATCGTCCACGTAAACATGGACGTTTTTGCCAATCTGGCTATGCAAACAACGTTGCATGCAACGCTGGTAGGTTGCACCTGCGTTCTTCAAGCCGAACGGCATGGTTACATAATAGTACGTCCCGTACGGGGTTATAAAAGAAGTCTTGATTTGATCTTCCTTTTTCATGCGTATTTGGTGGTACCCGGAGTATGCATCCAAAAAGCATAAAAGTTCAGAGCCTGCAGTGGCGTCTATTATTTGATCGATTCGCGGTAGCGCGAACCTATCTTGCGGACACAACTTGTTCAAACCTGTGTAATCTATACACATTCTAAGAGCAGTGGTGTCTTTCTTCGGTACTAATACCGGATCTGCGGACCAGTCAGTATGGATTACTTCCTTGATGAAATCCGCTGCTAAAAGCCGGATAATTTCCTTGCCAATAGCCTTCCGTCTTTTTCCGTCAAATCGACGGAGACCTTGTTTGACGGGTTTTGATCCAGGAATAACCTTGAGTTGGTGCTCAGCAAGTTCCCTGGGTACACCTGGCATGTCAGCTGGACACCAGGCAAAAATATCCCAGTTCTCACGGAGGAACTTGATGAGCTCGCCTTCCTATTTGTCAGTCATCCCAGTCCCTACGACGACAAGTTTTGTCGGATCTTTGGGATCTAGGATTACCTGTCTTGTATTCTCGGACGCCTTGAAGCTGTCTGTTGGCTTCCGGGTTTCTTTTCCTGCCGGCATTTCTGACGGCGATACCTCCTTGGCTAATTCCTTCAGTTCTTCCTTTGCTATGACTCTCTGAGCGCAAAGGGCGTTTTCTTTCTCCAACTCGTTTGCCAGCTTGAAATCACCGGCTATAGTGATTACTCCTCCCTTGGGTCCTGGCATCTTCAGCTTGTTATAGATATAACAAGATCTTGCCATGAATTTCGCGAAAGCTGGACGCCCGAGTATTGCGTGATACACGCTTTCGAACGACACTACTTCGAAGGATACTTTTTCCTACCGGAAGTGATCTTTATATCCGAAGGTGACATCTAGGGAAATTTCTCCTAGGGATCGTGCTTGCCTGCCAGGAACAATGCCATGGAAGCGTATGTTGCTGTAGTTGAGCTGAGACTCGGAAATCTTCAGATGCTTCAGTGTATCTAGGTACATTATATTAATGCTGGATCCTCCATCCATCAGCACTCTTCTTAGCCTAGTGTTTTGGACAATAGGGTTTACAACAAGAGCTTGTGTGCCGGGTTCAGGGATATTTCCGGGATGATCAGACTGATCCCAGATTATCGGTGTGCTGGAGTACTTCAAGAATTTCGGGGTTGCCGGAACAACCGCGTTTATTTCTCGAAGTGTTCTTTTGGCCACCTTTGCTGACGGAGTTGCTAAGAAAGTTACATTGCTTCTCCATCAACTCTCGGAAATTTGGGTTCGCCCTTTCGCTGTTGTTCCTGGATTTTTTTTGTCAGTGTCCGATTCACTGTCTTCTTTGTCAGCTTCTGGCTTTTGTTTGGCGGGTTTCCTTTTGGAACCCATCCCCTTACTTCCGGCTCCTGCACTGCCTTTCATGTGCTTATTCAGCCGGCATTGCGCGTTTGTATGGGTGGGTTTCCCAAATTGCGAGTGGTGAACACAAGGTTCCGACTTAATCCTTTCCCACTCCTCTGGAGTGTAGTTGATTGGATCCGGGTTGCGTCCTTTCCACTTGTTTCTCTTTTCTCCTCCAAAGGCTATGTTGACCTCTTTGGGTTTCGTCGTTGTTTCTGGAGTTCCTTTTTTGTCAGAACGAGGGGTTTTCTTGGCAAGTATCAGTGATTCGATATTGCCTCCTCTTGCTCTGATGTCATCTTCGGCTGCAACGTGCTCATTGGCGGTTGTAAGCATAGATCCGAGATCTTTGTGCTTTTTGGAACCAACCATGAACGGTACGAGTCCGGGTTTTAGGCCATTGACGAAAGCATGCATTGCTTGTACGTCAGTTACTCCAGAGCAACTATTCTTCATTGCTGTCCATCTGGAGATGAAATCCACGTATGGTTCATCCTCGAATTGCGTGCAACGGTTTAGCTGGTTGATGCTGTTCGGGCGTTTGTACGTTCCCCGGAAATGCTGAGTGAATACTCTAGCCATATCGTCCCAGCTGTCGACAGTTCTTGATGGTAATCCATTGATCCAATCTCTAGCTCCGTCCAGCAACATTAGGGGAAGAAACTTGACAGCTTCCAGGTCTGTCCCATTGTTGATCTGGACGGCTCTATAGTAATCCGAGAGCCAGGTATCCGGGTTTGTGCTGCCGGTGTATTTCTGGTACGTTGGACCGACCTTGGCAAAGCCAGAATGCAGCGTTATTCTTCGGATCCTGTCAGTAAAACACTTAGGACCAAAGTATAGATCATCCTTTTCTGCTATGTCAATGTGTGCAGAATATCTTCTGGCTGAATGGACAGAAGGAGATCTGCTCCTTTCTCTTCCATTGTTGCGCGAACGCGCTTTTCCGGGGTTATTTTTGTCTCTTCCGTGGTCACGCCCTTTTGGATTAGGCGGAGTTCTGCTCCTGTGCCTTTCTTTGTCCTTAGGAGGTGTCCGGGATCTCTCACGCCTGTGAGGTATATCGTATCTTCCAGCTTTCTCAGCTGGGTTTCTCGGAGGTGGCATTATTTTGCCGTCGTTCCGGTGTTTGTCTTCCCGATCATGGGTTTTATGTCCATTTTTGGGAGATGGGACCCGGTCCTAGACGCTGCATCCCGGTTGTCGGGGTTTTTCTTGTCTTTTCTCGGATCCTCTTTTTTATCTTTTGAGTTGTCTGAATCCCCGGGTTCTTCCGGTCCAGGTGCTCCAGCAGCGCAAGTAGCTGTTTTGCATAGGGCGGAGTTATCGTGCAGCCTACCTGATCGCTCTTGGGCGCGCTGTTGTTGTTGCAATGCTTTTCCTAGGAAAGCATACACCCCTTGGAGTTTTTCCCCGTTGGAGTACAGATCGTTGTTAAGAATCGCGAACGCTGCTTCCGCGTTTTCTGCTGCGGTCTTGTATATTGGTTCGTCCTTGGCATCTTTGCCGTTTACCTGCTTTTGCCAAGATGGGTTATGGAATCTTTCTTTTGGCGGCAGTTCTTCCGGTCTTGCGATTCCGGGTAACCTAGTAGGTTTTAACGCGGATCTATTCTTTCTCTCGTACTCCTCTATTTCTTCCTTCATGACATTGATGTCATTATGGGTTTGTTGGAGATGTTGCCGAGATCTGAGTAGATGTTGCTGTTGCCGTTGGAAAGCTTGTCTCCTGGCTTCCAGCATCTCAGGGGGTTCATCTGGTCCCACTGGTGTTTGCAATAGCTCTTGCTCTTCCTGTTCCGTCATTGGCGGAGCAGTGATTTCTTTAGATTTCTTCTCCGCCGGCTTCGTTCTGCTAGCATCTCCTACTTCCAGGTTTTCATCAGCGAGATCGGCTGATTTTTTCTTCCGGATTTTGTATTGGAGTTTCTTAGCAGCACAGTGCTTTTTCTTGGAAGAGGGAGGTTTTTTGACAGGTTCATCTTCTGTCATCTCCTTGACATTGGGGAATACCGGAGAAGTTTCTCCGTCTTCTCTCTCTTCCTCTGGCGGAGGGGTTTTAGGGCTTTCCTGGCTGCCGGCGTCCGTGGTATCAGCCGGTTTCGCCATTAGAACTTCATGGAATCCCTCTTGAAAGGACTTAACTTTCTTCTCGAAGTCGTCCTCATCTTCGGAATCGAAATCGTCCGATCCGGTTTCCGACTCTAGTCTTGCCTCGATAGCGGCTAAAACTGAGTCGGCTTCCGAGTTCGTCGTCTTGTCGACGGATCTCGGATCTTCCACATCCGTGGATGTGGGGTCTTCCGTCTCTGTGACGGGTATCGGATCTTCCGTCTCTGCGACGGGTGTATTGTTGTCTGCCTCTTGCACGGGATTTCCGTCATCCGTGTTTTCGGCGACTGCGGACTGCACCATGCCGATGAAGTGTAAGTCACTTTTTTCTCGGCGATCTGAGCAGAATCCGGTATCATAGTCATCTTCGACTGGGTATAGGGCGGGTGAGATAAATTTGCTTTCACCGCAAAACCCCATTGCTTCTGCAGTTAGTCCGATAAAGATGTTAGCAGATCCTATCGGTAACACGCAGGCACTTACCAGGTGGTTTTGCGCCGGTATGTAGGATCCGTTGTCGAGGAAGCGCCCGACGTCGTTGTCGAACTCCAAGCTTCCGACAGTGATTGATCTTCCGATTCCGCCAAGTATCCCAGATCGGAACTTCACGCCTGACGTCGTTTGCCCCACGGTGGCAACATAAAGCTTTTGTGAAAACCTCGGCGATCATCCCCGTGCGTTATCTACTCGATCCATCGCGCGTGTGTCACGCTTGCCGATTCCCAGGGCGGCCGGCCGGTCCAACTCGCGCGTGCCATGTCACGGCTTCCATCGATGTTCACTGATCGAAGCCATGACGCCGGCGTAGGATGCGTCGTACGCGGAGCTAGCTACGAACGAGCATGCTAGCTTTGCACGCGAGGCGAGGCAGAACTGCCGTCGTCGTGCAAGCATCCCGGTGGAGTTTCTCGCAGATACGGAGTACGTACGAGTGGATTCCGGCCACATAGGGAGGACTGTGGTTTGGTATACGAGTACTGCAGGGATCACGACTTGTACGCGGAAATAGCGGTATGTAACGGTATCCGTCGCTGTCGCAGGTATATATCCCGCTACGTACAGAGAGTAGGATGGAAGAAAATAGCAGAACTGTTTGCCATCTTGGTAGAGTGTTGGTCATGGATGATGAGCTAGCGGTGTACCATGTGCTGTGGAGTGCGAGATACGGAACCCAGCAGAGAAAAACTGTCCTGATCGATCTAACAGGAAAATTCTGCTCTGATTTCCAGGTCCAATCAGCAGGAGCTGCGCAACTACAGTTTCTTGATTAGAGTGGCCACGTGTGAGCTTAGTCAACTCGATTTTTCAAAGACCACATCTAGTTCTTGGCTAATCATGGTGCCAAATTTGCTATCCTGCTCCGATGCTTTCGTGGCTTCACAAAGCTAGCTAGTGTCATTAATTTCGTGCAGAGGTGGTAGTACTAGCAATCAAGGGCAGCACACCTGTTCTGACAAATAATTTGCGATCTGGGGTAGTTCGCATGGTACACCTGGTTCTGGACGGTCAAGTCAGGAGATTAAAACGCCCTACGTGCCGCCAGCGACCAACAATTCATAATTTATGGTCCGACCTTCTAGCTGTGGAGTCTATCATCTTCAAATATTCTCGTTTATAACATGATGGGCAGAGGGAGCAAACGTTGACTTTACAAACCAACAACGGAATACTATAGCGATGGGGACTTCTTCGGCAATCATGGCTGCCTCGGGTGGCAGAGTAGTGTACTATCACACGAAACTTCCATAATAGTAGTAATCTTTGCGAGCTCAATTGACAATACAAATTCAAAGGGTATCTTTATTAGGGTGTAAGATAAACCGTATGATAGTGGCTTTAACTCGTGGACCAACAATGTATCATGCAACTATCTCAATAGTATATTACTCCCTCCTATCCATAAAAAGTGTCACACATTTTGTACTAAGTTAGTATAAACTCTGTACTAAGTGGGCGACACTTTTTATGGATCGGATGGAGTAGTATAGTTATTGGTAAAGTAGTACAATCTATCCAGTCATATAGTCAATTTAGTGGGACCAAAAAAAATATCTTTACATGCTATCTTGTTGGTTGCATATCATACAACTCATATTCTTTCACCTAATGACATGTAGGATTTTAGCTGGATTGACATGCTATCTTATAATGACATGAACATTGTTGAATATGCCCTAAGCAAACATGTCAAAAGCGCCGACAATGTAAACCAAGGATTTGGTGATAACCACCGGTCGTAATTAAACTATCAATGTCCACGTCGAGCTTACCTGTAAGAAACTCTCTTTAAAGGTGAAAAATTTACAGGTGGTAGTAAACAACAAATTAAAAGAAGGTTACAATGATGAATCCTTAATATGTGCATGAGAAGCATGGAGGAAGGGCTACCTGTACCAATTTTAGAGCATCTCTAACAGACAGTGGCGGACCCAGGAGAAAAGTTGAGGGTGGGCAAAAAAATTCGGCAAGTGAACAATATAAATAGCTAATTGATTCACACCAATGTAACTTGATAGATATGTTTCAAATGTGTGTGATTTCAATAATAATAGTTTAAAACATGAATAAAGTCGTACATGATAAATAAAGCATATATAGAAAATTACATCGCTAAGATCATCTCCAATAGCTGCCCTATAATAGGATATAAGTGCTTTGTATGCATTTGGGGACAAAAAAAAAATTGCTCCAACAACAACCCTTGTTGTATATTTTGTCCCAAAAATTTTATGGCAGCTATAAAAAAAACAACACCAAGTGTTGCAAATATAAAACATTTGGCCTGTTGCTGCAAAGTAAGTTGCATCGCGCGTGAGCCTCCAACCGCCACATGGAGTTTCCAACGTGCGGCCGCGATCCCACCTCGACCACCGCCCCGATGTTGGTGACCTACCACTCCACCCCGCCACTCTGGACGGTTGCCGGAGACCCGCTGGCTCGCCAATTTGGAATCCCGTGGCGCGCCGATTCCGGTCAATTTAGAGAACTGTCAGAGCGCCGCTGACCATAATGGTCATCGTAGTTCGTCAGATTCCTGTTCAAGACGATTAGTGGCCATCGGTGCTCCGCTGGTAGCCGTTGCGCCACTGCTGTGACCCGGCTAGCGAGCACTGCTTTGGTCGGCGTCGACCGGGGCAACGAATATTACCATTTATCTTCATAATTGGATGGTGTGCACACTCAAAAAAAAAATCTACAGTTACAAGTAACACAGACAATATTACTCCCTCAACTCGCTCAGATCCAGTTTATTAGACTTCTAATGGATTTTAGAAAAATCCGCCAACTATGCACGATCAGCATTAGTTGCCGTTCTATTAGCCACTCTAAGCCTCTCCCTCCGTGGAATAAGGCTGGTCACAATGGGATGTAATATAGGACAGTAACATCATATTTTTCTAGACTATGTTACTACTTCCACTGTGGGCAGTAACTAACAAGTGGTGTCATGCAAAGCTGGATTTATTAGCCTATAGACTCATTGTGCATTGCAATGTGTAATGTTACGGTAACATAGCTAGTAGTTACCACCATCATCTCTCTCCTCGTTAAATATGTGCCACGTTATTTTTTTTACTCACGGAGTTCCTCCCGCTATCAGTGCCAGCCGCCGTGGCGAATGTCGGGCGGAGCTTCCCTCGCCGTCGGAGCTCCTGGCGCGGGAGGAACTCCCTGTGTGGATGGGGCGCCTGTGGCGGAGCCCGTTGCGCGCGTCGAACTCCTCTGTCTCCTACGGAGGAACGCCGGCGGCACCGGCTGCCCCTGCGACGAGTAGCGATGCGCCGCATGCTTCCTCGCTCCGTCGAGGCGACGCGTCGCTTGCGCTCGGTGGCTAGGGGTGTGTGTGTAGGGGGGTGATCCATGGTGGCGAATGGGGTGGATGTAGCGGATTCAGTGGGGAGTTTGCTCACCCGCGGCGAGAAATTGCAGCAGATTGTGGCGGCAGCGGGGACCTAGGTCACGCGTCTCAACATGTATACGCGAGGGCGAGTTTCCATAAAAAGGGGTTGGGCGCGTCGATTTGGCGGGCCCTATAAACGCGATACGGGCCTAATTTACACAAGATGGACACAACTTAATGATGTAGCACACCCCATTCCACTAAGCCCTACATCGATCCTAGACAAGGTGAACTCACTCCTCTCTCTATGTGTCTTTGGTGTCTTGGTGAATGGTGCGCTACCTCATGGAATTACCCTATGCGTGCTCAGATTGGATCCCACATTGGAGCCCCAAGACGGTGGCCGATGACCCCAAGAACGTGTTCAAGATGATGCCCAAGAAGCTAGAGAAGCTCAAGAAGAAGGCATCAAGGAAGATGAAGAGAGGAGGAAGAAGGAGGAGGCGGCCAGGAAGCCTGGCCTGACAGCCCGGCCAGGCCGGCCTCCCTGCTCCTCAGACCGGACCCCCAACCGAGCAGCCCGGCCTCCACCCCGGCATGAGGCCGGCCTTCCTGCACGCTAGGCCGGCCTCCCTGCACCCCGCCCGGCGTCACAGCCCGGCCAAGTCGGCCTCCCAGGCCGGGTTTCCTGCACGCACGGGATTTGGCCGCTTTTCCACATTTTCACCCCTCACATACCCCCTTGGTTGTAAGAGGAACCCTCTTGGACCGGAGGTTAGGATGAGATGAATTGAGGTTTGCTCTTGTTCCCCTCTTGTGAGGCTACTCCTATGATTTGTATCTAGGATTGTATCATGACTACTCCTATGATGTGTATCTAGAATCGTATCAAAGCTATATCGAGTTACCTATCCTTTTCCTATGGGATTCAGCTAGGAACTTTGCAATCTCCTCAACTAAACCTTGGGGTTCTATTGGCGTGGTGGACCGGCCACGGGTGTTGAATCGGTTTCCGATAAGGTGAGTTCAGTTCGATTGATCGTTTCGTAGGCGGCCGTTGCGGCTTAGTTGACGGGAGATCAAGTCTTTCAGTTCACGCTAGTTACCCTCTTTCCTCGATCCCCCTTTGTGTTCTTCGTGTTCTTCGCCATGTTCTTGAGTTCTTGGTCAATTCGTGAAGATCGGGCCAAACAAGAGGTTAACACCTCCAACATCTGGTATCAGCAGCTATATTGGCACGAATTCGACCCCCACAATCCCCCTTTCCACCAAAAAATATCTTCCCCGACCCTAAATTCGAGAATTTCACCAAAAATAGCCTCAAAAGGGATCTCGGCCGATATGATGATTTGTTGAGTCTTTCGTGGATTTGATCCATGGATTTGTTTCTTAAGACCATTCCCCACCCTTCTATTCAGCCACTTTATCGAATATGTCCACAAATTTTTCTTGGATTTCAAGGAATTTCGAAATTTGGTAAAAGTTCCAGATAAATCCTGCTCTTCGATTCCTGGACAGGTTTTCAAAGTTGTTTTCTTCGTCGTTGTTGGTCCGATTTGAGTGATTCGAGTTTTCGCACGAAGCCCACAACATCGTCTATACAACTACATCAACGGATTGACACGACATCGACAACCCCCGTCCGCAAGTCCGTGATCATCCATCAAATAGGTATAACTTGCTTCCGCTTAAATTAACCCATTGTTTGTGTACCTTGCCTATTCGTACTAGCTCATTTACATCACTTGGCATTGCACTAGTGGCACAGAGAGTGCGTGTTTTTACACTTGTGAGAGCATAGTTTGATTTGGCTTGACATTTGTATCCCCAAAGAAAAAAGTGAAAATAGATTTTTTTTAAGATCGATGCCAAGTGATATCCCTTGTAGGAACGTGTAACTTTGCGTGGCAAAAGAGAAGAGAGTGACCGGTTGGCACGGTGCGAATCTTGTTGCCTCTTAAAGTTTGCGATTTAAGCTAGCGTCCTCCTTGTATTGGTGTGGCATTGAGCTTAGTCTTTGTTAGAAACATTTCGTCTCCACTCGTCCTTTGGCCGCACTAACCCCATTAATCACCTGTGTGTGTTCCATTTTTTGTTTCCTCCACTAGGATTGTGGTTCATTTCTATGTTTTACAACAAAATTTTCTTCGGATTTTTTGATTTTCTTTGTCACTTTCCTCACCCATTTTGCAATCCACAAGAAGCGTGTGTGTTGTCGTTTGAGGTTTTCTTTCGATCTTTTTGAACTTGCCTTTGACATACCGCGCTACACCTAGGCTCGTCCACTAGCCTCAATATGAAAAAAAAACGTAACGTTGGGTAAGTGAGACATATATTCTTCATATCACACTTGTGTGCTTTTGAGATGGCTAGGGAACGAGTGTTCACAAGTCCAAGTTCATAGGATGACGGAAACCCCTCCTTCAACGACAACTGCAACACCTTCGTCACCCACAACGAACATTTCCAACTTTGCCAAATTGTTCTTGATGGATTGGAGCGCTTTGAACGTCGACTACAAGCTCAACACGCTCTATTCAATGATCACATGGCGCGTATCAACATCAACATGGCCAACATTGCCAACCGCCATGGATCATCATCGTCATCAAGGTATCGTCGTTCAAGCCAGCAACCTCAAGCTCATCACCAAGCTTGTCGCCCTGGTCATCACCCCCACATGGAAGATGGTAAACAATCTGGCTCTGATACCACATCGCCACCTCCTCGACACCGACAAGGCCGTGGTGACCCTCTTCAAGATCACCCTCTACGACCGGATCTTCACCAACATCATCACCCACCTCCACCAAGCCCCAATGACGACTATGGTCGACATGACTTCGTGGATAGTGTTCGCCCACTTCAAAGGCTTCCAAGGCACAACGCGCGTCAGCACCACAATGACCGACAAGATCAAGAAAACCCTCAACAACGCAATCGTGCCGATGATGATAGTGAATGCCGCAAAGCATGCCTCCACCAACTTCACCACAATGCCATCGGCGCCATCCTCCGCATCATGAACGCCAACGCCAAGCCAATGAGGATGACCCACATGACATTTCACCTCCTATCTTTGATGATGACCCACATGAACGACCTCATCAACAACAAGCAAGTGAGGATGCTTCACATGATCTTTCACCTCCCATCTTTGATAAAGACCCCCACAAGCGAAAACATCGACAATATGAAGACACCACTTCGAGTTCCCTTCGCCTCAATGTCCCTAAGTTCAATGGCCATGATCGTCACCATGGACATGAGGAGTGGGAGCCTCCACCTCATCGCAACCAAGAATGTGCTATACCTTAGGACCCCGCCATCGACAATGATCAAGGCCAACCTCGCCATGGATACCATGATACCAATCCTTCATCAAGGAAAGAGGCGAGATGTCGCTCACCACCAACAACGATCCACAACCTCCATGTGCGACATCCTATGAGGAAGTACTATGGACTTCATGGTCAAGAACATGCGCATCCTTCATCGCCACAAGCGCAACAACAACATCAAGGGTGTGAATTTCCTCCTCCAATGCCACAAGATCAACATCACCATGAGCATGAGGACACAACTCCACCAATATAAGATGAAGCTCCACCAATGTACGATGAAGCACCACCAATCTATGATGAGGACTTTAGTACATATGACCTTGTGGAAGATGCACATCCCTTTCCAAACTCTCCAATGCCACCTCATCATCACCATTATCAACAAGAATAGCATCTTCACCGTCATCAACCACGTGAGGATGATACAATTCATGGCTTACACTACCATATCACGGAGATGACCGAGCCTTCTTCGACACAAGACATGGCACCACCGCCACCACCAAGCAACCCAACACCAAGTGCCAAGAATTTGGAACCTTATATTGTTTCCTCTCAAGCTTCTAGTGAGATGAGTGGTGAAAGAGAGATCCACCATCCCATGAGTGAGAGCCGCAAGCCTACAATGAGTGGAAACAACATGAGTGTTCCAAAAGGCATAGCCTTGATTGCCACCAAAAGTGAGTTGATTGTTGAGAGCAAAATCCCATTTGTGCTTATTGACACTAACGATTTACCAACCCTCTCTCCATCTTTGTTGTCTCTTTTGCAGAAATTTGGTGACCCTATCAAGCTTGCTAGCCCTCATGGACTATTCATCATGCATGGCTCTCCACACCGCATGAACCTTAACACCGACTTGAAGACTTGGAAGGAGTACATCCCAGTCGTCAAGCTCTACATGGAGTTCGACAAGCGCATCAACAACAATGCATTTTCCGTCTATATATCACTCATCAAGATCTCCACGGAGTTTGACAAGCGCATCAACAACAATGCATTCCACATCTACATTACACTCATCAAGATCTACATGGAGTTTGACAAGTGCATCAACGACAATGAATTCTCCGTCTACATCCCACACGTCAATATGTACATGGAGTTTGACAAGCGCATCAACGACAATGTATTCCACGACTACATCCCACACCTCAAGATGTAGATGGACTTCGACAAGCGAATCAACGACAATGCATTCCACGACTACATCCCACACGTCAAGATGTACATGGATTTCGACAAGTGAATCAACGATAATGCAAGAAATGGAGTGGTGTGCAACCAATACGTCAAGTTCTTCTACACTCAACCGTTTCCGCAAGCAATTGAGCAACCGCCTTTTGAGCTCTTCAGCGACTACTACACCAACAATCGAGCTCTTCATCAAGCAAACAAAGATGGCCATTGCAAGACGTTCATTGCATTTGGACCACCACCACTACGAGCGTAAATTTACATAGATTTCGATAAGCGCATCAACTTCAACGACATCTTCGTCGTCAACAATCCATCTCCCTCTCATGGTTACAAGCTTTAAAGGACGAATCAAGAGTCGAGGACAACTCTTTTCCAAGGGGGAGATGATGTAGCACACCCCATTCCACCAAGCCCTACATCAATACTAGACAAGGTGAACTCACTCCTCTCTCTATATGCCTTCAATGTCTTGGTGAATAGTGTGCTACCTCATGGAATTACCCTATGCATGCTTGATGCGCGTGTAACACATGTTCGTTGGGAGACCCCCAAGAGGAAGGTATGAAGAGCACAGTAGCAAGTTTCCCTTAGAAAGAAACCAAGGTTGAATCGACCAGTAGGAGAAAGAAATCACTTCAAAGGTTGATGCAGCTGATGTGGTAGGCTGCACTACCGGTTCATAAGCAACGTGGAACCTACACAACACAATTAAATCACTTTGCCCCAACGAAGCAGTGATGTTGTCAATCTCACCGGCTTTGCTGGAAACAAATAGGTTAAACGTATGGTGTGCAAAACAGTACTTGTTTGCAGTAGATGAAAAGAGAACAGTGATGGCAGTAGGAAACCAGTAGTAACAGTATGAAAACAGTGATAACAGTGGTTGTATTATCAGTTTGAGGAAAATGGACCGGGGTCCACAGTTCACTAGAGGTGTCTCTCCCAAAACACATAGATAACATGTTGGGTAAACAAATTACAGCTGAGAAATTGACAGATATAAAGGCTGCACCGTAGTGCATATGCATGACATGATCATTACTATGAGATTCATGCAGACATTACAACAAGATACATAGACCGTCATCCAACTGCATCTATGACTAATAATCCACCCTTAGAATGTCATCCGAGCAAACCTTGGGTGTTAAGTTGCAAGCAAAAGATAATCGCAGTAAGCAAAGTGTGTAATGTAAACAATATAAACATCGTTGTTTTCTCCCTAGTGGCAACAGCACTAGGTTTGCAAAGTTTATGGTTCCCCCATGTATGGTTTTGGTAATTAATGACAATCCTTATGGACTAATGTTTGCATTGAGACATTATTATAGGTTTGTCCATTGGCACCACTTGAACTCCATGTGTTGGATTCAAGGTTGGATGCTATCAAGATCAACACTTAATGAATATATCTATATGATCAATAGAAGAATTGTCATGCTACTATTGACCATATTACAAGCATGTCTTGAAGAAGGAGATTGTGTGAACATTCATGTTTACCTTCGAGTCATCATCATCATGAATAAAGAGAAGATACTTGGTCGATCAAGTAGGTGTGCAAAGCTTGCCACCCATATGGATATTATGGTCAAGTGAAGATGGTCATGTGAGAAGCTCATCAAGATCATCACTTAATGAATATATATATATGATGAATAGAAGAATTGTCATGCTACTATTGACCATATTACAAGCATGTCTTGGAGAAGGAGATTGTGTGAACATTCATGTTTACCTTCGAGTCATCATCATCATGAATAAAGAGAAGATACTTGGTTGATCAAGTAGGTGTAAAAAGCTTGCCACCCATATGGAGATTATGTTCAAGTGAATATGGTCATGTGAGAAGCTCTCTAATATTAGCTTATGGGGGAGCAATTTACAAGTCTTCACGAAGCGAAGAGCAATCAAGAAAGGTGGTCCAACTTGAGGTGAATAAGATCGTCATCATCTAGATCAATTGGATTGCGCAAGGAGAAGGTATGAATTACATAGGGTTTCTATTTTGCCGGTTTCATTATTCTAGTTGGGAGACCGGATTATAGGATAGATCACCGTACTATCAAGAGGGGCTCTTGAATGCATATCTTGATCGTATCTATCATAGAGAGCTCAAACCTTTGCATATTTGGCATCATCCTTCTTGGTTCTTATTTGGGTTTTCTCCATGTAAGGTTTTAGAGATTTTCATGTTCTTCATGCCAATCTCAAGTTCATCAAAAATGGATTTGGTATGAAAAACTTATCGCATTTTTGTTGTTGGATGTTTCTACCGGTTGTCCTTTATTGATAGGCCAAACCTTTTATCATTTGGTTTTATATTCCCATTTTGGACTATGATGTTTCTCTGCATATTATTGTATTCCTCGTCGTTTCGATTTCAACGATCCCAAGAACATCGAAAACGGAGTCCGGATGCAAAAGTTACGACCGTTTTCGTATCGGGTGTTCTCCAGTTTTTTTCAGCACCGCAGGTTTCAGTGTTGGCTCCGCCGAAAACCCTTTCGGGATGATGTTGGCGGAACCTCCGGTAAAACCACCCGAGGTTCCGGTGCCTGGGGAAGTTTTCCATCCCTTTTGGTGTTCAAACTCATCCGGGGGGCGGAGGTTCCGGTGGTTTCACCGGAGGTTCCGCCCCTGCGCGATTTTGCCCCCAACGGTTGGATATTTGGATGACCTATTTAAGGGGCCTTCTTCCCCAATGGTTACCTAACCTTTTGGGCAAGTTTTACCTCCATTGTTGACCTCCAAAATCTTGCTATCTCTCAATCCCTCCAATGATTCTTTCTTCCACTTGAGGGAAAAGAGAGAGGAGATCTAGATCTACCACTTCACCAATTAATCCCTCCTCTTTGTGAGGGGAACCTATTGGATCTAGATCTAGGGATTCATTTGTTGTTTTCCTTGTTCTTCCTCCTTCCTCCCTCCATAGCATTAGTTGCTTTGGTGGGATTTGGGAGAGAAGTTCTTGACCACTTTGTGTGTTCTTGCCATTGCATGAGGTGCATCGGTTTGAGTTCCCCACGAGATTCGGGAAAGAGAAGTTCGTGAGCTTGTTACTCTTGGGTGCTTGGTCACCAGAGAGATTGTTCCTCTTGGGTGTATTGAGCACCCTAGACGGTTGGCGATTGGGGCTTCCACCTTGTTCCAAGAAGCTTCATTGGGAGCCTCCAATTGAGTTGTGGAGATAGCCTCAACCCCGTGTAAGGTTTGGTCAACGCCTTCAAGTCGACATCATAGTGGAAACGAGCATCTCCCTCACCGGAGAAGCTCAAGGAGAATTAGGTGTGCACAGCCGTGCTATTGAGGAGCGCCTAGGTGGGTCCCCACCTCTCCAACGAAGACGTACTTCCCTTGGGAAGGAACTTCGGTAATCACATCGGTGTCTCCTTGTGGTTCGGTTATTTCTATACTCTAGCTCGTTACTTATGCATTTAACTTTGTGATAGCCATCTTGCTTGAAGTCATCTATCTTGATATCACATAGTTGTATATCTTCCCTAGCATATCTTGTTGGTTCACATAGGTAAACCTAGCTTGTGTAGGTTTTGTGCTTGATAAATTAAACGCTAGTTTTATTCCGCATTTACTCAAGCCTGAACCGTAATTATTTTAAATTGCCTATTCACCCCCCTCTATGCGGCATCCTTGTACTTTCAATTGGTATCAGAGCGAGGGGTCTCATTGTTAGGCTTCACCGCCTTGAGAGTAATGATGTCTCTTATTGAATTAGTGCACGATCCCACATTTCATTTCGATGGCACAAACTATGATGTTTGGAAATTTCGCATGCTTATTTATTTTCGGGTCATGGACCCACATATGGAGCAAATTGTAGAGATGGGTTTTTCTCCACCAAAGGATCCTCAAAATCCAACTTTAGAGGAAGATAAAAACTTATCTCTCGATGCTCTTGCTATTAATGCGTTTTTCCTTCTTGTGAGCCTTGTAGTTATTAAACCACTCTTTCCTATCGGGAATGCTCATAAGTTATGGACAAAGCTTCAAGATAAATATGGTGTGTCCAATGTTGAAGAGGACGATTGTTATCCCTCCACTTCCGGTCGTGATGTGTTCTCAACTTCTTCTACTTCACCAACATGTGGTAAGCCACAAACTAATGAGATGGTGAGTAGTGACAGGTTTTTCAATAATGATAGTGAGCTTATTATTGATGATCCTTCATCTCTATCTTATTGCAATTCCTCATCTTTGGACTTAGACACAACTAGCACCAAAAATGTTTTACATTGTTGTGTTGATGGTCTTTGCATATCATGTCGTCATTGCTTGACTAAATCTCATGATGATATGCTTGCTTTATCTTGTTCCCATGATAAAAATGATTGTGTTTCCTCTAGTATTTGTATGGCTAACAATTTAAAGGAAACTAAACTCTCTATGGAACAAGATGTGGACTTGAGTGGTGCCTCAAGTAATGATTCATCATCATCTACCACATTTTGCCTTATGGCCAAGGATTCAAAGGTATCTTCCACTTTGAACCCCAATATATATTATGATGATAGTAGTGATGATGATGTTGGTAAGGAGGTTTATGATGAGTCTAAGAAATTAGGCTTATGGTTAGCAAGCCTTGTTGGTGAGACCAAAGAAAATGGGAATGCTCTCATAGAACAACTTGATGAGACTAACTCTCTTGTAGATGAAAAGGAGGAGATCATCGTGATTTTGGAAACTCATAATGGTGGTCATTCTAGCAATGACAAAGAGCTTGAAGAGGCTCTTGAGAAAGAGCGTTCCCTTAGATCTTCTCTTGAAGAGAAACTATATAGTATAGAAGAAACTTATGCTATTAGCGTTTCTAAACTTAGAAGGGACAATGAATTATCTCTTGCTCTTGATAATGACCTCAAAGCTAAAAATTATGATGCTTGTGATACTAACTCTATTTATTGTGAAGCATCCATATTAAAGGATAATGTTGAGCTACGTGCTCAACTTGAGTCGCTAACTAGTAATTATGGGAAATTGGAAGAAACTCATGAAAAGCTCTCAAGCTCTCATGAGGATCTTCTAGTCTTCCATGAGAGGCTAAAATTAGCTCATGAGGCTATCTTAACTAAGGTAACATCTTGTGAGCCTCATGTGGACAAAGGCACAATATCTACTTTAAATACTATATTGCCTTGTTCTAGTCCTAGTAATTCATCCTCTCATAATGTTCCCATATCTTATGATGAATTGCTTTCCTTACCTTGTTGATCTAATAATGATGCATCTACTTCCTCTAGCTCTTGTGTTGATACTAACCATGTAGAGGGAATCAAAGAGCTCAAGGCCCAAGTCACTTCATTGAAGAAAGACTCGGAGAAGTGTCATAAAGGGAAGTCCACACTTGACAATATGTTGAGTGTACAAAAATTCCCCAATGAAAAGAGAGGACTTGGATTCATTTACAATCACAAGAACAAGTCCAAGTTCGACAAGAAGAAGGGCCATGAACAAGTCAAGAATTTGGCCAGGATTGTTTGGTTCAAATGCAAGGTTGAAGGGCATCATGTTAGATCATGCCCTTTGAAGAAGAAGAAACTTAGCGAGAAGCAACAAGGGAAGCGGCCACAAGTTCAACCTCAATCTCAACTTCAAGTTGAAGAAAGGCCTCTTCCCATGAAGACTCAAGCTAATTCTTCTCAAGTTGAGAAATCAACTAAGAAGAATGGAAGGAGTCTTTGTTGCTATTTATGCCGTGAAAAGGGCCATCTTGCTTCTTCATGCACTAATGGTACATTATCCAACCCTATCATAATTGATGATGTGTATTCCATTCGGAAGAATAATGTGGGCAATGTGTTTGCCAAATATGTTGGTACTCAAAGTGGTGTCAAGAAAAAAACCATTTGGGTTTCCAAGCCTGTTGTGACTAACCTCTTAGGACCCAACTTGGTTGGGGACCAACGAGCTCAAACTTGATCAATAGGTGTTATCGGAGGGCATTGGAGACTTGGCTATATCATGAAGAATTAAGGGATCTTCATCACATATATTTTCGTTAAGACAAGTCATTTGGATTATCACGTCTCTATCTCATATTCCATGCTCCTTCTTGCGGTAACTTGTATTTATTGCATTATATATATACATTGAAAGTTGCTTGCCCATTTGCATGTATTGGTTTTGTACCTTGCTTGTATTTAGTATATTTTGTGTTTACTACTTAGTTATCCTTGAGTAATCTAGTATGTGTTTGTCAGTTTGCACAAAATGTATGTATGAGTTTGCTTTGAGCCTAATTGCATCTTGTTTGTATCTTATTTGGATCTTTTGAGTGATTAATGGACTATCCCATTTTGGGAGAGTAATATGCCTTTGGCACTTCACAATCCTAAAATGTGTGTACATGAGGAATACCACATAGTGTTGATATTTCAATATTATATAGTCTCTTTGTGGTATGTCATACTCATGAGAAATTCAAATTCTAATGTCTATTAATTATCTCAAGTTGGTCTTTGTTTGCCTCTTGCTAAGAAGATACGGATTATCACATTATGGGGGAGTAATATGCTTTGTGCATATTACAAGCCTAAAGAATCTGAACATTTAAGGTTTTGCCACATAGAATTGATATTGTTAATTATCTTGTTCCTATGTGTCATGTGTGCTCAAACAAGTTTCAATTTTCTTAAATGATTTTATTTGCTCATCTTTTGGTATCTTGTTTGTGAGAAAATTTCTTTTTGCGGTTTTCACATATTAGCACTAGTATTTACCTTCTCGGGAACCGGTTGCTTCTTGATATATTAATCATTGCTTTGCATGATCATTCGACTATTGAAGCCACCAAGAATATCTATATAAGCATGGTGTTTTCATTACTATCCTTTTTTAATCTTTTGTTTGGTGAATATGATCATGAATATGTATGCAACATACCACCCAGTAATAACTCCTCTCCTTGTCCTTGACAAGTGATAATATTTTGTGGTATAATGTATTGATCATATTTACTTGGTATATTTCTTCTTTTTCCATATTTATTGCCAAGTAATTTCTTTTGTGCTCACTCCCATTGTCTTCCTTTCCCTTTGAGAATCCTTTTGGTTTACTCGTATTTGGTTGGTGTTCTAATTGGTAAAGCTAAAGCAAGGATCCCACTTGTGTGCATATCGTATTCAAATACAAAATTATAAGCAATGCACAAATCATGGGGGGGTTGTCCTATATTATTTAGAACACTATTTTTCTTCATTTTTATTTAGATCTTTATCAATTGATATTTAATGCTCACGACGTGACTATTTGGAAGAAAAACCTTTTTCGTCTTGGTACTTTGTGCCATTATGAAAAGTGTTGAGGGTTTGGTTTAATTGTTGGAACCTTTCTCTTTTTGGGAGTTGGTTATCTTACTCATTGCTTTATTTTCAAATTGATCTATTTTGGATATTGGACTTCTTTTCGTTAATGAATATTTCTTTTCATATCTCTTTGGGGAGTTCAATATCTCATTTCTTGTTGTAAATTTTAATTGGTTTCTTTGAAGTGTCAATTGGTTCTTTGGGATCTCGTTTTCACTTGTCTTTTGGTTCTTGAAAATCTTTGCATGCATATTTACTAAAGTATTTTTTATGGCATGCATACTTTCTTTGATGCAATATATAGGGTAAACTCCACCGAATCCTAAATCGGCTAAGATATGCATGAAATTTTATTTCATATCTATATGCACATATTTATGTGGAGCTTATCCTATGTATTGTAGTTTGTCTAACTACTTTGGACCCAATGTGTTTGGGGACCATTTTGTGCTTAAAAGTGTTTTAGGTACATTTGAGATGCATTGGATGCTTGCCTCATTCTCAAGGAAGGTGTTGTCACCATGATATTATGGGAGTCAAGCTAGGATGATAGATTAACTCTTATCCACAACAACATCTCCAATACTATCTTGGTAACAAGTATCTCTCATGCATAGTATTCTTGTATTCAACCTTGTGTAGGTTTCATCTTGGCATGAAAATTCTTTATTTGTAAAAGTATTCTCCCTTTGTCATACTTGATTCTTCCAAAACATTGCGACTATCTATTTTTCCCTTATTGGTATTTGTGATGTCTTTGGTGTGTTTGTCTTGGAAATTAATTTATCCCCTTTTAAGATAAAATTGAGCTATGTTCTATGCTTTCAATAAAAAAAATCTTATTGGTGTATTTATGACTTTCTCTTGGATATCATGTTCTTCACTTTCGTAACTATTTTGTGTGTATATTCTATTTGTGGATACATATTATCATGATTTGTGTCCACTTAGAAACTTATACACATGAGAGGAGTTACATCTCTTTTTGGTATCATATTCCTTTGGAGTCCACCCTTCTTATACTCTTTTCATTTTTTGGTGACTCCGGAAAGTATTTTCCTTATTAGTGTTTGTCTTATATTATTTCATCTTATGCACTCATTTGTGTTTTGATTTTTTATCTCATGCTTACCTTGGTGGGCATGTTGGTTTCCTTATGTATGGTTGAGCCTTGTATCATGGTGTTTCGTTCATTTGGTATCTTTTTGCTCAATCATTCATTTATTTTCTTCAAGTGATATGCCTAGTTTGCTTTTTATGCTCTCTTGCACTTGTTTTGTGTTTTAGAGGATATTCGGGGAGTGATGATCCCATCTTTGTGCACTTTGTATTCAAATGCAAAAACAAACTCTAAATACTGCATGAACATTGGGGAGCTTCATTATTTTCTTTAGAACACTATTTTGCTAAAATCATAAACTCTTTGGTTCCATTAGTTTTTCGGATCCTTTGTTTGTGCTCCTCCTCTTGGAAGAAGAGTTAAAGGAATATAATCTTATTTGCAATCTTTGGATCCTCAATATAGTTTGATATCCCTCATCTATTCGTCGTTGAATATGCATTTGTTTTCACTCATATTATGAGAAATGCAAAAATTGTAGGGGAGCTCTTACTATATTGGCCTTCTACATTTTTCTGCCCATTTCGGCAACGGATGCCAATGGGGGAGAAGTTTAGAGGGTTTAAGGGAATTTGGTTTAATGCTTTGGTTTTGTTCTTAAACATTTTTGCCTTCCATTCTCATGCATACATGTGTATTGCTTTGCATGTTTGCTTAATTCATTATATAAACCCTCGTAAAAGGGATTGTCATCAATTACCAAAATGGGGGAGATTAAAAGTGTATGGTTCCCCCATGTATGGTTTTGGTAATTAATGACAATCCTTATGGACTAATGTTTGTATTGAGACATTATTATAGGTTTGTCCATTGGGACCACTTGAACTCCATGTGTTGGATTCAAGGTTGGATGCTATCAAGATCATCACTTAATGAATACATATACATATATATATATATATATATATATATATATATATATATATATATATATATATATATATATGTATATGATCAATAGAAGAATTCTCATGCTACTATTGACCATATTACAAGCATGTCTTGAAGAAGGAGATTGTGTGAACATTCATGTTTACCTTCGAGTCATCATCATCATGAATAAAGAGAAGATACTTGGTTGATCAAGTAGGTGTGCAAAGCTTGCCACCCATATGGATATTATGGTCAAGTGAAGATGGTCATGTGAGAAGCTCATCAAGATCATCACTTAATGAATATATATATATATATATATATATATATATATATATATATATATATATATATATATATATATATATATATATATGATCAATAGAAGAATTTTCATGCTACTATTGACCATATTACAAGCATGTCTTGAAGAAGGAAATTGTGTGAACATTCATGTTTACCTTCGAGTCATCATCATCATGAATAAAGAGAAGATACTTGGTTGATCAAGTAGGTGTGCAAAGCTTGCCACCCATATGGATATTATGTTCAAGTGAAGATGGTCATGTGAGAAGCTCTCTAATATTAGCTTATGGGGGAGCAATTTACAAGTCTTCACGAAGCGAAGCGCAATCAAGAAAAGTGGTCCAACTTGAGGTGATTAAGATCGTCATCATCTAGCTCAATTGGATTGCGCAAGGCAAAGGTATGACTTAGATAGGGTTTCTATTTTACCGGTCTCATTATTCTAGTTGGGAGACCGTATTATAGGATAGATAACCGTACTATCAAGACGGGCTCTTGAATGCATATCTTGATCGTATCTATCATAGAGAGCTCAAACCTTTGCATACTTGGCATCATCCTTCTTGGTTTTTATTTGGGTTTTCTCCATGTAAGGTTTTAGAGCTTTTCATGTTCTTCATGCCAAGCTCAAGTTCATCAAAAATGGATTTCGTATGAAAAACTTATCGCATTTTTGTTGTTGGAGGTTTCTACCGGTTGTCCTTTATTGATAGGCCAAACCTTTCATCATTTGGTTTTATATTACCATTTTATACTATGATGTTTCTCTGCATATTCTTGTAGTGCTCTTCGTTGCTATTTCAACGAGCCCAAGAACATCAAAAACGGAGTCCGGATGCAAAAGTTACGACCGTTTTCGTATCGGGTGTTCTGCAGTTTTTTTCAGCACCGGAGGTTCCGGTGCTGGCTCCGCCGAAAACCCTTTCGGGATGATGTTGGCGGAACCTTCGGTGAAACCACCCGAGGTTCCGGTGCCTGGGGCAGTTTTCCAGCCCTTTTGGTGTTCTAACTCATCCGGGGGGCGGAGGTTTCGGTGGTTTCACCGGAGGTTCCACCCCTGCGCGATTTTGCCCCCAACGGTTGGATATTTGGGTGACCTATTTAAGGGGCCTTCTTCCCCAATGGTTTCCTAACCTTTTGGGCAAATTTGGCCTCCATTGTTGACCTCCAAAAACTTGCTATCTCTCAATCCCTCCAATGATTCTTGCTTCCACTTGAGGGAAAAGAGAGAGGAGATCTAGATATACCACTTCACCAATCAATCCCTCCTCTTTGTGAGGGGAACCTATTGGATCTAGATCTAGGGATTTATTTGTTGTTTTCCTTGTTCTTCCTCCTTCCTCCCTCCATAGCATTAGTTTCTTTGGTTGGATTTGGGAGAGAAGTTGTTGACCACTTTGTGTGTTCTTGCCATTGCATTAGGTGCATCGGTTTGAGTTCCCCACGAGATTCATTAAAGAGAAGTTCGTGAGCTTGTTACTCTTGGGTGCTTGGTCACCGGAGAGATTGTTCCTCTTGGGTGTATTGAGCACCCTAGACGGTTAGTGCTTGGGGCTTCCACGTTGTTGCAAGAAGCTCCGTTGAGAGCCTCCAATTGAGTTGTGGAGATAGCCTCAACCCCGTGTAAGGTTTGGTCAACGCCTTCAAGTCGACCTCATAGTGGAAACGAGCATCTCCCTCACCAGAGAAGCTCAAGGAGAATAAGGTGTGCACATTCGTGCTATTGAGGAGCGCCTAGGTGGGTCCCCACCTCTCCAACGAAGACGTACTTCCCTTGGGAAGGAACTTCGGTATTCACATCGGTGTGTCCTTGTGCTTCGGTTATTTCTATACTCTAGCTCGTTACTTATGCATTTAACTTTGTGATAGCCATCGTGCTTGAAGTCATCTATCTTGCTATCACATAGTTGTATATCTTTCCTAGCATATCTTGTTGGTGCACATAGGTTAACCTATCTTGTGTAGGTTTTGTGCTTGATAAATTAAACGCTAGTTTTATTCCGCATTTACTCAAGCCTAAACCGTAATTATTTTTAAGCGCCTATTCAACCCCCCCTCTAGGCGGCATCCTTGAACTTTCAGCGGTAACTTGTATTTAAATTATATACATTGAAAGTTGCTTGTCCCTTGCATGTGTTAATTTTGCATATAGCATGTGTCTGTATATGGTGTGTGATACGTCATAAACGTATCCTTAATTTCGAATGGTCCATGTTGTTTTCTTATTGTTTTCCACATGTTTGCTATACACTTTATGTCATTTTTATCGATTTTCTGGACTAACCTATTGACAAGATGCTGAAGAGCCACTTCCCTGTTTTCTGCTGTTTTTAGATTCAGAAACGTTGTTCTCGAAATATTCTCGGAATTGGAAACTTCGAAGCCCGTAAGTCTTAGAATCCCCGTAGGTTCCACAGAGTCCCGAAGAGACCCGGAGGGGGGCCTCAGCGGGCCCACGCCATAGGGCGCCATGGGGTGGTGTGCCCCCCGGCCTCCACCGCCTTTGCCCTTTCGCCTATTTATACCACCGGAGACGTAAACCCTAAATATATACCACTTCATCCCGGAAAACACCCAAGGCCGTCGTCATCATCATCCCGAGATCTGGAGGGTTCTCGAGATCTCCCCGGCACCCTGCCAGGAGGGGAATTCATCACCGGAGGGGTCTACACCACCATGCCCTCCTCCGAAGTGATGCGTGAGTAGTTCATCCCTGGACTACGGGTCCATAGCAGTAGCTAGATGGTTGTTCTCTCCACGTTGTACCTCATGTTTAGATCTTGTGAGCTGAGTAACATGATCAAGATCATCTTTATGTAATGCTACATGTTGTGTTTGCTGGGATCTGGTGAATGTTGAATGCTATGTCTTCTGATTATCAATCTATATTTTTATCTTCATGCTTATGTTATTTATGATCTTGCATGCTCCCCATTATTTGTAAATGCTCTGGCCAAGTAGATGCTAGTAACTCCAAGAGGGAGTATTTATGCTCGATAGTGGGTTCATGCCTCCTTTGCATCTCTTCTCGAGTGACAGAAACATGACAGATGGAGGATGTGATGTTGCCATTAGGGAGAAAACAACGGTGTTTACCTAGTTTACATTGTTTACATTACACACTTTGCTTACAGCGATAATCTGTTGCTAGCAACTTAATACCCAACCTTTGTTCGGATGATATTTGGAGGGTGGATTATTAGACATAGATGCAGTTGGATGACGGTCTACGTATTTTGTTGTAATGCCTGCATGAATCACCCAGTAATCTTTATGTCTTGCATATGCACTACGGCGCAGCCTTCATTTCTGTCAATTGCCCAGCTATAATTTGTTCACCACACATGTTATTTATCTTTCACGGAGAGACACCACTAGTGAACTGTGGACCCTGGTCCTTTTTCCTCATACTGATAAAACACCTACTGCTTTCATACTGCTGCTACTGCTTTCATAGTGTTTTCCTATTGTTTTCCACACCATACGTTTAACCTCTTTGTGTTCAGCAAAACCGGTGAGATTGACAACCTCACTGCTTCGTTGGGGCAAAGTGATTTGATTGTGTTGTGTAGGTTCCACGTTGCTTCTGAACCGGTAGTGCGCCCTGCCATCTCAGCTGCTTCAACCTTATGAAGTTACTCCTTCCTCCTACTGGTTGATTAAACCTTGGTTTCTTACTGAGGGAAAAATACTGATGTGCTCATCATACCTTCCTCTTGGGGTCTCCCAACGAGTGCAAGACCTGCACCATCAAGCTATTTTTCTAGCGCCGTTGCCGCGGAGGAAGAGAATTTCTACAAAGGGGGTCTCTCACTTCCAATCTCTTTACTTTTTTTTGTTTTGCTTAGTATATTTTATTTTGTCTTGTTTGCTTCTCTTTATCAAAAACACAAAAAAATATAGTTCTTATTCTAGTTGTAGTTTTGTTCCTGTTTTTAGTCTTGTTAAAATTACTACTCCTGAGAACACTAAGTTGTGTGACTTTACTAGCACCAACAACAATGATTTCATTAGTACACCTATTGCTCCACCTGCTCCTTCTGCTGATTTTTATGAGATAAACCTTCCCTGTTAAACCTTGTTATGAGAGAGCAATTTTCTGGTGTTAGTGCTGATGATGTTGCTGCCCATCTTAATAATTATGTTGAACTATGTGAGATGCAAAAAAATAAATATGCTCATGGAGATATTATTAAACTGAAATTGTTTCCATTCTGTTTGAGAGGAAGAGCTAAAGAATGGTTGCTATCTTTGCCTAGAAATAGTATTGATTCTTGGACTAAGTGTAAGGATGCTTTCATTGGAAAATATTATCCTCCTGCTCATCCCCCACCCGTTTACGTTTATGTCACTCGAGGGTGAGTGAAAGGGAGGCATGAACCCACTATCAAGCATAAATACTCCCTCTTGGAGTTACTAGCATCTACTTGGCCAGAACATCTACTAACAACAAAGAGCATGCAATATCATAAATACCATACACATGAAAAGAACATAATATATTGATAATCATTGTACATAGCATTCAATTCATTGGATCCCAGCAAATACAACATGTAGCATTACAATAAGGTGATCTTGATCATGTAGGGCAGCTCACAAGATCTAAACATGAGGCATAAGAGGAGAGAACAACCATCTAGCTACTTCTATGGACCCGTAGTCCAAGGATGAACTACTCACACATCATTCCGGAGGCGGGCATGGTGGTGTAGAGCCCTCCGGTGATGATTCCCCCTCCCGACAGGGTGCCGAGGAGAGCTCCAGAACCCTCCCGATCTAGGGTTGACGATGACGGCAGCTGCGGATGTTTTTCATGGAAAAGGCTCGAGTATTTAGGGTTAACCCTTCGAGGAGAATATATAGGCGCGAGGGCAACATCAGTGGGCGAGCAGGGGGCCACACCACCCCTGGGCGCGACCAGGGAAGGGGGGCGCCCACCCATGGTGTGGATCCCCTATGGGTCCCCTCCGGACTTCGTGTGCGCGGCGACTTTCAAAGACTTCCGGGCTTCGAATCGTCCAATTCCGAGAATATTTCCAGAACAACTTTTCTGAAACTAAAAACAACAGAAAACAAGAACTAACTCTCTGGCATCTTGTCAATAGGTTAGTCCCAAGAAATCGATAAAAATGACATAAAGTATAAAGGAAACATGTAGCATATGGCATGAAAACAACATGAAACATCAGAAATTATGGATACGTTTATGATGTATCAAGCATATCGAAGATATCACATGCTTGAAGTTTTCCACCCTTTTGGAGATATTGGGCAAGTCAATATGGACTTAAAAGAGCCTCTCCCATAGTGGCGTATGGGGAGAAATCTTTGTGTCTTCACCGAGCAAAGCGAAATCAAGAAAGATGTTCCATCTCAGGAGGTCAAGATCTTCATCATCTAGCTCAAGAGGAATGCTCAAGGCAAAGGTATGATCTTGATACGTTTTCTATTTTACTGGTCTGTAGCATTAGTTGGGAGGATGGGTTATAGGATAGATAATCGTACTATCAAGAGGGGCTCTCATATTAGCAACTTGATCGCATCATCGAAGAGAGCTCAAACCTTTGCATAATTGGCATAATCTTTCTTTGTTCTAATTCGTATTTTCTCCCTGTGTAGTTTTAGAGCTTGTAATGTTCTTCAATACAAGCTCAATTTCGTCAAAAACGGGTTTCGCAAGAAAAACTTATTGCGTTTTTGATATTGGAGGTTTTACTGATTGTTCATTTATAGAGAGGTCAAACCTTTCATCATTTGGTTTTATTATCCAACGATTGACTATGATTTTTCTTTGCACAATATTGTTGTGCTTGTTTTCATGATTTCAATGAGCCCAAGATCATCGAAAATGGAGTCCGGATGCAAAAGATATTGCGTTTTTGTGTAGAAGATTTTGTGGAAACTGGGAGGCCGGCCTAGTCCGGCCGGCTCTGTTAGGTGGTCGTCCTTGAGGCTGGGGACGCGCAGAATGCCCCCAACGGGCTGATTTTGGGGGGCCTATATAAGGGGTCTTCTTCCCCAATGGTTCCCCACCTTTTAGGCAAGTTTTCACCACCATTGTTGACTTCTTGAATCTTGCTTTCTCTCTATTCCTCCATGATTCTTGCCTCCAATTTGAGGAAAAGAGAGATGAGATCTAGATATATCTTTCCATCAATGTATCTCTCGTCGTAGTGAGGGGAAGCCTTTGGGATCTAGATCTTGGAGATTCATTTGTTGAGTTCTTCCTCTCTTCTCCCCTCATAGCATTTGTTGCTTTGGTGGGATTTGAGAGTGAAGGATTTGAGCACTTCTTGTGTTTTTTTCCATTGCATAGGTTGCATCGGTTTGAGTTCTCTACAAGGATTCGTTCAAGTGAAAGGTTGATAAGCTTATTACTCTTGGGTTCTTGGAGTGCCCTTGAGCTTGTCCTCTTGGGGTAATTGGAGTGCCCTACAAGGTTGATTGTTGCCTCAGAGCTTTGGAAGCTTTTGAGGCCTTGTTGCTATCTCCGAGTTTTGGTATCTCGCGGGATATTGTTGGGAGCCTCCAATTCAGTTGTGGAGATTGCCCCAACCTTGTACAGGATTGGTGACCGCCCTCAAAGGTCCCCTAGTGGATCGTGGCACTCCTCATTGGTGGAGGCACGGGGAGAATAAGGTGAGCCATTGGGCGCTTGGAGTCATTGTGACTCCACACCTCTCCAATGGAGATTAGCTTCCATTGGGAACTGAACTTCGGGATAAATCATCGTCTCCACGTGTCCTGGTTATTTCTATACCCGATTTCTTTACTTATGCAATTTACTTTGTGACAGCCATTGATCTTGAAGTAATATATCTTGCTATCACATAGTTGCTTGAATTGTTTAGCATAAGTTGTTGGTGCACATACGTGAACCTAGTTTGTCTAGGTTTTGACTTGATAATTAAACGCTAGTGTCATTTCACTACTGCATTCTCTACGCCGACTACTTCGTCGATGCTCCATTGCACGGTGAGGCGGTGTTTCAGCGCCGATTCCGGATGAGCGGGAAGCTCTTCCTCGACATTGTGCATGCCATTCGGGAGTTCGACTCTTATTTCATTTGCAAGAAGGATTGCACCGGGACGACTGGATTCACCTCTATCCATAAATGCACTGTGGCTATGAGGATGCTTGCATACGACGCTCCCGGGGATACCCACGATGACTACATGCGCATGGCCGAGTCCACCGCCTTTGATTCTTTGAGGAGATTCTGCAAAGCAGTGTTTGGCCCAAAGTACTTGAGATCACCTAATGCCGAAGACACTGCTTGGATCCTAACACCGAATGAAGCAAGAAACTTTCCGGGGACGCTTGGAAGCATCGAATGTATGCAATGGGCATGGAAGAATTGCCCGTTTGCTTGGCAGGGGATGTACAAGGGCGCGAAAGGAGCTTGTAGTGTGATACTTGAGGCATTGGTTACAGAGGATCTCTGAATTTGGCACGCCTTCTTTGGCATGCCTGGAACTAAACAATGACATCAACGTCCTGCAGTGCTCCACGGTCTTTGCCAAGCTTGTTGTAGGCTGATACGTCATAAACGTATCATTAATTTCTGATGTTCCATGTTATTTTTTATTGTTTCCCACATGTTTTCTATACACTTTATGTTATTTTTATCGATTTTCCGGACTAACCTATTGACAAGATGCCACAGAGCCAGTTCCCTATTTTCTGTTGTTTTTAGTTTCAGAAAAGTTGTTCTGGAAATATTCTCGGAATTAGAAAATTCGAAGCCCGGAAGTCTTAGAATTCCCAAAGGTTCCACGGAGTCCGAAGAGACCCGGAGGGGCCCGAGGGGGCCCACACCATAGGGCGGAGCGCCCCCTGGCCGCGCCATGGGGTGGTGTGGGCCCCTCGTCCTCCACCGCCTTTGCCCTTTCGCCTATTTATACCCCCCGAGGCGTAAACCCTAAATATATTCCACTTCGTCCCGAAAAACAACCGAGGCCGCCGTCATCGTCATCCCGAGATTGGCAGGGTTCTTGAGCTCTCCCCGGCACCCTTCCGGGAGGAGAATTCATCGCCGGAGGGGTCTACGCCACCATTCCCTCCTCCGAAGTGATGCGTGAGTAGTTTATCCCTAGACTACTGGTCCATAGCAGTAGCTAGATGGTTGTTCTCTCCACTTTGTACCTCATGTTTAGATCTTGTGATCTGCCTAACATGATCAAGATCATCTTTATGTAATGCTACATGTTGTGTTTGCTGGGATCTGATGAATGTTGAATGCTATGTCTTATGATTATCAATCTATAATGTTATCTTCATGCTTATGTTATTTATGATCTTGCATGCTCTCCAATATTAGTAGATGCTCTCGCCAAGTAGATGCTAGTTACTCCAAGAGAGAGTATTTATGCTCGATAGTGGTTTCATGCCTCCTTTTCATCTGTGCTCAAGTAACAGAAACGTGACAGATGGAGGATGTGTTGTTGCCATTAGGGAGAAAACAACGATGTTTACCTAGTTTACATTATTTGCATTACACACTTTGCTTACGTTGATAATCTGTTGCTAGAAACTTAATACCCAATGTTTTTCGGATTATATTCGGAGGGTGGATTATTAAACATAGATGCAGTTGGATGATGGTCTATGTATTTTGTGGTAATGCCCACATGAATCACATAGTAATCTTTGTGTCTTGCATATGCACTACGGTGCAGACTTTATTTCTGTCAATTGCCCAGCTGTAATTTGTTCACCACACATGTTATTTCTATTTCACGGAGAGACACCACTAGTGAACTGTGGACCCCGGTCCATTTTCTTCATATTGATAAAACACCTACTGCTTTCATACTGCTTCTACTTCTTTCATACTGTTTTCCACATCATACGTTTAACCTCTTTATGTTCAGCAAAACCGGTGAGATTGACAACCTCACTGCTACGTTGGGACAAAGTGGTTTGATTGTGTTGTGTAGGTTCCACGTTGCTGCTGAACCGGTAGTGCGCCCTGCCACCTCAGCTGCATCAACCTTCAGAGATTTCTTGTCCTCCTACTGGTCGATTCAACCTTGGTTTCCTTTTTGAGGGAAAACTTGCTGCTTCACTCTTCACACCTTGCACTTTGGGTCTACCAACGTTAGTCATCAACAAAGTTTTCTGGCGTCGTTGCCGGGGAGGAAGAGAATTTCTGCAAGGGGGTCTCTCACTTCCAATCTCTTTACTTTGTTTTTGTTTTGCTTAGTTTATTTTATTTTGTATTGTATGTTTCTCTTTATCAAAAACACATAAAAAAATTAGTTCTTATTGTAGTTGGTATTTTTGTCACTTTGTTGTTATTTTTTATCATGTTGTTCCCTAAGTTTCCCTGAAAGATTTGCCGATAGAAAGTGGTTCTATACTTGGAAAGGACACTATTAAAGAATTCTTTGATCATGTTAGTAAACATGATAATTTTGAGGAAAAATCCATAGTAGAACTTGCTCCCAATTATGAGACTGTTGCAACTTCTTTAGTTCACATGTTAGAAGCTAGGTTTGTTAACCTCCATCCATATTACAACATATGTTCCTCAACTTGAATAACATTGAAGATGTTGAGAAAAGAAACTTTATCTTAGAAACTATGGTTAAAGAATTTGGAGATGTTGCTATAGCTAGAAAAGTCTTTGATCGTTTCGATATGCTTGGCTCATGTGTAGTTATTGTTGGTGCTCTAGAAAAAACTAATCCAATGATGAAAAGGAGGATAAAATACCAATTCCCTTTAAACTGATAGCACTGCATGAAGCCCAAGAAAAGAATTTTGATTGGATTGTTCCTGAGAATTTATTTGATGAAGATAGTAAGCCTAAAAGTTCTAAGAGAGGAGCCTCTGAAACCCACTTAGATAAAAATACAATGTATTATTAAGGAATTGCCAAATCTTGATTTGAATGCCTCTTCACTTGAAAATACTTGATTCCACTTTACTGGGCCTAGCTAAAACGCTTTAAAGAAAAGCACTTCTTGGGAGATAACCCACTGTTTTATTTTTGCTTTGTTTTTCTCTGTTTTCTTTGAGTCAAGGGGTCGTATACTTTTGTAGCAACTCCTTTATATCTTTCTTTTTTATGTTTTAGTAGTGCCAAGTACGGTTTTTGACGAGAGTTGGAGTTGGTTTTCGGATTTCTGCGCAGGAAACAGATTTATGTTGTCCACCTAAAAAATTGTATAAAATCCAGAAAGATCAGAATGATCTGATTTTTTTTATTCCTCGGCTAATTACACAACTTTTTCGTTCTTTAAGTTTTTCGATCTGATCAACGTAAGTGCCTCGAAAAAATTCGTCTTTACAGACTGTTCTGGTTTTGACAGATTCTATCATTTTTCTTGCATTTGCTCTTTTGCGATGTCAAGTGGATTTCTTTGCTTCACGAAACATCAGTGGATGTAGCTAATGTTTAAAAGTATCAATAGCACTTGTTCCATACAGAACCAATGGATTTTTAATAGTTGCACTAACCCTCTAATGCGAATTACAGTTTGAGTGTGGTGTGAAGGAAGTTTTCAAGGGTCAAGAGAAGAGGTGATATATGTGATCAAGAAGAGTGCAAGGTAAAAGTTTGGGGATGCCCCCGTGGTTCATCCAAGCATATTTTTAGAAGGGATTCCCAAGGCATCCCCTTCTTCATCAACTATCTGTCAGGTCACTTCTCGTGAAACTATATTTTTATTCGGTCACATCATATGAAGTTTACTTGGAGCGTCTGTTTGTTTTTCTTTTGTTTTCCTTTGTTTTCTTTTGTTTTCCTTGCTGCGATAATATATTTGGATCCTAGCATTATTTGTTTGGGAGAGAGACACGCTCCGCTTTTTCGTTTGAATACTTGCTATGCTGGTATTCTTAGTTTTTCTTCTAGTTGCTGCAAAAATTCCTGTTTAGCTCTCGTTTCATTGCATCTCTTATTCAGAGCTGTTAGTTTTAGTAGAGTCATGTGAGTCCTCTGATGTTTTCTTGTTGTAGCATTTAGAGAGTTTTTGTTAAAGCATTTTTTTATGTTGCTTGTTGGGAAAAATAAACTGATGTTTGAGATAGAATTTTTAACGGTGCAATTAGCAGCTTGTATAGACCGTGGCTAGATTTTTTTATATCATACTAGATGTTATTTTACTTCTAAAGCCTTGTGGTTATTTAGTAGCATGATTAGCCTCAAATATCTGAGAGTGTTTAATGTGCCATTGAAAGAATAATGAGTTGTTCTTGTCATATTGAATGTTTTATTTGGTTGACTTGGCGCATGCTCACACCATGTTTATGACTATGAACCAGTCACGGATAGCCTCCATGATAATTTAGATTTTGAACTTGTGGTACCACTTATGATTTAATTAATGATGTTTATGTCGCTATGCATGATTATGGCTCTTATGCTCTCTTGATTTGTCGCTCCCAATATTTTGCTAGCCTCCACCTGTACTGAGTATTAGCTCTACTCGTGCATCCAACTCCCAAAAACCAAAGTTTTCCTATTGTGTCCACCATACCTACCTACATATGGTAATTAACCGCCACTCCGAAGTAAATTGCTCATGTGTTACCTTTAAAACTTTCAAAACTACTCCTGTTTTGCGCTCATGTTTTAGCTCATGAGGACGTAAATAGAGAATCTTTATCTCACTTGTTGATTGGACTTTAACACCCTGGACTAGTAGCTTCATCCGCTTATCCAATGATAGAAGAGCTGGCAGCGGGGTGCCCAGCCCTAAATCAATAACACAAATTCTCTTCACTATTTTCCCTCTGATTTATCATTCAAAGCATAATTGTGTAAACAAAAGAGAAAGAGGGATGACCTTCTACCCAGATGCGTCCTTCTATGGGAGCCGCTCTTGTGAGTCTCGTTGGCTTGTGACGTATTGTATTTTTTGTTTACCATTCGTTGACATAAGCATACACCTCTCTTAAAATATAGACACTCCTCCACGGTATGTGATTGTTGGCAGACACCCGAAGATTCGGTTAGCCATGGTCTGTGAAAGATCATTGGGAGGAGTGTCAAGTTTTTATGCCCCTGTTTAATAAAATAAAAGGTCTAGCACATGAGTGATCCATGATTCCCTCTGCGAAGGGCCTTTCTTTTACTTTTATGTTGAGTCTCCGCCTTCTAACTTTATGCACAGTTGAGATAGCATAATTGCCATTCTGAGTCCCGCGCTGTCCTCTCCACCGACTTCACTGCCATCTCCATCGCCAATTCCTCCTTGTATACAGTGGTTCATCCTCCCACTCACCTCTGTACCGCCCTATGTAAACATGGTGTTTGACGTTATAAATTATTTCCAGATGATCTCTTGGATCTATGTCATGTTTGTATAGATCTTTTTTGTCATATGATTGATTGTTGAATCTCTATGGATGGTTTGAGATTTATATTGAATTTGTTAAAATCCTATGGTGCCCATCATATGTTTATGCGTGCATGGATCACATCATAGGGTTTGTAGTATGTGGAGAAATCTAGAGGGAGGGCTGCTTGAGTGACAGAAACATGAGCCACAATCTAGTGACTGAAGCATATGGGATAAAGAGTACCTTTTGATCTTAATGGTATGGTTGAGTATTTTTACCTTAATGTACCTTCTAATAGTTATAGATGTTTGCTAGAGTTTGAATCATAAGTACTTGCAATCATTAGATAACGAGAGCTTGTTAGCTTTGCCTCTCCCACATAAAAGAGGAATATCAATCTTGTATTTGACTATTTGATCATGGACAAATCCACCATAATTATCACCACTTTTCCACACTCATGGTACAGTTAATTTATGGTTACTTAGTATATTTTATTGATGCAGCACTAATATTTACTTTCTTGTATTTATTATCTTGCAAAGCTATCTCTCATACCCGTATTATTGCTCTAGTATTATTTTCTAGATAAAATAAACGTCTATTGTGCGTAGAGTTGTATCAGTGGTTGATAGAACTTGAGAGAACATATATCCTACCTTTAACTCCCCGTTTGGTTCGACACTCTTATTTATCGAAAAGGTTACACACGATCCCCTATACTTGTGGGATATCAGTCATCGGCGTGCCGGTGCCCGACCATCCTCGGTCGTGGGACAGAGTCTAGGGCACTTGGGTGTTGCAACACTACTGGACGGTCTCAGTGTCGAGTAGTGCAAGCAGCCGAAGTAGGACCTAGCCAACGAGGACCACTACGAGGCGGAGTTGCGACGCATCTACTCCGAGCGGGTGAACCAGTGGGACGGCCTGGGACCAGTGCCAACAGCTCCAGAGAAGAACGTCGCCGGGCACCATGCGTTCTGGAGTCTGACGGGGCACACGCTCCAGGCCGTCATGGACCACATCTCCGCCGACTGCGAGCGCCTTAACACGCCCCGGCAGCAGCCACCGGCGAACCAATGGGCGCTGAGGAGGACCGCGTCACTGACTTCGTCTTCCTCGCGCTTCTGCTTTTCTCGCTTGGGGCCGTCCTCCTCCCGCTCGACGCGGCCGTCTTCTCTGCGCGTCGCAAGCCGAAGCCGGGCATGATGCCGAGGCGTCGCCCTGGCGCCCTCGTCATCAACCACGATGCCCTCTACCGCTCCGCCACACGCCACCTGCCACATGTAGTCGCCGCCCGCCAAGAAGGGTGAAGGTGGAGATAAACACGGAGGCGCCATCTTCGCTGCTCGCGTTGCAGCAGCAGAATGCCTTCGCCGCCGACCCGAAAGGCAATGGCGCCGCGTACTAGGCATCGGTGAACGACGTCCCGTCGCTGCAGCTCGCGAAGGCGTGCGTGTGGTCGTTCCAGGACCACCTAGTGATCACCGGGGCGATCGTAGTCGATGACGACGACAACTTCAACAGCGGCGCCAACGACGAGGAGGCGGGACCGAGCAACCCAAGCCGCAGCTACAACAGCAACGGTGCCTACACCGTCAAGGAGGAGGACTACGAAGTCTTCTGGCGCTACAGTTAGGATTAGTTTAGTTTCAGCTTTAGTTTAATTATATTCCATTTAAAGTTATACAAATTCTTAAAACTTAAATGGCTAACTTTAAGTTTTTTTTCTAAACTTTTGTTGGGGCGGAGATTGGGGAGGGACGTCCATTGGCTCTGTTTTGGCCGAAGCTCTCATAGCATCCGTTGGAGCTCAAATCCGGACGCCATATGGACTCCCCGAGGGTGGGGAAAGCCTGGACCCCCCCTCTCCCCTCTCCCCTGCTACAGTGCTCCTTGAGAGTCCACCGTCGCCGCAGCCTAGATCCGGCCATCCCCGCCACTAGCACTCGTGCTGGCTGTTGTGGTGATGCTTTAGGGTGTCGACTCTCCTTGTATAGCAGTAGTTTAGGTAGTAGAGCTACGTTTTTCTTCGCTTTGTTGGTTGCCCATGTGCGTTCTGGCGTTATGTCGTCGAGGGCTTGCTTGCAGGTGCGTCCGGGCCGCATCTACGAGGTGCTACTGATTGCTCTCTCCCTGCTGGTACTCTGGTGGATGGGGCAGTGTCTAGAGAAGAAGATCGCGGCGTCCTCTTTCTCTCATAAGTCCGAAGACTAGGCTCTGGCTCTGGAGCTCGTTGCGATCCTCTCTGTGAAGATTGGAGGATGCGACGTTCCTCTTCCTTTGGACGGCCGTGGTGGCGAGGGGCGGAAAAGGTGTGCATGTGATTCCCCAAGATTTTTGGAGGGGCGGTTCGATTTCTTGCTGCATCGACGAGCATCACACGCAGATGCCTTCATGGCCGCTGCGATCCATGGACATGAAGGTGGCCTTTCTTCAACCTCCTTGTTGGAGGCTTGTTCGATCCGGCGTTGGAGCTCGACTTCGAGATGCGTTCAAGTGGTTCGTCCCCGAATGCATCGAGATTGCCAGCGCCAATGGTCGTTCGCCGGAAGGGAGAGTTCTTGCGCCTCACTGTGCTCTGTCCCCGGTGCCCTGTGCGCTTGGAGGACGCCGGCGATGAGTGGCGGAGGAGCCCCTGGATTCGATTGCTTTTTCTCTTTTCTTTTCAGGGTGTTCTTTGTAAATGTGAAGGTCCTTTCTTCGAATGGTAAGGTCTACAGGGCAATAGACGAAAAGGCCCTCCGTGCAATTTGTACCTGCCACGTGGTCTGATATATCGCAGCTTAGGGGTCTTTGACCCCATCCTTTGTAAAAAAAAAAAAAAGGACTCCCCGAGTGGAGACGCTGTCGGGGTTCACATGTCACATGCACCGAAGAATTGCGGTATCCAGCCAAAACTCACGCAGCAGGACAAAATGTTAGGTACGCGTACCGTATCAGTCACTAGCGCCTGGCCGTTCCAGCTACCCAAACTGTGAGAGCAATCTCTGTATAGTTTTTTCTGTTTCGTGCTCACATCAACTTGAGGCTTTCCTTTTTAATAAAGCTTACCAGTACGATTCCTTTCGCTTTATCATTTTCTCTCAATGATAAACCAGGACACAGACTGTGCCTAATCCGAACGTACCATCTCAAGTGCATATAGTATTCCATGCAAAACAAGGCGCAATTGCTGAATTCATTGGCATTTCTCTGTGTGAAAACAGTAAGTTTATTAGCAAAACAACGAACTTCTGGATGCCTTTATTCATGCTGCTGAAACTGAACGATAGATAGAGAGCGGCCAACAAACATCATTAGCTACTCATCACCGTAAAGGAGATCGAAAAAGCGCCATTCGAAAAGCATGATGCCTGTTTTGTAATCGTCGCACGCACAAACTCGGAAGCAACTCTTGACGAAAGCTTGCTTAACCAGACCAGCAACTGTATTTTTAAACGAGAGAAATATGCTGATGCGTCAAGTCAAGCAGCCACAACATGGGACTACCGGCATGTTTTGACCAACACTTTCTTCTTGCGGCATGGGACTTCTTGTACTCCATTGAAATATTGGGGTCTGGTATCTGGATGATTACTGAAAACGCGCGCTCCAACCATGGCACCATGCCATGTGGTCGGTTTTCCAGTTACGCCGGCCGCATGAATCTGGGAGGAGAAGCACGACCCGAGAATCCCGTCCGTCCGGAGCCAGGAAGGCTTGCGTCGCGGGAAAATAATCCTATACGACCCAGCATGCGGCGACCCCGTAGTGGACCACCTCCAGCATCGTACACGTGGCAAAATATTTTTTTTTCTCCTTAATCAGATTCTTGTTGCCGAACGTGCTTATCGGATCGTGCGATTTTCAACTTGGTCCAGCGATGGGTCATTGCATGCTGGGTCGTATAGGATTATTTTCCTGCGTCGCGTCGGAAATGGGTAGGCGCGGTCGTGGGTGATGTCACCCTCCTACCAACCAGCAACAACCACATATATCCGTCTCATCATCGTTCTTCCACATCAGGATCATTGTGATCAGACGAGAGCTCGTCCTCGTTGTGCAGCCCCCACAGAAGGGAGGCCTCTCTACAATGTTACGCTCCCCCGAATTTACACTCTAGCAGCTGATTGAACGGTTTGTGGTTGTGGGGATCCGCAGAGCCACGACGCGCGAAACAACACTTTTGGATCCTGTGTGATCGCGTCGCATCCACTATTGCTCGCTTGCTGAGGATCGAGATCAGAATCGGGTCACTGCTCGTGGATCGCACCTGGACAAGTCGTTGTTTCTGCTTGTGATCAGACACACGCACACACGGTTACGTGATGGGTTTCATCGCGTGTACTTGCTACGACTCACATCACAAGGTGATATATGCTACACTCCTAGATGAGAGCCGCCACAAGCTAGCGCTAGAGAAACCCCGTTCACTCGTTCTCTACACAAGGCATGGGGGAGACGAATCCGGCGAGCGCCGTCACCTACCTACGTAGGCGATAGCAACAGAAAGCTTTGTGAAAACCTCGCGCGACGATGATGATCCCCGTGCGCAATTCACGACGTTATCTCCTCGATCGATCGCGCGTGTGTCACGCTTGCCAATTCCCAGGGCGGCGGCCCGGGCCGGTCCAACTCGACCGCGCGTGCCACCGGCGTGTCCACACGGTTCACGGCTCGAGGCCATGTCGACGCCGGCGTAGGATGCGTACGTACGTCGAGCGAGCTAGCTACGATCGAGCATGCTAGCTTTGCACGCGAGGCGAGGCACAACTGCCGTCGTCGCGCAAGCAACCCGGTGGAATTTCTCCCACATACGAACGGAGGACTGTGGTTTGGTATAGCAGTACAGGGATCACGACTTGTACGCGGAAATGGCGATATGTAACGGTATCCGTCGCTGTCGCAGGTATATATCTCGCTACGGAGAAAATAGCACCTACGATTTGAGCAGTTTGCACTCTTGGTGGAGTGTTGGTGATGGTCTGATGGATGATATAAGCGCGCGGTGTACCCATGTGCTGTGGAGTACGAGATACGGAACGCAGCAGAGAAAAATTTCCATTGAACTGACAGGAAAATTCTGCTCTGATCGCGCGCTACAGGTTTCCAGGTCCAATCAATAGGAGTAAGTACTAATCGTTGCTGTGCAATTACAATTTGTTGTTTAGAGCTTTCACGTGAATGCTTAGTCAACCCGAATTTTTTAAAGACCATATACAGTTCTTGGCTAATCATGGTGCCAGTCTGCCAGAACTGCTACTATCCGGCTCCAATGCTTTCGTGGCTTCACAAAAGGTGATTAAATTTCTGCAAAGATGGTAGTACGTACTAGCAATCAAGACCAGCACACGTGTTCCGACAAATAATTGGCGATCTGGTGCAGTTCGAATGCAGCAAGCAAGCTAGCGAAACAGGTAAGAACATGGCACACCTGGTTCTGCAGGTTGGTCAAGCCAGGAGATTAATTAAAACGTCCGACGTGTCGCCAGCGACCAAGAATTCATAATTTATGCTCCCATCTTCAAATATTCTCGTTTAACATGATGGGCAGGTGGAGCGAACGTTGACCATGAACACCAGCAACGGAGTAGTACGAAGATGGGGACTTCTTCACCGATCATCGCTGCTTCAGGTGCCACGGTAGTGTACCATCACACGAAACTTCCGTAATAATACTAGTATTGACCTTTGCGAGCTCGATTGACAATCCAAATTCTAAGCAGAACTAATGCCACAATGTTCATGCACAGATGTGTCAAAAGCGCCGGCAATGTGAACTAATTAAGGATTTGGTGATAACCACCGGTCTTAATAAAACTATCGGTGTCCACGTCGAACTTACCCGCAAGAAACTCCCTTTGCGGTTTGACAACAGGTGACAAATTTACAAGTAGTAGTAAACAACAGACTAAAAGAAGGTTCCAATGATGATTCCCTCGGGACAAAACCTCGGTTTCGTCAGAGCGATACACCGAAATACTATGCATGTGGACATGTTTTAGTGTTTATATAAATGCATGTTTGGACAAATAGAAGTCATCTCAGGGCCGTCTTAGGGTCCCACCTAGATAGGTATTTCTCCACGTTAGGTTACAAAAAAATTAGTTATGTACATACATATCTAAACGGCTATGGCTAGTCGCTAAAGAAAAAGATCAAAGGCTCGGCCTCTATGCCTCTCTCATGACGAAACACAGACAAATCGATGAATAATGATAGTCCTTACGTCTCGAAATATAATGCTACTTCTCAATTTAAAAAAAATGGTTAACTCATGAACCCATCCATGTATGCACAATCGAAAGTTATTTGTGACATATTTTTATGGAAATTATTGTAAAAGTCTTGCACCAGTGATCCTGTTTTTTTCTTGAAAATGGTACTTCCGAGTTTTAAAATATTCTATTTTTTAAAACATGAATACGTATTTCTGTGGAACAAACGGTTTATTTCTGGCTACAGAAAAATATCAAATTTGTGACTGTATAAAAGTAGTAAAAATTCCCTATTTTTCCTAAATTTTATCTTTTTTGTGTAGCCTAAAGTACCATGTATTTTAAAGCGGAAAGTATGTACTTAGGAAATATGTATGCGTGTCCATATACTTTTTTCGTAAGAACTTTTTGACACAAAACTGCAATTTCAGAATTATAAAAACAGGATCAGTGATGCCCATGTAGAAGAACAACTTTTTGCAGACTAATATTTTTTAACAGAAAGCTACCTACCTTTCTAGCAAAAAAGAAACAATTATTGAAGCACCTCAGTAGGAGTATATAAGTTTCCTATCCACCAAAAACACTCCACATGCTCTATTCTCGCACTATATCCCACATGACAGAAACGGCAAGGGGACGCCCGAATGGGATGCGCAAATCAATGATCCCCCGTTCTCCTACTGTTTTCTCACTTGTGCATGTGCCTGGCTTCCTGTGTAGTTCTACACCAACTTAGCAAATCTTGCTACTGCACTGGACTCTAAATTCTATTCATGAATGACAGAAAGAAACGAATCATGCATATTTGGATAAAGCGAAACATGAGAAAAATAATCCACATCAGCTACGTATCTCAATTTAGAAGTTGTTTTCTCTCTCCCATTTTGTGCTTTTTACAGAGTTTTTCAGGCTGCCTAGTGTGCTCCTATATGTACTGGCCCTCCTCCAGCGGCCTGAGAAACCGGAAGACGCGCTGGCCCGCCGGCGATGATGCCGTCTTGCAGGTGCAGGCCTCTCCGTTGCGGACGCCGAGGTGGTAGCACAGGCAGATGCTCTGCTGCTGCGGCTGCTGATGGTGCTGCGGTTTGAACGTGGACGCGGCAGGTGGCGCTGTGTTGGGCGGCGAGGAGGGCAGGCTCATGGACAGGTCGAGGTCGAGGTCCAGGTTGAGGTCGGGGCACCGCGGGGTGCCGTCGCTGCTCCCGGCGCTGCTGCTGTGCGTGTCATCCGACGGCGATGGCCTGGGAAAGCTCAAAATTCTGCTCGGGACGGCGAAGATCGTGTTGGGCAGCCTGGACGCCGGCGCCGGAGACGAAGGGAAGCCGGGGGCGGCGCTCGCGGTGGTGAGCCCGCTGGCGGCGGCGCCGGCGCTGATGGACCGGTGCGTGTGCGGGTCCATGCCGCGGTTGAGGAGCTTGCGCTTGATGTGCGTGTTCCAGTAGTTCTTGATCTCGTTGTCCGTCCGGCCCGGCAGCTGGCCCGCTATCAACGACCACCTGCACGTACGACGGCGACCACTGCTTAGTAAAGAAACCAAGGAGAGGGAGAGGAAGAGGCGGGCGGAGGAGCCGATGCGCATTGAATTGATGGACGGCCTCTTACTTGTTGCCGAGGAGGGCGTGGAGCTTGATGATGAGCTCGTCGTCGTCGTCGGTGAAGTTGCCGCGCTTGAGGTCGGGGCGGAGGTAGTTCATCCAGCGGAGGCGGCAGCTCTTGCCGCAGCGGAGGAGCCCCGCGGCCTTGGGCAGGGAGCGCCAGCAGCCCTCGCCGTGCGCCTTGATGTAGCCGATCAGGCGCTGGTCCTCCTCCTTGGTCCACGCCCCCTTGTTGGTGTGCGCCTTCTCGCAGCACGGCGACCTCCCCATGCTGGCCGGCTGGCTGATGCTAGCTAGCTACGGCGCGCAAGGGAATCACCCGGCCGCGTCCTTTTTCGGGGGCTGGAGTTGCTAGCTCGGAGTTTGGGGTGGTGGTGGTGTGCAGAGGAGAAGGCCGTGGGGAGAGGGAGGCGCGCGTATATATGGGAGGGAGAAGCAGAGGGGAGTTTTGTTGTTGGCGATTCTTTCTTTCTTTGTGGGGTGTGGGTGGCGGTGTTGGTGGTGTTGTTTCTCTGGCTGCATTGACCGGATCCCAGGGATTTGACTGCCCGCGCGGGTTGGGTTGGGTGGTGTGGGTGGGCGTCGCAGGATGCTTGTGAGTAAAAGGTGTGGGCGCGACGCACCTAGCGTGTGTGATTCCCTCTTGTACTTGCCCCAGTAGCTAGCTTTGGTTGTTGCAAAACGGATCCGCCGCTCGATCAAAGTGCTGCCCCCATTTTGTTCAGCCTTTTTTTCCCCTCCTTTTGTTTGTTGCTCCTCCCAAAACCTTCTAATAAGCTGAATAGTTTTGCTGCAGATTTGTGATTAATGTGAAAGTTTGCTTCGATAGTTGGTCCACAAATGTGATATGGTAAGCATCTGGCAAGCCGCCTGGCCCCCATGTAGGAGTACAACCTTCTCCGGATCCATATATACTGAACAAAAACGTGTATTGTTGTCCCCATATACACTACCGTATACAAACGCCTATGCACCCATCTCCACGCAATGCTCACACCCGTATGCAAAAGTTCAAACAATCAATCAAAACAACCACGGTTACCAAATCACGGGACAATAACCCCGTTAACATACTCCATTTGTACTAAGTGAGCAACACTTTTTATGGATCGGAGCGAGTAATTAAAGTCAGTCCGATGCCCCATGACAACGCAAATGATGGGATAGAATGGTCACCAAAATCTAGCGCTACAAACAACGGGAGTGGATAGATTGAACATGGGGCGTATTTAACCCACTTTTTGAAAAAAAATGCAAAAAAGAAAAAAGGCTCCGAAAAAGTAAAAAAAAAATGAAACAAAAATTGCATGCATACATCTGATAAAACCGGTCCCTGGCATGAAAGTTTCGTGAAAATTTTCTTTTTATATTTCCCATACAAAAATCAGAAAAATTTGGTGCTACTTACAAAGCAAAAGAGTCATAATTTTTATCTTTTTTACACAGGCCGAATAAAAAAGTCGTTTCTCAGTGAAACTTTGTAGACGCACACGAAACATTCATATGTACGCAAACAATATATTTTTTTTTTTGGATTTTTTAACATTTAGAAATGTATTTTTGAAACATGTTCGTATGCCCATGTGTTCAAATGACTATTTTCCTGCGTATAGCATGGGTGGTACCCGGTTGTTACACGTGTTGAGTGG